>OZ018323.1:155538184-156138184 GCA_963969495.1 Ceratothoa steindachneri | reverse complement strand
CCTAACCATGAATAAGACGAAAATAGCGCAGGGCAGAGCCTCGATAACATCGGGGCCCCTCATTCAGAGGTTATCTGGCGTTTTCGAGCCCGCTGGCTTCAAACGCTTCCTCGTTATTTGCTCCACTGATGGCAGCATGTTGGCGAAGGCAACATGATCCATCAAAGGAGAGCATTAGCTAGTTTAATTAGGGGAGAGCCGAAGGTGACCCGTTTCTCGGACGGGAGCCTTCTGACAAATGCCGTGGATCCCTCCGAGGTGGCTAAGATCAGTGCTCTTTGGACACTTGACGGCACTCCGGTGAGTGTGACGCCGGACTCTACCATGAACTTTGTGAAAGGAGTAGTTTATGCGAGGGAACTCGTTGACTACTCCATAGAGGACATCACCTTAGAGCTGGTCGACCATGGGGCGGCCAAAGTCGAACGTGTGATGAGAAAACAGGGAGGGGCCTCAAAATCCACCCCTACACTCTTCGTCACGTTCGACTGTGACAAGCTCCCTGAGTCGGTGCGTGCCGGTTGGTACCGCTACTACGTGAAGGCATTCGTGCCACGTGCCACTGCCGCGGAGGTGTTATTACTGTCACCGCTTCGGCCATACGAATCGCTCATGTAGACGTGCAAAGTCGGGGTCACCTGCTGTATGTGTAAATTGCTCCAAGGCCGCACACGATAAATCCACATCGTGTGTGGTCAAGTCTGGCAATTGCAGAATGCTGCACCCCGCTTCTTCGAAGCCTTGTGGTGCGTATCTCCTTGAAAAAGAAATCCTGGCCGTTCAGGCCCAGGATCGACTCTCATTCTGCGATGCTAAGAAACTGGTCCTGGCGCGCCCGGCTCTGACTTGGACGTATTACGAAACAATGGTTAGAAAAACAACCTCTGCTCGTTGCCCGTCCACAAGCAAAGCCAGAGAACAGCTTCCTTTTCTTGCCTTGATCTATCCTTTGTGCTCTTCGGATGCACAGCCTGATTTTGATTGGGGGTGGTCGAAAACCTAAATGGTAGTGATCACTACCTCGGTGGTGATTGGCGCGAGCGCGATGGCCGCATAGGTTCCGGTCTATTTCGAACCACGCCCGCCGCTCCTCTTAGCGGGCATACGTGTCTTCACCTAACGGGAAGATCCCTTTGCAGAGGTGTGGAAGCGAGTCAAAAGGATTCTGGACAAGTTCTCGCAGGCCGTGGCGGCTTCCTTTGCGACCGCTTTCTCCGCATTCTCCGCATTCTCTACCCGGCATGCTGCTCCGCCAGCATTCAATGAACGTCGTGATGTCGCGGAAGGCCGCCTACTAGACTTACCTCCAGAGACGGAGAACACTTTAACGACAGGTTTATTGTGAGTGAGTTGCGTTCCGCTCTTGCTTCGTGCGCGGACGATGCCAATGGTCCGAAAGATGTCCTGTACGCCATGCTTCAACGCTTGGGTGAGCGAGGCATGGCCCTTCTCTCAGATTTGTTCAACAGAATCTGGGTGGAGGGTCTCCTCTCAGATTCCTGGCGAATCACTACTGTGCTCGCCTTTCGCAAACCGGGGAGAAATCACTCTACACCGGCCGGTTTCCGCCCAATCTTTCTAACCTCTGCGTGTCCATGTTGATGGAGAAATTGGTAAATGTTAGATTAGCCTTTTTCATGGAGAGCGGAGGCAATCTGTTTTCTGCACAGTGCGTCTTCCGCAAGTTCCACTCCACGTCGTATGCTCTGCTCCGACTGGAAAATGCCGTCTGCGAGGCCTTCCTTCGTAGACAGCACTACGCCACGATGTTTTTCGATCTGGAGAAGGCCTATGATACCGCATGGCGATACGGTATCATGGAGAGTCTCCACACAATGAAGGCAAAGGGACGCCTCCCAATGCTTATATCTGAATTTTTGCGAGACCGTCGATTGCGTGTACGGATTGGGGAGCCATTTCCGGCCCAATGGAGCAGAAAGAGAGTGTCCCGCTGGGAAGTGTCTTCAGTGTCACACTCTTTGCCCTGAACATCAACGACATCACCTTGGTGCCGCCCGAAGATGTTCTCGCTACGCTCTACGTGGACGAGCCTTCGATCTCTTTTGGCGCGGCCCAGATGCCAACTCTGGAGCGACGACACCAATAGGCATTGAACCGCGTCTCTCGTTATGCCGAAGCGCACCAGTTTTGGTTTTCCTTGTCCAAGACTAAGGTGGTGCACATCCACGGCTCCACCCCAACCCAGATTTTTTTCTTAATGGGGTGCGCCTGGATGTGGTTGAGTCGCACCGTTTCCTTGGTCTTGTATTTAACGGACACCTCACATTGGAGGCTATATTCGCAGCCTTAGGGTCTATTGTATCCGCGCCATTGATATTCTCCGTTTGGTGATGTTCAGCGCTCGAGGCCCTGATAGGGATACTAGCTCACTTTTTTATCGATCCTTTGTTCGTTCAAAGCTCGACTACAGATGCGAGTTTTATGCATCTGCAGGTGAGCGTGTATTACGGAATGTGAACTCGATCCACCACACTGGCCTTCGTTTGGCGACTGGTGCCTTCCGCACTTTCCCCATTGAGAGCCTAAAAGTCGATGCTGGGGAGATTTCACTCGCTGTACGCCGTGCACAGTGCATTATTTGCGTGTACAAGCGAGCCCGGCGCCTCCCTCAGTCGCCAACAGCTCTCACTATATCCGTAGCTGATTTCCACGGTGATCATGCCACCGAGAGAAGCAGGTCATACCCTAAGCTTCTTGGATTAGGGCTAGAAAACTCCTTTGAGAGCTAGATATAACTTCCGGGCCGGTGGCACCCCTGGTTCTGCCTAGGACGCCACCATGGAGGCTACCACCTTTGGCTATTTGTTGCCACTCCTCTGTTCCCAAAGCTTGTACCTCGCAGGCAGTATTGCGTTTGACCTTTTTGGAGCAAACCTCGTGTCACGCTGCAACCGTGTTAGTATATGCAGATGGCTCTAGGTTTCAAGAGGGGGTCAGCTTTCATGCCGTATCCACTCTGTTTTAAGGCAGCGGGGCTCTGCCAGGCGCTGCGTCTGTCTTCACGGCCGAGCTGGTGGCAATACAACACTCGGTACGGGAGATTACGCGACGTGCCCGTTTGGGAGACCTGATTGTGATGTATAGCTACTCACAAAGCCCCCTTAGTGCTCTCGGGGCATTGGAATCTCCGCATCCCCTGGTTCGCGATATCCATGACGCCACGGTTTTGGCAAGCCGGGCGGATGTCGAGATTATCTTCTGCTGGGTTCCTGGACATGTAGAAATTGAGGGGAATGAGCGTTTCGATGACGGCGCCAAATAGTCCGCTTAGGACTCGGCGATCGGACCAGCATTTCCATCTTCCTCACACCAATAACATGGCAGCTATACGGGCAGCTCTCCGGGCTGCTTTGCAAAGAAGATGGGAGACGGTCTAAGGAAACTTAAAGTTGCGTGCTATTGTACCACAACTGTTCCCATGGACCTACCCTCCAATGCTACGAGGGCTTTAGGTTGCTTTCTGTCGTCTCCGAATTGGACATACTTGCGGGAGACACTGCCATTTGATGTTCGCTCGCCAGCGCCCTACTGTGAATACTGCGTTGTTCCCAGACTGTCCAGCACATTCTTGTTGAATGTCCCAGTCTGGGCGATCTTTGCGCACGTTACCTGTCCCAGTACCAGGATGGGTTGGGTTGGTACCGCCTGTCCCTTGTATTCGGGACGAGTTCTTGCACATTGATGGTGGACTTATAGACTTTTGGAGGGTGGCCGGCCTTATCTTCTTTATTTAACTAGTTGTTTTTTTTTTGTTATTTTAGTAGTTCGCACGTTCCTGCGCCGGGAAGGGAGGCGGACCACTTCTCGATGCCGGAGCTTGCTTCCTGCTTATTGCCTGCTTATTACCTTAACGAGGTTTCTCTATCTTTTCCCTTGTCTGCTGGTTCTTTTTTGAAGGAGCAGGTAGGCTTTAACTATTAATTGGACTGTCTCTGAGTTGTGTTGCATGGTGTTGAGCAAGACCTGAAAGCAGTTGGCAAGGATGCCGAATTCATTTTCCACGACCAGCCTGGCACGTGACAGTCGGTAGTTGAAGATCCCTTCTTGGATGATCCTCTCTCCTCAGCTCCACCATCAACTTGTTATACAAGCCGTAGAGTCGTCTCCTCTGGATCCAGGGCCTCACCCAATGGCGCCTTCTTCTTCTTCTTTCTCTCCGCCTTTGTCTCCGCTGAATGAGTTTCAGCTTCAGACTCATAATAAGGCTCTGCTGTTGTTGTACCAGTGCCATACTTGTGTTTCTCCGTACTGCAGTATACAGAGTGATGGCAAGTGTGTACAACTGGATTGACACTGAAGATATTCATAGAGATTTTTTTTCAGACTCCTAAATAGTCGTTAGCCATTTGCTTACCACACGTCGTCATCGCCACTGCTTCGTTGTATGAAGGTTAACTAATCGTTGTTATCGTTTTTGTATTCGTTGTATTCGGTAGACATTCTTTACGCAAGCGTTAGAAGAACGTTATCAGATCGTTCATCAGGCGCTTCTCATTCGTTCCCTATACGCTACCATCACACTCAACGATCGTCATACGCCTACCGATTCACCTTCGTATACAACGAATGGCTAACGAATTGGGAACGAATTAAGAACGAACATTTAACGATTGATCATTAGTTCCTGATTTGAAAAAAAGCTTTATGCATGCACAAAACTTTACAGAGCCCCACAACGAATACGCCACATGGTAACGATCAATAAACGACGGAGAAACACCTGAGAAACAATATGGAAGAATGAGTAACGAAAAACTCAAAAATTTACACGTTCCACATCGTTGACTCCTATTCGTCTAGGTGTGACAGGCCCGTAAGGTAGTAACGAACGTCTACATTTTCAAAGATCCCTCGAATGTGTGTCAAATTTTGCAGACTCAGGTACGGGTACATTAAGGGGGTAGAGGATACATCATTTATTAATTCATACATATCCCTTAATTAAGAAGAGATCTTAGACTCGGTAATTGCCTGCACTGTTAAACGAACTTGTAGACCTGCATAAACCCCCTCCAGGTTGAATCCCTTGGGGCTGACAATCTTTGCTTTAGAACTCGTGATGTGTAAACGACACAACGGAACAATTCAAAGCATCATTATTTTACATCTTTCGTAAGAACTAAAATTGTGTAGGTACACATATTTGTGTACCTCTATTGGTATAGGCTAAAATAACAAGTACTCTTTGAAGTGGCGCTGACGCCTTGGCAGCCTGCTCTCACAACGAAATCGGAACGTTAAAAAGTCATTATTAGTAACAAGGAGAACTCTCAAGAGGAGCGAAGGTTGAATGGAATGGAGTCGATTATTTCGAATAAAAAATATCTTAATTCTATCTAATAATACTTATTAATTCTATCTAATAATATGTAATAATTCTATCTAATAATATCTAAACTATTGTTCAAATTTTCAAAACTACGTCATTCTAAAATCCAGGTCTCGTGTGTTTCACGGACCTCTGAACGTCTCGTGATGTGGTGGTCCCTTGCTAACATTTTGTTTAGGTTACCCCTTGTTTGGTAGGAACCATATGTTACTGAGGGTTGGGTTAGGGAAAATAGGTTAGCCCATGTGTGGGTAGGGAACATAGATTGCCGCAATATCTGGCTACGGAGCATTGGTTACCCCCATGTTTGGGTAGGGAGCATAGGTTACCCTCATTTTATGGTAGGTACTATAGTTTACCACATCTTTTGGTAGGGGCCATAGCTTACTCCCATTTTTTGTTAGGGACTATAGCTATCCCCATTCTTGTATAGGGAACATAGATTATCCCCATGCTTCCACAGGGACCATGGATTACTCCCAATTTGGGTAAAGGCCATAGTTTACTCCCAATTTGGGTAGGGGCCATAGCTTATCCCTATGTTTCCCTAGAGACCATAGCATATCTACAAGCTTCGATATGGAACATAACTTACCCCCATGTTTGTATAGGGACCTTTGCTTAACCCCATATTTCGGCATGGACCATAGCTTAGCCCTGTTTAGCCCTGTTTTGGTAGGGACCAATGCTTACCCCTGGTTATGGTTCCTCTCCAAATATAGGGGTAGGCTGTGGTCCCTACCCAAACATGGGGGTAAGCTATGGTCTCTACCCAAATATAGGGGTAAGCTATGGTCCCTGCCAAAATATGGGGTTAAGCTATGGTCCCTACACAAACATGGAGGTAAGTCCCTACCCACAGATGGGGGTAAGCTAGGTTCCTCATTCAAAGATATGTTGATATCATGTAGTACAAGTATTCTAAGTTCTTACATAGTGTTTTATGTGATATTTACTTATTAAATATCACCTTTTATTTCACTCTCAATATTCATTCGTTCTGAAGGGATCTCAATTTGATTGTTTATTCAAATCAGTAAAATCAACAAAAATATTAACTGGCAACTTTGACGTTCCATCGACGATTGCTTCACAGTAATGTCCTCATCCAGGCAATATAACATTCAAGATGATCCCTATAATTATTAGCAAACTGATGGATTTGTATAAAGTAATTCGTGTTGTCTATTGGGAGAGGAAGTATATGTTTATATTTGTGGAAAAATTATATTTTATTCATGTATTCGGGTGGATAAAAACTTTGCTAATATTCAGAATGTGTCGACAAGTTTGTGGGTCTGAAATGATCCGCCATAAAAAACATCGTAAAATCGAGTGCTGAAAGAAGCTCGATCAATCTCTGAAGCTTTTGTCTAATCTACTTCTCACAATGCGTAAAGTTTATGCATAAAGTTTTTAATGAAGCTTGTCTTGCGGTCAAAGGGTTTCTTAATGCGTTTAATGATTAAGCATGTTCATAAACTCGGGTTGAAATCTTTTTAGGGGACATTTTTTTCATTCGAATTTCAAAAAAATGTTAAATTTTTTTTTAATCTTCTCATCTTCATAATTTGGGTTTTTTTTTTATACGAGCAGATATCGAAAAATTAATGTAAATTCGGTCCGTAAAAATAGTAAAAGAATGAACAAAGGATTCTTTGGATAGATTACTTCGTCTCCTCTACTACTTTCTCTCTAACTCCTTGATTTATTCAGAGTCTGAGGTGTATTACAATGAAAGGAAAAGAAACGACTATGTATAGATACGAGGCAGTGATAAAACTCGACATGATCTCAGTCGCTGAATTATTTAAATGGTTTAGCTCATCTTTAAGAGGAACTTCATTCATTCATAATTTAATTTTAGAATAAAAATATGTTCTACATAACCGCACGTTAAAAGACCAGCAGAAAAGGAGAAAAAATTAGTAAGGAAAAAATATAAATTGAAGACAATGAAAAATAAGTCACAGAAAAAAAACAATCCAGGATCAGTTAGCAAAGTACTCTTGAGTTATGAAGAGTTGTAAAGTTGTAGATCGCCTGTATGGCACTGTGCCACGTCTCGGAAGAGCTTCGACAGGAACAATGCCGATGCGTGGCTGAGTGCCAAAAGCAGCAAAGGCAGTACTCGTGCAATGGTGCCTCTATCGATCCAAGAGGCAGGGGAAAAATAAAAAAAAAATCACGGATTCTGGGCGGTCCCACACTCTTCTCGGTTATTGCAGAGGGAGGCGGAAAAGAAGATAAAGGAGGATATAGGAAGTAAGAGGGAAGGAGATAGTGGATAAAATAGTGGTGGCCGAGGTGATGAAGGAAAGGTCACAGCGCAAATAAAAACTCGGAACAAACCAGGCAAATACGAAAGCAATAAATTAAGTTTAAAATAGTTGAAAATTTTAGGCATCTTTGCTGACGGAGTCCAGGAGAAAATGGGAATGTTTCAAATTGTATATAAAGATGCATGTATGAAGATGGTCGAGGGAGAAAAGGTTTAGTACTTTATAATGACGCAAACCAAATGGTGAGGAAAATAATCGCAGACATTTTTGACGGTTTTTAGCTGTTATGAATTATATTTATTACTCAAAGGAATGATTAAATGTATGGTTAGTTTTATTTGAATGTTTATCTTATTTTATAAAGCCTCTTGCACGGTCACACTGACACGAATACACATATAAATGTATTTGTTTAGATGTATATATACAGAGTCCTCAAGCCCTTGTATATATTTTTAGAAACTTATAACAGGTGACCTTAGTAGATGATTTTTACTTCATTTTATGGGGAAAATATACAACATAAAAATATTAGATAGTATTTTAAAAACTTCATTGTTCGAACTGTCAATCATTGGCATCAATGTAGCTCTGCGCTCCGTGATTCACTGATTGGTAGAATTGAGCAAAAGTATTTGTAGAGTCTACACGCTCTTGACATGTGTTCTTTAATTGTTCAAGGGATTTTGGTTTTATACTCTATAATCTATTTTTTCAAATGCCCCCATATAAAAGTCAAGTGAGTTTAAATCCGGTGAACGTGATGTATATTCGATACTACCTCGTTGTCCGATCCAAAGTTTATGAAATGTTTCAACAAAGTAGTTGCTGACATCCTCATGGTAATGAGGAGATGGTTCATTTAGTCGGAAGTTAATGTCCTCATCTCCGTATATTTTTGGACTCACAGGAATACCTTTTTCCCTAACAATGTTGAAGTAGCTATGTCCTGTAACAGTATCATTGAAAAAGAATCGATCAACCAAATCTTTGGAAAAAAATACACACCAGACAGTTTATTCCTAGTAAATGTACATATCGTTCCATATAAATGTGTCGATTTTCTTGTGACCAGTATATGCAATTATGCCGTTCAATTATATTATTTAACGTAAATGTCTCATTAGACCACACAATTTTGACCACAAATTCGCCATGATCTGTGTTTTTTACTATAAATCATTCACAAAATTGGATTATGAGATCTGGCTCACTCTCATTCAAAGCATGCAATGATCTCGAGAGGTAAGATTTCCATTTAGCATTCTTCAGAATTCTGCAAACTATTGGGTTACTTTTTCATTTCACAGGAAATATTGTCTCACCGATTTTCTTGGTGATCGTTTTGATACCTTGGAGCACTTCAACGGAAGTGTCGGCATATGTGGAATTTTGGACGCCCAGTCACTTGATTACACACATTATGCACATTGCAGTACATATAGTTCAATTTATCGCAGATAAGTGTAATAGTAAGTCGAGTTGGAGGATTAGTACTAAATTCGTCTCTCCACATTTGTGCAACATTTCATATTTTATTAAATTCGGTAACCATTTTCTTTGGTTGAATGATAAGCGCAAACGACCAGTTTTCCATTTTCACCGTAGGCAAGCAAGGCTATTACCAATTTCGATTTTTTTTATTTCCATAGGCTAGCTAAAGATGGCAAAATTTCCACTTTTGTATTGCCATTTGTTATAGGCAATACGAGAAATAAAAATCTTGTGGATTTTTTAGGTGGCCTGTTTACGATATTTTATTAAAATGTATAATCTTTGTGTCACAAACACTATAGCTTACTCCTCGAATGCCCTAACTCTTCCTAATTTAAGGGCGTATCAAATTACCTTAGCGTCTGAGGTTAGGTTTGTACAAAAAGCGTACTATTATAGAGGTATTAATTCAAGCACGAGTGAGTTTCTTTTATTTGAAGGGGAAAAGAGGAGAAGGATACATAGTATTTTGAAGATAAACAAACATCCCGTCGAAGCTTTAATAGGGTTCGGAAGGGTCCCTCGCTCCCAAGGATAAATGCGTCAGGGCTACAAATCTTTGTTACCTTGACTCCTAATTACAAATAAATAATTAGAAGTTTTGCCATCAACCTTTCCTCGATTTAAAACCTTCTTTGAGGTCTTTTATTTCTCAGTCAGGACCAATCAACCCACGGACACAAATCGGGACTCAATCTTATGACTAACTTCCGATGTGGTCAAATAATGTAAACATTTTCCTGCTATTTCTCTTGAATAAGACTATTTTTTGCGTAAACATTGGATATTACAATCCAGAAAGGATAAATCGATACATTATTCTGTTGTTTTATTATTTATTTGAATGCTAAAGGGAAATAGGATATTTACATAATTCTTGAAACGAAGAAAAATATATTTCCTGAGAAAGACGCGTATTCACTTGGCAAAACGCACTTTCCTTGACAGATGCCAAAGTTGTCTAAGCAATTCGGAGCCTGAAAATCTTAGGGGACTTGACACAAGCTCGAAATGTAAGCCCGGGTAAAGCTCTCTTGCTCTTAAGGTGGCGTTTCGATTCGACAGATGTAAATTTAGTATTATCTATTTTTAGCTTCATGCAAATTGAATGAAAGTTCTACTGGCCTGAATTTTCGCGATGCCTTTTAATTGAAATCCGGAATTCCCTAACACTTGAATGTATTAAATCTCGTGAATAATTAATATCCCATGATAGATTCCTTTTCCAAAGAAAATTTTAATTTTTTTCAATTTCTGGAAGGTCTCTAAGTACCATTTTATTGGTTTTACCTTAGAAGAAATAGGAGTACAATGAGAAAAGTAGTAATTACGAACTATTCAAAACGTGGTTATTCATATCTAGTAGCTCTATGAAACAACAGAGTAATCAGAGTAACCTTGAATCATGATAAACGACATCAATTAATGCAAATTTCGAAAGACTTTAAGGTTGATTTAATAATTTGCTCGCATCAAAGTTTAAAGAAAGCTAGGCGAATAAAAGAAAACAGAATAAAAGGAACACACAAAGGTTTTAATCGGACAGATGAATAAATCAAAGACAAATCTAAGTTGTTATTTAATCAATAAAACTAGGGGTTTTGTCCCAACTTTTAATAATAACTATTGTACTCATGGATAGTTATTTAGAATCAACCTAGAAAAATAGAGGGCGAGAAAGATTGATAGAGGAGCAGCCAGAAACGACAGGCAGACGAGTAAAAGAGAAAAACGTATACGACGAAGTAGTATTTACTGAGAGTGGGGCAGACAGCGTCAATTTTTTCGAAAAGGTCATTGGAGAATAAATTATTCGCATCCGGATTAGTAACTAGACTTGTAAAGGGAATTAAGAGAGAAGTTTAAAAGAGTAGTTAAGGTCATGCTACGGCAATTAACGCATCTCAGATTACTCTTTATGAAATCCACAAGTCACCCTTGGGAATTATTTCAACAGCGTATTAATTATGTAATTTTCAATTTTGAACCTCATTTTTGCAGTAAACTACGAGGTAAATCCACCCATTTCACTAGGTATAGGATAAAATTTCCATAGGTCATAATTTTTTAGTCTACTTAGCTCCTATGAGGGAGATATATGATGATTACACTAAATGAGAGCACTATTAAATTTATAATAATCTGGAATTAATGAAGCTTCATTATTTGCAGGAAATGGTTGATTTTCTTTGAGAATTGGACATATGAACAAGACAATAGTCTTTGTTTGAACCTTTGATTGATTTTCATTTGTTTCTTTCGTTGATTTGTATTAACAAGGCATTGCAAAGCATTTTAAGGTGTTCAAGGGTTTCTTTACATAATAATGATTATGTTTTGACGCTCTGTTTTCTTTATTTCAGATATTTGAAAGCCTCCGGCTCAATTTTCTGAACACGAGGATTCGTTCAGCATCCGTTCACGGATGCAAATCAACTGAAAACAAAGGTAGGATTTATTACTGTTTAACGTCGGCAGGTTTCTAAAAGTGAGTTTTCACACTAATGATAAATGAAAGCGTGTTCGCGTGTGCTTACTGCTAGAATTGTGGATAAAAGCTGCGGACTGGTATAATTCGGTAATATCTTTTAGACCAATAATGTTTACAGTTGATGATGATAAACGCCATATATTTAATGTTTCAGTAATTTCCAAGAATGCGATAAAATATCGTGCGTGAATAACGTTTATTATGCACCAATTCCAGCAGCCTTTGGGGGGTTATTGCCTTTCTGCTTAGTGAAGGGATCTGACTCCAATTATGTATACAATTCTTATTTAATTCGGAGTAATTTCTGCACCAAAATTTGATAGGTGCCATGAAACAAATGTATTCAAAGGGATCGTTCCATTTCTGTCATTATTTTAGCTAAATTTGTGGTTTCTTCTTTCGTGTTGTCTTAAATGCTCAGTTCTATCCTTTCATTATAGAACAAATGATATTTTATAAGGAGCTCGGTTAATATTTCCAAATATTATTTTCCTGGCCTGGAAACAGATGTGAATTAGCGTTCCTTTCTGAGATGCGTATTTTCACAACTAGTATAATATGACAACCATTATTTTTTTTAAAAAATGCCTTTGCGTGATCTTATCAATTATCGTCTATATTTGATTTTAGACTCGCGTACGCCCATTTTCTATGATCTTGAGAGGTGTATCTGTCTTCTATATGCCAGTCCCCTGCCATTCTCACAGAGCACTAGGGTTATGCATCTTAGAGTGGGAACCGGGATATAAAATAGCGAGCTTGTGATTAGATTTAAAGGTCAGCGATGATTCTTGAAATTGCTGACCACAAAGAGCGATAGGAGATTTATAAATAATGAGATAAAATGCAGAGCTGTTACATGGAGTTACATAGAAAGGAGGTAAATAAAGGAGCTTTTAATCCATTCCACAAAGGGGACAGACCGATTTGGGGTCACTGATAAAACTAATATTTAGTACTAGGTTTTTGGTATTATGACTCAAAATTCCTTTTTATTCTCCTCTGTCTTATCGAGAGATATAGGTTGCGCTAGCAAGCTTATATATTTGAGCTCATGTGCGTGTGGGAGATGGACAAGCCCATATAGAGAAAGAAGAGAGAGAGGACGATGGAGAGAGAAGAAAGAGAGAGGGCGAGGGAGAGAGTGAGTGAGATTTTGCTCACTGCGTTTCGGCGCTAAGGTAGTGGGTGCAGCGCCTAAGAAGTCGTTCAGTCCCGGCATGGCCCGGCTGGCGCTCGCACGCTGACGATCGATCACGTGACATCTTTCGATTTATCTTAGAGCTTCGCAGCGCAGACGACTCGGCTCTTCGGGTAAAGTCACCTTACGCTCACTTTACTACCTAAGTTAACCATTGTATCTCAAGTCCTCCCAGTGTAGTGTTCGAGTTACGAAAATCCCTAGTAATTAGCAAACATCTCTCTACCCAGAGAGATAGATTGTCGACCAGCCAAAATTTTCGAAAGCGGAAATTGTTTAGCTCTGAAATCGTTTTGTTTTGATTTTTTTTGGGGGGGAAGGGGGCAATTAGGTGAGCGGGGTTTGAGATAACCGCAGTAACCGTCCATTGCGGGCTTCAGTAATGAATAAGCAAGCTATTGTGTACTTAGTGTATTAGTAATCAATGTAAGCTAACAGCATAAATTTGATCTTAAAATATAGCTAAAGGTGTATCTCGGAATGTCTGATTGGGGATAATAATGATCGGTTTAGTGCTTATAATACGTCTTTAAATGTCATTTTTAAATAATATCACCAGGGATGATTAATTTCTTTGTTGCTCTATTTCGTTCTTATGGATTTTGACTCCATAACAAATGCAATCGAACACATTTTTCTGAGTTGACCAATTAAGTGAAATCTGATTTCAATAAAATTTCGAGAGAATAGAAATTTTCTTTCATTTTCTCGAATTTAGGGGAAAGTAAAATATGTCCTAGGCCCAATTTAAAAAAATATCTACTCTTAAATTTGGTCCTTGAGATATACTAGATTGCAGAATTAAGTGATAGATTTGGACGCAAATCGAAAAGCGTTGATGGCACTTGATGAATATTCCGCCAGATCTCCCCGTCTCAAATTGCTGGAATAACGCGCCTGGCTCTGATAATCGCATCGGAATGACGTTTTCTCTTTACTAATGACTGATTACGGTCGGGTGTTTTCGCCAACACCCTTCGCGACTGATTAAAATGACTAATGTCTTACGCCCGTCCGGAATAAGCCATAAATTACTAAGATTTACGGGTTTCTTCCTCTGGGTCATAATATGGTATTTTATTCCATTGAAAGCTAATTCTGATCACTTCTCCCTTATCA
This sequence comes from Ceratothoa steindachneri, assembly GCA_963969495.1. Classification (NCBI taxonomy): domain Eukaryota; kingdom Metazoa; phylum Arthropoda; class Malacostraca; order Isopoda; family Cymothoidae; genus Ceratothoa; species Ceratothoa steindachneri. The sequence goes on along the minus strand of OZ018323.1, from coordinate 156,124,247 downwards.
GCCCTTCTGTGGTTTTGTGTGCTTTATTATAGGTTGTTGTATATTATAGTGATTTGAAGATATATTAGTATACGGATGTCGTAGTCGTTTACTTCAACCCTCTTTCAGTTTTTCAGTTTTGTGATATATGATTTAAATTAATCGAAAATTGGTCTCAATATTATTAAAAACTATTAGTGATAGAATTCTACGAATATTGGTAATTGAAATTGAATTTGAAACTAGTATTCTTTGGCCATATATGCCATTTTACTCGTATACAAAACTTCTGTTACTTTAATGTTTTGATCAAGTGAAGGTTTTATTAAATTCGTACCTCTGACTTAAATTTTGTGGTGAGAAATTTTCTTTGCACGTTTGGGCAAAGCAAAATATTTTTTTAGGAAACACTGGGACGGGGGAGTAAAGTAGTGTAGTAATGAATTATGATGTTAAGATTTAGTGAATCATTGGTATTTAGTATAAAAATTTATATTCCATTCGAAAAAGAATGCTTTTAATAGAATATATTTGATTAAAGCTAAAAAATCAAAAGGAATATGCACAATAATTTAGCGCCTGGGTTGTAGACTGTTTGCTTAGAGGATCGAGTATAAGGGGGACATCTTGTCTGTTTAGAGATATGAATAAAGGCTTTCTTCTCTTCATAAGAGAATATTAATCATGACTTAGTTATTTATCTTTCTCTCACTCGTATCGCAAGTTTCAAATTCGTATCTTTTAAGCATAAAAATGTTTATACATGCATTCATATTGTTAAGTATTGAAGTAAACACAATCTAAAAAAGAGCTTTCTGTTCCGGAGTAAACTGTGGAATTATCTTTTTTAAAAGGTCACTGATGATAATCAGAATTACTTTTATCTATCCGTTTTGGGAATAACATTGAGCATCAAATGCAATAACTTGTACCAAATGAGGTTTTTATTTTTTGACTGATATTTGCTGTGATTTATTTCAAGTATTTACACTTAAGAAGGAAATAATTCAAACTACATTTACACTATTGTATAAACATGTTAAAACAATAAGTTTTTAATTGATTAAATACATTACGAAAAGAATTAAGGAAAGAAAGAGTGATCGAATATCTAATAAAGAAATCGATCTGCTCATTTGCGATTTCCTTTTTTCTAAATCATGTGCTGCTATTTTGGGGTCTGTCACAAAATGAATAGAATGTCCTACAAAAGCATTGAATCCGTCTATCCTGGTGAAGTAAATTGTCGTTATCCTTGGTTCATAGTAAAGTAATGAACCTTCTCTCAAAGATCCATTTCTGGCGTTACCATTTCAACTTTAATGTTTGGAATTCGTTTGTTTCCGTGACGTTTGCAAAGGAAAATATTTACTTGTATAGTCCTTTACTAATCAAATTAAATGTTCAATAGCGATTCCTGGTGACATATTAGTCAACTAGATAAAGAAAAGGCTTTATTAAATGAGCTTTATTTTCATATTTATGAGTCACCTCCCCCCCAATAAAAATAATAAAATAAATCATTGATTCCCAAGATTTTGGTAAAAATTATTTAAGTAAAGAATAGAAAGGTTTTTGAGTTGAAAACATATATTGTTGATTTCTTCATTCCCCGCTTTCCTCAAAAATTGAACTCAAGGTGCAACACTCTAACTAATATCTACCTGCCTTCGGACCCGCTTTATACCCATTATACATAATTAAGGTTACATTGGAGATCCACTTGAATGATCATAAAAGGTGACCTAAATTATATGTAATTACTAAAGATATAAATCAAAAGAAGGGTGTTTACCGATGGTTGAGGGAGCTTGCATATCTATTTCACCCTTATTGCTATTAAATATCTTTTCCGACAGAGCGACTCTGACGCTCAAACGCTCGTACTTGCCAAGTCACACCGGGTATTTAGTGATTTTTCTCTTCTTAATGTCCGTGAGTTCTTTTTCTGGCTTTCTTATATATAATGGTATCTAGTTAGCTATTTATTTTCTCATCTTTGGTGTTTTTTTCTAGAAATGTGTCCTGTCACTTTCATTTTAGAATATTCTGTTTACTATATCCGATACAGTGTCTATTTTCTTATCCAAGTATTATTTGAATGTTCCTTGCATGTTATTCCTAATATGTATAGTTATAAAATTATTTAATTTTCCCTCAATTCCTAGGTGCTCTAGAGGTATAGTTTCCAAGTTTCTCTCTACAGGTTGTCATTACAAGGCACTTAACCATCTAAAAAAATGCACTAGTTGAACCTGTTCGAAATTCTCAGTTTGATGTGCGTGGATCTATACCACTAAAAAAAATATCCATTTCATTAAGTCAGATCCAATGGAAATTCTCCGTTCTAAATAAAACTTAGCTTAGATACTTTCACTAAATAACAGGAACCTTAATTTAAAACGAATAAAAATTTGGAACTACATCAGCCATATTTTGTGAATATTCTAAAAGATAAATCACTCACATAGATGCAAAGATCAAAGCAAACGTCCACCGAAGACACGTTATACATAACTTCTTGGCCCAGTTCATCATCCAGACCTTACGTGTCCCTCTCATTCCCTTCTTTCTCTCTTGTCCTTTACGGTCAAATAGATACGTAAACAAAATCCAACTCTAAGAAATTGAGAGAGAAGAATTTTCATTGCCCGATCGATTGCGGCGTATCTGCAATGCTCTCCGCACCGTCTTATTAGCGCAATGGAAAGCACGCCAGTGCTTCTCTGGCGCGTAATGAGCCAGCCAATCATATCGAAGACTTCGCCTAGATGCGCTCACTCCTACAAAACTCTGCCACGCATCTCCTCGCTTCCTCCACGAACTGAACGAAGACCCAGAACGAGGAATTGCAATTTTGGAGGGGGGGGGGGTAATCAAGATATTGCTGGTGGGATCGGACGATGGGTGAGAATCGCTTCCGCTTTCTATTATTTAAATTAAATAGTTAATAATGAAATCAAAACAATTGTATATATAAACACTGCAAACCACCTGTGTACAAACAAGCTAATTTAATTGGTAGTTGTTAAATAAATATTTGCATACTATATATCATAACATACTGGGACAAACACAACTTGAAATAGACACCTTAACCTAATTGTTCGCCAAATAAACCTTTGTATAAAATATTGTCCTGTGGATATTTCCGCGAACTAGCAGCTACATTTGTAGTCACCTTCGATTTATTTTCATTTGTAAGAATTTATAATTTATTTTTTCGTCAGAAATTTGAGAATTGACGAGAATGGAAACTTTAATTCTTTATTATTTAAATACTTTGTAAAAGCTTTGTAACGTTTAAATACATTTTCCACAACTATTCCGCATAAATCATGAGTTTGGGTATGGGCTTAGCGCAGACAAGAGTAAGCAAAGGCTCGCAAGACATATGTGGCCAATTTTATCCTTTTTAGGTACTCCACAACCAATCAAGGCAAATGAAAATTCACATATGCATAATCTTTCTCAAAAAATTACATTTATGATTTTTATTTTAAAATTACTATTTGGGGGATTTCTTAAATAAACAACGTAAAATTAGGAAGGAAAAAATTGGAACTATTTGCATTAGGTAAAATCATATTTTGGGGGTCTGAACATGTGCTCATAAAACGATGGCACTATCTTATATGTGCTTAGACCAAAAAGGTTGCCCATGGTCTCGTTTTCATACGAAATAAACTGTGAAATATTCATACTCTCGCGCTCAATCTTAAATGAGCAAATTTATTTTTTTATGTATTTTGTTTGACATTTTTCTTCTATTTATTCATCTGGAATTTTACAAAAAGGCATTTGGGGTATTGAAATTACACTGTTACCATTTTACAAATCTATATTGCTATTGAGAAAAATTATACCTTTTACAACTAAAAGCCTTACAATTATTTGTTCTGCATTATTCAGGAAAACATTGATATGCTCACTGTCACTAGAATTAAAGGATTTAACGGTGTCCTTAATCTATGTTAATATAACAAAAAGATCCTGCACAAGACGTCAAGATGTTTAGGCTCTAATTGGTTTCATTGCACCTTGTGTTCCTTGGAGGCGGTGTTGTCAAAAGCATCATATAAAATATAAAGATAAGCCATATATCTTTTACTCCTATGTTTAATTGGATCGTCAATTATCATTCGGCACTTATTGAGGGTAATGTCGCATTCATGTAGTTCAGATCTCGGTTTATAAATATTAAACTCTCAAAATTAGTGTTGTTGAACTTAAATTGCCTCGTTTAGCTTCATTTTACGACACTTTATTGCATTTCCATCTGTGATTTTGACATTGAATTATTTTTCCTAAATTTATGTTCGTATCAAGATTTGGTGCATTGTAGCCTTAGAGTTTTATAGTTTAAATTTACTATTTGTTTTAACAACAAGCAACATTTAGCTGAATTCTTTGCTACTCGTTTTGAAAAAAAAATATTTCAGCAGATTATGCATTCATTTTCAGTACTATACTGTACTAAAATGTTATATTTTTTTTGGAGATGATCAAACTTACGGAAGCGGCACAGTATAAATGTCTAGTCGGCAGCGGTGGTTCTCATCCATCCTTGATATAGTTCTATTGTCTACCCATCATAATTGCCATTTCAGGAGTAGGTATTTATATAGATATAAATTAAAAGTTTATTTATCATAAGGTAAAAAGCATTTGCAATATGGTATGATTGACATAGGTGTATAGTATAAAGTACATATGAAGGGAAATTAAATGAGGCGATGTTACCGAGTTTTCTAACTTTTCCCCTAAACTTAATCGGTCAGGAGGTCAGACTAGTTTCTCATTGTTGTGTCTACGAATAATGTTAAAGGCCCTGTTCCAATTTGTGAATGTTCCTCATTTCAACTTGAGTTTGTTTTCCCATTCCATTTAATTTCTTACTTAAATTGTCTCTACCAGACATTTAAGTCTGGACACAGGCAAAATGGATACTTTAACTAAAAAGATTTGAACTACTCTTTATTTAAATTAAATTACTTTAATTTAATTGAAATATTAATAAATAACATTCCAATGTGATTCTCCCGATTTGAGATGCAAAGTTCCAGGAGCTTTGCGAGATTCACCCGATGAACCCAAGGCATTAACTCAAATTTCCGTCAATTTGAGCACATTCATTTATGATTCGCTGTTCTCTCGGATATCTTGTATCCTCATTTTTTATTCAGGTCACCTTATCCTTTAGCATACCCGTGAAAAATAAGTCAGGAGGTTAGGTCCTGTAAGCGAGGAGACTATTGAGTACACCTTCTCATTTTGCTTACCCCAGAAAAAGAAGTCAAGGGGTGGGGGGAGGTCTGGTTAACGAGACCATTGTGATATTTACTGTCGCAACAATTTAGGGACAACCTGTATAAGGAAGGATATTTGTGGTACTGTAGAACGTGGCTGACTAAAAATTTGCATTGCCATATAAACCTGGAATATTGTAGCTTGCAATAATGCTATATTCAAACTTTATATAATTTTAATAACCTTTCTTAAGGTTATAATTTTTTTAAATCCTAATTTTAATTCAGGAAACATCTTATCTACATTATTCTATAAAACAATATTTAATATTACATATTCTTTTTTTCTACCTATAATTACACTATTTTCGTTGCACGGTTAAGATATCTATTAATTTCCTTTCCTTCACATCAAGTAGAATAGGCCTTTTATTATACCTATCGTGTATGCTTTGCTTTATTGTTTGACCTATTTTATTTGTGCAGAAATGTCTCGTATTGGAAAAGACATTAGTTTTGAAACATAAAATTTATTTCGAAGGGAAAAGATCCTTTTCTTAGTCTCGTCATAAAGATCAGAAGTAATCAATTTTTTTTCTTGCTCTTAACGCTAAGGACAATTTCGATATTGTGCAGAAGCTAAGAAAGGCGAATTCTAAGAGGTACTCATTTACTAACTTGCAATATTCTAACCGCCCAATCAAATATTTCTCAATTCCGTATAATTTTTACCTATTAATTTGAAATTACTCACGCATATAGAAGCAAATATGCGCCTCTGCATATACACGCAAAGACCTATTTCGCGTAGCATGTTTCAGTACTTGAACGAAAGAAAACACTTTGTAGATGCATGCGATTATTAGCGCTGAGCGTCTATTTCTCGGAGCTTAAAGTCTTACTCTCCAGGATGATGTATGGCCGGTAGGGAGAGGATAATAAGTCTGAAGTGAACAAGGGACGAGAAGGTAATGACTTCTTCAGGCAAAGGCGGCGAATGGAACGAACCTTTCCTGGGCTTTTAAATACAGGGTAGAAACAAAAGTTAAATTGTTGAAGATGAGAATATTGCATTTATTATACCGGGGACGACAGAAAAGGATTAAGCTTATAAAAGTTAACGTAATGAGTTTCTCCCTTCTTTGGGGGGTTCCTTGTCATAAGGTGCCAACGAGGAAGTGCCATAACAGCAATTAGCGGTGATTATCACAGCTTAACTCGCAGGAGATTGCCTGGTAGTGGCCGTAGAGAGGAGTGATGAGAACGTAAGAAAGAAACAATGATCTTGTGGATATAAGATTTTTTTATGGTCCATCTCCTTTTAAAATATGTAAAACAATAATAAAAGAAATGGTATTTTTTTCGCTTTTAACGGGAACACAGGTGAAATTAGAAATCTGATCTGGATAGCAATATACGTTTAAATTAACAAAACTTTATGGACTTTACAAATAAAACTATTATAATTAAAATACGGATTAGACTAAATTCAATGAAAAGAAGCAAAGCTTGATGAAAAATGTATTAAATTTCACATAAATAATAGATCTTATGTCCTGTAAACAGTGAGGAGAATAGGTAAAGATAAGTTACATTCCCTAAAACAGTTCATAAATTCTTTATAACATAATTATATTGTTGAATAACGTCAAATTATACTAACTATTTGAACGATATGGTATAGAGTAATAATTACAAAGGGGCATCAGATAAGTACTAAAGAAATACAGGGGCATGCAGATATTGCACAATTACTGTAACTTTCCCATAGAGTATATTAGCCGGCCATACAGTGCTCTCTCGGGAACATTCCTAGTTCAAGGCCCAGTTTGATGAACTGTTGCCTTATAATCTCTAAGATTACACTATAAATGTTGATATATTTATTTTTTTATTAGAAAAAAAGGGGAGTTAATATAAATTATTATTATTTGCTTTTATTATTTTTGATAAATTGCAAGTGAGCTACCGCTCCCCAGATTCCTGGCGAATCGATACTGTGCTCGCCTTTCGTAAACCGGGAAAAGATCACTCTACTCTACTCCGGCCGGTTTCCGCCGAATCTCTCTAACCTCTTGCGTGTGCAAGTTGATGGAGAAATTGGTAAATGTTAGATTAGCTCTTTTCCTGGACAGCGGAGGCCATCTGTCTTCTGCACAGTGCGGCTTCCGCAAGTTCCACTACAGGTCGGATACTCTGCTCCGACTGGAAAATCCCGTCTGCGGGGCCTTCCTTCGTAGACAGCACTACTCCACGGTGTTTTTCGATCTGGAGAAGGCCTATGATACCGCATAGCAATACGGTATTATGGAGACCCTCCCCATGATGGAGGCGAGGGGACGCCTCCCAGTCTTTATATCTGGATTTTTGCGAGATCGTCGATTCCGCGTAAGGGGGGGGGGAGCTCTCTCCGGCCCAAAGGAGCAGGAAGAGGGTGTCGCGCAAGGAAGTGTCCTCAGTGTCACACTCTTTGCCCTGAGCATCAACTGCATCACCTCGGTGCTGCCAGAAGATGTTCTCGCTACGCTCTACGTGGACGACCTTTCGATCTCTTTTGGCGCGGCCCAGATGCCAACTCTGGAGCGTCGACTCTAACAGGCATTGAACTGCGTCTCTCGCTATGCCCAGGCGCACAGATTTCAGTTTTCTATGGCCAAGACTAAGGTGGTGCACTTCTGCCGCCATCCAGGGCTCCAACCCGACCCAAATTTTTTTCTTATTGGGGTGCGCCTGGATGTGGTTGAGTCGCACCGTTTCCTTGGTCTTGTATTCGACCGAAGCCTCACCTGGGAGGCTCATATTCACAGCCTTAGGGTCTCTTGTACCCGCGCCATGGATATTCTCCGTTCCGTGACGTTCAGCGCTTGGGGCGCTGATAGGGCTACTGCCCTACTTTTCTATCGATCCTTTGTTCGTTCGAAGCTTGACTACGGATGCGCGTTTTATGCATCCGCAGCCGAGCGTTTATTGCGGACGGTGGATTCGATCCACAATACCGGCCTCCGCCTTGTGACCGGTGCCTTCCGCACTTTCCCCATTGAGAGCCTATTGGTCGATGCTAGGGAGATGCCACTCGCTCTGCGCCGCGTGCAATGCATCACTCGCCTGTACGCGCAAGCACGGCGCCTCCCTCAGTCGCCAACACTTTCACTGCATCCGCAGCTGATTTTGACGGTGCCTATGCCGCCGAGAGACGCCAGTCATACCCTAAGCCCTTTGGGTTGGTTTAGGGCCAAGAAACTCCTTCTAGAGCTAGATATAGCTCTCGGGCAGGGGGCGCCCCTGGTTCTGCCCAGGACGCCACCCTGGAGGGTACCACATTTGGCTATTTGTCACCACGCATCTGCTCCCAAAGCTTGTACGGCGCCGGGAGTATTGCGTTCGACCTTTTTGGAGCACACATCGTGTCACGCTGGAACCGTGCCAGTGTATACGGATGACTCCAAGTCCCAAGAGGGGGTAGGCTTCCACGTCGTATCCCCTCTGTTTGAAGTCAGCGGGGCTCTACAATGCGCTGCGTCTGTCTTCACAGCCGAGCTGGTGGCAATACACCACTCGGTACGGGAGATTACGCGACGTGACCGGTTCGGAGACCGGATTGTGATCTATAGCGACTCACAAAGCGCCCTGAGTGATCTCGGGGCATTGGAATCTCCGCATCCCCTGATTCGCGATATCAGTGACGCCACGGTTTAGGCGAGCAAGGCAAATGTCGAGATTATCTTCTGCTGGGTTCCTGGACATGTAGGAATTGTGGGGAATGAGCGCGCTGATGAGGGAGCCAAAGAGTCCGTGAGGACTCTGTGACCGGACCAGCGTTTCGCTCTTCCTCACACCGACTACATGGCAGGAATACGGGCAGCTCTTCGGACTGCTTGGCAAAGAAGATGGGAGACGATCGAAGGGAACTTAAAGTTGCGTGCCATTGCGCCGCGACTGTTCCCATGGACCTATCCCCTAATGCCGCGGCGGCTTCAGGTTGCTTTCTGTCGACTTCGAATTGTACACACTCGTGTGACGCATCGCTACTTGATGGAGTGCTCGCATGCGCCCTATTGCAACGACTGCGTTGTCCCCCAGACTGTTCGGCACATTCTTGTCGAATGTCCCAGTCTGGGTGATCTTCGCGCACGACACCTGTTCCGGTACCGGGATGGGCGGGGTCGCTACCGCCTATCCCTTGTACTCGGGACGAGTGCGTGTACTTTGACTGGTGGACTTATTGCCTTTTGGGGGGAGGCCGGCCTTCTCCCTTTCATTTAACCCGGTTTAATTGTTGCTGTTGTTTTTGTTATTGTTTTTGTTATTGCTTTGTTATTGTTATTGTTATTTCTTTTTATTGTTGTTTCCTGTTCAATTTTTTAAAGTAGCCTAGAACTAGGCTGTTTGTTTACGGCAACTTATGCCTAAGTCGGCAGTCACCAGATAGCCCCTTAATTAAAAAAAAAAAACCCAAAAAACCGCCTGTTCCTTGTACTCGAGACGAGTTCGTGCATATTGACTGGTCGATTTATAGACTTTTGGGGGGAAGGCCGGCCTTCTCTCCCTTATTTAACTAGTTTTTGTATAGTTTTCTTCTTAGGTCGCACCTCCTTGCGTTAGAGGGAGGCGGACCTCCTCCCGATGCCGGAGCTTGCTTCTTGCTTGTTGCCCTTTGCTTTTTCCTTATTTTTTATTACTGTTGTTGTTGTTTTTTGCTTTGCTTTAAAATAGCCTAGTCATAGGCCGTCTGAACGAATAAATTAGAATTTCATTGTGCTTAAAGCTAAATTATTACGTAAACATATGTTGCAATAAACGATGAAGCTATACTCTTGAAACCATTAAATCTAAGGTAAAGTTCCATTAAGCGCTTTAAAAACAATGTTCAAGGAATTTCTGGGTGATATTTAAATCGATTATAGTAAAGAGAATTTTCACTGCTTTTCATTATATGACAGATTTGTCAAACTTCTTCTTAATGGGTTAAGGAATAAGTTCTTGCGGTTTTATCAAATTTATTCATTACCATTAACAATTTTTGAAAACTTCATTTTTAATTGATAACAATATGCATTTTAATCAATAATGTATTCTCCGTTGTTTTTTACGAATTCTTCCCAACGTTCAACTAGTTTTTCGATGCCTCTGCAATAAAAATCTTGGGATTTTGACTCGAAGTATTCGTCTGACCAGGTTCTTAATTCCACATCAGTATTGAACGAAACACGGCGCAAATTGTTGGAGAGCGATCGGAACAGATGGAAATCCGATGGAGCCAAGTCTGGCGAATATGTAGAATGCGGCAGGATTTCCCAATTAAGTGTTTGGATGGCGTCTTTTGTCATATTAGCAATGTGAAGACGAGCATTGTCGTGTTGCAGAAGGACTCTATAACGTCGATGAGGTCGCTTTTCACGAATAGTTTCGGCGAGTCGATACATTTGTTGAACGTAGAGTTCTGCATTGACAATCTGTTTGCAAGGAGCTCATAAAGAATGATGCATTTACAATTCAATCACACACACAGCATCGTCTTTCATGGATAAATTCCTTGCTTTATTCGCGGAAGTGTTTTTTTTATTGGGGCTAAGCCATTGTTTACGATGGTTCATGTTGTCATAAACACACCACTTTTCGTCGCCAGTGATGATGCGGTGAAGAAATCTGTTCTTATATCTACGAGTAGCCTTGTGACGAACAAGCAAACCTGCGGCAATCGTGGAGTGTTGAAATTTATTGCTTTCGCTCAAAGCGTGTGGAACCAATGCACCGAGTTTTTTAACTTTCCCCATCGAATGAAAGTGATTTACTACAGTTTTCTGATCACACACCATTTGTACAGCCAATTCTCGAGTCGATTGACGAGGATTTTCATGAAGAAGGTCGTTCAATTGATCTTCATCCAACTTAATGGGGCGACCAGAACGTTCTTCGTCATTAACATTGAAATGACCGTTTTTGAAACGTGAAAATCACCATTGAGCTTTCCTTTCTGAAAAAGCATTTTCTCCGTACACAACAAAAATATCGCGACGAGCTTTGGCTGCGTTTGCATTGTTCCCGTCTCGATTGAAAATGAATAACAACAAGTGTCAAAAATGCGCCTGTCTTTCAACTTGACATTCAATTTTGAGGGTACATAACAAAAATTAAATTAACTCAACTTTTAAATAAACTGCAATGACTTATTACTCAACTTCAAGACGTAGCCTAAGCAAAAGCGTAATAGTCTACGCTGTTAAGAGACGTAGCCTAAACTTTGCAAATTTTGTTCTCATTATTTATTATTGTTTCTTAATATGTACACAAATCACGTCAACAAAACTAAAATCATCACAACATTAAAAAAGAACGCAAGAACTTATTCCTCAACCTAATAGAAAACTCGTTTTCATATTTTTTTCTGTAATAATATCCTAACGATCTTGGAGTCTAATAATAAGAAAAATTAAATTTCCCATTGAGCCATAGTTTATGAAACAAACCCAGCCAGAGATAAAAGCCTTACTATAGCTCCTTCTAATTTATCCTACAATACTTGGCTTGCCTTGTACGTGTGGGGATAATAGTTCATTTTGGATGAACAGAACAATGACGTCTAGTCCAAAACATTTTGGACGAGTTTCTTCTTGATATCAGAGCTTTAGTAACAGGCATAAAGTACACCAATTTTCATCAAGTTGGCCATTGCAAGTTTTAGTTTCTAAGTCTTTGGATATCCATTAATATGCCTATTCTTCTGAGAAAGGATTAAAACGTCAGAGATGCTTCTACATGTCTTAATCCTACAGCTATTTGTATGCATAGATGTTGGCAGAAGTAATTCCAGACTGAATTTTCACGAGAAAGATTAAAATAAATGAAAAGGTACCTTCCTCTATTGTTAGTATAGCCATAATCTTGAAGGAAACTGGTATACATTATAGGATAAAACCAATTAATGATATTAATGGTTGGCGTAGTTCTTTAGAAAGGATCCATATATGTAGGGATGTCAAGAAGTTCTACCTAGAGGTAGAAGTGAATCTTGTAGTAGTTGTTAAAACATCGTTTACGTATCTCACCTTGTGCAATGTTTCTTTCATAATTTCTTTTTCATTTTGCTTTTGCTCTCGGAAATTTATATTGCAAACAAAAAGCTAATCCCACATAGATTAATTAGGAATTTCCTAGTTTTACTTCAGTTGCAAGCATATTAAGTTAAGTCACTCTGAGATAAATGTAGATATAATTGAAATGATTACTTTCGGTTAGACAACTTTACGCTTCAGGATTTCACTCTGTTTAAGATTCAAATAAAGTCCTAATAAAATAAATGTTGAGTCGAGCATAGCGAAATAATTCAACATCAGAATGTGTTCAATTCACGAGGCTCATTCTGAGTTCTATCTGTATCGTTATTTGAATCTTGAGGTTGCTCAAGAAGAGATTACATCGCTTCTTTACCGCTGGAATTGCAGTTGATTTCGGCAAATAGGCTCTATTTGGCAAGACAAACAAGATTTCTTGTTTCTCGTTAGAGATTTAAAATTCCATCTATTTTTTTCACGAAAAACAAGATTGGGCTGATAGATACAGATACAAAAAGAGAGAGAAAGAAAGAACGTATTAGATTTAACTGGCAAGTTTAGGGCAATCCCTTCCTCAAATAGTATTTATTGGAAGATTTTATACTTTTCTTAATCTATTTCGCTCTAAAACCAAGATAGTTTATACTGTGTCGAAGGAAGAGGAATTTGGAGAAACTAAGCTTTAATGAGATTCGACCTAAGTAAATTTGAGAAAAAATATAGAGCAAATTGATGATGGTTTGGTGGAATTCTGACTGAAGAAAATTCAGTTTCGGTCGGAGGATGATTTGGGAACGTTCATTTACGGATATGGCTTATAGACTTGTAAACTTTTGGGGGAAGGCCGGCCTTTTCCCTTTTATTTAACCAGTTTGTTCTGTTTTATTTTGTTTGATTTTTTCCCTTATAGATCGCACGTTACTGCGCCGAGGGGACCTCTCCCCCTCCGACAGAGGAACTTACTTTCTGCTCGTTGCCTTTTTCCTTTTTTTAATTTTTGGTGTTGGGTTTAGGTTTTGTTTTGTTTTGTTTTTTGATTTTTTGTGTGTTTTTGAATTTGATTTTAATGTAGCATAGTACTAGGCAGGTTTTTAATACGGCAACTAATGCCCAAGTAGGCACTGGCCAGATGAGCTCATGAAAAAAAAACCCAAAACACCCCTACACTCTTCGCCCCGTTCGAGTGTGACAAGCTCCTGAGTCGGTGCGTGCCGGTTGGTACCGCTACTACGTGAAGGCATTCGTGCCACGTGCCACTGCCGCGGAGGTGTTATTACTGTCACCGCTTCGGCCATACGAATCGCTCATGTAGACGTGCAAAGTCGGGATCACCCGAAGTATGTGTAAATTGCTCCAAGGCCGCACAAGATAAGTCCAAATCGTGTGTGGCCAAGTGTATTAATTGCGAGGAGCCGCACCCCGCTTCTTCGAAGCAATGTGGTGCATATCTCCTTGAGAAAGAAATCCTGGCCGTTCGGGCCCAGGATCGACTCTCATTCCGCGAGGGTAAGGACTTGGTCCTGGCGCGCCCGGCTCTGCCTGGGATGTCTTACGCCTCAATGGTTAGAAAGACACCCTTTGCTCGTGGCCGATCCAAGCAAACGAACACGGTTGTTTCCGTGCCCATTCGGAGCCATTCTGCGGGTTCTACTCAACCCGGGTGCTTCCCTGGTAAAGCTAGCCGCACAAAGGGTCCACACCTAGCCCCGGTTAAAACCTGGGCTCCTCCCCCTTTCCCTAGTGTGACCGTTTCCCGTAAGGCAAAACGGCCACGCGCCTCCACCGAGTCGTTAGACTCCCTGGAGGCAACACCCCTGAAGATGGTTGCTAGGCCATCTTCCGGTGTTCTTAAAGTTGTCCCCCGAAAGGAGGACAGCAACAAAGGAGCTTCGGCTCCTTCGCCCACGCCTAATGGTAGGCTGAGTGGCTCGGAGACGGTAGATCCTCGAAAAGAGGGCCCCCCGCCTCCGAAGCCGCAACGCCCGCCTAAGGTTTCGAGGCGGAAGGAGGAAAAGACTCGCATGGCGAGCCCAACCTCCCCCAATAAGTCCTCGAAGGCGACAGCGCCTCCAGCGCTTTGTCCGGCCAACAGCGCCCGGGGTTCTGCCCCCGGGAAGCGTACGGCCATTCCCGTGAGGGTCTTCAGTTCGAGGAGGGCCCCCGCGTCTCCTCTCCTCCGAACTAGGCCTGGAAGGCATATTCCTTCAATGGAATTGCCGTGGACTCCGGGCCAACTGGGAGGATCTGCGGAGGCTCGTCTCGTTCCGCTCCCCGTTAGCTATCTTTTTGCAGGAGACCATGCTAGGCGCGTGCCCCCTGCCCGCCCTCCCGGGGTACAAGGGTCTTGCGACCCCACCACCGCGGGTTGGTCGAGCTTGGGGATGCGCGGTTTACACCCGGCATGATGTCTCCGTTCTTCCTTTCTCTTTAGATACCTCCTTTCAGGCAGTGGCTGTGCAGCTGCACCTGGATAGGAGGTATACTATCATTTCTGCGTACATTCCACCGTCAGCTGACTTCGACGCGGGGGACTTCCGCCGCGTCGTGGCACCGTTGCCGAGGCCCTTTCTCTTGCTTGGAGATCTGAACGGCAGGCATCCTCTCTGGGGAGATTACTCCATAAATCCCAGGGGACAAGTCCTTGCCGATCTGATCGAAGAGCTTGAGATGGGTGTCCTAAACGTGGATGAGTTTACGCATCACTGTCCGAGAACCGCTTCATTTTCTTGCCTTGACCTATCTTTGTGCTCTTCGGATGCACAGCCTGATTTTGATTGGGGGGTGGTCGATGACCCCCATGGTAGTGATCACTTTCCTATTCAAATATCATTTTCAGGGCAACTGCCGCCTGAGAGTCTACCTCGGTGGTGCTTGGCGCGGGCGCGATGGCCTGCATTTCAGGAAATGACTGAATTCTCTATCTCAGTCGAGGAGTTTAGGTCGGTAGATGAGGATGTTAAGTTCTTCTCCGGCAACCTCATCGCCGTGGTCCTGACTACTATTTCTAGGACGTCTGGCCGTTTTGCACGCCGAGCACTCCCATGGTGGTCGGCCAAGTGTGAGATGGCCCTTAAACAGAAGCGTTATGCCTACATGCGCTATATGCGCCGCTCGAACAAATATACTGTCTCTGAACTTCGTCGGGCTAGGTTCCGGTATATTTCGAAGCACGCCTGCCGCTCTTCTTGGCAGGCATACGTGTCTTTACCTAACGGGAAGACCCCTTTAGCTCAGGTGTGGAAGCGAATCAAAAGGATTTGGGGCAAGTTCTCGCAGGACCCCCCTTCCGTTTTCCAGGAGAATGGGACCGCAATCTCGGACCCAGCGTCCGTGGCGGAATCCTTAGCGACCGCTTTTTTCGCATTCTCTAGCCGTGATGCTGCTCCGCTAGCATTCAATGCACGTCGTGATGTCGCGGAAGGCCGCCGGCTGGACTTTACCTCCAGAGGCGGAGAACCCTTCAACGACAAGTTTACTCTGCGCGAGTTGCGTTCCGCCTTCGCTTGGTGCGCGGACATAGCCCATGTTCTGGACGATGTCCCGTACGCCATGCTTCGACACCTAGGTGAGCAAAGCATGGCCTTTCTCTTAGATTTGTTCAACAGGATCTGGGTGAAGGTCTTCTCCTAGACTCCTGGCGAATCGCTACTGTGCTTGCCTTTCACAAACCGGGGAGAGATCACTCTATTCCGACCGGCTTCCGCCCAATCTCTAACCTCTGGCGTGTGCAAGTTGATGGAGAAATTGGTAAATGTTAGATTAGCCTTTTTCCTGGACAGCGGAGGCCATCTGTCTTCTGCACAGTGCGGCTTTCGCAAGTTCCACTCCACGTCGGATGCTCTGCTTCGATGACTGGAAAATGCCGTCTGCGAGGCCTTTCTTCGTAGACACCACTACGCCACGGTGTTTTTCGATCTAGAGAAGGGCTATGATACCGCATGGCGATATGGTATCATGGAGACTCTCTACACGATGGGGGCGAGGGAACGCCTCCTAATGTTTATATCTGAATTTTGTCGAGATCGTCGATTCCGTGTACTGTTGAAGGGAGCCCTCTCCTGCCCAAAGGAGCAGGAAGAGGGTGTCCCGCAGGGAAGTGTCCTCAGTGTAACACTCTTTGCCCTGAGCATCAACGCCATCACCTCGGTGCGGCCAGAAGATGTTCTCGCTACGCTCTACGTGGACAACCTTTCTATCTCTTTTGGCGCGACCCAGATGCCAACTCGGGAGTGCATTGAACCGCCTTTCTCGCTGTCCGAAGCGCACAGGTTTCGGTTTTCTATGGCCAAGACTAAGGTTGTGCACTTCTGCCGCCATCCACGGCTCTACCCAGATCCAGACTTGTTTCTTAATGGGGTGCGCCTGGAAGTGGTTGAATCGCACCGTTTCCTTGGTCTTGTATTTGGCAGACGCCTCACCTGAGCGGCTCATATTCGCAGCCTTAGGCACTCTTGTACCCGTGCTATGGATATTCCCCGTTCTGTGACGGTCAGCGCTTTGGGCGCTGATAGGGCTACTGCCATACTTTTTTATCGATTCTTTATTCGTTCGAAGCTCGTCTACGGATGCGAGTTTTATGCATCTGCAGCCGACCGTTTATTGCGGAAGGTTGACTCGATCCACCACACCAGCCTTTGCCTTGCAACCGGTGCCTTCCGCACTTCCCCCATTGAGAGCCTAATAGTCTTTTCTGGGAAGATGTCACTCGCTCTACGCTGTTTACAGTGCATTATTTGTTTGTACGCTCAACCCTGGCTCCTCCCTCAGTCACCAATAGCTCTCAGTGCATTCGCAGCTGATTTCGACTGTCCCTATGCCACCGAAAGACGCCAGTCATACCCTGAGCCCTTTGGGTTTATGGACAGGAAACTCTTTAGAGAGCTAAGTATAGCTCTCGGGCCAGTGGCACCCCTGGTTCTACCAAGGACGCCACCCTGGAGGGTACCACTTTTTAGAGCACAATTCGTGTCACGCTGGAACCGTGCCAGTGTATACGGATGGCTCCAAGTCCAAGAAAGGGGTCGTTTTCCACGCTGTATTCCCTCTGTTTGAAGTCAGTGGGGCTCTGCCAGGCGCTGCGTTTATCTTCATGGCCGAGCTGGTGTCAATACTGGGAATTCCGCGACGTGCCTGGTTCGGAAACCGGATTGTGTTCTATAGCGACTCACAAAGCGCCCTGAGTGCTCTCGCGTCATTGGAATCTCCGCATCCCAGGCCTGGTTCGCGACATCCGTCACGCCACGGTTTTGGCGAGCCGGGCGGATGTCGAGATTATCTTCTGATAGGTTCCTGTACATGTAGGAATTGCGGGGAATGAGCGCGCTGATGAGGGCACCCAAGAGTCTTTGAGTACTCTGCGACCGGACCAGCGTTTCGGTCTGCCTCACACCGAATACATGCCAGCAATACGGGCAGCTCTTTGGACTGCTTTGCAAAGAAGATGGGAGACGGTCGAAGGGAACCTAAAGTTCAGTGCCATTGCGCTGCGACTGTTCCTTTGGACCTATCCCAAATGCCGCGACGGCTTCACGTCGCTTTCTGTCGTTTTCGAATCGGGCACACTCGTGTGACCCATCGCCAATTGTTGGAGCGCTCGCCAGCTCCCTATTGCGACGACTGCTTCGTCCCCCAGACTTTTCGGCACATGCTTTTTGAATGTCCCAGTCTGGGCGATCTTCGCGCACGTTACCTGTCCCGGTACCGTGATGGGCGGGGTGGCTACCGCCTGTCCCTTGTACTCGGGACGACTGCGTGAACATTTGCTGGTGGACCTGTAGACTTTTGGGGGCAGGCCGGCCTTGTCCCTTTTATTTAACCAGTTTTTTTTATTTGTTTGTTTTTGTTTATTTTCTCCCCATATAGGTTGCAGGTTCCTGGGCCGGGCCCCCCATCCCCCTCCGATGCAGGAGCTTGCTTCCTGCTCGTTGTCTTTTCCCTTTTTTACAATTTTTGGGGTTGGGTTTTTTTTTTGTGTGTGTGTATTAGAATTTGATTTTAAAGTAGCCTAGTACTTGGCAGGTTTTTAATACGGCGACTAATGCCCAAGTCAGCAGTCGCCAGATCAGCTCTTAAAAAAAAAATAATTGCATCTACTTAATTCCTCTTGACTTCTTTCTTCGTGATTTCGACCTGTCATTTCACCTCTATGCTGATCACACTCAGATATACCTTTCCTCATCCCCTGTGTCCTTCTCTCAATCAATTACCAATCCTCTTTCAGCCTACACCTCCATAAACAAATGGCTGTTTGCCAAGTTTCTCAAACTTAACCACGCTAAAACTGAAGTTCTCCTCGTTGGTACCGCCTCGATGGTGAAGAAATCTAAAGCTCTCTTCCCCTTCCTTAACCTTGGGGAAACCAATGTCGCTTTCTCTGATACAGTCAGTAATCTTGGTGTTATTTTCGACGAGCAACTCTCGTTTAAACCGCACATCCATCGTATCTGTAAGTCTCCCCTCGATTTTCTCCGCAACTTTTCACGTGTTCGATCCCATTTTGATCAACGAAGCCTTGAGACTGCTATTTATGCCTTCGTCACCTCACGCTTAGACTACTGCAATTTTCTTCTAGTGAATCTCCCTCCTTCATCACTTCGCCCCCTGACTAGTTCAAAACTATGCTGCCCGGCTCTTCCTTCGCCGCCCCAGGTTCTCTCCTTCGATGCCTCTGTTACAGGAGCTACACTGGTTACCTATTTGCTTCCGAACCCACTATAAAATTCTTCTCATTACCTACAAGGCCCTAAATCTCGAGGCTCCACCTTATCTCTCATCTGCCCTCTCCCGTCGTCAAACTCTTTGGGCACTCCGGTCTAACCTCGCTCCCCTCCTGAACACTCCTCGTTCTGTCTTCTCAGTTTGTGCTCCTAGTCTCTGGAATGCTCTTCCTGCCGAAGACCGATACTCTCCTTCCTTTGCTACTTTTAAACGTCTCCTGAATGCTCATCTCTTCAGAATTGCCTTCTCTCCACTGTAAAATTTCTCTACATGCGCTTCCTTAACCTGCGTTTTGGGAGGGATAACATTATAAATACCTATTATTATTATTATTTAGACTCCTTATCTTTCAGATAAGTTTATTAAACGTTTTTTGTTTCAGATACTTTTATGAATGTAAAAAGCACAATTGATTAATATTCATAACACTATTTCTCTCAGGTTTACTTAGTTTATAGTCAAATTACTAAAATTCGATCAAACGACAGTTAAGATATAGTTTTTAAGAAACATTTTTACATAAAATTGCAAGAAAAGAACTATATCGTGATGGAATCAGGTAAAGGAAAGTAGGAAAGATTCGAAGCGTAATCATCTCACTGTGACAAAAATTGTGTAGAATGGTATTTATGCAAGAAAGTAAATGGTTCAACCAGAATTTCGACCTCTTACCCCTAGAGATCTTTCTCAAATCAAAAGTGAAGTGGCTACAAACCTTCATGAGAGCAGCAAAGCCATTTTAAGCTGATGGGCATCCTTCCATCTCGAAATTGGCTACAGTTAAAAATAAGACAAAAAAATCCGTTCTTAACCCGCCCCTCCCCTTCTCATTTTTATTATTATTCTTTTAATTTTAAGAGCTGATCTGGCGACTTCCTACTTAGGCATAAATCGCCGTAATCACAACCACCCTCCCAAAAAGAAAAACGTTTGTTATTGGCCCAAACATACATGAAAACTGTCTTTTGCTCAAGAGTCAATCTGGATGGGTTGGATGGTTGGGCAGGAAGGTGGGTTGTCAAAGGACATCAAATAAAACATTCAACAAGCAACAACTAGGAGGAGGAGGATTGATGATTTAGGGTGCAATTATTAGCAACAAGCTACCGAAACTTTTCAAAATGAATGATGGCGTTGAAATAGATTGGTTCAATAGACAGCTAGTAATAATAAGGAACACACTCAACTTTATGCAAGATAATGCGCCTAGCCATGTATCCAAGTTCTCTAAGAATTGGTTAGAAACGAAAGGAGACTCAAACATGGACTGACCTCCCAAAGTCTACCATCGGAATTCAATAGAAAACGTGTTGATCATCCTGAAGAAAGAAGTTTACAAAGATGATAGAAAATTTAACAACATAAATGACCTTTTGAAATCCATCCAAGAATGTTTCAGCTGATTGTATACAAAACTTTTACTTCATTAGTAGACAACTGACTGTTCAAAATTATCCATAATCGTTCCTTTCTCTGCTAGTTCTTGAACATTACTTATTTAAAGTTGTGTTTCATTTAATTTCCATTCATTGTATTTCTTAAAATTACTTCATATAACTTATTTAAGTTTGTTTTACTTTATTATATTTTTTTATACGAGGGGCCTTCAAAATGTCATAGAAAAAAATGGAATAAAATTAAAACATAAGCATAAATTTTATTTTTCCAAATAACTTCAATTGAGGTTCAAGCACTTTTGCAAGCGATGATACCATCCAGTTAAACCATTAAAAAAAACCCTGAGGAATTTGAGAATTAAACCAATTCAAAATTATTCTTTTAACGCAATCACCAGACACCAAAAAAAGTCGAATGACCCAGCCCCATCCGATTTTTTTGAGTTCATTAATTCCCTGTGTATTCGAATTTCCATATTAATGTCCCTTGTATTCGGGACGAGTTCGTGCACACAAACTTGTGGACACTCTGACTTTTTGGAGGAGACTGGCCTCATTAATTTTATTTGACCTTTTGGTGTTAGTCGCATATTCCGGCACCAGTGGGGGGGGGGGATGGGACTACCCCGACGCCGGAGCGTGCTTCCTTCTTCTTGCATTTTTTTGCTTCTTGTTTGTTTTTTTTTGTCGGGGGGGGGGTCGTTTTTTCTTTGATTGGTTTAGGGAATTTGAAAGTAGTCTGGCACAAGGCTCAATTTTTAATTACAACGACTTATGCCCTTAAAGAAAGTAAAAAATGAATATTAATAACCATGAATCCTTTAGGATAATGAATTATTTCGTCCCAAGCATTGTGGGCTAATACACGACACCCGTCCCCATTAATACGCACTCACCCTCATTAATTTACCTCCATTTATCTCCACCCTGAACACAGTTGGTTTTAGTTTTCTTTTCCTTTTCATTTTTCCGCAATTCCAATCCCCCAGAAATTCTACCAAGACTCATAGGGGAACTTACTCGAATTTCTTGCGAAGGACGTCACGTAATCATCAAGAATTCACCAATTAAAGATGGCCTTTGTACTAATGGCTTCATCACATGAAAAGGGGTCATATGATTTATGAGGTGATTTCCCCTATTCAGACCTCTCTCCCTCCTAATGGCAAATATTAAAAAGTACTTTTACAAACTTCAGCCTCGAGAATGCTTGAAAACTGCCTAATATTATTATATCAAATGAACCATTCAATGCGAATTTGATCCCAGGATTCTTCTCATCATTCTAGGTGACTAAAATAAGCATAGAACTAGATTATACCTTGAGACTATATAAACAATCACATAATTAAATTTCAAGATCTCCTCGTGGGGATAATCAGGTGAAGCAATGTTTTAATTAGGCATAACTTTACCTTAATATTTTAACGGGTTTCATTGAGTTCAAATGCATAATTTTTGACAAAGACAACTCTACTTTAAGTGCTGCTAGTAAAGTTTCTTATAGCATTAACTTATTACTGATATCATTGTTTTTGGTATTATTTTATGCAATTTAATGTGATACATTATAATGTATAATATAAAATCGGCTTATACTAAGTCTCTTTATGTATAATGGTAAAGCGAGAGGTGGCGCCCATTTCCACCTAGGAACGTTTGTTTTTTTTACCTTATCTTTCCACTGTGTTTTAGTAATGATGAAAAAGAAAGTCAGAGACAAAGAACAGATCGACCGAGCCCCGCTTTACCTTGGTTATCGTAAGAATTGTAAGGCGGAGGAGGAGGTGGGCGAGGCCCTGTACTCCTCAGTAGTCCTCCGTACCCTCACTAGTCAAAGCCTAGGTGTATAATAGGTACGGGCGGTAGGAGTGAAAGAGAGAGAGATAGAGATAAAGAAAGAGAGAGGGGGGAGAGAAAGAGAAAGAAAGAAGAGAGGTCCAGGACAGAACAGCAGGAAGTTTAGTAGGAAACAAAGAGTAAACCTAGGCAGACGTTGGACCTACGGTGTATAACATGTATTCTATCTATCCATTATTACTTCATGGCCTGACTCATCTCTACTCTAAGTACCATTGTAACTATGATAGGAGAGAGTAAAAAAAATAATATTCCTTTTTTAGTCCGAGTGGACTTTTTCTAACCTATATCATTCTGTTTCTTGAGTTTCCACAAAGTTCTGCACTTTTTTTATGTTCTGTGTCCAAGATTCACTAAGGTATATTAAAACTGGTAAGGTCCATTGTTTAATTACGTTACGTTTTAAACGCTATTGACAGGTTGCTTTTAAAAACACAACTAGATTAACCTGCTGAGCGCCAGCCTATGTTTACCTTTCCTGTGACTTTATTAAATTTTCCATTCTAGAATTATTTTCCTTAACTCTATAATTTAACTTGGTGAATTTTTGAAATTTTTGAAAATGTTTTTTTGCTTAGTGGACAAGTACCTTTCATGTTTTTGAGTTTAGGTTTATTTGAAACTTTTATTCACAGGGCTGTTTTTTGTATATTTCGAGCTTTTATCAAAGTTCTTTCTAAGAGTTCAGAAAAAATAAATATAATTATCGAATGATTTGGAAGGAAAAAACATACAAATCGTGAAGTTCAAAAATGTATTGAAATTAGGGCTTTGTCGCTTTTTTACTATCATTTCGTATATAAAACAAATTTAGATGAAAAAAGAGATCTGACGAAGGTTTTTCTATATACCAAACCGGCTGAAATAACTTAAAAAAAGGTTTCTTTCAGGGTGTCTATGTTGAAAAAAGTGTTTGAAAAATTCTCAACTATATATAAATCTTCAAGGGATAAAGAGAAATATAACAAAAGGTGAAATAACTTTAAAAAAATGTTTTAGGGTATCTATGTCAAAAAAGGTGTTCATTGTGTTAAAATAAAGAGTCTATAAAGGGGATTAAAATAAGCGGTTTAGAATAGCAAATAGGCCGTAGGTCACTCGCCGAAGGAGTGCTTGTGGAACCAAGTTCTTTCTGTAAGAAAGAATACGAAGTATGGCTTGTATCTATATTAATTTATTTAGGCTCATTGGCAAAGTATTCAGAACGTAAGTTTCACTTTCAATACTAAAGAATCAAGGTTTACATTTCTTGACGTTTCACTTTTATTATTTTGGCCATTAAACATTATAAAATATACGTTGGTTCCCTAAAAACATAACTTCTGCAACTAAATATTTTTCAAAGCAGAAATATACAACATACCCGTATTTTTATTCAGATGAAGGTAGTGGGTAGACGTAGATATATTCTATTTCTCCTAGTGAGTATGATTCCATTTATGTATGCAGGTAATGTAAGAAGGCTACCACATATGTGCGCTAGAAATATATTATTTCGCGTGTTGAGCCATAAATCAGTGGATATTTGGGATAAAGATGGTTTCAAAAACGCATGATTCGCATTTGCAATGACACCGAAATTTCAGTTCAACCAAAATGGGGGGAGGGGTTAAATCCCGCAAAACGAAACCTCTTCCGTCATGATGCCTTAATAATGGTTTCAATTTCCTTTGTGAGGATCGTCAATTTCTCATACCCCCGATGCCGTTGTTGCATTCCGGTATTTTGCCTCTCAATGTACGTCTCCGTTATCGTGCTAGAGATCTATTTTCTACACATCACATTCTTTAACTACCAATTTCTATACCTCGTTTTATAAAGTTTAAGTTGCTTCTGAGAAACCTCCTTTGGATTTGGAGTTTTTAATAAGGGATAGTGTGATATGTGGAGGGGGAAAAAAAGTCTTTCAAACATTTCTCTCTTAAAATTTTCTTAAAGAGGTGGACAGTCACTTAGTTATGGGGATGCTTCGCATTTCTCTATACCTTAAATGGCGTTGAAAAGGTCTATAAGTTTCCTAGTCCGATATATAGTGTTTCTCCCACCTTTTTTGTGAATTTTAGCAGCTCGTGTGTTTATAATAGCTAATTCCTCAGTGTGGAAATAATTTTTTTTTTAATATTACCCCGTGCTAAGATATTAATCACCACAATTTGCATTCATTATGTAATTTTCGTGTAATCTTTTTAGACCTTGCATGCTATGCAGCGTTGTACCTTGATATCACCTATATAGATTTAATTATAAAATACTTTAATAATGACGTAATTAGTGCCTTGTTATTCTAGTTGTATTTATAGCTATTTACATTGAAAATGACTATTCCAGAGATTATTGGCTAATTTCAATTGCAAAAATGGAGCATAATGGAAGATAATGTTTCAAATTTTATGTGTGATATAATTGTGGTTAATTAACTTTCAGAAATGAGGAGTAGATTAACAACATATGCACGGAAGGGAGTGTAATTAACCGCGTAAAGGCAAATATGAATATCAAATACCATTTATGGACGATTCCTAATTGCTTTCATTACTGAGATCGGTAAAACATTTTACTCCGCAATGAAAACTTTTCTTTGTAGCAGAATCTCTATGGAAACTAACTCATTTATTATTATTTTTATTATTCGCTCTTTATATTGCATTTTTTGAGAAAATGCCAGCCGATATTAAAAGAAAAAAAATTGGAACTTCATGGTGGATTCACACTGGCTGGAGTAATTAGTTAAACATTAGACTGAAAAGCCAGAATGGGTTGACATTTGATTTCCTATGATTTTTCTGACTAATGCCAGGCACTCATGGATATTTGAACATTTGTTGAAAATGGAAATCCTGCAAAACAGACAAGCATATTTAAAAACTTATGTGAAGTCTAGTATATGCAGGCCGACCTTTGAATCGAAATAATTTTTCACCGACATTTTTGTTCAGTACAGTTCTTTATATGGGAAATGTCACATAAAAGATGCATGAATGAGACATGTTTACTCTATGACCGCTTTCATTCTCGTTCTGGCCATTTGTTCGTTGTGTTTTGGAGGGGGGGGGGCAGATAAAATATCCACAAAACTTTATCCTATGAATCATCATGATAGTAGAAAATTGTCAAGAGATATTTTGGGAGATAGATTGATGGGAAAGGTTGTAAAAGAGATTGATGCGAAAAATTTTGAGAGATTGATGCAGAATATTGTGAGAGGGATTAATGAGAAAGGTTGTGAGAGAGATTGGTGGGGAAGGGTCTGAGAGAGATTGAGAGGAATGGTTGTGAGAGAGATTTATGTGGAAGATTGTGAGAGAGATTGATGGAGAAGAATGATGCGGAAGATTGTGAGAGAGATTTATGGGGAAGATTGTAAGAGAGATTTATGGGGAAGATTGTGAGAGAGATTTATGGGGAAGATTGTGAGAGAGATTGATGGGGAAGATTGTGAGAGAGATTGATGGGGAAGATTGTGAGAGAGATTGATGGGGAAGATTGCGAGAGAGATTGATGGGGAAGATTGTGAGAGAGATTGATGGGGAAGCTTGTGATATTGATTAGGTTGTGAGATTGATTAATGTGAACGGGTGTGATAAAGATTGATGGGAAAGGTTGTGACAGACATTTCCGGGGAAGATTGTGAGAGGGATTGGTGGGGAAAATTGTGATAGAGATTGGGAGGAAGATTGTGAGAGAGGGATTAGTGGGGAATATTGTAGGAGCGATTGATGAGCAAGGTTTGAGAGCAATTGATGGGAATGTTTATGAGGGATATAGAGGAAAACGGTTTTGAGATTGAGGGGAAAGAGTATGAGAGAAATCCGTGTGAAGGAGAAGAGCTCCAGCTTCTTATATTTAGGATCCTAGATCCCCTTTGCCTGGCTTTGCCCAGGCTTGAGGTTTTGTCACTCTAGAAATGATTCATAGCACGGGGCAGGGCACAGGCCCTTTGGCCCGTGCCCACAAGCTTTCTTTATCAGTGGGCACTGCGCCGTCTAACCTGTATCTTTGTGTGGAGAGGCCCCTTGAAAAAAGGCCGAGTCCCCCTTCGCACTAGTAAGGAAACCACGTGCGGGGAAGTTGCCTAAGAGGGAGCCTATTGTCCCTGAGGTCCGGGAGCCTGATCAGGAGATGGCACATAGTCTATTGGTTGGACGGACTCGTTCCCAATCAAGATCATCTTTCGACTTGATGACCAAACGTCCCGTCACATGGCGTTACCATCTGGTTCTGGACATAAAAAAAAGGTATTAAGGAAATAAAAATAAGGGAACTAGTTTGTAAAAATGCTAGGAAGAAACCAGGCATGTTACAAACTACCATCCCCGACAGGAGCTGAGATAAAAGTGGGAACTCCCTCACTACCTACCTCAACCAGGGGTTAAGGACGAAAGGTAGTTGGCGACAAGGCTTAAAATTCTCGAATTATTAAAGCTTGGTTAATTTATATCTAATTTGAGACTCCCTCGGCCACTGGAGCTTGGGTAATCTTCTGCTCCATCGAGTTCGAGGTGTAACGGTCTAAATGAGAGCCCCGTGCGGGGTAATGCACTGGAAATATTCTAGGTGACGACTGCACTGGTGACCGAAGAGTATATAATGTATATTTATAATCCAGGTATGGGAAATTAAACATTCTCGGAGGATTAGATCAAAAGCACCTAAAGGGCACCTATTAAGCGCATTAAATTATTTATATAGAAATTTAATGGAATTCGCGATGGCCGAAACAAGGGGTAATTGTCATAAGGGAGGATAAAGTATTTAACATCGATCCTTCTTGAACAACACGCACGCATTCTTGCAAAGTCAAACTCTCTTACACGGGTGATTTGAAGATGGTCCAAACTTATTAAAGATTTCTTGACTACTTTTAAAAGTGATTTTTATAGTATTTAAACTACGGATCTGCAGATTAACCACCGAGATCCACTCAAAGCTAACCCAAGAAAGAGTATATGTTGCTAATATCTCCAAATCGTCGTCAATCCGCTTTCTCCGTAACCTCAGTCGTATCCGGTCCAACTTTGATCGAATCATTTTTCAGATAATCATCCATGTTTTTCTTACTTCCTGCCTTCATTATTGTAACTTCTCACTGCAGTCCTCAGCACTACAATTCGTCCTCTTCAACTTGTCCAGAACTTCACGTCTCGAGTTCTGCTCCGTCTAGGGCGGTTCTCTCGTGCCACTCCTATGCTCAGCAAAGTGTTATGGGCTTTCCATTCAATTTAGGATTACTTTTAAAGTCCTCTTTCTCACATTTAAAATCTTAAATACCGCAATTTTTCCTTACCTGTTGTCCTCACTGGTCGTGACCAGACGACAAAGAACCCGTCGCTCGGGAAGCGCCTTACTGCTTTCCCTTCCTCGCACTCGTGACTGTTGCATGGGTGATCTTTGCCTTCTCTGCGGAATGGTCTGCCCCCTGTCATACGCTCCTTTCCTACTCGATGGAGGGGCACCCTGCGAAGGCTTCAAAGACTTGAACGATTCCATGTAAAACCTTTATTATTATTATTTAATTCATTAGAAAAAAATAGACATGAAAATTTTTAAGATTAATTGCATTTAAAGGGTCTCAAAGTACAGTTGCCACAATTAGCCATGGACCACTTTATGCTGAAATTCGTTCAGAGAAGGACAATTTAATATATTATCATCATCACTAACTCTATAATTTAAGAATGGGATTTTTTGAGTATTTGAATAATAATTTCATCTTAGTTTGGTTATGACCTATGTTTTTTATCAAAGTTATTTCTAATAATTCTTTTATAATATCAAAAAGCAAAATGGTGAAGTTCAGAAATAAATATAAGTAACGAAATTTTGATTTTTTTTTTTTAAATCCAAAAAATTACAAATGGTGAAGTTTAGAAAATTTAGTTTAGAGTTCCTTTAAAAATTATTATAATTGGCGAAGTTCATAAAATTTATAAAAAATTAACCATGGCTGCTTTTAGATTTTAAATTTTAATCTTAGTAGCCAAGCGCAAGCTCCCCCCCTTAGGGGAGGGTGGCGAAGCCATTGCCTGGTTTAATTATAAATATCGAAGATAGAACATTTACCAATAAAATAACTTCAATATAGTGATATTTTCTTTTACGTTATTGCTGTACGAGTATTTCAAGCAGCACCATCGAAACATTTTGAAACGCTTTTGTTTCAAAACAGGGGTGCCAAATTTCCGGAATTTTTCCTTTTTCCAGCTTAGTTAGCTTTATATATTTATTTATATATAAATATGTTAATCATGAATATCACACAAATATTCGCATTAACATTTTATTTTTTTATTTTTAACACTATATTTAATTTTCCAATCTGCGTGACGAAAAATATTACTACTTGGCACCACAGCAACGCAAAGCTTATCGGAGGAATTATAACAGATATTAACTTTTTTCAGAAAAAATTGAAAAATGCGACACTATTAATTTGGGCAACTGTAGATGCCGTTAACTCTGGTGTTAGGTCAAAACTGCTGATAAGTCTTATCTATATTTGTTAACTTCAAAACGTGCATCTTTACATTAATTGAATTTTGTATGATTTATTTTTATGCTAGGTACTTTTTGCCATATATATTAAATAAATAAATAGATCGTAAAGAAAACGGCGAGCTTATAAGAAGTGAAAATGTGTTGAAGGCACATAATAAGAGTACATATTTGAGTTACTAATGAACGAAAGTCCACCTAAGTCCCCCTTGTTGGGACCATCTAGCAAATAGAGTATTCCTCAGTAACCGAGTTTTAGTTATTATTTTCAATTTTTTTATATTCTTTCTATTCTCCAAGTTATCTTGGTATTTGATGTGTACCACCATACTGTAAATAGCAGAAAGTTAAAAAAATGAATACATATGTATAACTATAGCTACATTGGCTCGTTAACTTATTTAAAGGACAAGAATTTTTCATTTTAGGCTTTTTTAAAATTCTCCTATTAAATAACTTTAATGTTATTTGAAAATTGAAATTGTTAGAATTTATAATAAATATTAATACAAAAATTAGGATGTTAATGGGTCAACTTCTTCCAAGTTATCGATATAAGATACTTCCTCCTGCAGTGATTTAACTAAAGCAAGTAATTAGGCTGTTCATTATCGCCTATCGTACTCGTATAAGCCTACTTTTCCTTCCTTTGCAGAGGTTTGAGAAAATAGCTGCGAAAGGGAAGGCATATCGCTCGTATTGGTACGCACGGAACGTTTCCCAACATGGAAAAAGACTTGATTGATATAAAAATACACCGCCATAAATTTTAATATCTTCAAAATTGCTCATATGAAACCGCAGCAAAGAATCGCTTTTCAAGCAGAGTTAGGTTGAGTCATAGTTTCTTGGGAGCAAATTTTGTTTGATTATTATTACAGACGGCTGTAAATATATAAAAATGAGGTTATAGCATGTTATGTGAATGGACGATTTACCTATAGTTTTTTTTTCCTTTGAAATTTAGAGAGGCTTTGCTCTCTTTGGCAGCCGTCAAAGAACGTAAAATAAAAATAAAAGATTTGAAATGTAGATTCATGTAGTCCTGATCACTCCTCATTCAAGATGTCTCCATTTATTACATTCCAGACAACTCCATGACAAAATATGACTAATTGGAGAGCTTGAAAGATTAAGTTCAAAAACTTAGGGCCCTCCCCCCCCCCGACTTAGAAAATGGAATACGCACTTACCTTTGAACAGCCTAGTAGTAGGCTGTTGTGAGTACGGCGACTTATGCCCCAAATAGGCAGTCGCCAGAAAGGCTCCTGAAAAAAAAGCACCCACCTTTGGAAATCCTGATGCTGAGTCGTCGTGTGCTTGCATTCCACCCACCTTCTTGTAACTACCTAAATTTCTCCATCATAGATATTCCCAATTTGTTTTCGATTACAATTCCAGATGAGCCCTCCCCCTTAACAACGAGTCAATATTAAGCGTAATTTAAAAAAAAACATCATTATATAACATTTATTTATTTATTTTGAATGTTTTTTTCCTCTCTGCTTACTAAGTGAGTCCTCCCTTTCTAGATTTTACCATCTGGCGTAAGCGGGAATGCTTATCCTCTTTCCAGGATCGACTTTCGTTTTCAGCCCTCTTTCATTATAGTCTATCCCTCGCCACTTCTTCTGCTCTGTCTTCACTTTAAATCTACCTGGATTCATGGACTCCGATTTATCATTATTTTCTTTAGCCTCCTCTGAAAATGGCGGAGCTACCATAACATTCGTTCACACTCTGCGTCAAACTGTTACATCCTCCACATCATTTCTAATACTCCATTCTCTGTGCCATTTCTTCTAGCACAGTGGCCGGCGCCTATTCGAAAGCACCTCAGACACCCCTTTCTAGTTTTTAAGGTGCGTTGTCTCTACTTCGTTTTGCATTCTCTCTCTCTCTCTCTCTCTCTATCTCGTTTTAAAGGTTGGTGGTCTTTATCACATTTTAAAAGCTGAATGTCTCTCTCTCGTTTTAAAGACTGTATCTCGTATCTCGTTTGTAAGGCTAGTAGTCTCTGTCTCATTTTAAAAGCTGAATTTCTCTCTCTTGTTTTGAAGGCCGTGTCTCGTATTTCATTTGTAGGGCCAGTGGTCTCTATCTGAATTTTAAAAGCTTAATGTCTCTCTCTCGTTTTGAAGGCTGTCTCGTATCTCATTTTGAAGACTAGTGGTCTCTATCTCATTTTAAAAGTTGTTTGTCTCTATCTCCTTTTGAAGGCTGTCTCGTATCTTATTTTGAAAGTTGTTGGTCTCTCTCTCCTTTTGAAGGCGGGTTTTCTCGAATAGGAGAACAAATTTGTTTCACTCTGTGGTTAATTTATCTCCAATGGTTTGATAGTGTGTCCCGTGCGTACGTTGTTGTTTGAGTTGCATTGCTCCCAGGGAACACAATACCTCTTCTCCTTCCGACTACTTGGGAGATTAAGGAAAATAGCCTTTGATTCTACAGTCTGTGCTGTAGAACCTGTCAACGTTACCGCAATTAAGTTGGGTCACGCTTTCAGTGAGGCCATCCTGCGGGACCAGGTTAGAGAGGAAGGAGGCTGTTGCATGCTGTGGGTATTTTATATCCTCTGTGTTAGTGGCCCATAGGCGTATGCAATCTAAGGAAGAGATTGCACTTAGCAGGTGCTTAGCTTTACCAGGAACATGAACTTATTTAGAAGAAACTGAAGATTAATTATGTCGTCGTCCGGGAAGTGAATTCCAAGATGGAAATACATGGAAATAATGAAAGAAAAGAAAAGAAAAAGACTTTAAAATCGTAATGAAGGACCTTCTGAAACAACGAGGGTCTCGAAAAAGTGGTTAAGTAGTCTCAACTTTCAGTCTCTAGCGTTCCACTTATTTTCCTTTTCGTGTATTGTTTCCTTAAATTCCCCACAATCACGCAGCCTAATTTCATTACTTGCAAACATCTGGTGGCGATGCGACTACCGTTAATCATCTTTTTTTAATAATAAATAAATAGTCCATTCATTGATTAATTAATATTTCATAGGCGAAGATCAGATATGTGAGAGACCCCTCACTAAATTTAAAAAGCCCTGTAACTCCGATTTTTAAGAACCGAATATTGAACAGTATGTATTTCGAATCTCCCCCGATCGGGAGTAGGTCTGTCTTTTCATCAGCGAGTGGGTGTTTGTATCTCCTAGTCTTTATGTTCGTATCTCCGAGTGCATATAGTCTCATCCCTGAGTATTCTAGCCCCGTAAGGGGGGCGGCGATTTGCCACCCTGGCCGCTGTGCTGACGGGACTCAGCACCCTGTCCAACCCCAGCTTAGCCTCTTTTCCTTCCTTCAAAACACTTGTTTCCTTGCTTTTCATACAACCTCTCCCACAACTTTCTCTGGTCAGCCTCTAATTTCACAGGTTAGATGCTGACCTTCTCAGCCAAACGTCCCAGTTCGGGGCTGAGGGGGGAGGGGACAGTGTTCCCTAACCCCTGAGCTCCGGTCTGGGGTGGCTGGTTTTAAACAACCTGTTTCATCCCCACCCATACCTTCCTCACATCCCTTTTCATTTCCTCTTCACACTCAATTTTACGCCATGTTCAAGGTGGAGCATACGGGGTTCTGCCTCCGGGAAGCGTACGGCCATTCCCCCGAGGGTCTTCTGTTTCAAGAAGGGCCCCGCGTCTCTGCCGAGATAGGCCTAGAGGGCATATTCATTCAATGGAATTGCCGTGTACTCCGGGCCAAGTGGGAGGAGCTGCGAAGGCTCGTCTCGTCCCGTTCCCCGTTAACTATTTTTCTGCAAGAGACCATTCTAGGCGCGTGCCCCCTGCCCACCCTTCCGGGATATAACCGTTTTGCGACCCCACCATCAGAAGATGGGGGCTGGGCGGGGATTCGGGGTTTACACCCAGCCTGATGTCTCCGTTCTTCTTTTCACTTCAGATACCTCCTTTCAGGCAGTGGCTGTGCAGCTTCACCTGGATAGGAGGTATACTATTATATCTGCGTACATTCCACCGTCAGCTGACATAGACGCGGGGGACTTCCGCCGCTTCGTGGCACGGTTGCCAAGGCCCTTTCTCTTGCTTAAAGATCTGACCATCAGGCATCCTCTCTGGGGAGATTACTCAATAAATCTCAGGAGACAATCCCTTTCCGAACTGATCGAAGAGCTTGAAATAGCTGTCCTAAATGTGGATGATTTTATGCATCATTGCCCGAGAACCGCTTCATTTTCGTGCCTTGATCTATCTCTGTGCTCTCCGGATGCACAGCCTGATTTTGATTGGGGGGTGGTCGATGACCTCCATGGTAGTGATCACTTTCCCATTTAGATATCATTTACAGGGCAACTGCCGCCTGAGAGCCCACCTCGGTGATGCTTGGCGCAGGCGCGGTGGGCTGCATTTCAGGAAATGACTGAATTCTATATCTCAGTCGAGGAGTTTAGGTTGTTAGATGTGGCCGTTGAATTCTTCTCCAGCAACCTCATCGCTGCGGGCATGAATACTATTCCCAGAACGTCTGGCTGTTTTGCACGCCGCCCACTCTCGTGGTGGTCGGCTGAGTGTGAAACCACCCTCTAACACAAACGTTATGCCTACATGCACTATAAGCGCCGCCTGAACGATTTTACTGTCGGTGAATTTCGTCTGGCTAGGGCTAGGTTACGGTATATTTCGAAGCACGCTCTTCTTGGCGGGCATACGTGTCTTTACTTAACGGGAAATAACCCTCTAGCAGTGGTGTGGAAGCGAGTCTCAAAGATTTGGGGCAAGTTCTGGCAGGACTCCCCTCCCGTTATCCAGGAGAATGGGACCGCAATCTCGCACCCCGCCAGATTGTGGGGTAGAATCCGTGGCAGAATCCTTCGCAACCACTTTCTCCGCATTCTCTAGGCGGGCTGCTGCTTAGCCAGCATTTTTTCACGTCGTCATGTCGTGGAAGGCCGCCGAATGGATTTTACCTCCAGAGGCGGAGAACCCTTCAACGACAGATTTATTGTGAGTAACTTGCGGTCCGCTCTTGCTTCGTGCGTGGACACCTCCACTGGTCCGAACGGTGTTCCGGATTTGTTCAACAGGATCTGGGTAGAGGGTCTCCTCCCAGATTACTGGCGAATCTCTACTATGATCGCCTATCGCAAAACATGGATAGATCACTCTACTACGGCCGGTTTCCGCCCAATCTCTCTAACCTCTTGCGTTGCAAGTTGATAGATAAATTGATAAATCTTAGATTAGCCTCTTTTCTGGACAGCGGAGGCCATCTGTCTTCTGCACAGTGCGGCATCCGCAAGTTCCACTCCACGTCGAATGCTCTGCTCCGACTGGAAAATGCCGTCTGTGAGACCTTCCTTCGTAGACAGCACTACACCACGGTGTTTTTCGATCTGGAGAAGGCCTATGATACCGCATGGCGATACGGTATCATGGAGCCTCTCCACACGATGGGGGCGAGGGGACGCCTCCCAGTGTTTAAATCTGAATTTTTGCGAGATCGTCGATTCCGCGTGCGGGTGTGGGGAGCCCGCTCCGGCCCAATGGAGCAGGAAGAGTGTGTCCCGCAGGGGACTGTCCTCAGTGTCACATTATTTGTAATGAGCACCAACGGCATCATCTCGGTGCTAAGGCAAGATGTTCTCTCTACCCTCTGCGTGGACGACATTTCGATCTCTTTTAGCGTGGCCCAGATGCCAACTCTGGAGCTTCGACTCCAACAGGCATTGAACCGCGTCTCTCGCTATGCCCAGGCGCACAGGTTTTGGTTTTCATTGGCCAAGACTAATGTGCTACACTTCGGCCGCCATCCACGGCTTCACCCAGACCCAGACTTTTTTCTCAATGGGGTACGCCTGGAAGTGGTTGAGTCGCACCGTTTCCTTGGTCTTGTATTCGACCGACGCCTCTCCTGGGAGGCTCATATTCGCAGCCTTAGGGTATCTTGTACCCACGCCATAGATATTCTTCTTTCCGTGATGTTCAGCGCTTGGGGTACTGATAGGGCTCCTGCTTTACTTTTTTATCGATCCTTTGTTCGTTCAAAGCTCGACTACGCATGCGACTTTTATGTATCTACAGCCAAGCGTTTATTTCGGAAGGTGAACTCAATCCATCACACTGGCCTTCGCCTTGCGACCGGTGCCTTCCGCACTTCCCCCATTGAGAGCCTACTAATCGGTGCTGGGGAGAAGCCACTCGCTTTACGCCGTGTACAGCGCATTATTTGCCAGTACGCGCGAGCCCGGCGCCTCCCTCAGTCGCCAACAGCCCTCACTGTATTCGCAGCTAATTTCTACGGTGCCTATGCCGTTGAGAGACGCCAGTCATATCCTAAGCCCTTTGAGTTTAGGGCCAAGAACCTCCTTTGAGAGCTAGGTATAGCTCTCGGGCCGGTGGCGCTCCTAGTTCTGCCCAGGACGCTACCCTGGAGGGTACCACATTTGGCTATTTGTCACCACGCCTTTGCTCCGAAAGCTTGTACAGTGCCGAGAGTATTGCGTTTGACCTTTTTGGAGCACACCTCGTGTCACGCGGGAACCGTGCTAGTGTATACGGATGGCTCCAAGTCCCAAGAGGGGGTCGGCTTCTACGCCGTATCCCCTCTGTTTGAAGTCAGCGGGGCTCTACCAGGCGCTTCGTCTGTCTTCACGGCCGAGCTGGTGGCAATACACCACTCGGTACGGGAGATTACGCGACGTACATGGTTCGGAGACAGGATTGTGATCTATAGTGACTCACAAAGCGCCCTGAGTGCTCTCGGGGCATTGGAATCTCCGCATGCCCTGGTTCGCGATATCCATGACGCCACGGTTTTGGCGAGCCGGGTGGATGTAGAGATTATCTTCTGCTGGGTTCCTGGACATGTAAGAATTGCGGGGAATGAGCGCGCCGATGAGGGCGCTAAAGATTCCGCGAGGACTCTGCGACCGGGCCAGCGTTTCGCTCTTTCTCACACCGACTACATGGCAGGAATACGGGCAGCTCTTCGGACTGCTTGGCAAAGAAGATGGGAGACGGTCGAAGGGAACTTAAAGTTGCATGCCATTGCACCGCAACTTTTCCCATCGACCTATCCCCCAATGCTGCGGCGGCTTCAGGTTGCTTTCTGTCGTCTCCGAATTGCGCACACTCGTGCGTCGCATCGCCATTTGATGGAGCGCTCGCCTGCGCTCTATTGTAACGACTGCGTCGTCCCACAGACTGGATGATCTTCGCACACGTTCCCTGTCCCGGTACCGGGGTGGTCGGGGTCGCTACCGCCTCTCCCTTGTACTCGGAACGAGTGCATGCACCTTGACTGGTGGACTTGTAGACTTTTGGAGGGAAACCGGCCTTCTCCCTTTTATTTAACCAGTTTTTTGTTTTGTTTTTGTTTTTTTTCCTTTGGGGTTGCACGTTCCTGCGCTGGGGGAACCTCTCCCGACACAGGAGCTTGCTTCCTGCTCGTTGGCCTTCCATTTTTTTCAATTTTGGGTGTTGGGTTTTGTTTTTTTTGTGTGTTTTTGAATTTGTTTTTAAAGTAGCCTAGTACTAAGCAAGTTTTTAATACAGCAACTAATGCCCATTTAAGCAGTCGCCAGATGAGCTCTTAAAAAAAAGTTTTGTTTGTTTTTTGTTTTTTTCCCCCTTATAGGTCGCACGTTCCTGCGTCGGGGGGACCTCCCACGGACACAGGAGCTTGCTTCCTGCTCGTAGCCTTTTCTCTTTTTTAATATTTGGTTTTGGGTTTTGTGGTTTTCATGTGCTTTTTAATTTGATTTTAAAGCACCCTAGTACTTGGCAAGTTTTTAATACGGCGACTAATCACCAAGTAGGCAGTCGCCAGATGAGCTCTTCAAAAACAAAATATCCAAAGTGCATATATTCGTACCCCAAGTGAATGTATTCCTACCCACAAATGAGTTCTTTCTTACTAAAATTCCATGTGTTCTTACCCCCAATGTATGTGTCCGTACCCCAACTGCATGTGTTTGGACCCGAGTGGATGTTTTCTTGCCCTAAGTGCCTGTATTCGTGCTCCAACGGGCGACTTGATATCCTAAGTGCACGAGTTCATAACCCAAGTGCATGTGTTCATAACCCAAATGCATATGTTCGTAACACAACGGCATGTGTTCGTAACCCAAGTGCATGTGTTCATAACCCAAGTGCATATGTTCGTAACACAACGGCATGTGTTCGTAACCCAAGTGCATATGTTCCTAATCCAAATGAGTTTGTTCGTACCCTATGTGCGTGCGTTCGTACCACCAAGTGCATGTTTTTGCCTCCCCAAGTGTTTTGATTTGTATCTTCGAGGGTATGCACTACTATCTCTGAGTGTATAAATTCGTATCACCGAATTCCTGCGTTCATATCTTTGAAAACCCGTTCCATTTGCCCGATCATTGCCATTAGATTTATGGCCTGTCGCCATGACACAACTTTCTAATTCATCCTTTTATAATAAGCTTTTCGCTGCCCCGCCGCTATTTATTTTCCCCGACTAAGATTAGACTCTTTGGATTCCACTTTTTAGTTTTTTCACATTCGTAGAGAAGGTTCGGAGAGTTGCGTGCCTTTTCTTTGCCCATCAAGATAAGTGTCTTTAACACGATGCTCACGTTGGTTCCAATTATTTCGATCCTCCCCAGTCAATTCGCCTGTTGTAGGTTTTTCCCGAATAGATTTCCTCTACCAATTATTTGGTTGTCATAATAAATGTTTTAAATTAAGTGATGAAATGTAGCCCATATTGAGTTCAAGTAATCTCTACTGTAAATTGCCATATTTATATCCGATCCAGGGTAATAAAAATGGCTACTCGCAAGACAAGAAAGTTCAGAGCCCCAAATATTGTTCTGACTATGACCTTTCACTAAATGAAACATTCACCGCTATTTTTTTAGCATTGGAAGACTTGATACCTGTATCATCCGTATCCAAACTTAATAGTGATTTATCTCGCATGCAAATAAATTATAAATTTCATGCGTTGATTCTTAAGACAAATGGCAAGATAAACTCTTTGCCTCGAGAACAACGTTCGTTCACGAGAGACACCAATGACAGCTAAATTATCCATTCTAAATGTTTTAAAACGTTTTGCCTCTATGTTTAAACGGAGCTGAGTAATTTCATTCTTATTATATATAAGGTTCCGTGATAAGGGAAAATTATTCCCATTTTTTTTTAACTTTATTTCGCATCTGATGTGACCGCAAATCAACAATAATAGATACCCTTTCGTTCCTGCATTTATAAAGGAGAGCGATTTGGGATTTCACGCTAGCTTCGCCCAAGATTTAGTGATCATTCCGGCAAGAAATAGGAAAAAAAAAACATCAAAGGCCTTGTTATTCCAATTCAATATCCATGGATATTTACCTAAATAGGGATGCGATAATTAACAATCTGTCAAAAGGGGAGGGTAATCCGTGACCCGAACTAGGAGGTTTATGCGAAATGAAACTTCTGCACGTGACCACTACTGAGAAACACAATTTTTTTTCCCTTCGCCTGTGTCACTTATTTATGCATCTCTCATAATAAGTTTTACATCTTTCTGCTAGCATTCTCTCACTGTGTACTTTCTATTTTGTATCTGTAGGCGTATATGTGTGTTTATTAATTCTCCTTCTCCTCTTTTCACTGTCTATAGTTGGAGGAGCAATTGCCCTCTCCCTTTCATCATCCCTGTATCCCTCTGGCAGTGTCTCACATGAAGCTTTGTCTTCGCCTTCTCGTGCAATGAACGAGAGGGTCTTACAACATGAAAACAATCGGTTGGCACATCATCCCCCTCAATTACCCGGCTATTAGCTAGCTCAAAGGAATGAACAATATAAAAATGGCAAGCAGAAGAATTAAATCTTATATGTGTATATAAGTAGTAATTTCCCATTCGAGGCAGATCATCCTGAAAGGGGTGATTTGGGGTTAAAAGGGGCTAAAATAACCGTTGGTGAACGGGTTTAGCGATACATCGTGAAAGCCATATTTAGCAGCCGCATGCAGAGCCGACATGAATATGTGACGTTTACGAGCTTAGGTAATAGTTATCCGTTAGCTACCTGATTCTGGGAAAGTTATGACCATGACACGCTCTGCCCTTGTCCAAATGCAAAGAAAATATTATCTATAAACTGTTCCCAATTGCTAGGGAGGAGAAACGGGAGCGCAATTATATAGATCAGACTCAATGTTTATCATTTGTCGATGAAAGAAATCCGACCAATTTGGATTGTGGCTTCGCCAATTCCTGCACTATTTGCGTGCTTGACAATGAAAACTGTATCAAAGCTGTAGCAGCGATCTAGTAAAGCAGTATGTATATTAATTTCATGTATTTTATAGCTCTCAAAGATCACTCTTATGTTAACTGCTCATGGCTTAAATATAAAAATATTACACGCTTAGGGATATACGAGGGGCGGTCAATAGGTTTTGCGAATCGGTAGGGCAAAACAGAGGAAGTGGGATGGCTATTTGTGAAGCAGTAGCTGATGGCAGATCGTCAGTCACAAATTTTTCAACAATGGAGAAGATTGAGCACCGTTCAGTGATCAAATTTTTTACCAAGGAAGGCAAGAATGCAAAAGAGATTCATGAACGCATGGTTGCAGTGTACACCGACACCGCCCCTTCCTATGGAACCATTACTCGCTGGAATAGGGAGTTCCGCCATAGTCGTGAGTCTCTTGAAGATGCCCCCCGTCCCGGATGCCCGTCGGACGTGACCAACGAGGACAATGCGGCTTGTTTAGAGAAGATGATCCTCGAAAATTGATGGGTGAAGGTCGAAGAAATCGAGCAAGAACTTGGAATATCACATGGGAGTTTTATCAACATCATCCACGGCAATTTGGTCATGACCAAGGTCTCTGCCCGTTGGGTCCCTAGAAACCTCACGCCCCATTATCGACTTCTACGTCATCAAAGTCCACAAGGCCAGAGTTGCACAAGCTGCCCTGCGCGAGTGTGGATTCGAGGAGCTCAACCATCTCCCCTACAGTCTAGATCTGGCCCCTAGCGACTACTTTTTATTCCGACAGCTCAAGACTGCACTGCGTGGACGCCGGTTTGGGGACGATGAAGATGTCCAGCTCTCAGTCCAGGAGGGGATTGAACAGCAGTAGGGAGATTTCTGGTTGTCGGGAATTCAAAACCTCAGAGACAAGTAGCGCAATTGCATTGAACTCGAGGGTAGTTATATTGAAAAATAATAAAACCCTTTTCCTCATATCTCGTTTCCTTATATCCGAATTGCAAAACTTATTGACCGCCCCTCATGTTTATATATATAATATATATATATATATATATATATATATATATATATATATATATATATATATATATATATATATATATATATATATATATATACATATATCCAAAATGTGGAACGCTTAACTATCAATGCAGTGTATTATAAATAAAAAAGGAATAAGTATCATTTTCATGTTATGATTTCATATAAATGACGAGTAAAGAATTGATAAATCATATATTTGAGGAGGCTGTACTGCAATTAAATTCAATGGAAGGTTGGTTCCTATTTAATTAAAAAAAGTGTATGGTAGCTATTCAGTTCGAGAGAAGGTATGGTAGCTTTTGAATTCAAAGGAGTGTTTGCGGCTATTTAATTCAAAGGAGGGTATGGTAGCTATTAAATTCATAAGAGGTAATAGTGGCTATTGAATTTTATATTAAATATTAATAAAACTATAATCGGAGTTCTCTCCACTTTAGTAGATAGTACGTTGGATTTTCAACCAATGTGTACTGAGTTCCAATCCCGGCGAGAGTAATTACAGACAAATTTCACCGCTCGCAGGGAGCAGCCGTCATTCTGGCAGTTCGTTAAGTTTGAAGCTTATGCGCAGACAGCTCCGGTCACTTACTTGATCACACAGCTATTCACAACACCGCCTTTCCTTTTCCCCACGAAAAAATCATTCTTCCATTCTGGAAACTACTAGCGAAGTGGTTTCGATATCGATATTTCCCTGACTCTCGAGCGGGTGGCCCTTCCTTAGGCCACCACGACTGCTACTCTAAACGGCCAAATGGACCCTTCCTTCGTGGTGCATCCATCCATCCCACGACCATTTAGTACTAGAGTACGACTACAAATGGAGGAACTCGGGGTAAGGATTAACTTCATCTATCCACTTGTTTTTCCAGACATACCATTCTGGAAAACAACTATAAAGATATGCCATGGCGACGTAGTGGGACGTTCACCAACTCTCCCCCTGGGAAGGAAAATTGAATGCCTCACCCATGCTGCAACGCATCTGGGAATCCATATATGTATATACTGATGTCTTCGAGACGGATTCGTGCACACTAACTTGTGGCTTGACAGACTTTATGCAAGGGTCTGACCTATTCCATTTTATGCCACTTTTTATTTATGTTGCATGCTTGTGTGCCGCGGACAGACGAGCCCTCCTGAGACGCTGGAGAATGCCTTTATACCTTTTGCTTTCGTTTTGTTTTTTATTTCCTCCTTTCGGTTGTTTTTCTTCTTAGTGTAGCATAAATAATATATTTAATTCGATTTCGGGAGTTTGCCCCTTTAGGCAGGCGCCAGATAAGGGCTTCGTAAGAAGGAAAGATCTGCTGCTTGGGATTCATGCCGCGAGTTCCGATGCGAAGATCTCCGAGTGCTTGGGCGTCGATCCGAGGATGGTGTAAATGATCAGAAAGGAGGTGGATGAGTCAGGATGTGATTTCGAAAGCATTGTGGTTCGGAAACTACTATGGCCGCGTTATGGCTCCCTTTATCTTCCCGGAGGGTCTCAGACACAATACGGAGGGAGACATCAAATCCTGGAAGCGTCGGTGTTTTCCTGGATGCAGGAGGTAACTGCCGATAGGCCACACATCTGGCCTCCCAATTCTGAAGACTGCAACCCCTTTGTACTATAATGTGTAGGGTGTGGTTGAGAGAGAGAGAGAGAGAGAGAGAGAGATGGGGGGAGGGAGAGAACAATACGTTCCCGTGCACTACCAAGGTAGAGCTTAGGTCCAAGATCACCCAGTCAAAGAAGGAGAGCATCGAGAAGCCCTGCAGCAGGTTATGACAAAGCATGGAGGCCGTACTCGAGGCTGACGGCCCTTTTATTTAACTAAAATGATTAAAACAATCCTTCAAGTCTTTAACATGTAACTGGTCAAATATCTGCATAAATGAACTCTGTTATTTTCTTTTATAATAAAGTTAGGCGACAAATTACCCACAGTACCCTAAGAATGCCTTCGTTGACCCACTCTTTTCCAGTTTTAACTAATAACAATAATATGCAGGGAAATCTTTAAAATTAGGAAGATTTTTTACCCTATTGAAACCCTTTCGTGCTGTCGATGTAACGTATGAAAAGAATTCCATACGATAATTCAATCCAAGGAAACGTCATCATAAAAACCATAGAACGATACTCAGCGGATTGCTAACTTAATTGATTATAGTCAAAAGCAAAGCTATCTTTACGACAACCCAATTTGCGTTCATTTCTGTGAAAAGGCGAGAAAAAAACAATGTAACTCTTTTATGTCAAGGTATATCGCATGTGACTTCTTAATCACACAATTGCACTTTTACTGTTTTATTCAGAGCGAGACTGACAAAACACGGTTTCTGCCCAAATACTCTGAATATCCTGGTGATTTGTAGAGTTGAGAGGTTGCGTGTCGTTTGTTATGATTCCATTGTGAAATAAATTGTAGAACTCGGGTTTATTTGCCAATTCGGACATTTTTATTAATTCTCTTTTAATGGATTTGGTCGGTAAAGTAAGATGGCAGCAGTTGGTTCAATTGCTCTCAAGATCCAATATCCTCTAATACAATTCCGATATAGGTCATACATAGGAAGTTTTATTTGACTTTAATCTTTCAGTAAAGCAATCGAAGAAGCAAAGAAATGGCAGGAGTATGCTGTGCTTCTTACCTGGACTACATTTGAAATGCGTTCATCTTCGATGTGAAGGAAAGTTTGGATTTATTCATAACTATTATAATGATGATCTAGCAAAGATCAATGGCTTTATGATCATTATCCCGCAAGGCCGTAGTGCCTCATGTAGTCTAAAACATGATTGAAACTACATGGGCTTTTTTCCTTTTAAACGGCGTTCTTTTACCCTTATTTCTTCACTTTATTTACAGACCGCTTCTCGCATTTTCCCTTCCACCAAAAAGGTGGCAGTTGCAGCTGCCATCTCGTGGAGGTCCGCTCCCTGGCGGGATCAACGGAAGCAAGGAAAGTTTGACCCAGTGGGTGGACTTCCACTTCTATGGAAAATGCCTAGGGGTAACTAATGGTCCCACTGAGTTCTTTTATGCACTCTTTTCACTAAAACTGCCCATTCCTTTAATCCTGAGACCATATGGATCATCGCACTTGCCTCTCAAGGTTCATGCGCTCATCCAGGCACCGCTGCCTGCAGAAGGATCTGTCGCTCTATATCCTCCACAGATTTTCACTTTCTCTATTTCCACCACTTTCCTTAGAGACTCCTCCTTTAACCTTTGTGTTTTACAGCTTCGTTCATTTTGCGCATTAGCTGGAGATAGAGCGTGGTGGCGTGAGTTCATTGAGGCCCTATGCATCCCCGTGGGTGCCATAGAAAATGATTGATTGATTGAAAAAAATATATATCACAGATCAATTTCGTTTACTTTCGCATTCTGGTCTGATTAGTTATTACAATTTTTAGAGTCTCACGGTAAATTGCCTATACTTTTAGTGTCAATCTCATTACTACTCATGACGACTACAAAAGCGAACGTCGGTGATCACTTTGGCGTCCTTTTCTGAGTGGCATTTCAAAGATGTGGCTCGACGCGTGTTGTTCTCGGTTCCTCGGGAGATCGCGACCGCAAATATCCGGTCGAATCGCACCTGAGCCCAACTCCCTCCGCTCTCGACCGAGCGAATTAATATTGCACAGCCGGTTAACAATTATCGGAGGGCGCCGAATCCCCCTTTCCGTGTTTCTGCTCTCTCGCCGTTCCTCTTTGTTTTGTTATTTATCCCATTCTCCTTCTATTTCAATTCTCTATGTTGTCTCATAGTTTTGGTCCGTCCTTGCCTGAGTTTTTCAGGGGTGTCTCTTTTCGCCGGTTTCGTTGTCTCTGGTCTCTATGCTTGTCTGTCTGTCGTGGTTCGGGTCGGGGAGTGGGTGCGTCTCTCCGATGCCGGAGTTTTGCTTCCTTCTTCTTATTCCCGATTTGTTCCTTGTTTTGTTTGTTGCTTGGTTTGTGTTGTTTTTGTTT
Organism: Ceratothoa steindachneri; assembly: GCA_963969495.1. NCBI lineage: Eukaryota > Metazoa > Arthropoda > Malacostraca > Isopoda > Cymothoidae > Ceratothoa > Ceratothoa steindachneri. Next base: position 156,080,269 of record OZ018323.1, on the reverse strand, counting down.
GTTTATTTTTTGTTTCACTATTATTTTTATTTTTTGCCTAATAGACAACTTATTTCCATTGGTAGGAGTCGCCAGATAGATCCTTTAATAAAAAAAAGTTTGATTATTTCTATTTTTTCTTCTCTCCTCTCTTTGTCTCTTGTCTTCCGGCGCATTCCACTCGAGGAAAGTACCGTCCCCTAGGGAGAAGGAGGGAATTCGTTCCATGACGTCACCAATTATCGATCAATTAGGTCGACGCGATCATCTTCTTGGGCCGGAAATGGGAACAATCTGGAAAAGTCTTAGAAGAGAAACGCTGCGTTTTTTCGCTGTTTTTTTGGGGGGGAGAGGGGTTTCTCAGGAAAATGTACCTCTCAATGACTTAATTCCTAAACGAGCGAATTTGAAAGAGTACGATTTCAAAAGGTCACATTTTTTATAACATTTTCCACCGGCTTCCAAAAGAAGTAAAATAAAATGTATCAACCTTTCATTTTTCATTTAATCTTTTTTGCTTTTCCCTTTTTTTGAATGATTGAATGAAAGTGTTTCTAAAAAAATATTTAAAAAAAAATCTAGGAATAGTTTTGCCTATCAAAAAGAGAAACCAGGTGCACAGGTACGCGGGTGCACAGACAGATTGCTTAGTTTACACATATATACATAGATCTTTTCAGTTTTCCTAAATTCCCTCTTTCATTAAAGAATGAATTCTTGATTTAATGGAATTAACCTTTCAAATGATTCTTAATAGAATGGATTATAAATTAATGCATTAGCTATTAATTACATGTTTTCCAGGGTACTTTTGGAGATTATTCAATGTTTTGATACCTAATTAGCCAATTGCTAGCATCTATATATATATATATATATATATATATATATATATATATATATATATGTGTGTGTGTGTGTGAGAAAAATACTACAGATGGTGCGGTAAGTAGATAGCACAAAATTATTACGCCCGCTTATTATAGCTCCCTGGAGAACGCCCTAGTTGCCACCAGAGAAGATAAAGTTTGTTAGCCATTTCTACCGAACTCAAAAAGTTAATTCGAAATAGAAACTTTATACTTAAGATCTCTTGCTTTTTTCGGAGAAAACGGGGAATTAAACATAATTTCTTGGGTATCTATGCTAAACACCTTTTGAAAAATATGGAAAATTACAACAGAAAATGCAGTAAGTGTGTGTATATATATATATATATATATATATATATATATATATATATATATATATATATATATATATATATATATCGGGTGTGGTTAGTCGCCGATGGAGCCCAGTTCCGGGTTGCTTTCCCGCTGGTTTTCATACTTTTTAGATACCTGTACCCCGTAGGGGGCGCGGCGATTTGCCTTCCTGGCCGCCTTACTCAGTCGGACGGAACTCAGTGCCCCACCATCCGGCCTCAGATTAGCCTCTTCTCCTTCCTCTTTGCCTTCCTGGCCGCCGTGCTGACGGGAATTAGCGCCCCGTCCGGCCCCAGCTTAGCCTCTTCTCCTTCTTTCAGACAACCTGTATTTCTCCCCTACTTCCTCACTTCCCCTACAACCTCTCCCACAACATTCTCTGCGTCGTCCTCTAGTTTAACAAGGTATATGCTGACCTTCTACCCAGCCAACTATTACGGATAGGGGATAAAAAGAAAGGGGATAATGTTCTCTAACCCCTGAGTTCCGGGTTGGGATGGTGGGTTTTTAACAACCTGCTTCATCTCTAACCCTACATTCCTCACATCCCCTTTCCTTCTCACTTCACACTCTATGCTATTTACAAGGTGCCCAAGATGTAGCCACCATGCCGAAGGGATGCCAGGTCACCAGGCGGGGGTGAGGGGACTTAAGTGGCGGCACCTGGCTCTGCCAGCTCCGTATGCAACCCTTGCAGAGCGGAGCACTGCGAAGGGTGTTTGCGTCTGCATTGCGTGAGAAATAATGGGTTCCCCATGCCCGGTGATGAAAAGTTAAAGAAAACCTCTTTCCCTTTCCCCCTCATCAACGACGGAGCTGGTTTCGTGCACTTCCACTGCAAAAATGGAGGTCCCTCCCTCTGTTCTTTCACAGGGAAACCTCCAAAATTCTTTGACCGGAGAGGAGGCTTACTTCTCCCCTTTGCCGACGGATGTAGGGGACTCTCCCTCACAGCTTTGTATGGAGGTGCCGTCGGGTGCCTCCCTCTTTCCAGCGGGAGTCGCCATTTACTTACCAAGGGGAATGCCAAGAAAGCCAGCAGGCAGCCCATAACCGACCGCTCCCCATTGAAGCGGCTCGGTAGGGCAAACCTCCTTCTGGGGAGAAAGAAGACAGGGCCCATTTTTTGCTTCACTCAAACGGGGGTCAATGCACGTGCCTCCAGTGTCCTCAGTGTCACACTCTTTGCCCTGAGCATCAACGTCATCACGTCGGTGCTGCCGGAAGATGTTCTCGCTACGCTCTAAGTGGACGACCTTTCGATCTCTTTTGGCGCGGCCTAGATGCCAACTCTGGAGCGTCGACTCGCACAGGCATTGAACCGCGTCTCTTGCTATGCCGAAGCGCACAGATTTCGGTTTTATTTGGCCAAGACTAAGGTGGTGCACTTCTGCCGCCATCCACTGATTCACCCCGATCCAGATTTATTTCTTAATTGGGTGCGCCTGGATGTGGTTGAGTTGCACCGTTTCCTTGGTCTTGTATTCGACCGACGCCTCACCTGGGAGGCTCATATTCGCAGCCTTAGGGTCTCTTGCACCCGCGCCATGGATATTCTCCGTTCCGTGACGTTCAGCGCTTGGGGCGCTGATAGGGCTACTGCCTTACTTTTTTATCGATCCTTTGTTCGTTCGAAGCTCGACTACGGATGCGGGTTTTATGCATCCGCAGCCAAGCGTTTATTGCGGAAAGTGGATTCGATCCACCACACCGGCATTCGCCTTGCGACCGGTGCCTTCCGCACTTCCCCTATTGAGAGCCTCTTGGTCGATGCCGGGGAGATGCCACTCGCTCTGCGCCGCGTGAAGTGCATCACTCGCCTGTACGCGTGAGCACGGCGCCTCCCTCAGTCGCCAACAGCTCTCACTGCATCCGAAGCTAATCTCGATGGCGCCTATGCCACCGAGAGACGCCAGTCATACCCTAAGCCCTTTGGGTTTAAGGCCAGGAAACTCCTTCGAGAGCTAGATATAGCTCTCGGGCCGGTGGCGCCCCTTGTTCTGCCCAGGACGCCACCCTGGAGGGTACTTCATTGGGATATTTGTCGCCACGCCTCTGCTCCCAAAGCTTGTACGGCGCCGGGAATATTGCGTTCGACCTTTTTGAAGCACACATCGTGTCACGCTGGAACCGTGCCAGTGTATACGGATGGCTCTAAGTCCCAGCCGGGGGTTAGGATTCCACGCCGTATCCCCTCTGTTTGAAGTCTGCGGGGCTCTGCCAGGCCCTGCGTCTGTCTTCACGGCGGAGCTGGTGGCAATACTTTACTCGGTACGGGAGATTACGCGACGTACATGGTTCGGAGACCGGATTGTGATCTATAGCGACTCACAAAGGTCCTTGAGTGCTCTCGGGGCATTGGAATGTCCGCATCCCCTGTTTCGCAATATCCATGTCGCCACGGTTTTGGCGAGCCGGGCGGATGTCGAGATTATCTTCTGCTGGGTTCCTGGACATGTAGGAATTGCGGTGTATGAGTGAGCCGATGAGGGCGCCAAAGAGTTTGCGAGGACTCTGTGACCGGACCAGCGTTTTGCCCCTCCCCACACCGACTACATGGCAGGAATAAGGGCAGCTCTTCGGCCTGCTGGGCAAAGAAGATGGGAGACGGTCAAAGGAAACTTAAAGTTGCGTGCCATTGCGCCGCGACTGCTCCCATAGACCTATCCCTCAATGTCTCGACGGCTTCAGGTTGCTTTCTGTCGTCTCCGAATCAGGCACACTCGTGTCACGCATCACTATCTGAGGAGCGCTCGCCAGCGCCCTACTGTGACGACTGCTTTGTCTCCCAGACTGTTCAGCACATTCTTGTCAAATGTCCCAGTCTGGGCGATCTTCGCGCACGTTGCCTGTCCCGGTACCGGGACAGGTACATTGACTGGTGGGCTTGTTGAATTTTGGGAGGAGTCCGGCCTTCTCCCTATTATTTAACCAGGTTTTTTGTTTTCTTATGTTGTTTTTTTTCCCTCATAGGTTGCACGTTCCTGCGCCGGGGAAGACCTCCCCCGATGCAGGAGCTTGCTTACTACTCGTGTCTTTTTCCCTTTTTTTAAGTTCTGGTGTTGTTTGGGTAGTTTTTTGTGTGTGTTATTGCATTAGATTTTAAAGTAGCCTAGTACTAGGCAGTTTTTAATACGGCGACTAATCCCCAAGGAGGCAGTTGCCAGATGAGCTCTCAAAAAAAAAGCACGTACCTCCGCCCCCCCCCTCACAAACTTGACTAGAGAGACCGATCCCAATGGGATCTGTGATGTAATGGAGTGGAAGATGGCCACATGGAGCGCTCCAATCCCCCTGAGATAGTCATTGTCCTTGAAACAACCCAGCCTCAGACGGTAGAACCTTCCATGGGGCCGAACCCGATTCCGCCCATATGCAGGTCCTCCTCAAATGGCTCGGGTCTCCAAGGGAGTTCAAGGGGGAGAGGGATTTCCTCCTCCGGCCGATGCCCCTGCGACCGCCAGGGCCTTCTTGATCTCGGAGAAGGACTTTCTTAAGTCCTATCTATCTGGCATGGGAGCTCCTGCCGGCAGGTGAGTAAAGCGAGTTCATTCCCCGCCCTCCTCTCCTAAGAAGAAAAGATACAAAAAAAGACCCAAAAGACTCCGGGCAACTCTGCATCCACGGGGGCTGCGGGGACAGATGGATCTGCTTCTTCAGTAAGCGACCAAGCCACCTTGACACAACTGGCACCTCTGCTCCCCCGGGTGCGGAGCCCCTTACTAAGACCAAAAGTGTTAGTGCACAGAACGGAGCCTCGATTACATCGAGGCCCTCATCCAGAGACTACCTGGCGTTTTGGAACCCCTTGGCTTCAAACTCCTTCTGGTTATTCGCTCCACTGATGACAGCATGTTGGCTAATGGCAACATGATCCATCAGAGGAAACCTTTAGCTAGTGTGATTGTTAAAGAGCCGCAGGTGACCCGTTTCTCGGAAGAGAGTCTTTTGGCGAATGCGTCGAATCCCTCCGAGGCAGCCATGATTAGCGCTCTTCGGACACTTGATGTCACGCCTGAGTGTGACGCCGCACTCTACCATAAACTTTGTGAAAGGAGTAGTTTATGCTAGGGAACTGGTGGACTACTCCATAGAGGACATCACCTAAGAGATTGCCGACCATGGGGTGGTCAAGTTAGAACGTATGATGAGGAAACAGGGAAGGCCCTCGAGACCTACCCCTATACTCATGGTAACGTTCGATTGTTACAAGCTCTCTGAGTCGGGGTGAGACGGTTGGTATCGCTACCGCGTGAAGGTATTCATGCCACTACCGTGGAGGTACTATTACTACCACCGTTTCAGCCATACTAATCGCCCCTCTTGATGTGCAAATTAGGGGTTAACCGAAACCTGTTTAAGTTGCTCCAAGGCCGCACACGATAAGTCCAAATCATGTATGGCCAAGTGTGTCAATTGTGGAGAGCTGCACCACGCTTTTCGAAGCATGGTGGCGCGTATCTCCTTGAAAATAAAATCCTAGCCGTTCAGAGTCAGGATTGTCTAAAACTTCGCGAGGGTAAGGACGTGGTCCTGGCGCGCCCGGCGCTGCCCGGGACGTCCTACTCCTCAATGTTGAAAAGACACCCTCTGCTCCCCCCCCCCCAGGCCTACGAGTACGGTCGTTTCCGCGCCCATTCGGAAACCTTCTGTGGGTTCTACCCATCCATAGAGCTCACCTGGTAAAGTAGACGACACAAAGAGTCTACACCCAGCCCCGGTTAAAACAAGGCCTCCCTCCCTTCCCGCAGCCTGAACATTTCCCATAAGGCGGAACGGCCACAAGCTTCCACTGAGTCGTTAGACTCACAAGAGGCAACAACCCCGAATTTGGTTGCCAGGCCATCTTCCGGGTTTCCTAAAGCTACCCCCTGAAAGAAGGACAGAACCAAAGGAGCTTTGGCTCCTTAGCCTATGCCCAAGGGTGGGCTGGGTGGCTCGGAGACGGAGGAACCTCAAAAAGAGGGTTGAGGCAGAGGAGGGAAAAGATTCGCATGTCGATCCTAACCTCTACCAATAAGCCCTCGAATGTGACAGCGCCTTCAGCGCATTGTCCCGCCAACAGCGCTCGGAAGCGTACGGCCATTTCCGTGAGGGACTTCTCTTCGAAGAGGGACCCCGCATCTCCTCCGCCTTAGGGCTGGAGGGCATATTCCTTCAATGGAATTGCCGTGGACTCTGGGCCAACTAGGAGGAACTGCGAAGGCTCATCTTCTCCCGTTTCCCGTTAGCTATCATTTTGCAGGAGACCATGCTGGGCGCATGCCCCCTGCCCACCATCCCGTGGTATAAGGGTTTTGCGACCTCACCCCCACGGAAAGGGGACCGAGGGGGATTGTGTGATTTTTAACCCAGCATGATGTTGCCGTTCTTCTCTTCGTTAAATACCTCCTTTCAGGCAGTAGCTGTGCAGCTGCACCTTGATAGGAGGTATATTGTTATTTCCGCGTACATTCCACCGTCAGCCGACTTCGACGCTGGGGATTTCCACAGCGTCGTGGCACGGTTGCCGATGCCTTTTCTCTTGCTCAGAGATCTAAACGGTAGATAAACACCCTCTTTGGGGAGACTACTCTATTAATCCCCAGGGGAAAATTCTTGCCTACCTGATCGACGAGCTTGAGATGGGTGTCCTAAATGTGGATGAGATTACGCATCACTGCCCGAAAACCGTTTCTTTTCCTATCTCGAACTATCTTTGTGCTTTCCGGATGCACAGCCTGATTTGGATTAAGAGTTGTTCGATGACCTCCATGGTAGTGATCAATTTCCCATTAAATAATAATTTTTTGGTTCGCTGCCGCCCGAGACCCAGCTTCGGTGGTCATTGGCGCGGGGCGGTAGGCTGCATTTCAGGAAATGACTGAATTCTCTATCGAGGAGTTTAGGTCGGTAGATGAGGCCGTTGAGTTCTTCTCCGGCAAACTCATCACTGCAGGCCTAACTACTCTTCCTAGGAGGTCTGGCCGTTTTACAGCCGAACTATCTTTGTGCTTTCCGTATGCACAGCCTGATTTGGATTGAGAGTTGGTCGATGACCTCCATGGTAGTGATTACTTTCCCATTAAATACTAATTTTTTGGTTCGCTGCCGCCCAAGAGCCAGCCTCAATGGTCATGGGCGCGGGGGCGGTGGTCTGCATTTCAGGAAATGACTGAATTCTCTATCGAGGAGTTTAGTTCGGTAGATTAGGCCGTTGATTTCTTCTCCGGCAAACTCATCACTGCAGGCCTAACTACTCTTCCTAGGAGGTCTGGCCGTTTTGCAGCCGACCACTCCCGTTGTGGTAAGTTGAGTGTGAGATGGCCCTCAAACAGAAGCGCTATGCCTACATGCGCTATAAGCGCCGCCCGAACGATTTTACTGTCGGTGAATTTCGTCGGGCTAGGGCTAAGTTCCGGTATACTTCGAAGCACGTCCGTCGCTTTTCTTGGCGGGCACACATGTTTTTACTTAACGGTAAGACTCATATAGCAGTCGTGTGGAAGCGAGTCAAAAGGATTCGGGACAAGTTCTCGCAGGATCCTCCTCCCGTTCTCCCAGAGAATGTGACTGCAATCTCGGACTCAGCATCTGTGGCGAAATCCTTCACCACCGCTTTCGCCGCATTCTCTAGCCGGGATGCTGATAGTTTTCTGAATTCATCGCCCAATCTATCATTTTTAATGCGTCAGTGCCAGCATTAGCGAAACATCCCCATAATACAATCGAACATCCTCATTGTTTGACAGCAGGGAGAGTGTTATTTTCTTTGAGGGCTTCACCAGATCTCCACCAAAAGTCTGCTAGTCATTTCTACTAAAGAACTGATTTTTGTTTCATTTGACCTTAGTATTTTATCTCATTTTGCTTTGCTCTCTCCCAGATGCTTTTGGCGGACACCAAACGGGTCTCTATATTTGTTATATTTCAAAGAGGCTTCTTTCTAGGAACACATCCATAAAATCATTCCAGGAGTAAGAAAATGAAGTTGTAATGAAGTTATTGGGGTGGGGGTAACTGCGGCCGTTGTTGCCGGTATAGGAATGGAGTTAAATTTGATACTATGAATAACCAACCAGAAAACGTGTGATTGCTTTATCTATGATGAAAGATGTTTATTTACAATGAAATAAAAATACGGAAAAAAGAGGGTGAAATTAATCAATAGAAAGAATTAGCACAAATATTAGGAATCCAATAGCTAACAAATCGCTCGGTGCGAGATTCAATTTGAATGAATGATATAAATAGTCGCAGTTTGATATTGTATCAGATTTAATCGATGAAAATAATTCCTTAATGTAGTAAAGAAATAAATTTGAGAGTAAAATGTAAGGTAAGTTGATAACGACAGACAACTGACCTTAGAAGAAAAGATATTGTGTGGAGTAGTAGTCAGGAGAGTGAAAACAGACGACCGATATTGCATACTTGTCAGTTCGAAGTTTTAAAATGGTGAAGTTATCAGGTGTCAAGGAAATGAAGACAAACCTTGGTTATTCGGAGATAGTAAATGGCAGACGGATAAATGTTGACATATTAAAACTTCATCAGAATTTATTGTCAATCTACGAAGGCAGTTTTGAGAAAGTCTGTTCTTTGTATCCCGGTAGATGGTGTCCTTGACCTTGCTAGTTACCCTCATGATGAGATTTTAAAATTAAAAGAAAATCCTCCATCCTAGAATTTAAAAGGATCTGACCACATCAAAAGTGTTGGGAGGCAGGCGCCGGTAAATAATAAAGGACAAAGCAGCCTATGGATATGAATTCGTCCCCAACGCCAGGGTCCTTGATAGCTTCCTCGTCATCTGATAGGGGTAACTTCGTGTAAGTCTAATCTTTTGTCCCGGCGAACTCTTTGGTCTTTGTTTACTATGCTCATTTTTCACTCCTGGATCACTTTGCGAGGTACGAGTATGAGTGGATAGTATTTCAGTTAAAATAGAATGTGCCTTAGTCACAGCAGGGTAACGGGGAGTTCTCTAGGTCTTATTTAACTTCTAGTGCGGAGTCACTAGGGTTACTATCAATAGGTGATTTAGGAGGCTCCCCATCGCTAGAGAATGATTGATCATCCATCACTCAACTCCCTAATGGAACATATGACTACTCATGAAGACGGTTGTTTCTGGTTTCTTATCAGAGAACTTTCGTTTGTCAAGATCGGCTTAATGAGACAAGATGGAGTCTGCACAGAAGTTTTCGACTGCTAAAGAACGTTGTTATTCTCCTCTACTCTATTACTCCCTCTATCCCGTAAGATGAGGACATGTTTAATATAGCCAACCATGTTTCAGCTGTCCTCTAAAGGATTGTACTATCACTCGCCCCATATATCGGCCGAGGCATCTGCGACTAATATATCTCCAACCCATTTTCACTTTTTACTAAACCAGCATTTCCTATATAGATCTCATATCTCGTTGGTTTTCACTTTTAAGTTTTTAAAAACACAGGACTTACGCCCTCTACCCAGATATTTTTACCAGTTCCATTTACCACCGCCTAATTAGCATGCCATCGATTTATGTCAGAGGAACAACTCATAATGCGGATGTACGCCAAATCTAAAGATAAAATCACTATTTTGGCATGTTGAATAAAGGAGAAACGGGATAGGGGGTCTTTTCTATGTTTAATTTAGCTGCAGAGAATGTGAATTTTCTGTTTTAAATGAGCTGAACCCTTTTCTTTATCCAAATTCTTCTGGAGTTCCCTACTGACAGATAGATTTAAATGGGGGAAAATAAATTACTTGATTTATGAGAATATTTAGTTGGGGGATAAATGAAAAGTTTTTAAGAAAAATACACCTTTCACGGGATTTTTTTGTCCTGACATTCCATATAATCCCAAGTCCTTTTGAAAAACCAGTCTACTTCGTATTCCTTCTTTCCTCTTCCAAAGAATTCCAAGGCCCTATAACACAAAAGGTCTAAATTCTTCTCGTCCATATATCCTGAGTGATGCAATTGAAGCTGGGTTATAAGAATTAACAATTACCAGTACTGGTTTTATTAAGCTCTAAAAGACTATACGTAGGAAAATAGTTGTATTGTTATATTTTCCTTACTTTTGGTAGGAAAAACACATTAGTATGTTCAGAAACTTGTATATTCCAGATGGAATACAAATTTTCAATCCACTTACCTGGTCAGTAAATATACGATACAACTCTAAATTGATTAACAAAGGGGGATTGGTGAGAAGAGCAACTGTTAAGAAAGAAACAAATATAGAAATTATGACGAAAAAGTCAAAGTTAAAGAGAACCTGGAAAAGAGAGACTGAGAGGCAATCAAATCTTCGGCAGAAACAGAAACAGATGTTCTTACATAAAAATAACTTAAATGAGCATCAAATCTTCGAGTACTTCAACTTTTTCTTCACTAATGGCTGATGATATCGCCCCAACATTCTAAAGTACCAAAAATCCAGGTATGTACGTGTATATTATATATGAAATAAATGCTTATATTGACCCCGTATTCGTTTGGGAGAAGTGAGTGGAAATATATTTATACTAGTAGTCATTGTACATATTTTGGTAATAACCAATTAAAAGAAAATTCGATTTTTCAAAGAAAACCTTTATAAAAAATGGTCGATGAAGTGACCTTTAATATTATCCCCGCCTTTATTTTAATTTAGCACTTTATTTTAAATGTTAATTACTCCTCCAAAATTCATTAACCATTCGAATTATTTCATAGAAATATTACTTGAGATTTTTTTATTGAAATAAAAAGGGACTGAATAATTGCGCCGAAGCGGTGTTGAAAAAGCAATATTTGTCATCATGATGATGATCATCATCAGCACTAACTCTATAATTTAAGAAAGGGATTTTGGGGAGTATTTAAATAATAATTTCATCTTAGTTTGGTTATGACTTAAGTATATTTTAAATTTTTATCAAAGTAATTTCTAAGAATTTCTTTAAGAGTTTGAAAAAACAAAATAGTTTAGTTGAAAAAAATAAATATGATTATCCAATGCTTTTTTATAATGTTTTAAAAGAAAATGAATTACAATTGGTGAAGTCCAGAGAATTTATTAAAATTTAAGTAAGGCTGCTTTTTTATTTTAACTATAACTATATTTTAGCAACGTGATTTTTTTAAAGGGGGGAAATAGTTTAGAGTTCCTTTTTAAAATTATTATAATTGGCGAAGTTCAGAAAATGTAAAAAATTTAACCATGGATGATTTTTTTTAGATTTTAAATTTTAATCTTAGTAGCGAAGCTCAAGCTCCCCCCGTAAGGGGGAGTGGCGAAGCCATTGCCTAGACTTTAAATGAAAAAACTAAAAAACTGCAGCTATTTTGAGTCTAATCAAAGAATCAATGATACAGATAGACATAGAGCTGAGAGCATAATGGCACGCAGTAAAAAATTAACTCGTCTTTCTTCCAAATTTCAAAACTTAATCAAATAATCACACCTCTATCGATTTGATCCCATTCTCTTTATGCTGGTCGATGGATCCTCGAGGAAAATTATGACCATGAAATGATTATACCTCTAGAAATCATCTACGACTTCATAGACGAGGTTTCTATTGTTGGAAGCCCTTAATAATATGAATCGTGAAAGCAAATATGCTTCGTGGAAGATATAGTTTCTTTGGAGTAATAAAAGTACCAAGTTAACTCTCTTGTATGGGTATAAGAGACTAATGATTATATATGTAATTATATATGTAGTTTTTGCTCTAGTGATCGAAATATAACGCACTTTCATTTCCTCTAGGAAGCTGCTCATTTTGTAGAGATCACTTTACAAAAAGGGGCTATTGTCAATTTAAAAGCATTTTAACCCCTTAAGGTATATAGTTTAGAAGGATAGAACTTTAAATTAGGTGGTGTAGATAGAGTAAGTAAGAATGTGTGAAAAATATATAGTCACAGATCCTTCAGTACCCATTTATACCAGGCATGCCTGGGGAAGCTCTTCTTCCATACCACCAACGGACTATAACCATTAGCACTAGTACCCGGTGTTACCCGACATAAAATATTCTGTCGTAAATAAATACAGGTGCAGATTGTTTGAAATTCTTTTATTGTGGCACAAAAACATCTTTACCTGCTGATTATTATCACTATTATTATTATGATTTGTCGGGGAAGGCAGATTCAGGAGAGTTGCGCATTCTCCCTATAAGATAATATCATGTACTATCAGATATCATATAATATACCTACTTACAATCAGTAAATATTTTATCGCGCGCCCGGCAATTTACGCACACGCGTAAATTACCGTTAATTATGAGCAAACAACGTTGTGGCTGCAGAAACAGATCGAGCCTCTTATAGATACAGATAGTCAAAACTCGCAGTCCTAAAATGAGCTGTCTAAACATGTCCAATATAATGTGAAAATAACTATCGATTTGTATAGTACCCGCAAAGCAACCCTATTTAGCTAAATAATTAGTAGATTGATCGGAGTGTGTTGACATTTGCTTATATTGAAGAAGGAAGTCTAATTGCTGGGCGTGATAGGAGAAAAGTTTTAAAATGCGTTCGCCGATATGTTTGACGTCACTGCAGGTCAGTCTTATTCTTGCCTTGCATAGAGAAGGCTACAAAGGCCGATTCAGAGAATGAGTGTATGTATTTGGTCGTAATGCGCCTCGAAGAGCTTTAGATATAACCACTCCTGGGATTGCAGACCATAGATCGACTCTTATGTTTCTGAAGTAATGGCTCTGAAGGAAGCTGATGAGCATATACCAATCAGTATTGTGGCTCAATGCCATCGAAAGAAACTCTTTTAGCTTCCTATTTCATTTGTCTTTAAAGCTTTCTCATATTTTACCTCGATTTTCGTCATTTCTTCAGTTTTCCTTCAAAGCTTCTTGTATACCTAGCTCATTAAATTCCGATCCGAATTTTTTTTTTAAAACGATCCTCTACCGGCAGTATGGCAAAGGGTTAAAATTGTTGGTAACTTTTAACCAATCCATTTAATGTTGATGGATTATTATGAGTTAAAAGAATACAGAAGAAAATAGATGAGAAAGAAGTCAAGATTAAATCTCGGTTTGCATTTAAAAGAAATCCTGACCTATTGGTTAAGGTCAAAAAATAATATTAAACTGGGCATTATTTTCCACTTTTCCGTAATTGTCTATTCACAAATCATGATTTCGTTCTAAAGATGGTTAGGGAATGTCTTTTACAGATACTTTATATTTAATAATAACATTTAATACTAATATTTAATAATACTTTATATTTAATACTAAATTTAATACATCCGTCGTTGCACGAGTGAAAATTTAGATGTGAAATGTAATAAATTCAGAAAACGCTGATTCTCTACGCTCACTTATCAGCAACACTTTACTGACCTCGGAAAGGTCGGAGGTTAAATTTGACCGGACGTACTGAAAGTTTATTTGATCTTTCTTATTAACTAAAGAGGCTTCCCGATTCGGTTGATTTTTTTTCAGTTGTTTTAAAAAGATCTTTTATTTAAGTTTTAAATTTATTTTAAATTGGTTGATTTTTAAGAAAGTTCAAATTTGCGGAGTTAATTTAAATGCCTTTTTAATCCCTTTAAATGGGGCGGTGGAGCAATACGTTCACTTATCAGCTACACTCTACTGATCTCGGAAAGGTCGGAGGTCAAATTTGAACGGAGGTACTGAAAGTTCATTTGATCTTAATTATCAACTAAAGAGGCTTCCCGATTCGACTGATTTTATTCAGTTGTTTTAAAAAATCTTTTATTTAAGTTTTAAATTTATTTTAAATTGGTTGATTTTTAAGAAAGTTCAAATTTGCGGAGTTAATTTAAATGCCTATTTAATCCCTTTAAATGGGGCGGTGGAGCAATACGTTCACTTATAAGCTACACTCTACTGATCTCGGAAAGGTCGGAGGTCAAATTTGAACGGAGGTACTGAAAGTTCATTTGATCTTAATTATTAACTAAAGAGGCTTCCCGATTCGACTGATTTTATTCAGTTGTTTTAAAAAATCTTTTATTTAAGTTTTAAATTGATTTTAAATTGGTTGATTTTTAAGAAAGTAAGAATTTGGGGAGTTAATTTTAATGCCTATTTAATCTTTTTAGATGGGGCGGTGGAGCAAAATATATGTGTACGTCAGGTTTCTGTGACCGTATACATCTGGTGGATGTGATTTTAACTTTCTTAATAGCCCAATTTTTTAAGGGTGGAGGTTAAGGGCCCATTTAGTTACTGCTAACAAGTGCAAGGGTTGCCCTACTTAATTCTAAGCCTAATAAAAGGCTACATTAAAATAAAAATGTCCATAAAAACACTAAACCTAAAGAACCCAAACAAAAAAAATACGTACGTCTAGATATGTATTGCCAACTGGCAAACGTACATACACGCGCACACGCGTATACACATACGCACACAAATTCATGAAAATATATAGATTATTTCATCGTTATTTAAAATCAACTATGACTCTTAAGAGGATTTGCTCCTGTTGGGTATTGGACAAAAGTTCTGAAGAGATGCAAGCCCTACCCTTCCATCCACCACAAAATAATCTGCCCCGAGTATACATACATAACACCTAATAGGAGCTCCAAACTGTCATGGAAACTCTTGTTGGTATGAGGTTATATATATATATATATATATATATATATATATATATATATATATATATATATATATATATATATATATATATATATATAAATCATTCAAGTTCACTTAAATCACAAATAAAAATGATGATCTCAAGAACAATGTATTTTAAAAGTAACAATCATAAGAATCCATCAGCATTAAATGGTATAATTGAAGGTTACCGACAATTTTAACCCTTAATGAAGTGAATTCCGAACCACTATCCAAACAAACATCAGAACCATTCCGCAGGAATAGTTAAAATGTATAAATTCTGCAGCAATAACACTTCGTTCCGTTAGTTTGAAGAAGTCATCCTCTTTACTGTTATATCTTTCCTCTAGCTTGCCGAAATCTTCCTCTTTCTTACTGTTAAATAAACTGAGAATTTCACTGAGTGAGGACGTCTATTAAATGTTTAACTGAATTTAGGAGATGCCAGTAATTTATTCTCACAACGTCAAATACGAATAACTTGTTAAAATGAAAGCCATGGCAAAATCCTATTTGTGAAATAATTTAAAATTTACGCTTTTATTAAGGTTTCTCTTAATTGTGAACAACTAATGAACGCCCATTCTTATCATAGTTGAAGGTTGAAGAAAACATATTTATTGTATTCCTACATATTAAAAATCCCCTTTATTATATATTTTAAAAGCAAATAGAATGGTCTTTCTGACTCACACCCACACACACATATATATATATATATATATATATATATATATATATATATATATATATATATATATATATATATATATATATATATATATATATATATATATATATATATATTTCTATTATCTGAAGTAAATTTGCCAGCGTTTAATTTAAAGCTTTTCAGAATTATGTGTATAAAATGCATTGGATTCCTAATCTTATTGAAAAATTGTCCTTTGAAAAATATTTAGTTTTTTTTTCCATATTTCCTGGTTATTAATTATTTAGTAAATTCTCTGATTGGAGATTATAGACTCATGAAATTTGACTCGAATTTCTTTTTATTGCAATATCTATTTGACCGAGGAAAATGCATAAAGGGGCGGGTCATTTACGATTTTCCCACCATCAGACCCAATGCAATTGTAATTGCAGACTATAGGAAAGATTAACGGCAAAAGCATTTTAGCGCGATTCATTTCTGTTTTTGCTGAGCATCTCTCGGTAAACGAAGTATTCCGTCGGTCTCCATTTTCATCCATTTTCTCGGTTTGAACCAGAATTTTTCCCCATCCCTGGCTCCTCGTTCACCTCTTCCATCCCCATCCACCATATTCCTCATCCGTGGCCCCTTGGACGGCTCTCGTCGAAGGGCGGAAGTAGTTTTAAAGATCAGACCCGGCGCTATTCGATGCGATCCTGTGATCGCTTCCTGCCAGCCCTCGCCAAACAGATCCAGCCACAGAATTCGTCTGAGGAACGGTCCGCAATCATCTCTCAACCTCCTTTTATCTCTCTAAAAACAAGTGAAGTTTCGTTTGTCCGTCGGGATATCCACCCCTCCAGCTGCTGTCTTGGCACAGGGTGAAAAAGACAGCCACGCCGTGGTTGCAAAGGGAGTAGCAAAAAAATAGCAGTATGAATTAAAAGAAAATAGGTGTGAGGGTTAAAATAAGAAGAAAACTGTTGTGATACAGAAAAATGCTACAGAAGTAAACGAAGCTACGCCACAACGCGGGTGTATGTTGTCAGAGAGAGCGCGTGAGAGGGAGAGAGAGGGATGGAGATGCATCATCACAGAGGAAGAGAGAGAGAGAAGAGAAAGATGAGTGGATGATGTTGCTGCGTTCAGAGAAAGTCATTAGAAGAAGAAGAATAAGAGCAAAAGGCTGCGACGGAGGAGCCTAATTAATCGAAGGAAGAGCGCAAGGAGGCTCCACAATTACGGCTCGTTGACGACGCTCCAATCAATACTTGAAAGTCTTGCTCGCCCCGATCTGGATTGTGTGTGCCATCATTGCGGCATCTTGCCGTCGGAGCTCATTTGGGGGAGTGCCAATCGGGAGGGAGGGGCGAGAGAAGGGAAATAAGGGGGGAAGTTGGCGAGGGACGCCGAGGGAAAACGGGAGTATGAGGAAGAAAAATGTTTTTGAAGAATGTAAGAAGCTACAGAAAAGGAAGAAGACGGGACGAAATGAAGAGAGGAAAAGGCTGATTTTGCCGAGGAAGGAAGTAACCCAGCAAAAAGTCAAAATAGCGACGGATAGGGCGGCCCTGGCGTCTAAAGTTGGGGCTGCTGAGGGGAAGAATAAAAATGAGGTTTAAGGCACTTCCGGAAAAAACAGAATCCATAGTGTGCAAATAAGAGAAACCCAAACATTCGTGGGATAAAACTCTGCAACCCCGATGAAAGAGATGAACAACATTCCCTCCTGACCAAAATTGTACACGCACATTCGGAAACTGAAAGATTATTGACCATAAATAACTCGAAAACTTTGAGCAAGGAAACCAAATCCTTAAAAGTGTGTATTACATTTCACCTTTAATTCCACCTCCAAAGGAGCGTGTATTTCAAACTATTAGAATGGGAACGGAGAAAGGTGACCAAATTTGAATTTTATCCTCGGCCTATATAAACCGTGAATAACTAAGCGCAAAGTTCTTAGCCGACAAAATCTTGTCTCGATTTGACCTTAATGATTTATTTTGCCTCTTAACTTTTTATTCTAATTTGGCTAATGCCAGCTTTTATACTGTACACTGTACACGCGTTTAATATACGACGTGTACTAGGATACCAAATTAAATTGGAGTTTATTTAACATTACTTACGTTTCTTGTTCATTCAGAACAATACTTCTTTGTACTCTACGTCCGCGCATGTTTATTAACCACGACCTTTAATAGCTTAAGTGGAATCCAAATTCATATTATTGATTTTATCCCATTCTTTTTGCCTCCAAATGGGAATGTTCGACGCCTTTAAGATTGGTTCACATGGGAAAGAAATTACGAGGAGGGAATCGGGGGCCCGAATTGCTGACAGATCCGTAGAAGGAGAAAGAATAAGATAGCGAAGCCCGAACAGAAGAATTTTCTCTCATTGATTTTTGAGTAATGACTGGCTCTGGCTGAGGGCAGTTACTCTGCCAGAGAGAGGGAGAGAAACGTAGGATGAAATGAAAGAAAGTAGGTTGATTCAGAAGAAATAGAAGGAAAGAAGGTTAGCCTTTTCTCATTTCGTTTCTCCATGCTATGGTAAGGAAATGTCACCGATGGAAGTTAGCTCCGAGGTCATGGAGCGGAAAAAGGGAAATCTAATACCCGACTGTCAAGAGTGAGTTTAAAATGACATTTATTTTTGTCTGGTGGTTGTTTAAATTAATATTTTTTTATATTTTTTAATATATTTGAGGTCGAGACAAATTACATTTTACTCTAGTCATTGGACATATCTTTGTAAATTATAGATTTATTCCACGCTAGAAAAGAAATTTTGGGCAACATAATTTTTTCTCCCTAAAGGGCGTATCACTTCCTCATAAGCTAAATAAATAGCCAAAAGTTGTTTACTTCAAACTTAGAAATTATGCTTGTTTACATTAAACCTTTCAACGCCGTTTTTTTTTGCATTGTTGCACTTAAACAATACATAGCCTGCCACAATACAGTACTAAAACATATTCAATCCTAGTATTTACCTACATTTGACTAGATGGCATTTGAATTTGACACTACTATTGAATCTAAATTAAAAACAAAAAATAAATAGTTAATATATAAAACCCGTGTTTATTTATAATTTCAAAAGTTAATTTTCTCATCAAATGACTTCGAATGTTAAAAATATATAAATCATAAAAGCTAATAGGAAACAATTTTTCTATAATATTACATTATCTTACACGTCATTGGTTGAAGCAGTTATTAATTAAAATAGTAATAAAATAAGAATTTAACTACATCATAATTTCTTTAACAAAATTTTTATTATGAATCTTGGCATATGGCACTAATTCAATCTTGTCATGTGGTACTAATTGAATCTTGGATGTGACACTTATTCAGTCTTGGCATGTGCCACTAATTGAATCTCGGCATGTGATACTAAGTGAATTTCGGCATGTGATACTAAGTGAATTTCGGCATGTGATACTAAGTGAATTTCGGCATGTGATACTAAGGGAATCTCGGCATGTGATATTAAGTGAATTTCGGCATGTGATACTAAGTGAATTTCGGCATGTGATACTAAGTGAATCGCGGCATGTGATATTAAGTACATTTCGGCATGTGATACTAAGTGAATCTCGGCATGTGATATTAAGTAAATTTCGGCATGTGATACTAAGTGAATCTCGGCATGTGATACTAAGTGAATCTCGGCATGTGATACTAAGTGAATCTCGGCATATGGTACTAATTGAATCTAAGCATGTGACACTAATTAAATTTTGACACGTTATATTAATTTAATATAGGAATATGGCACTAATAGAATGTAGTTATGTGAAACCAAATGAAAGTAGTCATGTGGTACTAATTAAATCTAGGCATGTGGCATTAAATGAAAGTAGGCAGCTAAGACTAAATGAATGTAGGCATGTAGAACTAATTTTATTTATATCGAACTGAATCGGGACGTGGACCTGACCAGTAGACATACTAAATGTCGTTTAACTTCGATTACATTTAGAAGTGGTTTTCCAAGCTGCTAGGAAGTAGTATTTTATGTCCTTGGCTTTGTCCCATCCTTATCCACTGATGCATAGCAATACACGTGACCTATGAACTGATGTAGTATATGGCAGAGACCTTTATGTCTCACATATTTTACAGCAGCTTTTTGCCATAATATTTCTAAATTATTACTGTATTTCACCCCAATTTATAATAAATTCCTCCCTTCTTTATTTTAGCTTAGTTTTTCAGTACAATTAAAGAGACAGTTTTTTAAATAGATTTTTTAAGTTTGTTTACCGATTTGTTTTTACCTCGTGTAGTGACCCTTGCTGACCGTGTTGCCTTTAAGAGGTCACCATGCCTCCTGTCTCGGTCAGTCCGCGCTGACCACTTTGCCTTAAAGAGTTGACCACGTTCTGATCCCATTGCTCATTTTAGGAGTCACTCTCTGCTGACAGCATTAACTATTGTAAATAGGGATTCTTGATTCCCCCAAAATATACTGGTCCCATTTGGCTACACTATACCGCAAGGATGTGTCAGATGTGGCATCTACAAACAAGTTACAAATAACATCTGAAAGATTGCGTGTCCTTCTGACCCCAACCTCCCCATATGATCCCTTAATTATGCAGAGGTTACGCCGGTTCAAAGGAATGTCGAGCCTTTCTGATTCCAATCGCCTTAATTAGTTTTCCCTTTCGCCTACTCAGGAATTGTCTCGGTACCGGGACGAGCGGAGCTGCTACAGCTTGTCCCTTGTACTCGGGACTTGTTCGTGCACACTGACTTGCGGACTATACGACCTTTTGTAGGAGGTTGGCCTCTTCTCCTTTATTTGACTTTTTTGTAAGTCAAATTTTCCTGCGCTGGGGGGAGGCGGGCCTACCCTCAATGCCGGGGCGCGTTTCCTTCTTGCCTTTTTACTTTGTTTTTTTTTCTTTTTTAGCCTTTGTCCTGTTTTATCATTGTTATTTGTTATTTACCTATCGTTATTTGTTTTTTTTTTAATATAGCCTATTAGTAGGCTGTGTCGAGTATGGCTACTGATGCCCGAGTTGACAACCGCCTGGGCTCCCAAAATTTAAAGTAAAATAGGAATCTTAAGAACAAGGGCATCGGACCAAGATTTTTCACTAACTGGTTACCAAAGATATCACCCTATATATCTTAAGAATCTTAAGAACAAGGGCATCGAACCAAGATTTTTCACTGGTTACCAGAGATAACCTTTCTTTTTTCCATATTCATATAAGTGTCGTCAAAATTCACATCCCAATTTTGGACCCAATTTCAATGGGTTGAATTTCTCAGCCTCTCCCAACCAAAATTTAACATGAAATTTCAAAGATCAGGCAATTTTGTATTCTCACTATGGTGACGATGTAGTTTTATACTCATTCTCACATCCACAGAAATCATCAGTTATTTTTTTAAATACGTAAAAAATCAGATGCATTCCTTTGTTTACAATTGCCGTTTGACACTTTTTTATAGCAGCAAAGTTTATGATAGGCCATTAAAGGGTCTAAGTGGCAACCAGGCGAGATATGTAATTATCAACATCTCGTGTGTATTCTCGGGAAAACAAGTTCAGGAGAAAATTAAAGTCACAGGATGTCCTAATTTGTTGGTTTGAGAGGCTGTGATCTTTGTACGGACGTGTTCGTGGAGGATTTAAAGGACTATTCCCGTTCTCAGTATTTGTGCTCTGATGAGGATTTCATTGACAAACCCTTGTTATCCCTGAGCATTGTATTCACTATTATTGCTTTTTATATTCAATCAGATTTTGAATTCCTGTTTCTTTTTCGTTCTTTAAAGTTTTTTATCAATGAAATTAAGCAATAACAAACGAGAGAATCTTTGCCTTAAAGCCTTTGAACAGAGGTTCATAAAATGATGAAACCAGGGGTAAGCCAGTAAACTGGTCTCAGTTGTAGCTTGGGAACGCATTCTACAGCGGATATCTGTGAAGTTTCGTACCCTTCCTGCCCCCAATGCACCCATTTGCTCCCCCTCCCCTAAGCACCACACATTTATACTTCCTCCCTGTTCACCTCTTTCTTTACATATCTCTCACAAAGTTTCTGCGGGAGATACCCTCGTTGGTTTTTGTTTTAAATACAAAAACAAAGAACAGGGAAAGAAAAATGGGTGAAAAGGTAGTCACTTAATTATCCGGACCCTCCCTACCCCCCTTTTCTTCTACTAAGGCAAATCCTTCCCTTTATGCTGAAACAAAATTAAATTAAGCCTTAGTATGGTTAATTTTGGCTTTCTTAGGCCTCTTTGAGTTGACGATGCTCCTGACATGTGAAAGATTAGATCTAAAGTATCAGTTATTATTTTGAGCCGGTCCGTGCATAAGCGCGGACGCGATCATCGTCCGCACCGAGTGAAAAAGGCTTCACCAAGCTGTAAATATTCAAACGAATATAACTCCGCGTCTCTACCTTCCAACCGATTTCAAGCCACTTTTCACCCAGACCTTTCAAATAATGTTGATAAATTTATAGTAAACTTTAAAGGTTTTTTAAGAATCTAATGAATCATCTTCATCGCAAACACCTTTTTCCAAAAATTAATTTGATCGGCATCAATCCTACTAAAAGTACTATTCTTATGGCACAACTTTAAGAGGCATTAACACAAAAAGTAATCGTCTCTATTCCACGACCTATTTACCATTCCTAACGAGAGGTTTTGTGTTGTAGCGTTTCCTCCATGCGTGGTTTTTCCTCCCATACATATTTTGAACAATAAAGTTTCTTCGTTGAGATTTTTTAATGAGGAAATCACCTATATGAAACTTCTTTTAATAATTTTTTCAGATTCCGCTTTTATAAATAAGGCAATTCAATATTGTGATATTTTTCATTAACGTTTAACATTGATGTATATCATATTTGAAAAAAAAAACCCAAAACAACAAGTCTATATCATGTGCCCAAGCGCTAATTTTAGTTTTTAATTCATGCAAATCTAGTCACGGGAACAATTTAGTATTTATTTCTAGATAGTAGACTGTCACATAAACTGCAATGGAGGCAGCCTGGGTATACGGTTACTATACCCCGGGGGGAGGGTCAACAACCTTGTCAAGCAGTTGATAGTGTCCAATAGACAAATCGATTGATGTGGTTGAGGATCGAACCCTAGGCATATCAGTTGTAACGTCAAGTAAGCTTACCATTGCGTGGTTTCGTTAAATTAGAAAGTGACGGAAAATGAAAACTGAGGCACTTCTACGGGGGTAGTTGTGGGCCAGGAATAAAATGGAAATGGACAGACACAAAACAGAAATGATTACCTGAGACTTATTGAGGATGGCGACTATTTGGGGAGGAGGGACCTTCACCCCTAAAGACATGGTTTGATAAGGAGTTTCGATAAACATTTTTGATTTAGGAGTGGATTCCATTTACGAGCTATCGCCCTCTTTTAAGTGCTTATCTTAAAGGAAGATTTTGGATGAAAACTAAAAACCAAGACGATTGAAATTTTCAATGTATGCACACCCACTATTTCTAAATAGCTGTCTATTCAATAATTATTTTCAGAAAATATGATGCATAGTTTGTTGATTTGGGTGTCTATAGGCATTTTCTTCTTAGAAATGAGTTGAAATATGCACTCTCAAATGCTGACGTTCTACGCGCTGTTCGGATATCAGTGAGCAACAAATTCTGGCTATTCGCCAATTGCGGCTCGTGAATCGTTTCACTTCCCATCCTAATATTAAATTACTAATATCTATCCTCTACACAACAAATAAAAGAATAATATAGTGTTATTATTTAGTAGTTTACAATATGTTACCAACTACTTATTATGCTCACAGTTCCTGATTATTTATGCTACCTCGGCAGCTGGAGATGTTTGGGCAACTTTTATAGGAAGTACGCTGTCGTTAAATATGAGTCTGTATGCTTTTTACTGGATTGTTTGTGCTACAAATGGATCTTCTACTCTTCTACTTAAGTTAAATTGCCCATTGATACATACCCCAAAATAGTTAGGTAGGTAATATATGAAATGCTTTGAAAGCTGTAAACTTGACACGTTTAAAACGGTTTTATGATAAACTAAAGAAAAGGTCACGGAAGGATGAACGAGGATTTCACAAAGTTTGCTAATAAATACCATAGTCCTTTGGTGAATAATTTAAACTTTCTAGTTTGCTGATATAAAGCATCGGTTTTTTTTTATTTATATAGGCAAATTATTTGGTAATATTCAAAACTATTATTTTCCTCTTTAAATATGCGATACAATATAATTGACCCCAATAATTAAAACACAACTTGTATATGCTTCTGTATATAACTCTTTTGGCATATAGCTTCATCTCTTCTGCATTTAAATCTCATGTCTCCCATGGCATTCCTATTTCTTTTATAATTTTTAACTTTCCTCTGACCTCATTTTCATTCCTTTATTTCTCAATTCCTCTTACCCAAAGCCAAGTGAATTATACCAGTGAGTTATACCATAGTTTCCTATGAAAGCGCAAATGTGATTCCACATGACACAAAAAGATTGTTTTTAGTATTCATTTTTAATCTTTTAAATTATGATCGCTTTTATTCCCTCAACTCTTTTTAATTAACTCGATAACGCCTCCTCCTTTTGAAGAATTTGGCAATTGAGGAATGGTGCCATTCGTCATTCCAATGAATTAATTACCTCACCATCAAATCGTCTCCTGAAACTCACTGAATTGTACCTTAAATACTAGATCCAGCCACAATTAATTACCAGATCTGCAATACAGTTTCTTTCTGCCAAAATTCCGCTTTATTTGAGTTTCTTACAATAATGGGAAATAAATATAGGGCATAATTAGCGACATTAAGTAGTCGGAACTCATGTTTAGAGATTGGTAAGCCTATTCTAGCTTACCCAGAATGGACCTGCCTTTGCTGCTTATAGGGAGAAGGTTGAGGGAGTTTCTCCTGCCACCACGTTTCCTATAGACCAAGATTTATTTTCAGTATTCCACCTCTTATCGTTTGCACATTTTATTTCCGTTAAGCTCACCACCTTCTTTAGAAAGTTCTTTTGTAAATTTTTGACTGATGTGTACCCGTCGTTTTGTATTTTGTTATAAGCAGATACCTATTTGCCACGATCTATAAAGTAATTGGTACTTTGCTACAAACCTCAGAGGGTTGGATCTTGTACAAACTATAATATCACGAAATTCGACTTAATTAAATTTCCATTCCTTTTGTACGAGTATATGATTTCCAATCATGTATTTCAATGCCTTTTAACCAATTTATGCTCGCCCACCACCACAGGTAATATTTTTGTGTGCATGTACTGAACCAGCCGTCCACAAAAATTAAAAAACCAACACACATTAAAAAGTGTGTATGGGACAAAACATATAGTTATATTTAAATGTGTATGGAATTTAACTAGCAGATTTTCAACAAAGCTTTTTGAAAAGTGATATTTGTTGAAATCAAAGACAAATTAAATAAATGAGTATATTTCTTGAATGGCAAAACAGCAATACATAAATTTAAAGAAGCTTATATTGAAGACCGGCATTGGCCGAGATCTCCCTTACGACTAATTTCTTATAGCAAACTTTGCCTAGATTATTCTCCCAAGTCCTCATTTAGAATATATTGACCTCTGATGTTCAAAACTGAACATTTGTCATGATGTAATAGTAAGATAAAGTCCAATGTATTCAGTGGTGGCATGTGATTATAGCAATGAATAGCCACATTCACCGCATCGGGCACACCTTGGGTACGCTCTTCATCCAAGCAACTGAGAGTACCCAATATACTAATCTAATAGCCCTAAAAAGAATTTTTTAACTTGGTGTTTTTTTATCTAATAGCCAGAAAAAGAACTGTTTAAATTGTATATTTTTATCTAATAGCCCTAAAAAGAAGTTTTATTTGTGTATTTTTTAATCTGATAGCCCTAAAAGAACCTTCCTGATTGTGTATTTTTATCTAATAGCCCTAAAAGGAAATGTTTTAATTGGGTATTTTTTTATCTAATAGCCCTAAAAAACTATTTTTAGTGGGTATTTTCTATCTAATAGCCCTAAGAAGAAGTTTTAATTGGGTATTTTTGATCTAATACCCCTAAAAATAACTGATTTAATTGCGTATTTTCTCTCTAATGTACCTGGAAAGAACTATCTTAATTAGATAATTTTATCTAATAGCCCTAAAAAGAACTTTTAATTGGGTATTTTTTATTTAATAGCCCTAAAAACAACTGTATCAATTGGGTATTCTTTAATCTTCAATTTTACATTTCAAATCTCCGTCTGGATTCTTTTTAGGCTAACATTGTTTACTAGGAATATTACCGCCGTGACTGGGAATCACGGTCGAGAGTTTGGGCTTGTCCTGGCCAACGTCCGCCTGAGAAGCAAAATAGCTTGGTGGAGGACTGAAACAAGAAACTTTAACTTTAACTAACCACATACCACCACTGTGTACTTTGCAATTCACCTTACTATTGTAAGATATAGCGTGCTCCCACGGGTGGGTGAAAGCGATCCCTTGTACTGGACAGTAAAAAGGAAAATTAAAAATACCCAATTGATGCATTTCATATTAAGGCTATTAGATTGGTCTATTGGATGCAGTCGCCTCCTTGGCGCCCATGTAGAGCTTCCCCCGAGCGAGCCCGATGTAGCATGAAGGTGGCCACTCAATGTTATACTAACCTCATGATGTAAAAGTTTCAAAATATTCAAATTATATAACCCATTTTAACATAAATTGTCCAAACGTCACTGAAAGTTCGATAAATGACAAGATCCTTTTATGCAATTTTCGAATCTCCAGTACTATTTTCTATATGTGTGTTAAACTGCAGTTGATCCGAAGCTAAATTATTGGATGGTTTCTATTTCATGAATTTGGGGGGGATATATTTAATTTATGAATGTATCCGAAGGAGTTTGTGCGGATTTACAATTTGATCGATATACTTATCCCTAAAACTGCTTGGCGAAAACAAGTTATATTCATTCATTGGGATTAAAATCATAAATATCCATGCAAATTCAAAAGATAAAAATAACTTTGATATTTTGAGTTTTATTAGAACATAGTGAATATTTGTCAATCAATCAATTTATCTCGAATGATCGAGAACCTGAAAACATTGTGAATTGAATTTCTATATTATATCCTATGAAATAATATCTGTATAGCGTTTTATTTTGGCAAAATAAACCATCCATGGCTGGAAATAAGTTTTGTAAAAATGTTTTTTATATGGATATTCGCATGTATGACCCTTAAAATATCTCAAGTACTCAATTAATTGAATGCAAGCTACGGGAGACTTACTACTGAACAGGTCTAACGAAATTGCAAGGTAGGAAAAGGCTAATGACCTGGTCGCGTGGGCAACATAAAGAGTGTTGAGACACACATAAACTAAAAACTTACCCACACTGTTTTTGAGACTGCATGAGTATACTATGCAACGTACTGGCGAGTTGAATGCTCCGTTGGTGGAATGCGCAGGCAAGACCTGAAACCATCCTAAGAAATTTCAACTTGAGAGCAAAGGAAAAATTTTTTCTTCTGACTTAGCGGTAAGTTGTATCTCCTTTCTGGGGTCCCACCGTTCAAACTATTGGAAGAGAAAAGTAGGGGTTAACGCTTCGCTTGGCAAGTTTTTCGTCCCTCTTGACGAGAGCGTTGTCGAGAACCTCAGGGTGCGAAGATACGCGTGATATAAATTGGAAAGAGTCCCGGCTTCAGGCGCGAGAAAGCCTCCACATAACTGGTTGAGGGGGTGCATCGACATGGCAAGCAAATGCATTTTCCTTGGGTATGATATTCTTTGTGAAGGGCGACTAAAACTATCGGTTTTATACGAGAATGTTTAAGAGAGTTCTAAATAAAACTCAGAGGCAATAGAGATGGAGGTGTGCGCCAGAAGGGATCTTCCCGCTGGTCAGGTGGATCTTTTGATGGAGGTGCACATCCAAGCTCTGTCGCAATAGGTGAATATTTCGTCTTAGTGGAGATTATGACACGCTATAACAGCACTCAATTTCCACTAAGTTGAGAGGTCTATTGAAAACATCTGTCTATCTTCTTGACTACTGTAAAAAAACATCTTGAAAGAAAAGCTTTTTAGAAAACATGGAACATCATGCTAAGAACGCCTCAAAATAGTTACTCATCCATATTTACAAAGGAGATAGTGGAATGTTGGCACTGGCCTATGTAATTATTTTCTGGCAGTTCTGAAACTTGTACACAAGGCTTGTTTCCAGAGGAAGTCTTGATTGTTGGTTTGTCTATATCCTTGGATTAGAGTCGTTTTATAGTATTGAAGTAAAAAGAGTTGTCCTTAGATTTGTAACTGTGACCTAAAACCTTCCCAAGACCGATGCCCTCTTTTAAAATAATTCGCTCTTGCCAACCGCTTAATCAAGGTTCAGATTTTCAGCATTTGTACTAAAGTTACTTTTAAATTTTTGCTGCAAATAATTTTCGATGTAATTTTTCTGGCATGATGCTTATTAATTCATTCATCACAATAGAAAGTCAAACACATGTAAAAGTGTCTGTGTTAAAAAGTCCCTAACCTTAATATAAAGTTCATTTTGAATCTGTATTATTCGCCGGAGCGTCTTCCTCCTTCTTCTTGTTGTTTTGTTTTTATTTTTGGTTTTGTTATTTTGCCTTTGTTTTTTTTGTAGGTTTGTTTTTTGGGGGGTTTTGTTTCCGTGGGTTTGTTTTTGTAGGTTGGGTTTTTTATTTATAATTTGCTTTTAATTTAGCTTAGGATTACGCTGGCTTTGGAGGCAGTCTCTAGGTAAAAAAGATGCGTATTAACCCGTGGTATGTTTCCTGTGAATCGCCTTTTCTATGCAAATTCATCAACCCAATATATACCAAATCAAGAGGTAACAAAATTTTGGGAGGGATTTATAAGAAATAAATAGGGATGAAATTTATTGGATGTTCCACTTCTTTTAAACGCATTAAATTATTAACTTGAATTCTAAGTCTTCTTGAAAATTATATATACTCTGATTCCCCTTTATAGTCAATTTAATCTTCTAATGTAGCCTTGTATTCGTGCTTAGGAAAATATCTGACACACTTCGTATCTTGATTTCTCCATTTTGGCCAAGCTGCCCATTATAGATATGTAATAACTATATTCAACTTTACTTAATCAAACAATAAGATAAATGCACGCCATATATATATATATATATATATATATATATATATATATATATATATATATATATATATATATATATGATTCCGAGCGTTTTCGTCTTTATTCTTAAAGACCTTTTCAAGGAATGAACAAGAGGCTGGACATACATTGCCTTAAATAGTGGAAAGGGGGGATTAGACTAACCACCTCGGAACCTTAATTAAGGGGTACAAAATCCTGAAACAACTTTATTTGAGATTTTATGTATGTAGTGATAATGGGGTCTGGTATAAACAAACCAGGGCTAAGGTTGAAATTTGGGACCGCGTTAATGGAGATACATTATAATATTTTTCTCGAGATATAATTACTACATTTTATGACTGTTTTGGCACTGTTTCAGTTAATGCTATGGCTAAGATTGTACATATGTAGAAAAAGCGCAGATTGTTCACTGTGATTATGTACATTGGCTTGATGTTGCATAACCTGGACATCTTGTTCTTTCCCGGTTTGTCCATAATAACATTTTTGGCAGTTGTTGCAGCCTATCGAATAAACAATGCCTGATCGGTGGGGGGGGGGGGGTATTTGACAAGGATGCGATAAATTGTAGTCTCGTACTTAAAAATAACATTCATGTTCAAAGGCCTGACTAAACGACGTAATTTAATGAAAATATGGTTATAGGGTAAAACTAATAAGTTTTAGGTCTGAAACTTAGGGATATTAACATTAGTGGAATTCTTCAAATCTAGAATACTTCCCCGAATTAATGAAACCCCTATAGCTTGGATGCGATACGTTGATGATATCCTTTGCCTTTGACATAATAATTTAAATATTAATACATTTTTTATTAAAATTAACACCATAATGCCCTCGATTAAATTTACTTTAGACGTTGAAAAAGATCGCACACTCCCTTTCCTAGATATTATAATTCATCGGAAAAACCATTGTTTCAAATATGAAATATATTGAAAACCCACAGCCATAGACTCTTATATACATTTTATTCTAATCACCATAATAACATCAAACAAAGTGTTTTCTCCTCTATGTTTTTGCGTGCCCTTAGAATTGTCTCACCAGAATACCTAGTCAAAGAATTCGATAGAATATATAAAATAGGGATAAATTTGTGCTACCCTTTGTACTTTCTCGATAATTGTTATAAGTCCGCCAAGCGTTCCTATTATCAAACTAATGTTAATATCCCAAAGTTTCAGGTTTGTTTATACTAGACCCCATTATCACTACATACATAAAATCTCAAATAAAGTTGTTTCAGGATTTTGTACCCCCTAATTAAGGTTCAGAGGTGGTTAGTCTAAGCCCCCTTCCACTATTCAAGGCAATGTATGTCCAGCCTCCTGTTCATTACTTCAAAGGTCTTTAGGAATAAAGATGAAAACGCTCGGAATCATATATATATATATATATATATATATATATATATATATATATATATATATATATATATGGCGTGCATTTATCTTCTTGTTTGATTAAGTAAAGTTGAATATAGTTATTACATATCTATAATGGTATATCTGCATAACTTTGACTCACGTGCACTTTGTGAGTTTTTTTCATATATATATATATATATATATATATATATATATAAAGCGAGTGTGTTTAATCCTTTCAGATAATTTTCTTTTTTCCGTAGCAATTATATCCCGAATGATAAACATTTAACAAAAAGATTCCCTCCCCTTTTTTTTCTCTGGCTGCCAAATGGACGAATCCTTTCTTTCCCTGCAAATCCATTTGACTTCTCGGAGTTAATAATAAATGCCTTGTTGCTTCCTGAGGGGTGGATAGTGGGAAACATAGAGAAAAAAGGGGAATAGAGCTTCATTCACGAACTAGAGACGAAGTTTCCACTGCATGACAGGTGTCCTTCTAAGTCGTCACGTGTGACAATGGTTTCTAAATGGATTTCCATTATCCTTCTACTTACGCGAGAGATCAAGCAAAGTCGTCGCCGAATATACGCATATTGACTTTCGGGACGTGGCCAAAATGGTGCCTTTTACCTGTATATTTTTTTGACTAGGGGATGGAAGCGAAACAATAGATCTATAAATTTGGTTCATCTTATCATAATTCTTTATTCACCTTCCCTTTCACCACACAATGTGCCACGTTTGACTCGGATTCAATTTGAGTGCCGCTGATCTGTAAACAAACACTTCTTTGTAAGAATGAATTACCTTTATTCTCTTTTGCCGCCTTCTAATCCACCTCTTCTCATCCTTAATTATTCCCCTTTTCTATATAGAATTATGTCATTTAGCTCCTCGGCACCCTTCTCTAAAATACCCCTACACTGTGCGAACGAACCTATAAATGGATTATTGCTCAATAGAAGACAATGTGAGTTGTTTGAAATGCTCGTACGTTCGGACCATGGAAAGTACGTTCAGAAAATGAGTTCCAACAATGCAACATTACAGGTGGAGACAAATGTCTTATGAAAACTTTGGCTCTTTATTGAGTAAAATCTCATACTTACCGACATTACCTTTCGTTTGGTGCATTGAGTACGATATCGAATGCAATTTTATTCCATATTGTACTCAACCTCATGATGTTTCGGTGGATACATTGTGTAGCATATTGAATAAAACATTATTACTACGAAAATATTACACCCACTCGCTTAGCTTTAGGGGTATGTATGTACATGGGATATGATAATGAATACCATATAAGTAAAAGAAAATCATAATCATCCACATATAGTTTGGTTCGGTGCACTTATATCATCTACAATATTATTATATCCAATATTGTACTCAACCGTCATAACGTTTGATACACTTTGTACGATTCTGAGCACAATATTATTATACTTAAAATTGCTCTCAGTCAATTGAATGAAAAATTCCTTCAATCTGACACCAGGAACAACAAGAGATGATAAAAATGGCCGCACCAACATTCGAAAGACATGAAAACTGAATTGTTTTCATACAGAGTTGTCAATTTGGTTATTAATAGTAACTATACATTGTCGAGTACAAGTCTATCTGAATGATCCTTTTAATAGGTTCATTACAGAAAAAGAAACGACCCTGATAAAAAAACGTATCTTCTCTGTTTCTGATTTCTTTTTCTCTTATTTTCTCCATAAGAAAACCCTGAGATTTAAGGAAGAAGAACCATTATCATAAAACAAATGTCCATTTTAAAAACTTTCGCCCCAAAATGCATTTACTAATTTAACAACTAAAATGCTAATTAATCATTTTCACTACAGTAATTATTTAAACTGATCGCGTTTAAATTTTTAGAGAAGACAGGCAAATAATCCATTATTGATTAATTCGTGATTGAGAATGTCATTTGTAATTGCTAGAGCAACATGCAACATGCAGACCAATGGATTAAAGAATGATAGCAAGATATGAAGTCATGCGATCTTTTTCATATATATATATATATATATATATATATATATATATATATATATATATATGATAATTAACTTAAAATTGATGGATGAAAGAAGGTAATTTCATGAAAATAAACGTGGCAAGCTAATTATTCACATTGTTTAACCTGCCTGTTTATTATTAATCCTTTGCCTCGTGGCGTGACGCTAATAATTTTGGTGGGAGGAGGTAAGGCGATTTGTTGTGCGATTGAAAGTTGGTTGATCGCAGCAAACGAGGCGAAGTAGGTCTCATCCTTGGATTGAACCCATTTGAACAGGATTCTCTTTTTTGGCTGAGAATGACCCGAAATTCGAAAAAAACGGTTCTTAGACATTATTGATTTCGCCGCCAATATCGCTTGAAAGATACCCTTCACTGCGCTTTAAGACATTGCCTGTTTTTTCACTATTTAGCCTGTTTTAGAGGACGACGAAGGAAAGAGCTATATATGGATTGGTACAGTGAACGACATCTCCCCTAAAATCTGGGACTAAGAAAGTGCATTCTCACCCATCAATGGGCTGATGCCAGAGTTGAAGAAATTGAAAGTATCGGGTAACCAATAAAGTTCGTTCGTTTTTTAAACCAACAAAAGAGAAGCCAAAACTTCACGAGCTTTATTGGTTACATAATACAAACTAATTTGTATTTAATTAAGATATTACCCCCCCCCCAAGACTATATACAATTTTAATAAAACTTCTTAGACTTTGAAGCAAAAATAACTGTCGCTGTCCCTCTTCGACCACACATCACTCGTGCACTAAGTTTTATAGTTTAGGAGTGACTATCTCATCATTCATACACTTCTCACATGTCTCCTTCAGATTGCCACCTTCTGTTGTCTTTTGACAATCAGATTCGCAATGAAAGATCCTTTGATAAGAAGAGAGATAACAGGTTTTGTTTTATATAAAGCCCAATGAAGTTTATTCAAGAGGCACATATAGACGTTTATTTTGTTGATTAAAGATCTAGGAAACCGATGAAAACTACGTTTATGAGGTAATCAATAAAATATGTGAAATTTTCGTTTCTCTCTTGTTTGTTTATAAAACACAAACTTTTTTGATTACCTGATATTAACTTTCGGTTCGAAATTTGCGCTACATAAGCTATAGCATAACATATTGTTCATTTTATGTGGTTATTTTATTTAATAAATTTTCCTAATATGCACAACCTTCATCAATCACAATAAACGTGTTGTCTAGTTCTGTCTTTAAGGAATTCGGAGGTTTGCGAACATAAGAAATGCAAGGCCAAGTTAGGGCTACATTCTTTAATATGTATTTAAAGGGCCAAAGAAATGAAAACTGGTAACACAACCCGGAAAAACGCTAAGGAAATTAATTACGTGGGTCATTAAAGCTTAAGAAAGAAAATGGGACATATATAGAAACGGATAATAGGGCAAACTATTTTGATCATTATATGAAAATGAATAAAGGAGTTGGATTTGAACCTGTGTCATCAAGCGCTTTTCCTCTGGTGATGAGCGTCGTGGTTATTTTAGCGAAAAGCGCTTGATGACACAGGTTCAAATCTAACTACTTTATTCATTTTCATATAATAGTTAAAATAGTTTGCCTTATTGTCCGTTTCTATAATTCTCCCATTTTCTTTCTTAAGCTTTAATGGTCCACGTAATTAATTTCCTTAGCGTTTTTCCGGGTTGTGTTACCAGTTTTCATTTCTTTGGGCATTTAAATACTTCTATTATATATCACGGTGTCATGTGATTTTCGATTATTATTCTTTAATATATAAAGTAGATAGACAAAAGATAGAATTAGACCAACAAAGTGATAAATATTGCTTACGAAAATTAAGTTCTTCTTCATACTGTACACCAATATGAATCCAAGAATACGTTAGTAAAAGTGAAACTAGGATAGAATATACGAAAGTTTGTCGCTAAAAGGAGTTGCTAGCAATGAAAAGTACTACTAGGTAAAATTGTAGAAGTATTGGAAGCTATGGATTGGATTATATATAGAGAGCAACGGGTACTGCGGTTAACTGTGTTCTAATTCTCCCCCCAAATTATTCTTTTTATTCACCTTTTAAAAATAGGCACTTTTATAATTATAATGGATTGTTTTATTAATTTTATTTTTATATAACCTATTTATCATTCTATTTGCTATCAAATTATTTGTTTATATTTTCTTTTAGGCATCTTCTTAAAACTCTATTCTATGGAAATGTCCCTTTTCATAGGCTTATAATCTTGAAAAAGAAACAAATACGTTATTACAACATATATGATGCAATGAGGTGTCAGTTCAACATAACGTGAATGATGCACTAAATTCTGGAATGTTAGTAGTTCTTCCTTTAGCTATCTGCCGCACACAATTTTCATTTTCGTTAACTTCACCTCTATCTAACGAATCTCTTTTAAAAAATTGTAGGTGAGAGAATCCTAGTTTGATTTTAGCTCAATTAATATATTAAGAGGATCTGATTTGAATTCCTGTCTAATCGCTTTCTCCTTTTATCCGCCAGCTGCATGATGGAAGTTCATCCGATCGTCTAGTAAAGAAACGCCTCAATCTCACAAAGATGGGAAGCAGCGAGCTTCAGTTGCAGCAGCAGCAATTGCCGGGTCAGCAGCAACATCCACACGACCAGTTTCAGCAGCTGTATTGTCACCAGGTAAAGCAACAACAACAGCAGCAGCAGCAACAACAACAAGCGCAGAAGCAAGAGGAATATCAGAAGTCTCAGCGAACGGAGTCGTTGGCTCATATCGACGTCTCTGATAGACCGACAAAGGGCTCCACTAATGGTGACGGGGAAGATCGACAGCAGCAGGCGTACAGCCTCTCGTGGAAGGAGTTTCCTTCCAACTTTATCTCATTTTTCAAGTAAGTTTCCTCTATTGAGTTTCGATAGCAGGCAAGAGACAAAGAGCCTATTTGGGAACGGTAGGCTGCAATTCCGTACTGAGACTAGGTCTCGGTATGGGTATCTTTAATTAATGATAGAAATGCTTTTATAGTTTGATGAGTCGGTTTGGTATCGTAGTAGAAATGGTTGATGACATAGTAACGCGTATCTGGAACCTTGTCTATTGTATTTTCCTCTCTTTCCTTTTGACACACACACACACGCGCGCGCGCGCACGTTCTACATCGTAATTAAGAGATGAAATCTCAGAGCAGACAGCATCTGTCGTATAACTTTTTTCAATTATTCCAGAACATAACTGTTTTAATTATTGTGCAAATGCAAGTATTTAATAGCATCTCTTTTGAATTGTAGAGAGCTTCAAGAAGCAGAGGAACTCGTTGACGTTACGTTAGCCTGTGAAGGTCGTCAAGTCTCCGCCCATAAAGTGGTTCTTGCCGCATCAAGTCCTTTCTTCAGGAGGCTGCTCAAGGTAAAGCTGTAAAAGAGTGGGTGTAAGCTCAACGATTTATTTAGGTTTGCTGTTAATTTGACAGAAAAAGACATTTTTTCTTACGTTGTACATAAAGTTTCATGTTTTAACACTAGCCATTTTTTAATAACTTTTAATTAGCTTGCCAGGTCGTTTTGGTACATGGGAATAAAGGATGCCTTCCCCTTCTCCCCCAAAGAATTCGACAAGCAATTGGGAAATGAAGCCTATTAAGAGATGAGGCCATTTTTTTTCGGGGGAGCACCCTGTATAAATTATGTGAGCTCGCAGCTGAAAAGTACTGAAAATTACTGCTTGGCTATACATAAATATTATTCAGACCAAGTAATGGATTGGATGAAAATAAACACACATTTAACACATTACATAAGCCTCTTGTGTAATTCCATTTGCCCTAATAACACTAAACATCTTACCCAACCTACCTCTTTCTACTTAAAATATACAAATACCCTCTTTTAATTTGGCAATTTTTGATTGGTAACGTTCCAACGGCGTAGCCATCAGAAGTTTTAAAAATTACGAAATTTTATATATTAAATGATATGTTAAATATGATATTAAATGAGGTATATCAAATACCATACTAAGATTTTTTATAAATAATTGTCACCATACTTTAGGTGAGGAAATTATTAGAATGGAGGAAAAGCTACTAAAGAGCGAATGAAAATATGCTTTGATAATATCGTAGAAACGTACGGTACAAAGCGTATCATTAAAAATACCTGTGACTAGTTCCTATAACTCTACAAATAGTTCACAAAGTTCAAGGATAAACGCACCAAACCAAAACAAATAGAGAGAGAAACAAAATCATCAGATGTAAAAGTTTTACGAGTGATTTCTAAACATACCGAAGGTGGAAAAAGTACATTAAAACCGGTGACTGAAATCATAAACTGAAATTGAAGTTTCATTTTTAGTAGGCTTTTAATTTTTTTTTATATTTCATAAATCCAGATCAGCAAAAAGGTTTCCTACATTTTCTTTTAGGCCGAAGACCATCGGAAATGACTTAGTTAGTGTAAGCGTTATTTTCTGGATGTGTGCAAGTAAATGTTAAAAAAGAATTCCATTCTCTTACACTTCTAACTTTTGGTGTTTTTTATGATTAAATTTAAAGCAACGAAACCTAACATGGGTATCTCCCGAAGATGGTTTGTAAGGGAAGATGTATGCAGGAAGTGATTAAGATAGGGGAGGGGGCGAAATTGTGAAGATGGTATATAACCAATGATCCTTTTGCAGTCAGTATGGCTGAGAATGTACAAAATCCTTCAGATGTCAGTTGTAGCCTGATGGCTCATGCTACGATTGCCATCCTTTTGTAGGTTACACACTGGGACTAGCTGGGAGGGCGTTCCA
Organism: Ceratothoa steindachneri; assembly: GCA_963969495.1. Lineage (NCBI taxonomy): Eukaryota > Metazoa > Arthropoda > Malacostraca > Isopoda > Cymothoidae > Ceratothoa > Ceratothoa steindachneri. Next base: position 156,043,430 of record OZ018323.1, on the reverse strand, counting down.
TACCTCCAGGTTTCAGGTATAGCAAAGACTTTATTTACCATTACTGTACCACCCCTCTTGTATATCACAAGGAAGTGAGCCCTTCTCAACTAAGGGTTGCATTATTTTCCTTCTCATAATGACACTAATAAAATATATGCGTAAATTAGGCAGCGTGTCCACAAGTCTTAAATGGAATTTTTAGTATCGCAATTTTTATAGAATGGTATTTTGTTGAGAACGAAGTAACGAAAATGGACTTACATAAACGTAGTTAATGACAGGTTGGCCATTTGAAACATTCCGGTAGAAAGGAAATAGAAACTCGTAAGAAAACGCACGACGGTGCGATTCAAAGACACAAAAAGGGAGTACGGAGTGGATACATTGAAAGTTAAAGTAACAGAGAGAAATGAATATGATTAAGAGATGATGCTTTTGATAGGTCACCCATCCGGGAGGTCGATTGATGGTCTTGCTAGATGAGAAAATTGCTTGGCTGGGACGTGCGTTGAGAGGGGTGGCCTGCTCGCACATTTAAAAGTTATCGGTGTGTTGGTAACTACAAGGATCTTTGCGTTAGGCTGTAAGGTAGTGTTTTAGGCCAAAGCGCCATTTATCGGTGTAGCCAAGGAATATGGCGCTCGGATGTAGTCCATTGCTGATGTTGAGGTGATGGGATTCTCGGTTTCCTGGTGCCTAGTAGCGTTTTGAGAAGATATGTAGCACATGAAAAGGGCAGTCAAAGGCTGGCATACTGTTGTTGACTGTGCCGGATGAGGGTTACTGTAACAACCTTGAGAGAAATGGAACAGAGCAACAAATAGACGGGCATTCAAAAAGTCTGTAGAAAAATAGAATAAAATTAAAACAAAGACATAAATTTTATTTTTCAACATAAGCTCCATTGAGATCAAAGCACTTTTGTAAGCGATGACACCATCAATTAACACCATTTTTGTAAAACTAAGGACTCTGAGAATTAAAACAAGTTAAAAAATCCTTTTAAAATCACCAAGATAAGACAAACTAATAAACAAACAAGAAACTAAATAATCAAGGTATAAAAGAGCCTTGGAAATTCTGTCAATGAGTTACCTAGTAGCGGAATGATCATAAATTTTAAGTAGAAATGCTGAAAAATTCAAGTTATCTCCAGATTCGGTAATGTTATTGAGTACTTTTGTGCGTACTGAATTACTAAAATATAGAAATAGTAGGATTTTTGTTCATTTTTATCTCTTTTCTAAAAACTCTATATAATCAATTTTCACATACGAGATAAAAACTGAATCGAAAGAGAAAATGTGCTTTTAAATAAATGAAACCAAAAAATCTGAACTTTTATGGCATAAATCAGTAAAAAATGACTTGGTCAATAATAAAGTGATGTAAAAATAATGATCAGAGAAAGATCATTGCAAATTTATCATTCATTCCTTATTAAGTTGCTCCAACGCCATTTAAACTAAAATTGTTTTCCATCGGAGATGAGTCAGATAACATTTATTATTGCTTCGTATCTTACGTATTATTATTTCAAATTAATAATGATTTCTTCACAATAATGGAATTGTTTCATTTTTTAAAGGTAGAACAAAATGTCATGTTTTCTCATCCCTAAATCAATCGGATGCTGCTATAATAGGCTTCTATATTAAAGTAATTTCTATTAGAATGATATTATCTTTCGTTGAAAAACTCGGTAATTTTGATAGTTATTATATTTGTCATTTACTTAGATTCTCGTGAGATATGGTGACCTTTAGAGAACATATTAGAGAGAATAAGTGTGTTAAATTAATGAGACGTAATCAATGAATATATTGATGAATATGAATAGTGTTGCTAGCTCATAGAAGAGCTTTGTAAATGAAAATTCCGGTGTCTTTGGATATGGTTTTGAATATAAAGGAAAAAATAGACAAATTTGACATTATATTAAAGTATCTATCTTCACTTATTATAAGAATATGATCACGTTTGTAGCTACAAATAGTAAAATAAGAAGTTACTTCAGGGGTGTTAATATATATCTAGAAATCAATAGTTAATTCGTAGTGATGAAATTATTCCCTAAATTTTATGATCAATTTATTTCATTATTATCTACATCAAATCCATAGCAATGCAACTCATCTAAATGCCATATTTCAGAGTAATCCTTGCCAGCATCCTATCGTCATCCTGAATGAAGTTCGCTACAGCGAACTGACACCTCTGCTTCACTATATGTATCACGGCGAGGTCAATGTCCACTACGATCAAATAACGAACTTTCTACGCACAGCTCGCCTCCTACAAGTGCGGGGTCTCACTGGAGATGCCTCAGACACTATCTCCAACAGAGAAGAGCGTCCTTTAAAGGAGATTCCTACCGAAGAGCAGAAACCGATGCCCGAGCGACCCCAAACGCCCGAGTCTGAAGAGCGTCACATTACGTCCAGTCCTGCCTCTAAGCGGTCACGAATCACTGCCTCCTCGGTCGGGCCTTTCGGGCCTCCATTCGGTGCTTCCCATGGAGGATCCCCGCCCTCCCCGCTGCGGAGGACCGAAGGCACAACTTCTAACATCAGCCCTCCGACCATTAGCAGCCTACCCGGGGCCATGCCTCCTTTACCGCCCATCCCAGGACTATCCCTGCCGTTGTCGATGCCCTCCAGCATGGCTTCCCTCCCGCCTGTGACTTCATCTCTCCCTCCGGGTATTCCCTCCCACTGCCCTCCCTCCATCCCCCCATCCTCGCCATTCCCGCATCTCTTCGCCCCGCATTACGGCCACCAACAGCAATCTCAGGGACACTCCGATGACGCTAGTGATACGTGTGCTTCTGACCGATCCGAGGAAAGACCACGGGGCGAGATGGACGCCGAAGAAGAGCACGACAATTCGCTCGAAAAGATGTCTGGCCTCGCTAATATGGCGGCTCTCAAAGGTGGGTCTCATCGACACCCTCAAAAACACTTGCTCTACCTGGATGTTTTCTAACCCGATTCTATCCATCTTCTATAGCCTCTTTGGACTAATTCTTTATTCAATTTTAGACTTAGATTTGGACAATCTTGTATAAATCTTATTATATGAAATTATAGCTCAAAGATTTTTTTCTTCAACTAACTAATGGTGGCCATAACTTGACGAGTAGTAGTACTTAATACTACATCGCACCAATTGGGATCGGCGTGCATCAACGTCACTAAAATAATTTGCCACCACCCTCCCTCTTCCTTTATTCTCAATCAGGCACAAAGCCACCAATACGAAATATAATCTAATTTCCTCCCAATTAATTATTTTTTTTCCTAAGCTCATTCACATAATAAAACCACCTAAAACGCTGGCTTCTGACTCGCCCCCCCCCCAGCAAATTCTCTTCAGTCTATTTCCAAGCATCCCTCTCATTTAACCTATTTGCACTTCTCTCACTCAAAATCTTTATTCTTCCCTACCATAAGCCTACTCACACATACAATCGTTAGCACCAGAAAACCTTCGTGCAGCTTCCTGGTAAATTCGATACATAAACCTTCAGCATTTACTAACAGCTTCAGCTTCAGATATACCACTTTTCCCCCCCAGGAAAGGAGGGTGTAGCAGAGGTACACCTGAAACACCTGAAATTGGAAGGGATGGTACGCCGTCCCGGCCACAGTGTATTCCTTGAAAGTGGGTGCCAGGTATAGCATGGACTAGCATGCCCCGGGTGACACCTGAAGGATTTCAGTACCATCCCAGCCTCAATGCCCGGAGAGGTTCAGTGGCTATACATCTTCGACACATTTATACTTCTTTAATTTTTAGCATCTTCTTTACTGATAACTCCTTAGAGGCTTTCAGCAGGAGAGGCCATTAGTGGTCTCTCCTTTCAAATTGTAAAAGGTCTAAGATATCGGATTGAACCATGCAGTCTCTAATTTCCAACTCTGCTTCTTACTTAGGTCTTGCCGGATTTCCTGGTCCTTCTGGTCTTATGGGTTTGGCATCTGGAGCTGCCATCGGCCCAAATGCTGATCACTCTCCAGGTGGGTAACTGTATTTCTTTTAATAATTTTATCTTGCAAGATTTTTTTCCTATATTTTATTATATATTTTATCACTGATATATATATATATATATATCTATCTAAATTTTAATGCACTTCTCGATAAATTTTTCACTTAAAGTTTGTCATTTTCTGATAAAATTACCGATACTGACCAATATTTTCTGGTCATTTAATCTGCATGCTTATTTATAAGCATGATTATTTTCTTATTCATCCAGTGTTTGTCCTATATTTTACACTTTTGATAACTTCTTAAAGCTTGGGGGTTCTCAATAAGGTAAAGTACCTGTTGGAAGTTTTTTTTGCCGCTTTGGGACGACAAACTTGGTCTAGGAAGATGCTTTGCGCCAATTTCGTTCACTACCCTTATTAGCACTTTCAAAATTTAAAGAGTTTCAGAAATAACGTATTTTAAAGCTTAATAATTTAGCCAAATATATTTCCTTGACGTTATTTGGTTATCTTAAACGCCCCACACAGCTTGAACTGCGTTTACCTAAGGCTCTTCTTGAAAAATCATGAACATATTGATTTTAAAGTACCATTTAGATATAGGCGACTTATTTGCTTAAGTGATGCCAAAAGCTTTTGTAATACTTGACTGAACACAAAAACTTTATCGCTGTGTCGTGGTGGCAAGCTGAAAAGACGCATTTAGCTTAGACATCAGGTGATAACGAGAGTCATCTAGATTCCTTGTCAAAGTGTGAAGAAGCGTAAAATCTTTCTCCGTTAACTGTGCACTGGAAACAAAAGGACACTATTGCGGTAAGTTGAGCAATATTTTTTTTTAACTTTCTTGTGTATATTAAGGCATATTTGCATTCCATCAACTATATTATCCTCTTTTTCTCTTTTTCTTCATATACTATTTATATATACATTATAGCTCCGTGTAATGTCTAGAGTGATATGTTTTTATTTTTAGGAATTTTAATACTTTTTTCTAAGTGTTGAAGTCAGTCCGTTGCACGTTACTTAGTTTTGTGGTGACTTTTTACTTCTCTTGCCGACTTCATGTTGTCTTTGTTAAATTATTTTTGTCTCAGTAAACTGGTTTTGTTTCGCTGGTTTCTTTATCTCTTTCCAAGGATCTGATCATTTAATATCTAGTGCAAATCACACATGCTGAATATATTGAATAATATTAACATTTCAGTGGAAATTAAATTCCCTTGTGTTACTCTTCTTTTCTCTTTCCAGGTTAGGCTTGATCGAGGGATACACAGGCACTCAACGAAGCCTTCAAAATTAAAATGATTTCTCGATTTATTGAATGAACGCGAGAAGTATTCGACTAAATGAACGGTAGATATATTAAAAGTGATGGAATATTTTCTAATATATCGCCCCCTTTTCTTTACGAAACCTTGACATTTAATTCTGGATTAGTCAATTAACTTAGTACCCAACAAGTCGCCAGTTTAATTACTTTTTCGCAACTATATCACAACTTTTCGACGAAGGAAAAACCACAAAGCGACAAAGAAACTGAAGTGGCTTTATAATAATTAAAATTACTTTGAAGCAAATATTTCGAGAGAGAGAAGACCAATATCCACCATATTTTTGTCTTTCATCCTCACGCTAAAATTTACTCTAAAAATTTAAAACAATTCAAGAATATATATTTTACCGATAAACCCCGTAAATGTTGATCAGACTGAGAGAAAAAAGGGCAAAAGATTTAAGGAACGTCTCGAATCTATTATTGAAAAGTTCTAACTGATTCGGGAAAGTGAATTAAGGGCCCCGTCAATTTCCAACAGTTTAATAAAATAAGACCAAAATAGTGTCACGAAGGATTAAAAATGTAAAACTGAATTAATTACGGATAAGATAGACATTTTGTAAAAGTTTAGCGCAGTGGGTGAGGGATACAAATATAAGATCCACTATAATAATCTTAAGGAAAATGCCTTTTTAAGATGGTAAATTGTGTAGTGAATTTTTCAGTAGCTAATCGTTTGCAATGTATAATCCAACGATAGGTGAAGGAAGGTATCACGCTCTGCGAGGAACCTTTCGTGTAGTTTTATCGTGTTAGAATGTTAGTAAGTCATAATTTTTGTAAATTATAATGTCTGTAAATTCTCGTAAAAGGTATATTATACTCCCGTGTAGCAATAAGCTACTCCAACAAGTTAAGCACCCTACTTCATCATTACCAAAACGAAAATTCACAGCCTCATTGAATTTCTAAACACACTAGAACTAACTTACCTCAGACGTTCTACTAGTTCATGCTGTATATGTCATTAAATTTGAAAGTTTTTGACTATTTACTCTGGTCATTACAATGCAGTAAAATCTACCATTACTAATCCACATCACTCTACCTTAAATTTATATAATAAGAAATCAAAATTAAAGTTACGTTAGCTATAAATTGGCTAAGCGCCTGAACGAATGATTTGGAGATATTTTTAATTAATTCCCTAAGAAGAAATTCCTTTTCGAAAGAAAATTCCTCAATAAGATTATCAGTTCTACTCTTAGCATAAGAAAGTCCTTTTAAAAATGATTGATTGGTGGAAAAAATAAACATAAGTACAGATGCAAAGAAAATAGCCGTTTATAAGTTTATTTCAATTTTCTTGTGGGTGTTTTTCTTCTCCCCGTCAGCACTATTACGCAATTGGTTTTAACGCCCACCAAAGGTTGCGAATCAGTGACAAAGTTGCGGCGTTTCAACCGTCTTTAATCATTCCAGTAGGGAATGGTTAAATACGGTTAGGTCGCATGCGGGAATTGAAGCTAAAATAAACTTTGTCATTTAGTTTACATGCAATAAAAATTCCTTCGGATATTGAAACATCGCATGGAAAATCTTCATTTATCTTGTAGGGCGTCTTAATATCGTGTTGAATTTCGTCGATTAGACTTTTATTGAGGTCTAGCTGCCTTTTTTTATTTGTTATTTTCATTGCGTTTGAAAATATGTTGATTGGTTTCTTACTTCTGTTCGAATAAATGGATTTAGCTTTTGAAAATTGGGTGAAAATTCGTGTTTGTGAAGTTTTTAAAGGCAAAATTTATATTTAATAAATATTTTATAACCGGTGAAATCAACTTCAATAGAGTCATTTAACTAGTTATTGAAATTGACGAAAAACTAGCAGTAATTGAATATATTTCTTAAAGGAAACAAACCATTCCGAGAAAAACCTAGGTCAAGAGACATTTCTAAATAACTTTGAGTTGAAAGTGAAGTTGAAGATGAGAAATCGTAAAATGAATAGGCAGGATAGCCGAAGAGGGAAATAATTGGTACAGTAGGAATTGGATTTGTCTCCCGAAGTAAGCGATTCCGTTTGCGGCTTCGAAAAAAAAGGTGAATCAACAACTGCATAATGATGATGAGAGAGAGAGAGAGAAGAAGAAGAAGAAGAAAGAGAGAGAGACATGAAGATTTAAAACTTTGTAAAAAATTGACAGAAGTGAGAAATAATATGAAAAAACACCAACTTTATCAAACTTGGATATAAAAAAGGGTAATATGTCGCTTTTATCGATTCATTTAATAAAAGTGTGTACAGTACGCTTTTACATATCTTGACTGATGACCAATCTAATGGAAGTAATCCCAAGATTGCAATCGGATTCATTTAATCACGGCGAGGTCCGCAAACGATGGTCTAATAAACACTCTTTAATCGAAGAATTCTTAATCTTGAGACAAAGGTCTCGATTCGAGGTCTCGTCAAATAATTCCCAATCACAAGAGTACAGTTGGAGACTTAGTTTTCAAATAATTTTTAATCGCAAGACAATTATTCAAAACTGGCTTGACAAAAGATTATTAGTCACGAGACAATTTCGTAAATAATGAATTGTAAAATAAGTAGTAATCACAAGGCATCCAATACACGATTTGATCTTCATATATTCCTAGATCGCAAGAAAGACCCTAAAAGCCTCGTTTTTCATCTTAATCTCCAAAATATTACTTAAAGACTCTCTTTTCAAAGAATTCTTACCCAAAAGTCCGACACTTAGACTTGTCATCATCGTATAACAGTTGTTTATAAACACGCTTGTCTAAATCAAGCTTTTAAAGACTTGCTTGTCATATAATCGTTAGTTACAAGATGATCACTTAAAGACGCTTACTTAAAGACTGGCTTGTCAAATCATCTTTAATTACAGGACGGTTTCTCAAAGAAGCTTTTTTAAAAACTAGATTATTAAATATAATGCTTATCATAAGATTGTCTCCTAAAGACACTCATTTAAAGACTTCCTCGTCAAATACTTGTTAATGACAAATGTCTCTTTTTTTTCTTAGATAGTTTGAAACTTTGTTTTAGTTTTGATGATATCAAAAACAAGGCACAGCAAGTTAATAAATAAATGATCTCCCATTATAGTCTGAGTAATTAGGAAACCTTTTAAAATTGAAATTCAAAAGTAAGTAAGATTTCTCTTCAATAAAACCTAGCAGTCTAACTCTGGTTCAGTGATCTAGGGTTACTTCTGATTTGTGGATAACGGGAGGCGCGATTTGGAGTAGTCAGAAGGAGTCACTTGGAAAAATATTACCTCAAAAGGACATAGTGTGGTTGTTGTGTTTTCATCTAAAGCCATATTGGGTGTAAGAGTGGTGTAATGGGTTTATTCTTTTGAGAATTATTTTTTCTAAATTTTCTGAGTTGGTTGAGTGAGGATTTGAAATGCTTTGGGGGTAAAGTGGCTATACTTTTATTTTATAGTGTTTTGGCTCGTTTGAGTTGTGGGTACCTAGTCTAGCAATTGTGGGTAGATGGCTTCTCGGGTTTTTGTTGGGTTCTTTGCGGGGTAGAGTATAGAAGGCATATAGGGGTGTGAGGAACATAAGTTTAGTAAATAACTCTGTGCCTATCGTGTTTAATCGATCCTCGATTTGAAGGATTTTTTTTAAGGCATGAAGATGATGTATTGGGCTTGGTGTGTGCAGCCACCAGTTACGATGTGAAGGACACTTTTACACTATTTGTATATTGTGTAGGTGTCTATTAGCTATATGGTTGGTGCCCAGACTGGTGATGCGGACGAACTGTCTTTATATAATCGTCAATTTCATTGTGTTGTACCAAAGGTGGTGTGTCAATATTTTGAAGGTGTTGAGTTGGGACATAGCCTTTGAGGTGATGTTCTGTGTATGTTAAGCGAAGGTGGATCTACGATGACACCCAGATTAAGGTTGAGTGATAGAAGTTGGCGGTGCAGCAAGTTGTGTTGATGAGGGTTTGTTTTATGTCAGGGGTTAAGAGGGTGACTGTTGATTTTTCGTGGGGGGTGGAGGTGGACATTTTATTTAGCGAAAACTAGTTTTGAAAGTGTTGTAGGTACCCGTTTAAGTTTCTGGAGGTTATGCCTACATTGGTGGATTGAGATGTGAAGGATGTCAAATGTGAAGATGTTTAGTCGTCCTCTTTTAGTAATGTTAAGGTATGTCATATATAAGAGGCTGGAGAGGGTTATAGAGATGATGACCCCCTTAGGAGGCAGTTAGAGAGCGTTTTCCTTTTGGAGTGTGTTCTGTGTTGGAGGACTTAACCTTGTCTGTAAGATACAAAGTTTGCTTTTCATATTTTCCCATTGGTGTGGGAGATGGTAGGCAGTATTTTTTGCAAAAGTATGTGGCATGGGAGAGTGTAAAAGGCTTTGTTGAAGTTAATTGTGGCCATGACTGTGTGTTGTGACTGCAGTTTTGGTTGAAGTCTATTAATGTATTGTTAGGGTGCTTAGTAGTGTGGTTGTGCTGTTTTCCTCTGAAGCCATGTTGGGTGTAGGAGTGATGTAATGGGATTGATTCTCTTGGGTTGGTTGAGAGGGGTAAAATAAGTCTTTTTACTTTTCCCATCTTTTGACTTAACCTAAATATACCCTTTGTAAATCTCTTCTTTGAACATTCTACCTCAGTCACTTCGCTATTTATTTATTTAAAAAAATTACCCCCTTGCGGGAAAGAGAAAAACTAAGTCAACGAGGGTATGGCGACTCAGTAGGAGAAGGGAGGAGGAAAACAAAAATAAAACACAAATTTAAAGAAGAACACAGAAGTATGAAGAAGTAAGAATTGTTGTAATAAGCCTTGTTAACCAAAGGAAAGGACCTAATTAATTACTCACAGAACAAATTGTGTTAAGAAAAATCGGCCAAAGAGAAAACAGGTTTTTATAAAGTTCTGTTTCGAACCTTAATGGAATACGAATACAGCTCCCTACCTTTATTAATGGAATAGACTTTGTCACATCTGAGCTAATCGAAGTATTCAAAATTTTAAATAAATTTTAAAACGTAAATTATGAAACTTTTTTAAGTTTTAAACTGAAAGGATGGAGGTTTTAAACGACCATAACTAAAAAAAAATCACCTTTAAAATCATCGATAAATGGAACGCACTCCCCTCAAAGGTAGTAAATGCTAGTAGTGTGAATAGTTTTAAAAACAAAATTGATGGTTATTTTACGAAAAATGATAGTTTCAATACAGAGCCCTGTTTTGGATTGAATGTCGCGTGAGTGAGCATCGTGGCGACAATGTCCAAAGGAGGACTACTAGCATAGTAGTATAGACCGGACTGCCCTTTGAGGGGACTAAGTAGTCCTTGCTGGCTTCCTGTAACTATGTAACTAACTAACCATATATCGTTTAACTTTACTTATCTTTGCTCAGATCTAGATTTGGGTATTAAAATCGCCTCCTTTGCTTGTTCACTACATATAGTTAAAAGGCATTAATGCCATCACACATTAAATAATAAAATAAAGACTAGAGATAGGTGCAAGATAATAGTTTGATTTTCCGAATACTAATGACTAGGTGACGTACGTCTAACGTCTTGAAAAAGTTTAGAAGAAAAAGTATATAGTAAGAGTAAGGTGGATAGTGGTTGTTTTAGTTGTAGTTTGCTGGGTGACCAGCCATCTCTTGGGTACTTTTTCTTTGTTTGTATTTATTATTCACATTTTTACGTGAAGGCTCTTGCGTCTCTATCATTCTTTAATATTTATCTTCTCTCTTGTTTGAATATCGTGCAGTTTTTTTTCGTCATTTAGGCTTTTCTTCTTACATTCTTCAGCAAAATCTATTAAGTGTAATAGGTACCGGATTTTTTCTTGTAGATGGTTTCCCACTCCCTAAAGTTTCTCCTGTTGGTTTCCCTGTAGATCCGGAGCATGTTCAATGTCCTTTTTCTTCCTCGATGAGTATTGATTCTAATGTATCCCAAATTTTACAAGCTCTCTTATGCAATGCGTTGTTTCTCGTTTTGATTTCTATTTCTTGATGTAGGCCTAATTGTCTTGTGTAGTCTCTTCTTCTGATATTGGCCACTATCAGGACTCCATTCATATCGATGGACTCTTTGTAGTTTTTTGTTGTTAGTTTTTTAGATTATATTAAGTGGTATAGCTAGTAATAGTAAGGTTGATCGCCAGAGGCCGTTGTATAGTTTGATTTTATTTTCCCTTTTCAGGACTTTGAGTTGGAACATATTTAACAGGTTGGTTTGGGCTAAATTCGTTCTTTCTGCTATATCCTTCCCATAGCTCTTCCTCGTAACTTTGCCCTCTTTATGGTAGCAATATATTACATTATCTACCAACTCTCTCGAGATTTTCAGCTTCCTAGTAGAATTATTGCAAATTTGTCGGCGTTCGTGCGAATTTTCCATTTTCGCTCAAAATTGTTAATATTTTCTATTTTTGCCGCTGTTATCCTTGTCATGGTGGGTGTCTGCCTGTACGTGCTTTTAGAGATTATCGTTACGTCGTCAGCGAATTGGATATAACTTGTTTCAAAAATTGGGCTTTACAAGTCTCTAGTATATAATATGTTGTACATTGTAGGACTCAAGCAGTCCCCTTGGAGGATTTCGAAAATTGGTCCGTATTATCCCTCAACTTGGTGAGAATAGGAGACTGTCCTAGCCTTTTGATTTTATATTTTAATTCGACTCTCCATACTTTGGTTGGTGCCTTTTAGATATCTCTCAACACTCGGTTTTCCAGGCGCTGTTTGTTTGCATGCTTTTAAGGTTTATTTAAGTTCTTGGATTGTCAATAGTTCAACACCGTGTTCTTCAACTGCCATTTGAGAGGCAGTGTGGTTCGGTGTTATCTCGTTCCGAGGTTGTTCTAGTTCTTCAATGATTCTTTCTTCGTGTTCCCTATCAAAGTCCTCATTTTTGTTTGGAGAAATATTGAAGACCTTGATCCAATGCCCCCGGAAGTCTTCACCTATTTCCTGAGGTTCTGTCGCATCAGTCCCGTTGTTTCGGATTTGGAATTTTGTTTTGGACTGTCTTGTTCCTCTAGCTAGGTTAATCTTTTGCCAGAACCATGTAGGGTTTATTTCCTCGTCAATCGTTTCCACAAACTGGTCCCATCTTGCGCTTCGCTCTAATGTAATAGTTGCAATCAGTTTTTCTTTTATTTGCTGTAGACGTGTTCTGCTCTACTTTAGGGGTCCATAGCGTTCTATGGGTTCTCTAAATTGTTTATAATGTCTTTCGAGCGCAACAATTTGTGCCGTGCGATGTAAGTGTTGTAGTGTCCTGTATATTGATATCAGTACATACTTTCTCTCAGCTTCGACTAGCGCCTTAATTATAATGTCCGTGGTCATGTCAATTTCTTCGAGATTTGCTTCGCTTATGTCTGCTTGCCAGAATTCGGCCAGTTCGTCGGCATAACTTCTCAATAAGCGTTTTGTAGCTTTACCTAAGCGGGCAATTAACTTGAATTTGGTCTGTCAATATAGTAAATATGAGCGGTTCTTTTCCAGCTAAGTAATTATATCGGAGTGCGGGTAATCTCAAGACGATGTCTGGTTTTGTTGCCCGTCGTAGTCCAAAGAAGTTTGGAAAGTCTCGACCGATTCTTTCCACTATTTCCTTTTCCAGGAGTATATCCGAATTCCTTCCTATATTATTGAACTTATCAATGCATCCGGAATCCCTGCTGCGGGTATTTAAATCTCTCATGAATATTGCCTGGTCCCTGCGCAGGAAGATTTCATGAAGATGTGGAGCGGCAGAGAGTCTCTCCTTGGGGGCTGGTACCCAGTCATTACAATTAAGTAGCCTGAGGAGGTTTCTATTTTGACCACCAGGTAGGCCTTGTTGAGGTCTTGTATTATCCTTAATCTAATATAGTTTTTTGCAGCCATCGTAATAACTGTGCAGTTAAATATTTTCATGGGGTTACTCTCTGGGTCTATGTTGATTCCGTTCAGGACTATCACTTCTGGGTCTTCTTTAAGGTAGGCGTTACTGGTAGAGTGTCTTTTCATACCCCACTCGACCTCGTTGTGGCTGATTATTTTCAACTTTCTTATATGACTCATCTTGAATCTATCGCATGGGGATTTAGTTCTGCCACTTCTATGTTTTTATAATTCTTGCTTTTTTTTACTTTATAGCATAGATCCATTGTGATATTTAGATTTTCCCATTAGAATCTTGTTAACTTCTCTGTCAGAGTATGGACCTTCAAATTCATATTTGTAATACATTTTCTTCATTCCTTGGATTATTTCTTTAGTGTTGTTTATCGGGGATGGTCGTCTATCTTCTGAAACATAGAATCTGAAATTAATTCATGAGCTTCTTTACTTTTTCTTGCTCTTGAATGCTTGCGCACTCATCTCCTACTTCTTCAGCGTTTTTTTCTGCAGCTAGTGCTGGTCGCTGGAGTTTCTATATCCATGGTTTCTTTAGTTGATTGTGCCTTTCTTGTCTTGTCTTGGATCTCTCTGTTCTGTCGTATTGTTTCGTTGGATTTGGCTCGGAGTTTCGTGTTCTTGAGTGGGAGTGATTTGCCCTGATATTGCTCTGATATACTGTACGTTACGTACCTCCGAGGATGGTGGGCTATCCGGGAACCACATTGGTTTAACTCCGGTATTGCTCAACAATTATAATTGAACTCTCTTGAGTATGAGCCTGGTTTTACTACATTAAGGACGTCTGCATGGATTATGCAATATGCATGGAAGTATATTCAGAGGTATTTTCTGTTTTATCTCAATATTGTTTTTTGTGGGTTGGAGCTGGTCTGCTGTGGCCTTTGCTACTTTTGTATTAGTTTGATTTTGCTTCTCTTTCTTTCTATAATCTATATTTTAATTATGTATTCCATCGGCATTGTGCGGTGGTTCTCGCTGTAATTAATAGACTTTTTTGTTTGGCTATTGCACTCTCTCCAAGTATACTTTTTGGAACTACACTCAGAATAACATTTAATGTCTTTATGCGGGCATTCTCTAGACATGTTTGACTAGCGCAAAACAATTAAATCAAATTAGGACGTTAATGAAGTTATCGCTTTTAATTTTATCTGTTGTTATTTTTAGATTGAAAGCCAAGATCCCAATCACTCTAGCTCTTCTCGTTATGCCAGTCTCTCTAAAAATAACTTTGAATACATGAGAGTACTCGGCGTTAGTATTTCTGTTTGTGAATTTTACGACCTCTTTGATTTCGGCCCAATTTTGTTCTCTTTAAATTTCGTTCTTAATTTCTATTGCACTGTGTTCTCCGATCCATGGATCGATCTGCCTACAGTATATAGACTTCCGTGCTTCGATTTGGGATGGGGAGAATTGGACTCCAGTTCTATTGATCTCAAATTATCCGCAGTTGTTTAGTAAATTATTTATCTACATTTTTTTTAATCTGACACAACGTGACGTAGTTTGTGGCTTAGTCGAGTAGCCTAACTAGCACCGCTCGAGTTCTCCATATACTATTCTAAATACGTTGGTTCTGTTGTTTTTTGCACACCCTTAAGGATGCGCAAAGGAACCCGTTTCGATGTTGCATGAAGTTGCTAACTGGTGCTCTTTTTTCCACTTTCTTCCTAGGAAAAAGGAGAGAGGCGAAAAGTAGAGATAGTTAATGGTTTATAGATGCGGTTATGACCCAATTATATCGTTGTTTTATTCCGCTAGCGTGTTGGTAATCCTATCCTATCTACCTGTCGCCTAGCCCTAACATTATTTGCTACCATCCATACGAAGCCTCCGGTCACACGAGTCTATCCAGTCACTGGATAAGCTCCGGCCTTCGCCAGGTAGGCCACAAGGTTCAGATAAAGCTCTTGCTTTTATGAATAGCCATGGATACTCTAGCTTCCCTAGCCATCACACCCTAGACATGGTGAGATAGGAAAGACTGTCCTTATTTAGAAGTCAAGTCTTAAGTCTTCTAATATCAATACAAGTCTCATCTTGGTTTTCTTTAGGAAAAGCTTTAGAATAACTCTGTGAGTAGTAAATATCTTCGGGATTGCTGTTAACTTCTTTGAAATAAGACTATAACAACAGCCATCCGTCATAGCCAAGGAACTTAAGTACTCTAAGTGTGAGAAAGGAAAGAATGAATGAAGCGCAAATAAAGTATGGTGTCTGGGATCCCCAAATAATCAGTAGGTCTCCCATGTCCTTTGAGCATGAGAATTATTCCCTTTTCACTTAGGACTACAGAGTAGCTCGCTCTGGCTGCTCTTTAAACTTTACATTCATAATTTCATTTTTCCTTCTCCTACTATTACCCTCTCCGAAACCTCGCTCCGGGCTCTCTTACGAAGCACTTGCCACTGACTTCACATTGAGTTGAGGACGCGCAGGGTGGGTATTCTCTCCAGGAGTCAGTTGGCCGCAGGCCTCCTCCTCTTCTGTCTTCCCAGAAGCTCACTCACCATGGGTATACTGAATGGAAAGCAATCTGATCCACACACCGGTGTTCAGATTCCCCGTGAAAATGTAGGCCCACTGACTGCCTATAGTCACCTATATTGTCTCTAACTATAATTCTTGCTGTTCT
Organism: Ceratothoa steindachneri; assembly: GCA_963969495.1. NCBI lineage: Eukaryota > Metazoa > Arthropoda > Malacostraca > Isopoda > Cymothoidae > Ceratothoa > Ceratothoa steindachneri. Next base: position 156,027,593 of record OZ018323.1, on the reverse strand, counting down.
ATCTTTACTCTCTCTCTCTTACTCCTATTCTCGATGTTCGTCCACTCTGAGTCTGATAAGCCTCGAATGGAAGGAATCCAGAGGACTACAAGGGAGCAACACCCTCTTCCTTCCCTGGCAAACGCCATTGAGTATCAGGGTGAGAGTGAGTGGAGGCTTGCCGATCTGTTTCTTTTTCTCCCACTTTCCTTTTCATTACATTCATTTTAGTAATTGGTATCTTTCACTAAACTTTATTCTTATTCAAAGAGCTCGGGTACCCCAAAATATAATTTTCCCTTTCGTGCTGTGTATTATCATCCAAATAAAACATATATTCCTTGCAAACAACTCGGTTGAAACTGACCAGGTTCGATCACTATAAAACAAATAATAATCTGAATTTGGTTATTGTGGGCAACAAATGTTTGTTTAGGAAACTAATTTTCACTTCTCATTTTAACCGGATTAAAGGATTCATTAATTCGGAATTATAAAATCCCATTGAAATATTTCATATTTAAGGTGTTCCGAATCTCCACATTCAAGAAATGTAAAGGATATTTTGTTTATACAACTAACGTTTCGAATTTAATTAATAAAAGAAATTGTTATTAAAAGTTGTTTTTTATCTATATTTTCCGTTGCTCTAAAATCTACCTCGACTTAAATTATAGAATAATAGTAATTTAGGTAGATATGTCTTTTTAATTAGAAATAAGAGAACCTCAACTAGTTTTTAAAATGATAAATCAAATTAAAATAGAGAAACGAGCTATTTTAAATATTAAGTAGCTGATAATAAGAATTTATACCAATGTGAAAATTCTTAAATAAATATATATTTTTACTCTGTTTTATTCATCAAATTATATATCTACTTTGAAGAATGGTTTAACCTCTGGTAAGTTAAATTATATCCATTTTTTTGACATTTTCCCCCTATGATATAAAAAAAATAACTCAATATCATTAAACCTTGGGTATGGCCTAGCCGAGTGGAAACAGGCTTCTTGATTCTCGCAAAATCAATTCACATTGAGTGTGTTAGTCGCCGGATGGGGTCAAGATACCGGCCGATGTTAGATGAGCTGTCATACGGTCAAGCGATCCTTGGTTCGGATCCCTTGTTAAACTGTGCGTGGACACTGATAAATAAAAGACCACAAAAAGACTGGCAATTGGAGTCAAAGACCCTAATGATTTATTATTTATCATCAAGCCTTGTAGACTTAACATTTTTATTTTTTTCCATCTTTTGCATTAAGCTTTGTAGACAACATATTTTTTCAATTTGTTTCGCCAAGCTTTTGTAAACTTAACATTTAATATTTTTTTTCATTTGTTTCATCAAGCTTTGTAGACTTAACATTTTTTAATTTGTTTCCATTTAGTCATTCGTCTTTTCTGCTACATATAAGCAATTATACTCTTCAAAAACAAAATTCAAACTTTGCCATACCAATTTCGTAAGCATTTCCAAAAAGCTACTTACAGTGGTTATGCCCTCGATGACAGCTGCAAGGAGAAGCCCCTTTAATTTCAAAAATAAAATAGCAAAATCTACACTTATCTCCAATAAACACTAATATGTTGATTGTAACTTTTCCCACCACTATTAAGACACAAAACTAGGAATGAATATTGAATTTAACTTAATTTACATATAAAAACCTATTTGGAGATTATCTAAATTTTATATAAAAAGGTATAGTTAGCTTACTAATTGTGGGGCTATTATAAACATTTGGAACGAATTCCAAGATTGGTGATGCATTTTAATCTCCCCTCCTGACATCCACTCTAAACTTATTCGGATCCATTACATTCTACTAAATCCTCTGGCATTAAGTTGAATCCAACTATAAATTTGATTGGTTGTCATCCTAAACCAATCATCGTATTGAAGGATACAGAGACAAGTTTGATTTGGTTGGTACATTGATTTATAGAAAGAATCAGTGAATTAGAAGATACTCAAATTAGTAGGTAGCATCCCAAATTTCCTTTTATCCTTATGTCAGGTATTGCAAAATACAGCCATTTCCTCTCAATAGCAAGAATTGATAAAACTAATCGTAATCTTCAGCATTTCTGTCTCTCTCACGCATAGTTACCCATGTCTATTTCACTGTAGAAATAATATGTACCGATTAACAATATCTACTTCGAAATTTCATCGCATTATCAATAAAACAACAATACTTCAAGTTGGAAGGATAATAAATTTTTATTTTTTTAATTTAACTGCAAGTCGGATAATTCAAATTGGTTTTAGTTTCCCAATTGTGTACTGATTTTGAATATCATAAATTTCATAACAAAATCAGCGACAAAATATTTTGCAAATACTTCTAGAAAATAAAGTATTTATAAAAAATTTTGTTGCTGAATTTGTTATAAAAATTATGATATTCAAAAACATCCTTCTTGATTATATAGCATCAACGAGATAGGACAAGACAAATTTTTTTGATTTTATGCTCCTGATAAATTGGAGATATCTTGAAAATCATTAAATTCCTAATGATCACCTATTTTTCAGGACGAGCTCGCTTCGATTTCTACCGTGTGAGAGCAACGGACCCCCGTCCATGTCATTTGTGTGGGAAGATCTACAAAAATGCGCACACTTTGCGGACTCACATGGAAGACAAACATTCGAACTGTAACGGGTTTCGGTGTGTCCTTTGCGGCACAGTAGCGAAGTCAAGAAATTCACTTCACTCCCACATGAGTCGGCAGCATCGTGGCATCAGCACGAAAGATCTTCCTCTACTACCAATGCCCGCGCCGTGGAACCCTGAGATGGCATCCAAGTACATTCAACTCGTCGGAGGTGTGGGTGAAGTGGTAAGGCAGAATTATCGACGACCAGACCGGGAAAACAGCGGATCCAGAGAACATAATCGTGAGGCTACTCTAGGAAGCGACGCCTCTACACCGACATCCCAAGAAAACGGGGCGCTGTCACCTTATCTGAAGTCGGACAACGACAAAGATCGACGAGCGTACGAAACAATGACCCGGCAGTTCGAAATGAGTGGATATGCTTCAAAGCCGGCTGCTGCCTCTCTGCTGGATACTTATTTGCAAATGATGCGTGCATCCGGTGTCGATCTAATGCATGGGATGCAAGAGAAAGCCTGGGAAGAGCTGCGACAAAATGCTCTTGGTGGTAGAATAGGCGTTCTAGATCTGACGAGAAATACGGGCTCCCCGCCGAATTTTGATGATGAGGACGTGAGAGGCTCAGACCATTTTAGCGAAGACGAATGTAGTGGTGTTGGCAAGGGAAATAAAGCAAATGGGAGAGATATTGTTAACGCAAATCCAAGGTCACCGGCACATTCAGACAATGAAGAGGCAAAGTGGCCGGTTCAGTAAAACAAAGCTTCTAAAACTATAAACACACGTCCGTGCACACTTTAGACTCAGTGATTCGTATTATCATTGATACCCCAATAATTTTTTTGTAAGAATAGTTCACCGTCAATTGGTTAACAGACTTCATATTATAGTCAAAGAAATATCTAATTCCCCACTTAGAAGGGAACACAAGATTTCGTTTATGCAATTAATGGTGCACAATTAAGGCTCGTACATACATAACGCAAGAGGCACGTTTTATAGATCTTTATTATGTAAACCAAGTATAAATAAGTATGTACACCTATGGATGTATTTATAAGTCTATGTAAATACTTATTTATACAGAAAACCTAAACAACCAGACACCTGATGGACCCTCAATTGTTATTGATTGTTACTGTTCTGAGACGTTTCGTAAGTAGCTGACAAGCTGTTCTTGCTCTATTTTACATACCTTTGAATTTGGAGGAAATGAAACTGTAAACAATCAGACATTAAATTTTAGTGTTAACTAATGGATGCAAGTGAAAACTAATAATGCCTTCAGAGAGGAAACAGGGATTGCTGGTGCTAGGTTTAATGTTGCTGCTAAACATCACCTTTTCTTTTTAACGTGGGCACTAAACTCAGGTGAAAGTTTGATGCAGAGATATTTTATGTATTTTTTTCTTATGGTAATTGTTTTGAAGTTTAATGTACAATTTCTAAAGCCCTGTGAGTTATCACAATCCTATAATTTTTATCGCTAGATTTTCTTTTTATTTCATGCGTGTGAATTCTCCGTCCATACAGGGTAAATTTCCCATTGCAGAATTTTGAAACCATATTTAGCTCATTGCAAATATCTGCATGTTTAGATTCACATAACTTATGATCTCATTGTAAATAATATAAAAGATACAACTGCTCCCTTCCTCAGAGATGTAGTCAAGTATAAAATTCTGTATTATTTTTATATTTCTTCCGACATTCCAGTCATGTAATTTGAAACTTAATCTGTCCAGTCATATTCAGCCATAAAGTGCAACTAGTCAAGATATTTCACAATTACTTTGTAGTCTGCACCAGTATCTTTGCCGCCACGAAGCCATGAGGTACCTAGAAGAGTGTATTTTGATCGTAGGAAGCCTATGTATGGTCTTCCTTACGGTCTGAAAAGTGAATCGGTGAGCCCTGCTTCGTCCGGATGGAAGAACTGCAACTCCACAGAAAGAAGTAAGCCTCAGTCTCCATCTACCGAGGCAGGAATAGAATTAGGATTTAGCATAAAATTGTATTGCGACATACGGATAGACCTGCTTTCATATTTGTAAAATTTAGAAGCTACCCAGGTGTCACGCCCTTAATTTATTCATATAATATTTAACTCCAACCTACAGTATTCCATAGTGATTATCCATTGGTCTCTCTGTGATATAACCCATATAATATATATATATATATATATATATATATATATATATATATATATATATATATATATATACCAATAGAACCTATCCTGTGATGTTCCACTTTTTGTATCTACACAACATAGAATTTCCATGACAAACCGATATGCATGCACTATGTAATATCCACCAGCGTGACAACATGGGTAGCGTTAGAATCTCCAATGTTAGGTCAGGTCACGCAGTCCCTTCCCTGCTCTATTTACTCAACCAAGTGACTTACAATAATCCAATGCAAAGCCTCTCCACATTACATATTGCTTCCATAGTTGACAACCAATCAGTATTCATGTCTTAAGAGTATTGTACCTTTATTAATTTACCGAGGGGCCACCGGTCCCGTAAAAAAACTCATTTACCCAACAGCATAAACGAGAACTACAGAGGAGGAACGGACGTTTCATGACCTACTTATGGATTGTAACAATTAGTTGTTGTAATTGTACGGAATATGTGTACCGTACGCCTCCATAGGAAAAGCAGTTGTCGCGTCAAAGTAGATGCAATGCTGTGCTAACTGTATTTCGTATATCGTATAACTGAGGGCATGTTAATACGCAAACACATAAGGGCATAAATTGACGCAAGCATATATATATACATATATATATACATATATATATATATATATATATATATATATATATATATATATATATATATATATATATATATATATATATATATATATGAAATAATTATTAGCATTAAGTTGTTATCTTCATTATTACCGTTTTAATTTGTAATTATGTCAGCAAATTATTTCTTTAAGTTTTTCTTTAAACTGATTGCACATTAATTTCGATTGTGGAAATGGGTGTAATAGCAACCAGTAACTATACATAATCACTTGATTTGGTTTGCTCGCGACTGCTTATATAAGTTTTTGTTATTAGTTCTAATATGATGTTTCAAAGTATTTCTAAATTTTGGTTGCCATTACAATGCAGCCATCTTAAAGACCTTTCCTAAATCTGCAAGGGTTCGATGGCAATTGGTACGCTGATTAGTCGATTTAGATGTTTGTATACATGCTTCACATTTTATTTACAAGACCCCTTAATGATCATATGTAGTTATCAGGATTTTATAAGTTTCTAAAGTACAAAGCAACATGAGTTATTTCGAATTTTCTTGAATATTGTAATGATTATTTCTTATTATAGCGAGATGAATTTGGGTAGGTTTGGTTTTCTTACCAGAGTCAAACTGTGTATGAGATTTAAGAGAAATCAAAGAATAGCTAACAAATTTATATGTTAAAGTACATGTGGCTCGCAATTTTAGTGTTTATCGGTCGTGCATTCCATAAAAACACTAAATCAATTACAATCGTTAAACTTATGGTAATAACATATGTCCAGATACAAAGTGACGTTTAATAATTCATACTTAATGGATTAACAAATTCACTGTAAACTTTCTTAACACAATGGTCAACTTTCCCTAATCTCATTTTGATTGAAAAAATGAGCAGTTTTATCCTTCCATCATTTGCAATAGTGTGATATATTACTCCGAAGACAACCAAGTATTCCTCAATAGCCAAATTCCTAAATAATAGTCAATATTTACCGATTATTATAGATTAGACCGATAATATTGCACCGATCTTAATGTTAAAAGCACTTAATTAAGAAACACTGAAGGGTTAGTTATTATTAATTTGATTATTTAACAGATAAAATTACCGTTCTCTTTTGTTGTTGAAACTGTAGATTTTTAAAATACATTGTTATTCTGAGCATCATTTGCTATTTACCAACAGCTAATGTTAGATGGATTATCAGAGCAAATTCTATAATTGCTTTGAAATTCCATTATAAAATTTAATTATTTGCTAGATGAGCAAAGTGATGTTTTTACATTTTGAAATGTATTTAAATCAATCTTTCTTTTCATAAAATTTTATAGTTAGATATTTATTTTCCATTACCAACGTTATTCCAATTTTTTATAATGGCTTTATAAGTCTGAAAACCTCTTCAATCATCTATCTTGCCCTCTTTATATCTTAAAAAAAAAAATCGTTAGAGGAACATAATTTTTGAACGGAATACAAATGAATTAACCCCATTGAAAATTCTTGTAAGTAATACTTAATTAAACGCAAAGGCGATATTCGTGTTCTCTTATCTCTAGTATTTTATCATAATTTTCAAAATGATACATTTCCATCCCCTATAAAAAATACTAAAATTCTCTAAGAATATAATAACAAAAGTCGTTTGGGGGCTCAAAGGAACATGTCGGATTTTAAGGGAGGGAATATATGTTAATTATGACAACAGTTTTCGGCCATTTTCATAAAATAATAATTAAAACTATGTACATTTGATAATAATAGTCACACCTGTGTCCTCTCTCGGTCTCCTGTCCTTAATGTCCTTTTTCCTAAAATCCGTTAAATTGGGCGACATGAACTTTATTTTCTCTAAATCCTTTTCACACATCCTCACGAAAATCAGCTTTGATGAGGGCCACTTTCTATCGTCAATCAGCGCTCCGTTTTCTTTCCCTATTAGAAAAAAATGTATGGTTATAAAATGCTTCTGTTATCACTTAAGTGTAACATTAACTTGCCATCAAATTTACTCTACGAAAGCACAGAACGCGAGATGAATTTGGGGAAATATTTTCAGGGAAAATTAGAAAGGATATTTGAGTTTCCATTGTTTGAAAATGACGTTTTGCACTTGTCAATATAATCATCAATCTCTCATTTCAAATTGTCGTTTGTGCACCTCAATCACATCTACAAAAGCTTTACTTTTAATCCGCCGAGAATCCTCAACTGTAAAACTTGTTAGCCAAATCTTTCCCCCATTCCAAATGAGTAATTGAAAGGTCAATTTCCTTTTAGTAGTGTTTCTGACTCGAAAAGTCCAGGCTTTAGGAATAATGTTGGTTACAGTTTATTTTGTAAGATCTAAGCACATATACCTTTAATTGGTAAACTGTTATCTGTAAGTTTTGTAAATAATCCTTCCCTAGAAAAATCGTTATATTTTCAGATTGGCCTGATATTACCATCTGATAGATTTATGCAACAACAATTTGTAATCATGTTAATTCGGATCGCAAATAGATTAGACTGTCCATACCCAGAGGAAAAGTGTTTGTGAACATAGTAGCAAGTGAGAGAAGCTGTGTAGTTTTGTATGAACAGTGCTTCCACGAAAATACAAAAAAAAGAAAGACTTCCTTTATTTCCCCTTCGCTACCCATTTTCAGGATAGGAATTGAAAAGAAAACTATAATCAGTTGGCCTCTCTTCATCCGCGGTCCTCCTCAGCTCATTTGACCTCGGATCAAGCCTTTTCTTTTTGCTTTGTTTTTTCGTTCTTTCTGCTATTTGTATTTGTCTTTTCATTTTTAAAGTAGCTTAGAAATCAGCTTTTTGTTCTGCGACTGCGGGCAGGCTCCCACATTCTCGAGGTAAAGGTGGGAGGGGGGTCAGGCTTGCTTGTGATCAAGCGGACTTTTATCATGCCTACGGACTTTAGGCGTTTTTCCCTTATGAGAAATTTCGTAGATCCGAGGTTTGTTACTTTGATTGGAGCCGGTGTGCCCGCTCCCGCCCCTCTTTCCAATTGGAGGCGCCATGCAATTTTGACGGGTCTAGGGCCTTTGACATGCCGATTGGGATACCCGCCCCATTTGGGGGAGACGGGTACTTGTGCCCTTGATGGCAGTAATAAGATGGGCGAAAAAAAGCTTGGGGATGAGAGTAACTTGGAAGCCCCCCCCCTGAGGTGGAAATAGCCCCTGAGGTACAAGATGATTGGGCCTTACACAGGGAGACAAAAAAATCGGTGGAAGACTGACCCGAGACAAAGTACGCCCCTGTGCAATACCTTTCTCAGCTCAGACGCCCCCCCCCCCACACAATTCTCACGAGGAGAAGAAGGAACTCATACTCCGGTTGGTGCCACCTTGTCTGCCAGAAACCTCCCCATTTCGGACCTCCTTCCACGCTCGTGGTGTTTCCAGAGGCTCACCGCGAGACTGCTTCTTTTTTTGTCTTGGAGAGGTGGCTTAGCACGCTCAGTATAGCGGACTGCGAAGTGGAGTTTTACTATACCTCTCTCCCCCTGCAACTTCCTCTATGGGACCTTTTTTTCATAAGTTAGCCCGAGAGAGGCTCTGGACTTCTCGTGGCGATGAGGATCAGCCCTGGGGCCCTAAAGTGTTGCTGATGCTGCAAACCAGACTCTTAATACACCCTATTCCCCTATTATTTTCTTTTACTGCCCATAATTTCTCCTTTCTTTTTTCTCCTATCTAGTGTTTAGTGGCCCTGACATATTTTGAGTTCTTTTTCCATGAAGTTTGGAGTTGGGCGTCTCGATTGCCGTCGTTTGCTGATGCCCAAAGAGAACCCCATCATTGGCCCCTTTTTTCCATGCGTAGAACTCGTGCAGCCTCTTCAGCATATAAAAATGGTGTGGTGGATCCGTATTCATTCTCCATAGGACATAGCGAACGCACTCGAATAGAAAATTGCAGTAGCTCCATGCTCTTGTAGGCCTCTGTGGATTTGAATCCCGAGGGAGAATGTGAAGTCAATTCTGTTTGTAATGTATTATCATAAACTTAAACTTCCCCTTCTCGTAAGGATTGTGGTATCAAATGTTCTTTAGTTCCCCTTTCAGCTTTTCCTCGCTCGTTGGATCCCTATGCTAATAAAATAGACCCAGATATAGATATTGAATTCCTCATCTGAAACCTCGCTTGCTAAGTGGGCGTATTTGACGTCAACGAAGTCTCATAGACCCGATGTGGTGAACCCCTCCGAAAGTAGTCAAGAGGTAGTGGTGATATTTGGTTGAGTTGTCAGCTCGTTCTGAACACAACCTTGTCCTAAATCTGTCTTCGATTGCCAAAGTTACCATAATCGTTTTGTCACACCCACGTCTGAATTTTGTCAAGGGTGTCTTCCGTGGTCGATCACAAACCATTTTATTTCGCCGTCTCTTCTGATGTTTTGCGCGACGGTGGACGAAACCGACTATTGCGTTCGAGTTCCGGCACGCCTGAAGCAACTAATCGTCTTCTATTATTAATATCAGAAGTATTCACAATATCCTCTACCGTCGGAGCATCGCTCTCCCGAGATATATATCCCGTAAGGGGCACGGCGATTTGCCACCCTGACCGCCGTGCTGACGAGATTCAGCACCCTGTGCAACCCCAGCTTAGCCTCTTCTCCTTCCTTCAATCAATTGTGTTTCCCAGCGGTTTCATCGTCACTTTTCATACAACCTCTATCACAACTTTCTCTGGTCAGCCTCTAATTTCACAGGGTGGATGCTGATCTTCTTCACAGACAACTATCCCGGATCGGAGCTGAGGGAGAAGGGGGCAATGTCCCCTAACCACTGAGCTCCGATTTGGGGTGGTGGGTTTTTAACAACCTGCTTTATCCCAACCCATACCTTCTTCACATCCCCTTTCCTTTCAATTCACCATCTATCTTTTGTTTTTACGCCATGCCCAAGGTGGAGCCGGCATGCTGAAGGGGTGTCAGGTCACCAGTCGGGAGGGGTGGTCTTAAATGGTAGCACCTGGCTCTGACAGGCAGGTACGCACCCCTTGCAGAGCGGGCTACTGCGAGGGGTGATGAGCGATTGCTTCCCGTATAAAATATAGGGTCAGCATGCCCAAGGATGAACAAATAAAAAATCAACCCTGTTCCATCGACGGAGCCGCCCTCGGGCAGCTCCACAGGAAAATGGAGGTCCGCCTCTGTGCTTGTGCAGGGGACCCTCCTCTCCTTCGCCAACGGGTGTAGGGGACTCCGACTCACCCCATTCTCTGGAGGTGCTTTCGGGCACCTCCCTGTTCTCAGCCGCAATCCACCCTTTTCTCTCCAAGGGGACTGCCAAGAAAGCCCGCATGCATCCCATAGCCGATCGCTCGTCATTAAAGCGGGTTGGTAGGGCAAACCCCTTTAGGGGGGAGAGGCAAGCCAGGCCCCTTCGGTCGCTTCCCTCAAAAGACCTGCTGGCAAGATTATTTAACCTTACCGGGGTCAGGGCCTGTGACTCCCCATAAGTGACTAGAGGCAACTCTTTTAACACGGCCTGTGATGTACAGGGTGTGGGGGGGGAGATGGCCAACTGGAGGCCCCAGCTGAGAAAGACATGGTCCTTGAGCAACCCAGCCTCAGACTTTAGGGCCTTCCATGGGAGGGAATCCAGGCTCGGCGCCAATCACCGAACCCGAATCCGCCACTATGCAAGGTCCTCCTCAAACGGCAAGGGGTTCCGGGGCAGTACAAGGAGAGGAGGGATCAACTCCAACCGGTGCCCCTACGACTGCCAGGACCTTCTTCATTTTGGAAAAGGACCTAGCTGAGGCAGGTCCATCTGTCCTGGGGGCTCCTGGCGTTGGGGGGAGGGGCGGGTTCATTCCCCGCCATCCTCTCCTAAAAAGAAAAAAAATAGGAAAAAGACTCGGGGCTCCTCTCCATCCGTGGGGGCTGCGGGGACGGATGGGTCTGCTGCTTCGGTAAGCGATAAAGCCGAGATCCGCACATCTAGCCCCGCTGCTCCCAGGGTGCAGAACCCTGGACTAACACCAAAAGTGCGCAGGGCGGTGGGTCGATAGCATCGGGGCCCCTCAATCAGAGGTTACCTGGCGTTTTACAGCCCACCGGCTTCAAACGCTTCCTCGTTATTCGCTCGACTGATGGCATCATGTTGGCAAAGGGCAACATGATCCATCAGAGGAGAGCTTTAGCTAGTGTAACTAGTAGAGAGACAAAGGTAACCCGTTTCTCCGACGGGAGCCTTCTGGCGAACACAGCGAATCCCTCCGAGGCGACCAAGATAAGTGCTCTTCGGAGACTTGATGGCACCCCGGTGAGTGTGACGCCGCACTCTACCATGAACTTTGTGAAAAGAGTAGTTAAGGCGAAAAAACTCGTTGATTACTCCATAGAGGACATCGCCTTAGAGCTGGTCGTCCATGGGGCGGTCAAGGTCGAATGTGTGATGAGAAAAGAAGGAGGGGCCTCGAGACCCACCCCTACACTCTTTGTCACATTTGACTGTGACAAGTTTTCTGAGTCAGTGCGTGCCGGTTGGTACCGCTACCGCATGAAGGCACTTGTGCCACTGCCGCGGCGGTGCTATCACTGTCACCGCTTCGGCCATACGAATCGCTCATGTAGACGTGCAATTGCTCCAAGGCCGCACACGATAATTCCAAATCGTGTGTGGCCAAGTGTGTCAACTGCAGAAATCCGCATCCCGCTTTTTCGAAGCAATGTGGTGGTACCGTAGGGAAGTGTTCTCATTGTCACCTTCTTTGCCCTGACCATCAACGGCATTACCTGGGAGGTGCCGAAAAATGTTCTCGCCCGCTCCAGTTGGATAACATTTCGATCTCTTTTGGCGCGGCCCAGATGCCAACTCTGGAGCGCCGAGTCCAACAGGCATTGAACCGCGTCTCTTGCTATGCCACAACGCACAGGTTTGGGTTTTCCTCGGCCAAGACTAAGGTGGTGCACTTCTACCGCCATCCACGGCTCTACTCAAACCCAGATTTGTTACTTAATGGGGTGCGCCTAGAATTGGTTCAATCGCACCGTTTTCTTGGTCTTGTATTTGACCGACGCCTCACGTAGGAGGCTCATATTCGTAGCCTTAGGGTCTCTTGTACCCGCGCGATAGATATTCTCCGTTCCGTGACGTTTAGCGCTTGGGGCGCTGATAGGGCTACTGCCTTACTTTTTTATCGATCGTGTGTTCGTTCGAATCTCAACTACGGATACTAATTTTATGTATCCGCAGCCGAGCGTTTATTGCGGAAGGTGGACTCAATCCACCACACCGGCCTTTGCCTGGCGACCGGTGCTTTCCGCACTTCCCTCATTGAGAGCCTACTAGTCAATGCTGGGGAGATGCCACTCGCTCTCCACCGTGTATAGCGCATCATTCGCCTGTATGCGCGAGCCCGGCGCCTCCCTCAGTCGCCACCAGCTATCAATGCATCCTCAGCTGATTTCGACAGTGCCTATGCCGCCGAGAGACGCCAGTCATACCCTTATCCCTTTGGGTTTAGGGCCAGGAAACTCCCTCGACAGCTAGGTATATCTCTCGGGCCAGTGGTGCCCCTGGTTCTGCCAAGGATGCCATCCTGGATGGTACCATATTTGGCTAATTGTCGTCACGCCTCTGCTCCGAAAGCTTGTACAGCGCCTGAAGTATTGCGTTATACCTTTTTGGAGCACACCTCATGTCACGCTGAAATCGTGCTAGTGTATACGGGTGGCTCCAAGTCCCAGCAGGGGCTTGGATTCCACGCCGTCTGCCCTCTGTTTGAAGTCAGCGGGGCTCTGCCAGGCTCTGCGTCTGTCTTCACGGCCGAGCTGGTGGCAATACATCACTCGGTACGGGAGAATACGCGGCGTGCCCGGTTCGGAGACCGATTGTGATTTATAGCGACTAAAAAAACGCGCTGAGTGCTCTCGGGGCAATGGAATCTACGCGTCCCCTGGTTCGCGATATCTGTGACGCCACGGTTTTGGCGAGCCGGGCGGATGTTGAGATTATCTTCTGCTGGGTTCCTGGACATATAGGAATTGTGGGGATTGAGCGCGCCGATGAGAGTGCCAAAGAGTCCGCGAGGACTCTGCGACCGGACTAGCGATACGCTCTTCCTCACACTGACTACATGGTAGGAATGCGGGCAGCTCTTCGGGCTGCTTGGCACAGAAGATTGGACACGGTCGCAGGGAATTTAAAGTTGCATGCCATTGCACCGCGACTGTTCCTATGGTCATACCCCCCCCCCAATGCCCCGAGGGCTTCAGGTTGTTTTTTGTCGTCTCCGAATTGGGCCGACTCGCGGGACTCACCGCCATTTGATGGAGCGCTAGGCAGCGCCCTACTGTAAAGACTGCGTCGTCCCCCAGGCTGCTTGGCACATTCTTGTTGAATGTACCAGTCTGGGCGATCTTCACGCAAGTTACCTGTCCAGGTACTGGGATGGGCGGGGTCGCTACCGCCTGTCCCTTGTACTTGGAACGAATGCGTGCGCATTGCATGGTGGACTTGTAGCCTTTTTGTGGGTGGCCGGCCTTCTTCATTTTATTTAACCAGTTTTGTTTGTTTTGTTTGTTTTTTTTGTTTTTGTTTTTTCCCTTATAGGTCGCACGTTCCTGCGCCAGAGCTTGCCTCTTGCTTGTTGCCTTTTTAAAAATTTTTAATGTTGGGTTTGTTATGTTTTGTGTTTTTGAATTTGATTTTAAAGTAGCCTAGTACTAGGCAGGTTTTTAATACGGCGACTAATGCCCAAGTAAGAACATTGATGAATTTAGGGAAACGCAAGGAAGAGGAAAGATAATGGAAGTCAACCAGACGAGGCCAGGTGAGGCAGAGTCAGTAAGTGCCGTGACGATAAAAGCTCCAGTATTCAACGACGCTGCGGTGACAGGTTGGTTTAGGATTATAGGGGCTCAATTCTACAATTCAAATATCCCCAAGGAGGTAACAAAATATTACCAAATATTGGCCTAATTACCCCCCGAAAAGGGTGAAGCGCCTGCCTGCGGAAATTTTAGAAGATGAAAAGTACGAGAGATTGAAGCCTGAAGTCGTAAGTCTATTCGAGAAGACTAAGCCAGAATTATTTGAAAGACCCCGTAAGGGGCGCGGCGATTTGCGATCCTGGCCGCCAGGCTGATGGGATTTAGCACCCCGTCCAACCCCAGCTTAGCCTCTTATCCTTCCTTCAAAACACTTGTTTCCTTGCTTTTCATACAACCTCTCCCACAACTTTCAATGGTCAGCCTCTAATTTCACAGAGTAGATCCTGACCTTCTTCTCAAGCCAACCGTCCGGATCGGGGCTGAGGGGGGAGGGGACAATGTTCCCTAACCCCTAAGCTCCGGTTCGGGATGTTTTTTTTTTAACAACCTGCTTCATCCCCACCCATACCTTACTCACATCCCTTTTCCTCTCCTCTTTACATTCTATCTATTTTTACGCCGTGTTCAAGGTGGAGCCGCCATGCCGATGGACTGCCAGGCCACCAGGCGGGAGGGTGGTCCGAAATGGCGGCGCCTGGCTCTGCCAGGCCTGTACGCACCTCTTGCAGTGCGTCCCGTAGCACAAATAGGGTCACCATGCCCAATGATGAAAATAAAAAAAACAACCCCCCCAACTTCCACCGAGAAAGTAGAAGTCCCCCCTTTGTGCTTGCGCAGGGGACCCTCCATACTTCTTGAACCGGAGAGGAGGCTTACTCCTCTTCTAAGCCTACGGGTGTAGGGGACTCCCTCTCACCCCCTTCTCTGGAGTTGCTTTTGGGCACCTCCCTATCTCCAGCGGCAGTCCCTCCTTTGCTTTCTAAGGGGACTGCCAAGAAAGCCAGCAGGCAGCCCATTGCCGACCGCCCCTCGTGTAAGCAGCTCGGTAGGGCAAACCCCCATAGGGGGCAGAGGGAAGCCAGGCCCCTTCGGTCGCTTCCCTTAAAAGACCTGCTGGCAAGAATATTAAACCTTGCCGGGGTCAAGGCCTGTGCCACCCCACTAAAGATTTCTGACGCTGCCAAGGTGACCTGCGATGTCCTGGGAGGGGATGGCTAACTGGAGGCCCCTCCTGTGATAGACATGGTCCTTGAGGAAAACCAGCCTCAGACGGTAGGGCCTTCCATGGGGGGGTGGAATCCGGGCTCGGCGCCAAGCACCGAACCCGAATCCACCCCTATGAAAGGTCCTCCTCAAACGGCTGGGGATTCTCAGGCAGTACAAGGAGGGGGGGGGGGATCTCCTCCGGATGATGCCTCTGCAACCACCAGGACCTTATCCATTTCAGAGAAGGACCTGGCTGAGGCCGGTCCATCTGGCCTGGGGGCTTCTACCGGCAGGGGTGAGAAGCGTGTTCATTCCCCGCCCTCCTCTCCAAAAAAGAAAAAGACCAAGACCAAAAAGACGAAGAGGACTCGGGGCTCCTCTCCATCCGCGGGAGCTGCGGGGACGAATGGGTCTGCTGCCACTATAGCAAGCGACCAAGCCAAAATCGGCACATCTGGCCCCTCTGCCCCCCGCCCGGTTGCGGAGCCCCTGACCAAGACCAAAAATGCACAGCGTGGAGCCTCGATGAAATCGGGGCCCCTCATTCAGAGGTTACCTGGCGTTTTCGAGCCCGCTGGCTTCAATCGCTTCCTCGTTATTCGCTCCACTGATGGTAACATGTTGTCCAAGGGCAACATGATCCATCAGATAAGAGGATTAGCTAGTGCAATTAGTAGAGAGCCGAAGGTAACCTGTTTCTCCGACGGGAGCCTTCTGGCGAACACGGCGAATCCCGCCGAGGCGGCCAAGATAAGTGCTCTTCGGACACTTGATGGCACCCCCGTGAGTGTGACGCCACACTCTACCATGAACTTTGTGAAAGGAGTAGTTTATAAGAGGGAACTCGTTGACTACTCCATTAAAGACATTACCCTAGAGCTGGCCGACCATGGGGCGGTCAAGGTCAAACGTGTGATGAGAAAACAGGGAGGGGCCTCAAGACCCACCCTTACACTCTTCGTCACGTTCGACTATGACAAGCTCCCCGAGTCGGTGCGTGCCGGTTGGTACCGCTACCGCGTGAAGGCATTCGTGCCACTGCCGCGGCATGCTATTACTGTCAGCGCTTTGGCCATACGAATCGCTCATGTAGACGTGCAGAGTCGGGGTCACCCAAAGTCTGCGTAAATTGCTCCAAGGTCGCACACGATAAGTCCAAATCGTGTGTGGCCAAGGGTGTCAATTGCGGAGAGCCGCACCCTTCTTCTTCAAGGTAATGTGGTGCATATCTCCTTGAGAAAGAAATCCTGGCCGTTCAGGCCCAGGATCGACTCTCATTCCGCGAGGCTAATGACTTGGTCCTGGCGCGCCCGGCTCTGCTTGGGACGTCATATGCCTCAATAGTTAGAAAAGCACCCTCTGCTCCTGTCCCATCCAGGCCAACGAGCACGGTTGTTTCCGCGCCCATTCGGAACCCTTCTGCGGGCTCTACCCAACCCGGGTGCTCCCCTGGTAAGCTGGCGGCAAAAAGGGTTTATACCCAGCCCCGGCTAAAACCAGGGCTCCCCCCTCTTTCCCCAGCGTGACCGTTTCCCGTAAGGCAAAACGGCCACGCGCCTACACCGAGTCGTTAGACTCACAGGAGGCAACACCCCTGAAGATGGTCGCTAGGCCATCTTCCTGGGTTCCTAAAGCTGTTCCCCGAAAAGATGGCAGCAACAAAGGAGCTTCGGCTCCTTCGCCCACGCCCCGAGGTGGAGCGAGTGGCTTGGAGACGGTGGTTCCTCGATAAGAGGGCCCCCCGCCTCCGAAGCCGCAACGCCCGCCTAAGGTTTCAAGGCGGAGGGAGGAAAAGACTCGCATGGTGAGCCCAACCTCCCCCAATAAGTCCTCGAAGGCGACAGCGATTTCTGCGCTTTGTTCGGCCAACAGCGCCCGGGGTTCTGCCTCCGGGAAGCGTACGGCTATTCCAGTGAGGGTCTTCAGTTCAAGGAGGGCCCCCGCGTCTCCTCCGAGCTAGGCCTGGAAGGCATATTCCTTCAATGGAATTGCTGTGGACTCCGGGCCAACTAGGAGGAGCTGCGGAGGCTCGTCTCGTCCCGTTCCCCGTTAGCTATCTTTTTGCAGGAGACCATGCTAGGCACGTGCCACCTGCCCGCCCTCCCGGGGTATAAGGGTCTTGCGACCCCACCACCGCGGGATGGCCGGGCTGGGGGACGCGCGGTTCACACCCGGCATGATGTCTCCGTTCTTCCTTTCTCTTTAGATGCCTCCTTTCAGGCAGTGGCTGTGCAGCTGCACCTGGATAAGAGGTATACTATCATTTCTGCGTACATTCCACCGTCAGCTAACTTCGACGCGGGGGACTTCCGCCGCGTGTGGCACGGTTGCCGAGGCCGTATTTCTTGCTTGGAGATCTAAACGGCAGGCATCCTCTCTGGGGAGATTACTCCATAAATCTTAGTGGACAAGTCCTTGCCGATCTGATCGAAGAGCTTGAGATGGGTGTCCTAAATGTGGATGAGTTTACGCATCACTGTCAGAGAACCGCTTCATTTTCTTGCCTTGACCTATCTTTGTGCTCTTCGGATGCACAGCCTGATTTTGATTGGGGAGTGGTCGATGACCTCCATGGTAGTGATCACTTTCCTATTCAAATATCTTTTTCAAGGCAACTACCGCCTGAGAGACCACCTCGGTGGTGCTTGGCGCGGGCGCGGTGGCCTGCATTTCAGGAAATGACTAAATTCTCTATCTCAGTCGAGGAGTTTAGGTCGGTAGATGAGGCCGTTGAGTTCTTCTCCGGCAACCTCATCACCGTGGGACTGACTACTATTCTTAGGACGTCTGGTGGTTTTGCACGCCGACCACTCCCATGGTGGTCGGCTGAGTGTGAGACGGCCCTCAAACAGAAGCGTTATACCTACATGCTCTATAAGCGCCGCCCGAACGATTTCACTGTCTCTGAATTTCTTCGGGCTACGGCTAGGTTCTGGTATATTTCGAAGCACGCCCGCCACTTTTTTTGCCGGGCATACGTGTATTCACTTAACGGCAAGACCCCTTTATCTGAGGTGTGGACGCGAGTCAAAAGGATTCGGGGTAAGTTCTCGCAGGACCGTCCTCCCATTCTCCAGGAGAATGGAACCGCAATCTCGGACCCCACGTCCGTAGCGGAATCCTTAGCGACCGCTTTTTCCTCATTCTCTAGCCGTGATGCTTCTCCGCCAGCATTCAATGCACGTTGTGATGTCGCGGAAGGCCGCCGGCTGGACTTTACCTCCAGAGGCGGAAAACCCTTCAACGACTGGTTTAATCTGAGTGAGTTGCGTTATGCTCGCGCTTCGTGCGCTGACACCGCCCATGGTTCGGGCGATGTCCCGCACGCCATGCTTCGACACCTGGGTGAGCGAGGCATGGCCTTTCTGTTAGATTTGTTCAACAGGATCTGGGTGGAAGGTCTTCTCCCTGACTCCTGGCGAATCGCTACTGTGCTCGCCTTTCGCAAACGGCGAGAGATCACTCTACTCCGTCCGGTTTCCGCCCAATCTCTTTAACCTCTTGCGTGTGCAAGTTGATGGACAGCGGAGGCCATCTGTCTTCCGCACAGTGCGGCTTCCGCAAGTTCCACTCCACGTCGGATGCTCTGCTCCGACTGGAAAATGCCGTCAGCGAGGCTTTTCTTCGTAGACAGCACTACGCCACGGTGTTTTTCGATCTGGAGAAGGCCTATGATACCGCATGGCGATACGGTATCATGGAGACTCTCCACACGATGGGGGCGAGGGGACGCCTCCCAATGTTTATATCTGAATTTATGCGAGATCTTCGATTCCGCGTATAGGTGGGGGGAGCCCTCTCCGGCCCAAAGGAGCAGAAAGAGGGTGTCCCGCAGGGAAGTGTCCTCAGTGTCACACTCTTTGCCCTGAGCATCAACAGGATCACCTCAGTGCTCCTGGAAGATGTTCTCGCTACACTCTACGTGAACGACCTTTTGATTTCTTTTGGCGCGGCCTAGATGCCAACTCTGGAGCGTCGACTCCAACAGTCATTGAACCGCATCTCTCGCTATGACGAAGCGCACACGTTTCGGTTTTCTTGGCCAAGACTAAGGTGGTGCACTTCTGCCGCCATCCACGGCTTCAACCCCGACCCAGATTTGTTACTTAATGGGGTGCGCCTGGATTTGGTTGAGTCGCACCGTTTCCTTGGTCTTGTATTCGACCGACGCCTCACCCGGGAGGCTCATATTCGCAGCCTTACGGTCTCTTGTACCGGCGCTATGGACATTCTCCGTTACGTGACGTTCAGCGCTTGGGGCGCTGATAGGGCTACTGCCTTACTTTTTTATCGATCCTTTGTTCGCTCGAAGCTCGACTACGGATGCAAGTTTTATGCATTCGATCCACCACACCGGCCTTCGCCTTGCGACCGTTGCCTCCCGCACTTCTCCCATTGAGAGCCTTTTAGTCGATGCTGGGGAGATTCCACTCGCTCTGAGCCGCATGCAGTGCATCACTTGCCTGTACGCGCGAGCCCGGCGCCTCCCTCAGTCGCCAACAGCTCTCACTGCATCCGCAGCTGACCTCGATGGTGCCTATGCCGCCAAGAGACGCCAGTCATACCCTGAGTTTAGGGCCAGGAAACTCCTTCGAGAGCTAGATATAGCTCTCGGGCCGGTGGCACCCCTGGTTCTGCCCAGGACGCCACCCTGGAGGGTACCACATTTGGCTATTTGTCGCCACGCCTCTGCTCCCAAAGCTTATACTGCGCCGGGAGTATTGCGTTCGACCTTTTTGGAGCACACATCGTGTCACGCTGAAACCGTGCCAGTGTATACGGATGGCTCCAAGTCCCAAGAGTACGTCGGCTTCCACGCCGTATCCCCTCTGTTTGAAGTCAGCGGGGCTCTACCAGGCGCTGCGTCTGTCTTCACGGCCGAGCTGGTGGCAATACACCACCCGGTACGGGAGATTACGCGACGTGCCCGGTTCGGAGACCGGATTGTGATCTATAGCGACTCACAAAGCGCCCTGAGTGTTCTCGGGGCATTGAAATCTCCACATCCCCTGGTTCGCGATATCCGTGACACCACGGTTTTGGCGAGCTGGGTGGATGTTCCTGGACATGTAGGAATTGCGGGGAATGAGGGCACCAAAGAGTCCGCGAGGACTCTGCGACCGGACCAGCGTTTCGCTTTTCCTCACACCGACTACATGGCAGGAATACGGGCAGCTCTCCGGAATGCTTGGCAAAGAAGATGAGACATACTTGTGTGACGCATCGCTATCTGATGGAGCGCTCGCCAGCACCCTATTGCGACGACTGCGTCGTCCCTTAGACTGTTCGCCACATTCTTGTCGAATGTCCCAGTCTTGGTGATCTTCGCGCACGACACCTGTCTTGGTACCGGGATTGGCGGGGTCGCTACCGCCTGTCCCTTGTACTCGGGATGAGTGCGTGCACATCGACTGGTGGACTTATTGACTTTTGGGGGGGAGGCCGGTCTTCTCCCTATTATTTAAGCAGGGTTCGTTTTTTTGTTTTGTTTTGTTTTTTGCATTTGTTTGTTTTTTTTTCCTTTAGGTTGCACGCTCCTGCGTCGGGGGGACCGCCCCCCCGACGCAGGAGCTTGCTTCCTTTCCCCCATTTGGGGTGTTGTTTTTTTTCGTTTAATTTTATTTTAAATTAGCCTAGAACTAGACCAGTTTAAAAAAAAATAAAAAATATTTGAAAGAATAACAGCCTCATCGACTTTGGAGGAACTGAGGTGCACAGCCTTGCATCTTGCAGCTTGAAGTAGGTGAGGAACTTGTGAGGCATAAATTTACTCCATCATTTACTCCCACCATTGCACAGATAATTGCCACTCAAAAATACCTCTCGTTAACCCAGATCGGTAAACTCGTGGATGAATTGATAATTTTAAACAAAGAACAATGCGTTAATGTGAATAGTGCGGAAAATGCGTGTGGTCTGGCGGTAATGTGGGAGAAACAATTTGCGAGTGCGGCGCGGAGTGGTAATCAAAGTCATGGTGGCAAATTAAACCTTATCCCAGTGAACGTGCGTCCTTTTAGGAAGGACCAGAGGCCAATAGTGTGTCGTGAAAATCTCTATTACGTGAACACTGCAAAGTGTTATAAGCCTTGATGCAGGTGGCAAAAGAAAAAGGAGGATCTACAAATTCAGCCCTCATCTAGACCATCGTCGCCAGAAAACTAGGAAGGCGTGTTCTAGCCACTGCGGCAGAGGGCATGCCAGCTGTTTTCAAATTAGCCGCAAAAAGCGCCAACAAGAGGTACAAAATTCCTGATCGACACGGGGGCGAGTGTTTCAATCATCCCAGCCAGAATTGCTTATTATATCAACATCAAAGAAAGTTGCATAAATCTTTCAAACGCAAACGGCGGGAAGATTAAAATTTACGGAGAAATGATTGCGGATTTGGCCATTCTATGACCGCACCCATCCTTGGACTGGATTTCTTGAAGCACTTCGATCTAATCGTGGATTGAGCCAGGAAGAAGCTGCTGGATCGAAACACCAAGCTCGCTTCAGTGGTTCAAACTTCCGAGGAACCATCCATAACGCTGATAAGAACAGACCTCCAAAATGTACCCGAATCATGTCGAAAAATATTGGAAAAATATGGCGCACTGTATGGACGAGCTTTCACTCAAACGGTACCATCAATGGACCAAACAGTGGAGCATAATATTGATACCAGTAGTGACCCACCTACATTTGCGCGGCCTAGGCAACTGACGGCGGAAAAGCTGAAAGTAGCAAAGGAAACAATCGAGGACCTTTTAAAAGAAGTCACCGTGGGCCTCACCGATACATTTGGTACTCAGGAAAAACCCGGTGAATACAAGATGGTCGGAGACTATATAGCTCTAAATGCCATTACAAAGCCCGACCGATATCCGTTGCCATGGATCCAAAACCTAGCAGATCATCTCCATGGAAAAGGATATTTTCAAGATTGGACCTCGTAAGGGCATATCATCACATTCCAATTAGCCCGGCTGACGTCGAAAAGACGGAAATTACCACCCCATTTGGTTTGAGGCAATACATAAAATTTCCATTTGGCCTTCGCAATGCGAGCAGTATCTTTCAGAGATTTATGGATAATATATTTCATGGGTTGAGGTTTGTATACATATATATAGACGATATCTTGATTTTTTTCAATAATTTGGAGGAACACCTCAACCATATGGAACAAGTAATGGAAATATTATCACAGAGAGGCCTCAGGATTTCCCTAGAAAAATGCGAGTTCGCGAAAGAGGAAATCCCGTTCCTGGGCCATCAAATCTCGCAAAAAGGCATATGTCCTCCTGCCCCAAAATAAGGGAAATTGAGGAAATGCCAAAGCCAAGAGACTCTAAAGGACTGCAGCGTTATTTGGGAATGTTGGGATACTGCAGAAAAATGATGCCCAACTTTGCGGATAAAGCAGCACCGCTAACTGAGTTGCTGCGTGTGTACCTCAAGTCGAAGAAGATCGAGTGGAGCGAAATCGAAGGGAGAGAGTTCGAATTAACAAAGAAGGCTTTAAAAGAAGCAATCACACTCCATCACCCTCTCCCAGACAATTTACAGCTGCAATTGGTGACGGACTGCGCGGTTTCGAAAAGTACACAACTTAGGAGATTTTGCCTTTCCTTTAGCAAAAGGAAAGAAATGTATTTCCCCTGAAGTAGAGGGGTTCTTGTTCCACCACCTATCTCCATACGAGGTGTAGAGAGAGTTCGTCTCTGAGTTTTAGTTCTTGGGCGTAACTCTTGACTCCAAGCATCCTTGTTACCACACTTATGCTGTCTTCGAACGACCTGTCTGAGGGCTCTATACATTTTGATGGTCCTCTTCCACATTTCGTGGGGCAGGGATTGTCCAACACTGTGGCCACTATACCCTGTCCCCGTCCAAACTAAATTGAACTATGGGTGTCGAATTTACTCCTAGGCTTCACTTTCAGCCCTTAAAATGCTGAAACCCATTCGCAACCTCAAAGTTAGTCTTTACAGTGTAGCCTGCCGCACCTCCCCAGTGAACAGTCTTTACTGTGAGATTGGTGTGCTCCCCTTGCCATTTTATCGACTCCAGATCTATATGCGAGACCAATGTCGTGTGCGGCGTGCCCCTCCATCAGAGGTTTACAGATGCCTTTATGCGGCCGAGTCAACGGCGGCATTCGATAGGTTACCGTCTTTACCCCGCCCCTAGAACTTCTGGATATGATATCATGTCTGCAGCCTTGGGGCTCTAAGACTCATTGCCCTTCCATCGTAGCCGACCCTTAGTTGGAGTCCTCCTTCTCCCACAGTTTGCACCAGCATGTCGACCCTAGACAAGTCGTTCGTGGTTCTTTCTCCCTTAAGAGCCTGTTCTTCGATCATGCGACGACCTCACATACACAACATTGCCCGATATACAAAGATGGATCCAAATGAGAGAGAGGCAAGGGTGCTGCAACCTCCTGCTCAGAAAAGTTTGTAATTTAGCCTTTGCCGCAGGCAGCCTCTATTTTTACCGCTCAACTTTCAGCCCTTCTTTTAGCTTCTAAACTGATCTAAATTTTACCTTTTAGAGATTTGGATATTTTCTTCGATTCTTAAGAGTGTTGTTTTACAAGCAATTCGGTCCTTTAATGCTTCCCATCTCTTAGTCGCAACGAGATTACTGGGCAACGAGAAGACTGATCAGCTGGCACTTTCAAGATTTCTTTCCCTCTATACGAAGTTATATTTTTCAGTTGTGGTAGGACGAATGGGATGGGTGTCCATCCTCTAAATTATATAATATACAAAGTCTGTTCGTTCCTTGGCCCTCGACCGCGTAAGGAGCGCGGCAATTTGCCATTCTGGCCACCGAGCTGACGGGATTCAGCACCCCATCCGACCCCAGCTTAGCCTCTCTCTCCTTAATTCAAAACACTTGTGTTTCCCCCCCAGTTTCCTCACTTTTAATACAACCTATCCCACAACTTTCTCTAGTCAGCATCTAATTTCACAGGGTAGATGCTGACTTTCTTCTCAGCCAACCGTCCCGGATTGGGGCTGAGGGGGGATGGGACAACGTTCTCTAACCCCTGAGCTCCGGTCTGGGGTTGTGGGTTTTTAACAACCTGCTTCATCTCCACCCATACCTTCCTCACATCCCCTTTCTTTCTCACTTCACCATCTATTTCTTTTTACGCCGTGCCCAAGGTGGAGCCGCCATGCCGGGGGAGTGCCAGGCCACCAGGCGGGAGGGGTGGTCCTGAATGGCGGCACCTGGCTCTACCAGGCCTGTCCGCACCCCTTGCAGGTTGGGCTAGTGCAAGGGGTGATGAACGTATGCATCCCGTGAAAAATTTAGGTTCACCATGCCCAATGATGAGAAAATTAAAAATCTAGCCTCAATTTCACCTTATCCATCGACGGAGCCGCCCTCGGGCAGCTCCAAAAAAAAATGGAGGTCCCGCCCCCTGTGCTTGTGCAGGGCACCCTCCAAATTCTCCTAACCGGATAGGAGGCTTACTCCTCTCCTTCGCCTACGGGTGTAAGGGACTCCACCTCACCCCCTTCTCTGGAGGTGCTTTTGGGCACCTCCCTCTTTCCAGCCTCAGTCCTTCCTTTTCTTTCCAAGGGGACTGCTAAGAAAGCCAGCAGGCAGCTCATAGCCGACCGCTACCATAGGAAGCGGCTTGGTAGAACAAACCCCCTTATGGGGGAGCGGGAAGCCAGGCCCCTTCGGTCGCTACCCTCAAAAGACCTGCTGTCATGAATATTGAACCTTGCCGGGGTCAAGGCCTGTGCCTCCCCACACATGACGTGTGACAACGTTGCCAACGGGACCTGCGATGTCCTGGGGGCGATAGCCAACTGGAGGCATCCCTGAGATAAACATGGTCCTTGAGGCAACCCAGCCTCAGACAGTATGGCCTTCCATGGGAGCGAATCCGGGCTCGGTGCCAAGCACCGGACCCGAATCCGCCACTATGCCAGGTCCTCCTCAAACAGCCGGTGTTTCGAAGGCAGTACAAGGAGGAGAGGGATCTCCTCCGGCCGGTGCCCCTGCGACTGCCAGGACCTTCTCCATCTCAGAGAAGGACCTGGCTGAAGACGGTCCATCTTGCCTGGTGGCTCCAGCCATCGAAGGAGAGAAGCGGGTTAATTCCCCGCCCTCGTCTCCTAAAAAGAAAACTAAGAAGACTCGGGGCTCCTCTCTATCCACGGGGCCTGCGGGTACGGATGGGTTGGCTCCCACTTGGGTAAACAAAAAAGCCAAGATCAGCACATCCTGCCTCTCTGCCCCCCCCCCGTCCCGAGTGCGGAGCCTCTGACTAAGACTACGCGCGGGACTGACTGACGCGAGGCTAGAAGAGTGCGATGCTGTTGAAGACTCTTGGAACAGTTTCAAAACCACATTCATGAGTCTTCAATCGCGTTTTATCCCTCTGAAATGCCCCCGTTGGTTTTCTGTTCAACCAAAGTGGTTTAATCGAGAAATCGGGCAACTGCTTAGGGAGAAGAGAAATGTGTACCGGCAATCGAAGATCTCGGGTGACTTTGACGAATACCGGAGGCTAGCCAGGAGAGTGAAGTCCAGCATAAGGGCGGCTAAGTGGTCTGAGGAACTCCGAGTGGCGAGACTCTGTAAAGAGAATCCCAAGGAGTTTTTTGGATATGTGAACAGCCGTAAACCAATCCGTCGAACGATTGGCCCTTTGAGGAATGAGGAAGGGACATTAAAGCATTCAGATGCAGAAAATGCTAACCTCCTCAACGACTACTTCTCTTCAGTGTTTACTGAAGAGTGTGGTCCCATTCCCCAGCCGACGGATTCCTACTCGGGGGAAAAGCTGGAGGCAATGGACTTCACCGAAGGAGAAATAAAGAAAAAGATCGCTGACCTAAAGACGAATAAGTCCCCTGGACCGGACGGGTTTCTACCTAAAGTGTTGAAGGAAGTGTGCGATGAAGTATCACGACATCTGTGCGCTATCTTTAACATGTCAATCCGGACCAAATGCGTTCCTAGAGACTGGCGTGAGGCGGAGGTGACTCCTATCTTCAAGAAAGGAGACCGTAACCAACCGTCGAACTACCGACCTATCAGTCTGACTTCTATAGTCGGTAAACTCATGGAAAGCATCATGGTGGACAAAGTGACGTCGTATTTAGAGTCAAACCTGCTACTGAGGAGTTCCCAGCACGGCTTCCGAAGGCAACGGTCATGTCTGACGAACCTTGTAGAATTCTTCCACTTCGTTTGCAGTGAGCACGAACGGGACAAGGCGGTGGATGTGGTCTACCTAGACTTTCAGAAAGCCTTTGATAAGGTACCACACCGCCGCCTTCTCCGGAAAGTGCGAGCGCTTGGCATAGACGGAAAGGTAGCCGGCTGGATCGAGAACTGGCTAAGTGGCAGACGGCAACGGGTGGTGGTAAATGGACAGTCTTCTGAGTGGGTGCCCGTTACTAGCGGGGTGCCTCAAGGTTCTGTCCTGGGACCACTACTATTCATCATCTACGTCAACGACATGGACGGTGACATGGTTGCCAAGATTTCCAAATTTGCCGACGATACCAAGCTTGGTATGAACGTTGCAAAGGATGGAAATACTGCCCGCCTGCAGGAAGATCTTGGGAAGATTGGGGAGTGGTCGGACACGTGGCAAATGCCTTTTAACGTGGGCAAATGCAAAGTGATGCCCAAAGGATGCTAGGCTATATTAAGCGCCAGTTTGGTTATCGGAACCAGGAGATTGTACTGTGCCTGTACAACTCACTTGTCCGACCGCACCTGGAGTATGCCGTACAATTTTGGAGTCCTTCATTGCGAAAGGACATCGCGAGATTGGAACGCGTACAAGCCAGGGCAACCAAGCTGATTTCCTCTATCCGACATAAAAGTTATGAGGATAGACTAAGGGAATTAGATCTGTTCTCGCTGGAAACCCGTAGACTGCGTGGTCAGCTCATTGAAGTTTTCAAAATACTTCGAGGGTTCGACAATGTTGACTACCGGGATATTTTCACACTGAGTGAGAACAGAACGCGCAATCACGGCTTCAAACTTGAACTGAAGCGTTACAACCGCAATCTGTGTGGAAATTTTTTCACCTACAGTATCTGCGGTAAGTGGAACGCAATTCCAGTAGAAGTTGTCAACAGTGAATCTGTTGACCAGTTCAAGTCAAGACTAGACAAGGTCTTGAAAAGTGGCCGTTTAGGGACGCAAAACAATTGAGCAGCCTTGTGCCCGCTCGATTGCAAGTCCAATGGTACCCTCTTTGAATGGACCGTAAGGTCTCCTAGGGTACCTTCTTTCCTTGTTGTTACTAAAAACAGAAGTGCGCATGGCGGAGCCTCAATAATATCGGGGCCCCTCATTCAGAGGTTACCTGGCGTTTTCGAGCCCGCTGGCTTCAAACGCTTCCTCGTCATTCGTTCCACTGATAGCACCATGTTGTCCAAGGGTAAATGATCCATCAGAGGAAAGCATTAGTTAGTGTAATTGGTAGAGAGCCGAAGGTAACCCTTTTCTCGGACGGAAGCCTTCTGGTGAATGCGGCGGGTCCCTCCGAGGCGGCGAAGCTAAGTGCTCTTTAGACACTTGATGGCAGCCCGGTGTGTGTGACGCTGCACTCTACCATGAACTTTGTCAAAGGAGTAGTTTATGCAAAGGAACTCGTTGACTACTCCATAGAGGACATCACTTTAGAGCTTGCCTACCATGGGCCGATCAAGGGCGAGCATGTGATGAGAAAAGAAGGAGGGGCCTCGAGACCCACCCCTACACTCTTCGCCACGTTCGACTGTGACAAGCACCCTGTGTCGGTGCGTGCCGGTTGGTACCGCTACCGCGTGAAGGCATTTGTGCCACTGCCGTGGTAGTGCTGTTACTGTCACCGCTTTGGCCATACAAATCGCTCATGTAGACATGCAAAGTCGGGGTCACCCGAAGTATGTGTAAATTGCTCCAAGGCCGCACACGATAAGTCCAAATCGTGTGTGGCCAAGTGTGTCAATTACGGAGATCCACCTCCCGCTTCTTAGAAGCAATGTGGTGCATATCTCCTTGAGAAATAAATCCTCGACGTTCAGGCCCAGGATCGACTCTCATTCCGCGAGGCTAAGGACTTGGTCCTGGCGCGCCCAGCTCTGTCTGGGATGTCTTATGCCTCAATGGTTAGAAAGACACCCTCTGCTCCTAGCCCATCCAGGCCAGTGAGCACGGTTGTTTTCGCGCCGATTCGGAGCCCTTCTGCGAGATAGACTCTACCCAAGCGCTACCCTAGTAAAGCTGGTGGCACAAAGGGTTTACACCCAGCCCCGGATAAAACCAGGGCTTCCCCCTTCCCCTAACGTTTTTTTATCATTGGGCATGGTGACCCTAGATTTTCCACGGGATGCATACGCTCATCACCCTTCGCAGTAGCCCGCCCTGCAAGGGGTGCGTACAGGCCTGGTAGTGCCAGGTGCCGCCATTCAGGACCACCCCTCCCGCCTGGTGGCCTGGCAGTCATTCGGCATAGCGGCTCCACCTTGGACACGGCGTAAAAAAATACATTGTGAAGTGAGAAAGAATGGGGATGTGAGGAAGGTATGGGTGGGGATGAATCAGGTTGTTAAAAACCCACCATCCCGAACCGGATCTCAAGGGTTAGGGAACATTGTTTACTCGCCCCCCAGCCCCTATCCGGGACGGTTGGTTGAGAAGAAGGTCACCATCTACCCTGTGAAATTAGAGGCTGGCCAGAAAAAGTTGTGGGAGAGGTTGTATTAAAAGCGACGAAGTAGGGGAGGAATAGAGGCTGTCTGAAAGAAGGAGAAGAGGCTAAGCTGGGGTCGGACGGGGTTCTGAGTCCCTTCAGCATGGCGGCCAGGATGGCAAATCGCCGCCCCCCTTACGGGGGGGAGAGTTCTATCCCAACCGGGTGCTCCCTTTTCAGAACTGGCTTCATAAAGGGTTCACACCCAGCCTTGGCTAAAACAAGGGATCCCTCCTCCCACAGCGTGAGCCTTTTCCCTAAGGCGAAAGGCCGCCCCCCTTTACCGAGTCGTTAGACACACAGGAAGTAACACCCCTGAAGATGCTATTAAAACCGTCTTCCGTGGTTCCATAAGTTTTCCCTTGAAAGAGAAGGACAGCACTAAAGGAGCTTCGACTACTACGTCCACACCCACTGCTAGGCTGAGTGGCTCAAAGACGGTGGATCCTCCATAGGGGGGATCCCCGCCTCTGAAGCCGCCCAACATGTCTAAAGATTCGAGGCGGAGAGAGAAAAAGAGTCGCTTGGCGAGGCAAACCTCCTCCGATAAGTCCTCGAAAGCGACAGCGTCATCAGCCCGTTGTTCTGGCAACAGCGACCGGAGTTCTGTCTCCGGGAAGCGTACAGCTATTCCCGTGAGGGTCTTTTCTTCCTAGGAGGGACTCTGAGCTAAGCCTGGAGGGCATAGTCTTTCAATGGAATCACCCTTTTCTCCAAGCCAATTAGGAGGAGCTGCCGAGGCTCGCCTCTTCTCGTTTTCCTTTAGCTATCATTTCACAGGAGACCATGCCGGGCGTATGCCGCTTGCCTACCTTCCCGGCATATGAGGGTTTTGCAACCCTGCCACCACGAAATGAGAGCCGAGCAGTATCATGCGCCATTTACACCCGGTATGATCTCTCTCCGTTCATCTCCTTGCTTTAAATAACTCCTTTCAGGGAGTCAAAGTGCAGCTGAATCTGAACAGAGGAATACTGTTATTTCTGCGTACATTCCTCCGCAGCCCACTTCGACTTGGGTTACTTCCGCCATGTCGTGGCACGGTTGTCGAGGCACGGTCATCGAGGCCCTTTCTTTTGCTAGGGGTTTGAACGGTAGACACCCACTCTATGGATACTACTCGATCTATCTCAGTGATCAGGTCCTCCCCGACCAGATTGAGAAGCTGGAGATAGTTGTCCTAAGTGTGGATGAGTTTACGCATCACTGCCCGAGAAATGCTTTATTTTCGTCTTGATCTTTCTTTGTGCTATCCGGATGCACAGCCTGATTTTGGCAGGTGACTAGTGGATGACTCCCATTGTAGTGATCACTATACCATTTAAATCTAATTTTATGGACCGCTTGGTGCGATTGCGGTGGTCCACATTTAAGGAAGTTACTGATTCCTTTTGTCTCATTCGAAGAGTTTAGGTCTGATAATGACGCCGTTGAGTTTTTCTCTGGCAACCTCATCTCCGTGGGCCTGACTACTACTCCTAGAACATCTAGCTGTTTTGCATGCGCCGACCGCTTCCGTGGTTGTTTAGAGGATGCTAGCCTCTTCCACTCTATTTGCTATTCTTTGATGTAGGTCAGGTTATCCTACATCAGGGAGAGGCGAGCATACCCCCCCCCCCACCCACCCACCCCCCACGCCGAAGCGGCTTCCTCGTTGTTTTCCTGCTTTTTTTTTGTTTTTGTCATTTTTAACTATATTTTCTGTCTTTTTTATTTTTTATCTTTGTTATTTTTTAGTTAGATGTTTTTATTTGTTCTTTAATCTAGTATAATATTAAGCTATAGTGTGATTACGGCGCATATGCCCTGGTAGGCAGTCGCCAGATGGGCTCGAAAATTTTGGAAAATGAATATTGGTGAAAAGAACATACTTTTGGCAGTAAAGTTAAATTCTGATTGATCAAACCTACATCAATTTGAAGTTGAAATATTGTTAGTTCTGGGCCATTTATTATATTTTACTATTATTTTAGTTACCCATAAAAGATCAAATTTACCGTTTTATATCATCAATACATTTATGTAGTCTGAAAGATATTTGTCTAGAAAAATGTAAAAATGTATTAGAGAGACATGAGAAGTAGGAAACCTATTAAAAATGACCATTAATTTAGTTTGGTCTAACTCCAAAATTGCAAGTAGCCAATACTCATTACTCAGTGGAAGGCAATATTTCAGTAGTGTTGCCAGTTCTGGTACCTATTGTAACTGCTAACCGTTTATAGAGCATTTACATTTTATTTGAATGCTAGTAAAGGCTGTGGATCATTTTAGAATAACATATAATTATTTGGTAGAGATTATTTCTTAATCTAAGTGCCATCTTTTCATTTTCAGATATACCTGCGATTAGTGTAACAATGGCGAAAATCAAGACAAGGTCCAAATCAAGTTCTCATCTGACGAATTTTGTTGGGACTGGGCAAGAACTGATGGTATCTGAGTTACCAACAATAATATATATTTTAGGTAGGGCATCTGCCTGAGGGAAGAAAGTGAAGATGACTGGAGAAATTATGAAGTGGACCAGCTGGTAAAAGACATGTATCAGGGCTTTATTAATCAGTGGACCAAAGCTAATGCTCTTTTCAAACAACCTGTTGTAAATCAAAAGGTCACAATAATATCAAAGCTTTAGAAGGTGTGGAAGGTGACATGCAAATGTCAAATTTCCGGTTGTGGGGAAGTAGGTTGTAATGGCTGTGAAACTGAAGCCCACATTAACTGTTGTTGTAGTAAAGAGAAAAAAATACCTACTAGGGAACTGGCCTTTGTTAAAGGACAAAAGGAGAAGTTTGGAAGTAAAGGTACCTTTCAAATTGGAGGTCCTGATATTTCAGAGCATAATAGACAATTAAGAGCTTCAGAAAGGAAAGAAAAAGAAAGGATAGCAGAAAGAAAGAGAAAAAGTAAGGAGGAAAGGGCTGTTTTAGCAGGAAAAGCAGCAAGAAAAGAAATCGAGCATTTTTTGGCAGGTGAAGATCCGGAGGCAGAAAATTCTGATGGCGACAACATTTTTAGTGATGAAGTAACTTTTGAAGCTGTCCAAGATCCGGAATCTTCCACCAGGAATAGAAAGAATTATAACGAAATTCCAAATATTGTTCTTGCTAATATAAGGTATGGTGTCGGATTGAGATCAACTGCAGCTATAGCAACAGCAGCTTTAATAAATGTTGGATTCATTACTGAGGAAGATACAAGTAAAGTAATTGATAAGAATACAGTTACGAGAGCACAGGAATAGCTAATGACAGTTATTGAACATGAGTTTGAGAAAAACTTAAGGAAGTATGGGGAAATTTCTTGTGTTCTTTTTGATGGAAGAATTGATGTGAAAAATTTTATGATGAAGGCAGAGGGAAGTGAAAAAATTTTCCAGCAAAAACCTAAGAGAAGCATTACACTGTACTCAGTGAGCCTGGGAGCAATTACCTCTTCCACTTTGTCCCAGAAAAGGTTACAAAATAATAATCACATGCAGAGAAGATCGCTAAGGCTATGTTTGGATGGCTGAGGGAAAGGGGTTTGGATAAAAGCTTAATGGCCATTGGAGGAGACTCCACGAATGTAAACACAGGTGTAAATGCTGGAGTAATGCGAAAAATAGAGCTCCATTTGGGCAGTAAGCTTGCTTGGTTGGTCTGTAACCTACACACTGGTGAACTCCCTCTCTGTCATCTAATTATCAACCTAGATGGCCCAACACTATCTACAACAGATATTCCGGACCAATAGGAAAGCTCCTTGACTCTGTTACAGACTTGGATATCAACCCAAATTTCACTCAAATATCTTTAGGTCCTCCTCTTACCAAGATACCTCAGGAAGAGGTGCAAGATCTTTCAACTGATTAACAGTACGGCTATAGAATTGTATCGGTGATCAGAGATGGAGTGCTTCTTCGACTGTGGGTGTCAAAGCGTGAGCTCAAAGGAAAAGCCTTTAAGAATCTACGACTGATTGTTGAGTTCATCATTCGTGTATATTACCCATGCTGGTTTAACGTTAAGATTAAGCACTCTTGGACAGAGGGACCTAGGCACATTATTTATCAACTTCACTGCCAAAGTCTCAGAGGAAGGAGGTACTGGATATTGTTTTGCCAACTGTTAAGAGATCAGCTTGGTATGCATACAGTGAAGCCATCCTCCAAACCCCCCTATGCTCTGAAGATCATGCGGAGATAACTGAAGGAGTGAAAAGAATCCAGACCATCAGGGAAGAAGGGGGCCCAGATACTCAACTGGGAGACTCCTTTATAAGGCTTAGAAGGACACTAGACATCAATTGTGATGCTACCAGGATTGGAGATCTGATCAATTGATCAGATGATGTCTCTGAGGCACCTCTCACTTGATCTTTAAGCACTTCTGAATTGAAAAACTTCATTGACTCTCATATGAAAGTACATGACTGGCCTTGTCATACACAGAGCATTGAGTGTGTTGTAAGAATAGTGACTGAGGCTTCTTCCAAGTATTTCTCACATGAAAAGAGGGATGGAGGAATCAGGTCATAAGAGACAAGTAGACGTATGATGTCCAGGAATGAGCCAGAGCAAGATTTGTATGCTCTGGTGGAGTTTAACTTTTGAATATGACCCAAAGTGACCCATGCAGCTATATATAGAGATTTGCATACCCTTTTCTCACTCAATAGACATGTAAATTTGAGGTTACTTTGTGTTTGTTTGTACTTGGATTAAATATAAATAGGGTTACATAAGCGCGAGACGAAAGGAAAAAGTTACTTTTATTTAAATGGAAATTGATGTAGGTAGGAGCAATTTTACAACAAAATAAAGTTCTTTTTCAAAATCTATACTAGGAAATCTATCAATTAAGCACTCCTCATTAAAGGATTTAATAAAAATATATGGTTTCCCCAAATTATGACCCACCCTACTAGCACTGCACCGTGAACAGTGCACTATTTGCCTATAGCCCGAGCTCTGCGCCTCTCCCATCGCCAACAGCTCTCACTGCATCCGCAGTTGATCTTGACGGTGCCTATGCCACCGAGAGACGTCATTCATACCCTAAGCCCAAATTAGGGCTAGGAAACTCCTTCGATATCTCGGCCTAGCTTTCAGGCCGGCGATGCCCATGGTTTTGCCTAGGAAGCCACCCTGTATGGTAGCATCCCAAAGTTTCTACAGCGCCAAGAGTATTGTGTTCGTCCTTTTTGGAGCACACTATGTGTCACACTGGAACCGTGCCAGTATATACGGATGCTCCAAGTCCCATGGGACATCGATTTCTACGTCGTATCATTTCTTTTTTAAGTCAGCGGGGCTCTTCCAGTTGCTAGGTCTGTCTTCACGGCCGAGCTAGTTGCAATATACCGCTTGGTACGAGAGATAACGTGACGTGCCCAGTTTGGAGACCAGATTGTGATTTTTAGCTACTCACAAAGTTCCCTGAATGCTCTCCGGGCATTGGAATTATCGCATCCTCTGGTTTGAGTCACCGTGATGCCATAGTTTCTCTCAGCAGGGCGTATGCCGTGATTATCTTCTCTAGGATTACGGAGAATGAGCGTGCCGATGGGGACGACAAAACATCTTCGAGATCTAGGCGACGAGACCAGCGTTTATCTCTTCCTCACACTGACTATATGGCAAGAATCAATTCAACCCTCTTGGCTGCTTAGCAAGGAAGATGGTAGATGTCCTATGGAAATTTAAAGTTGCTTTACCTCGCGCTGAAACTGTTCCCTTTGACCTACCCCAAAATGCTTCGGCGTCTTCAAGTCGATTTCTGGTCTTCTTCGAATTGGGCAGAGTCGCGGGACACTGCGCTTTTTTACGGTGCGCTCATTTGCATCTTACTGCCTCGATTGCGTTGATCTTCAAACTATTTGGCACATTCTTGTCAAATGTTCCAGTCTTGTTAGTCATGTGCATGTCATTTTTCCCAGTAGAGTGAAGATTTGCGTCGCCACCGATTATCCCTTCTACCTGGCTCGCTAACACTTTTGCCTTGTACTCGGCTCGTTTACGATTTTCTCCTTTACTCGGGTCACTACCGCTTTTATCCTTTTTCTTGAGTGGCTACCGCTTGTCTCTTGTACTCGGGCCACTACCGCTTCTCCCTTGTTTATTGTACTCGGGACGGGTTCCCGCAATCCATCCTGTTGACACTTACTGTTTTGGATAGTGCTGCCTCTCTCCATTTTATTTGACTATCTTGGTGTTTGCCACATGCTCCTGCTTCTGGGGGAGGCTGGCTTCCCCCCCGACGCCAGAGCGTACTTTCAGCTTGTCTTTCCTTTTGCAATTCTGTTTTTTTGTTGTTTTTCTGTTTACTATTTGCATTATTTTGTTAGAGTTTTATTGTGCGTTTTATAATGTAGGCTACAAATAGACTTTTTTTAGTGACGGTGACATATGCCCTTGATATCAATCGAAAGATGAGCTTCTTTTCTGAACAAAAATCAGCTGAGTTCCTGGACATGTAAGGATTGTGGAGAATGAGCTCACCAATGAGGGCACTAGAGTCAGCGAGGACTGGGCGAGCAGACCAGCGTTTCCTTCTTCCTCACACTGACTACATAACAGGAAACAGGGCAGCCTTTAGGACTTTCTGGCTTTGAATATTAGAGAAAGACGATGAGAGCTTAATGTTGCAAGCCATTGCACAGACACTGTTCCCTGGACCCATCCCTAATGGCTCACAGTTCCAAGCTGCTTTCTGTTGTCTTAAAAATGGGCACACTCGCAGGATGTACCGATATTTGATGCAGCTCTCCCATGCACCTTACCGCGACGACTGTGTGGTCCTACAGACTGTGACACATTCTTGTTTAGTGTCCCAGTATTAGAGATCTTCACGCCCGTTGCTTGTCCGAGTACCGTATCGAGAGAGGTGGCTGCAGAATGTTCCTTGTACTCTAGACGAGTTCCCGCACACATACTTGTGAACACTGACGTTTCGGGTGAAACTCGGCTCCTACATTTAATTTGACTCTCTTGGTGTTGGATGCATGTTATGCACCTATGTGATGCGGACCTCCTTCCGTCCACGTAGCATACTATTTTCTTTTTAGCCTTTTTTTGTTGACGTAGATGGGAGGTTTCTTATTTAGTGTCTTTGTTAATTGTTTGTTGCTGTTCATTGTTTTGATGTAGTCTACCACTGAGCTACCTTTTTTGTTCTCTTTGACTTATGCCTTCTAAAGCAACTGACAGATAGACGCTTTAAAAAATTAAGAAAAAAGTAGCTCCCGAATAACCCCTCCAAACTCCTTCTGAACCTCCCTTCTCAGGTTCCTCCCATACACCTAACATCCCAGCAAATCCTTCCTCCCCGCTGTCACCTCTCACCGTTGCCTCCCCATCCCATCTTGCCCTAACTTTTCTTTCTACTATTCACCTGATCACATGATCTAACCCTTCGCCTTCTACACCTAAACTGTCATTCTCCTATCAAATGACACATTAAGATAGCTGCCAGATTTCCCTTAACCCATGATCTTAGACTAGTTTAATCCTGCCTTTCATCTGTTCCTTCCGGGCAGAATATCCCTGTTTCGAATTGAAGCGCTAAATCTTAGATTTAGCTTATCGTACTTTCCCTTTCGTCTCTCCCACAGTGTTCAGGTGGAATTGCCGTGCTTTGCTGGCTAACTGGGAAATTGTAGCAGCTGCCATTTTGGCTAGCTCCTACAAAAGTTCCTAAAATGCCCTTGTCATTTTCTCCGTTTAAGAGCTTATTCATCTCGCAGTATTATATTTACGACACTCCATCTACGAATTTACATTTCTGTCTATTCACTACTTATCAGTACAGTTGTTCCCAAACCAATCATAATTAATCCTTGCATGACACAGTTTAAATTAGCCAATCAGAGTCGAGCTCCTTTTGTCCTTGTATTCTCTTCCGCACCCAAAGCCACTCGTGCTTTCTCGACTCATCAGACAAGGATAGTTACCAACAATGTTCCTGTAATCAATTTATTCGAATGTCCAGTGTCCATAAAATAATTTCCGTTTTTGTCTTTTTAATTACAGTCTCCCGTGTGTCTATAACCCGTGTATTTATATCGTCCACCCACCAACTCAACATCGCATTTAATCTAAATTAATAGACAACTTACCAAGATTTCATTTTACTTAATTTAAAGGTGAAACTTCAGAAGACCTACGCCAGGTTTTTAGTATTAAAAACGTCATATATAGTTTCGGTTTGGCGCGGAGAGTACATATTTTTAAGATATTCCACCTTGATGGGGTCAAAATGAAATTAAAATAAATCCACCTTGCCTTCTTTTGATGAGTCAGGAAACCCTGATTTTAAATATTGGCAAGCCTGGTTTCAAACATTTAAACCAACGTTGATTTCCAAATTAACAACAAAACCCACGAGTAACCGTTGGTGAATGATAGCGGAATGTGATTCTTGTGCATTTATTTTGTTGAACTTTAATATGACTTTTGCTAACTCCTCGGACAATTTAATTAACTTTTGTATAGCTCATAACCTCATTTTAAAAGTGAAGAATTGCTACAGATGTGGGAACGGAGCGCGGATTGATTATAATGATAAAAGGTGGAGATGTGACTGGTATGTTTCCGTGAGAAAAAAACTACCAAAAGTATGATTGATCGCAAAGTATTTTTAAAAATAAAGATCTCACCAGCATTAAATAGTAAGTTTTGTTTATATGTTAGGCTTTCGAATTGCTAATACGCTAATACTAATAGTTGATTAAAAAATGGTGGGGGACGGGGACGAATCACCTACTATTAAAGGGGGATATGGAAGCGAAGCCCTCCATTTCGAAAAAAATTACCTTATGGTTCGAATTCTATCGGTTTCCAGACGTTGTTAGGCACTCCAATGTTTATTGTTTTTATGCAGTGCTCCGCCCCGAAGTGGCGAGAGATGTAGGAATGATGTGTTAGGTTAGGTTGTATTAAAAACTGGGTAACACTTCAGTTTCGGGGCGCATGGTAGGTGGCGTTGTTTATAGGCTACAATTTTGGGCTACAATATATGCCTTATGACGTCAGACGGTAGCGTCAGATGTGAACAATTACGGTGTTATTTTTTGTATATATATATATATATATATATATATATATATATATATATATATATATATATATATATATATATATATATATATATATATGCAGCCCCCCAGACCCCCCTAATTGATTGAAACTCAGGATCATCGCAGGGTGGTCTCCCCGCAGTGATATCTCCTCCACGAGCAGTCCCCTTGAACTTACTGGGGTTTTTTTCCCCTAACAGCTTTCGAACATTGTTGTTCTTTAGTCTTCCCTCTTTTAGTCCAAATTGGACTCTGGGGGCCAAATTTATTCTTCTGCTTCACCCTTGGCTCTTAAAATGCTAAACCTAATTCGCAACCGCGGGGTTCGTCTTTCTAGTGGAGCCTTGCACACTTCCCCCTTGAACAGTCTTTAATGTCAGAGCGAGATGCTCCCCTAGCCCTATTATCGACTCTAGATCTGTATGCGATACCTCTGCCGTGTACGACAGGCCTCTGCGTCACAAGTTCAGGGGTGAATTTGTGATACTAAATTAATGGCGGCATGGATAGGTTGTGATCTCTACCCAGCCCCTTGAAGCTCTGGATAGGAAATCATCTTTCTAACCTACCTAGGTAGCTTAAGGGTCCTTGCCCTTCCGTCGTTGCCGAATCCTAGTTGGCGTATTCTACCTGCCACAGTTTGCACCAACATGTGGACTTTGGATGGACAAGTCCTCCGTGGAACCTTGCTTCCTTAAGTTCCTGTTCCTCGAACATGTGAATCTGACATACAAAACATTGCCCCATATACACAGATGGTTCCGAGTTAGACCGAGGCGTGTTTGCTGCAGGATTTTAAAGATTTCGTTATGTTCTCTGACTCTAGTAGAAGTGTTTTATAAGCGATTTGCTCTTTTAATGCTTCGCATCCATTAGTTGCAGAAATTTGCAACTGGCTTGTCCAGAATGCGTCGGTTATCGGGTTTCTATTCTGTTGGGTTCCCAGGCATGTAAGGGTCCTGGGTAACGAGAGGGCTTATCAGCTGGCCCGTTCAGCCTATCCTGGGGTCCTGGATAACTCTGCTTGGTCTTTTCGAGATTTCTTTTCCTCTATAATAGATTGTTTTCATTTGTGGCAGGACGAATCCGATGGGAGTTAATCCTTTAAATTACACAATATCATAGTTTGTTCGTTCTTGGCCGTCGAACTTTGAGACTACGGTCCCTATAGGTGCCCCTTTGCCGCATTCTCATCAGCCACATGTGACTTACCCACTGTTATTTTGTTTCTACTTGGGCTCGAATTTCCTTTCCCACAGTTTTTGTGATGGTGACCAATCGGTCGCCTATGTTATATTGTAAAATCGTCATTTTGCCATTCCCCAGCCGTCCTTTTTCTCGTGCCTTTCAAGTATACTTCGCCTATCCCACCTTCATTTTCTTCTAGCAAAGGAATCCTTTAAACCCTCATTTTTAACATAATCTCAGTTGTCTTCTCCCTCTTTTATAAATAATTCACCCCATTTGTTTATGCTGCCATTTAGAAGCCACTTGGATTGGGTAGCTGACCAATTTGCTTCTTCCTTAAATCTTTAATCCTTATCTGCCCACTCCCTGCACTCCCAAACTTCGGCTACAGTCCAGCCTCGAGGCGTCCCCTGGTAGTCTCTTCAGTTTAGTGAGGCAGACCGCACTAAAATGTTCGCAACTCGTCGATACTACCGAATCTGTCTACTTCAAAGTAATATAGACGAACCAGGCAATTACAGTTCTACGGGGTTGTATTAGAGGTTTTCCGCTAAACTGGAAGGCGTAAGTCTCTCACATTTTCATATGCTTCTCACCCAACCATCTTTGGCGAGGTGGAGAAACCCGTTAACACATACTCGCATGTGCTAAAGTATAAAGACTCCTTCCTCTTTGAAGGCATGGTTGTCGAGAGACTGACCCTCCACTTCACCTCAATGTAAATGTCTTCATCAGACAACCAAATTCTACATCCCTTCCCTCCCACTAGTAATGAAGACTATAACAAGTTCTATATATAAGATGCACTATGCCCTTTCGTCGTGTCGTCACACTGCTCTTGGCCTTTACGAAATTCCCTACCCTATTCATTTAACACCTCCATAAATCGGCACTCCACTTCTTCTGGATGGATATATGCAATCATATTTGGTGGAGTGAAGTTTTCCTTCGGGTTAGCGTAGGGCAATCATTGTATATTTGCTCAAGCTGGACTTCGACTTCTTGGAAGTTTCCTGTAACTGTCTTATTGCCATGACACATAGCATTCTGTGCATGCAATTTCATGGATAGTATGGTAGCTTCCCTCCTCTCATTCGATACTGTCATAATCCATGTTATTTTACTATTCGGATGGTTTCCACTAAGTTTGCAGTGTTCTGGATCTTCTTCTCTGATTTAACCTAAACCTCATGATGCATTCTAGTGTTGTATTGCCATAGTAACGCTCTTCTTTGTTATCCACCAAGCTTATGGCACTACGCGCTAATCATTTATTATTAATAGTTTATTTCCCTTGAAATTCGTAGTTTACTACCCACCTTAATTTTCCAGTTTCTTGTGACTGATGTTTCCAGGTCTGTACAGGTTCTTATTGTATCTGTAGGAGTGTCAAGTCGGCCTGAGTGCGTATACAGCAAACCAGAATCTATAGGAGCTGGTGCGGTCCCAATTTCCCTTCCAGCACCCACTTTTCTCCGAGAGTATCCCGTCCTTACTTTATCTACCCAATATATTAAGGCTCGGCAGGAGGGGGGGGGGATACCCCTTCTAGTTTTCTACACACGGTTCCTGTGGTGGGTATGGCACGTACAAAGCTGGATCCGTCATCTTGACCCACCTACCACGCCATGTGTAGGATTTGGTCCGGGTTTCCCAAGGGGTGGTGGAAAAAGCGTATACCACCCCGCCCAGTGATAGCGGCCGGGGCCAATCAAAGACTCACAGTTTGGCCGTTTCCTTGTTGCATTCAGGGTTGGCGGTCGCAGGCAGGGGTGATGATGTCTCGCTTTATGACCATAGATAATGCCCCTTCGCCCCCCCCAATAAAATTAACCTCCGCTTTACCATCGTCAGAACCGCTCTCGGGCAGCTCTACACACCCTCCCCTGTGCTTTCTCAGGGGCCCCTCCAAACTTCTTCTACCGGAGAAGAGGCTTAATCCTCTTCCAGGCCTACTGGTGCGGTAAAATCCCTCTCATTCCCTTCTCTAGAGGCGCCGTTGGGCGATTGCATCTCTTTTCCAGCGGCAGTCCCTCCTTTTGTTTCACAGGAGACTGCCAAGAGAGCAGGCAGGCGGTCCAAAGTTGACCGTTCCAGGTGGAGCGGCTCGATAGAGAAAACCCCCTTAAGGGGGCAAAGGATAGAAGGGGAAGTCAGTCCATACCCTAACATCCTGCACTTGTGGATCTTGAGTTTACAGGGGTTCAGTATACCTGCCCCCCTCCCTTTCCCAACGGATGAAGGTTCGCAGGTAAACACATGATAAAAAAGAATCCCGAATGACATCCATGATATCTTTGGGGAATGGTGAGATGGAGGCCCCCCATTAGATGGAGATGGACCCGGAGGTGACCCAGCCCCGGAAGACAGGATCTTCGATGTGGTCTTTCCCTGCTCAGTGCCAAGCACCAAAGCTGACTCCAGCCCTGTGAATGCTCGCCTCAGACTTCTCGGGGCCCGGAGTACTCACAAAGAGAGGAGTGACCTCCTCCTTCTCTGGCTGGTGCCCCTTTAACAGCCCCAAACTTCTCCATTTCAGAGAAGGATATTTTTCTGGCCGGTCCATTGGCCTAAGGGCAGCTTTTGACGGAGGAGAGAATCGGGTCCATTCTAAAAAGAAAAGAAATAAAAAAGACTAATAGAAGTAAGTGTTCCACTCCCTCCGCGGGAGCTCTGCGGACAGACGGCTCAGTAAGGTACACGGCGATTTGCTTTCCTGGTTGCCGTGCTGACGGGACTCAGTGCCCCGTCTGGGCCCAGCTTAGCCTCTTCTTCTTTCTGATACCCTGTCTTTTTTTACCTTGCTTCTTCACTTTCCCTATAACTTCAAGAGAAGTTAGTCAGTCACCGACCAGCATCCTCTCACCCAACCAATCCGTTTCGGGGAAGAGGGGGGGGGGCAACGCCCCATGACCCCTGAGCTTTGGTTTGGAAGGAATGATGGGTTTTTAAAAACTTGCCTCACCCCCACCCTCACCTTTTTCGTATACCCTTTCTCTATCTTTTCATGGACTATTAATTTTATGCCGATCCAAAGGTGGAGCCGCCATGCTGATTGGCTGTCTGGTCACTAGGCGGGAGGAGTGGCATCAAATGGTGGCAACTGGCTTTGCCGGGCCCGTATTCACCCCTCGCAACTACATGAGGTGATTAGCGTTGGTGCTCCGTGCAAATAATACGGTCACCATGCCCATGAATGAAGTTTCCGAAGTCTCTTCCATAACTCCCCTTTCAGGGCGCTGATAGGGCTACTGTCTTCCAATTTATCGATCCTTTGTGCGTTCGAAGCTTGACTACGGATACAAGGTTATGTACCCGCAGCTCAGCCTGTATTGCGAAGGTGGACTCGATCTACCACATCGGCCTTCGCCTGGCGACCAGTGCCTTCCGCACTTTCCCCATTGAGAGCCTACTGGTCGATACTGGGCAGATATCACTCGCTCTCTGCTGTGGAGTATTCGCTTGTATGTGCGAGCCCGGTGCCTCC
Source organism: Ceratothoa steindachneri (assembly GCA_963969495.1). Classification (NCBI taxonomy): domain Eukaryota; kingdom Metazoa; phylum Arthropoda; class Malacostraca; order Isopoda; family Cymothoidae; genus Ceratothoa; species Ceratothoa steindachneri. The sequence goes on along the minus strand of OZ018323.1, from coordinate 155,984,757 downwards.
CTCAGTCGCCAACAGCTCTCACTGCATTCGCTGCTGATTTCGACGGTATCTATTCTGCCGAGTGAGCCAGTTATACCCTAATTCCTTTGGGTTTATTAGAACTAGGAAACTCCTCCGAGTGCTCGGTATATCTCTCGAGCCGGTGTCACTCCAGTTTCTGCCTAGTATGCCACCTTGGAGGGTACCACCTTTGACTATCTTTCACCATGCCTCTACTCCCAAAGCTTCTACAGTGCTGGGAATATTGCATTCGGCCTTTTTAGAGCACACTCCGTTTCACGGTGGAACCTTGCCAGTGTATACGGATGTCTCCATGTCCCAAGATGGGGTCGGCTCCCACGCCGTATCCCATCTGTTTGAAGTCAGCGGGGCGCTGCCAGGAGCAGCGTCTGTCTTAACGGCCGAGCAGGTTGCAATACAACGCTCAGTATGGGAGATAACGAGATGTACTTGGTTTGGAGACTCGATTGTGATTTATAGAGACTCATAAAGTGCTCTGAGTGCTCTCGAAGCAGTGAAGTCTCCACATATTCTGGCTCGCAATATCCGTGACGCCACAGTTTTGGCGAACAGGGCGGACCTCTAGCTTATCTTGTACTGGGTTCCTGGACATGTAGTAATTGCGGGGAATGAGTGCACCGATCTTGGCGCCAAAGAGTCCCCGACCAGAGTTTTGCAATTCCTCACACCGATTACCTAGCAGGAATACGTGTAGCCCTCCAGGCGGCTTACCAAAGAAGATGGGAGACGGTAGAAGAGAATTTAAGCTGACGTGCCATTGCGCCGCGACTGTTCCTCTGGACCTACCCGCCAATGCGGCGACGGCTTCAGGTTGCTTTCTGTCGTCTCCGAATCGGAGAGACTCGCGGGACGCATCGCATTTTTAATGGTGCGCTTGCCCCACCTAAGGGGCGCGTCGATTTGCCTTCCTGGGTGGAGTGGTGACAGGACTCTTTCCGGCCCCACTTTAGCCTCTTATCCTTCTTTCTAATACCTTGTCTCCATACCCTGCTTCCTTACTCTCCCTACAACCTATCAAGACGATGTCCCGTACGCCATGTTTAGACACCTGGATGATCGAGGTATGGCCTTTCTGTTATATTTTGTTTAACAGGATCTGGGTAGAGCGTATCCTCCCAGACTACTAACGAATCGTTACTCTCCTCGCTTTTCGCAAACCGGGGAGAGAGTACTTTACCCCGGCCGGTTTCCGCCCAACCTCTGTAACCTCCTGCGTGTGCAAGTTGATGGAGTAATTGGTTAATTTTAGATTAGCCTTTTTTTCTGGACAGCGGAGGCCATCTCTCTTCTACATAGTGCGGCTTCCGCAAGTTACACTACACATTCGATGATCTGCTCCGACTGGAAAATTATGTCTGTGAGTCCTTCCTTCGTAGACGGCACTACCTCACGGTGTTTGTTAATCTGGAGAAGCCTTATGATACCGCATGATAATTTGGTATCGTATACACTCTCCACACGATGGGGGCGAGGGGATGCCTCCCTATATTTATATCTGAATATTTGCGAGATCGTCGATTTCTCTTACATGTGTGGGGGGGGGGAGCCTTCTCCGTCCAATGGAGCAGGAAGATGGTGTCCTGCAGGGAAGTGTCCTCGGTATCAGATTCTCTGCCCTGAGCATCAACGGCATCACCTCTATGCTGCGAGAAGATGTTCTCGTTACGCTCTACTTGGATGACCTTTCGATCTCTTTTTGTGCGGGCCAGATGCCAACTCTAGATCGTCGACTCCAACTGGCATTGAACCGCGTCTATCGCTATACCAAAGTGAACAGCTTTCGGTTTTCATTAGCCAAAAATAAGGTGGTGCACTTTTGCCGCCATCCACGGCTACACCCTGACCCAAACTTGTTCCTAAATGCGATTCGCTTGGAATTGGTTGACTCGCAGCGTTTCCTTGTTCTTGTATTTGACCGACGCCTCAAGTGGGATGCTCATATCTGCAGGCTGGGGGTCTCTTGTACCCCTATATGGATATTCTCGTTCCGTGAGGTTTAGCGCTTGGGACGCTGATAGTTCCACTGCCCTATTTTTTAATCAATCCTTTGTTCGTTTGAAGCTCGACTACGGATGCGAGTTTTATGCATCCGCAGCTGAGCGTGTATTGCGAAAGGTGGACTCGATCCACTACACCGGCCTTCGCCTGGCGACCAGTGCCTTCCATACTTTCCCGATTGAGAGCCTACTAGTCGATGATAGGGAGATGCCACTCGCTCTAAGCCGTGTGCAATGCATTATTCACCTGTCCGTGCGAGCCCGGCGCTTCCCTCAGTTGCCAACAGCTCTCATTCCATCCGCAGCTGATTTCGACGGTACCTATGCCGCCGAGATATGCCAGTCATACCTAGGTGGCTTCTTCGAGAGTTCAGTATAGCTCTTCGGCTGGAGGCGCCCCTGGTTCCTCTCAGGACGCCACACTAGAGGGTACCACCTTTGACTATTTGTCGCCACGCCTCTGTTCCCAAAGCTCATACAGCGGCGGGGGTATTTCGTTCTTTTTTTTTGAAGCACATGTTGTGTCACGCTGTAACCATGCCAGTGAATACGGATGGCTCCAAATCCCAAGAGAGGTCGGCATCCAATCCCTGACCCTTTGTTTGAAGTCAGCTAGGGTCTGCCAGGCCCTGTGTCTGTCTTCACTCCCGATATGATGTGAATACACCGCTCGGTATAGTAGATAACTCGACGTGTCCAGTTCCGAGACTGGATTGTGACTTAAAGGCTATTTACAAAGCCCACTAAGTGCTCTCTAGGCAACGGAATCTCTGCATCCCGTGGTTCGGGATATCCGTTACGCCGCGGTTTTGGTGAAGCGGGCGGATGTCGAGATTATCATCTGCTCCTTTCCAGGACATGTAGGAATTGAAGGGAGTGAGCGCGCAGATGAGGGCGCCAAAGAGTCCGCGAGGACTCGGCGACAAGTGAAACGTTTCGCTCTTCCTCACGCCGATTACATAGCAGGAATGGGGGCTGCCTTCCAGGCTGCTTGGTAAAGAAGATGGCAGACGGTCTAGGCGAACTTAAAATTACGTGCCATAGTTACGCGACTGTTCCCATTGACCTACCCCCCAATGCCGCGACAGCTTCAGGTTGCTTTCTGCCATCTTATAATTTGACACACTCGTGGGGTGCACTCCATTTGATGGAGCGCTCGCCTCCGAGTCATTGCGACGACTGCGTTGTTCCCAAGACTGTTAGGCACATTTTTGTTGAATATGCTAGTCTGAGTGATTTTCGTGCACGTTACCTGTCTCGATACCGTGACGAGCGGGGTCACTACCTTTTGTCCCTTGTACTCGGGACGGTTTCGTGCACACATACTTGTGGACTATACGACTCTTTGGAGGAAGCGTGCCGGTGCGCGCTTCCTTGTTGCATTTTGCTTTTTTTCTTATTTTTTTTAGCCTTTGTCCATTTTTATCGTTGTGTGTTATTAACGTATTGTTATTTGCGTTGCATACGGTGACTTATGCCCAAGTTGGCAGTCGCTAAATGGGCTCCTAAAATGAAAAAGTCACCTCAGGCACCATGTTCATCTCAGGGTGTAGGGCTTCATGTGCCCCCTCCCCCTGAGACATCACAGATCCCATTCGAGTTTCCTTTTCACCTTCTAATGCCGGCGAACCGGCATCCGTCGAGCAAGAGAGGGGGACATATAAACTGACCCCCTGCAAACTGGAAAAAGTAACAATAAGTGAGTGAGGGAAAGTCCCCTGCACCAGTAGACATAGGAGGGGAGTAAGCTTTCTCTCCGTTAGAACAAGTTTGTCCCCTACGAAAGCACATAGGCTCGGGGGAAGGGGGGGGGGTCCTTTTCCGCTGTGGAGCTGCCCAAAGGCAGCCCTGGTGATGTTAGAGGGGAAGTATTTGACTGTAACGACTCATCATTGTGCATGGGGTGACCCTATTATTATCACGGCACGCAAAAGCTCATCAGTGGAAGTGAGGAAAGGGACGGTTGTGGTGAAGTAGGTTGTTAAAAACGCGCCACCCCAAACTGGAGCTCAGGGGTGAGGGGGCCTTGCCCCCTCCCAACTCAGCACTGATCCGGGTGGTTGGCTGAGAGGAAGCTGGTAGGTGTCTCCCCTGTGAAATTAGAGGCCGACCAGAGAAAGGTGCGGGAGAGGTTGTATGGAAAGTGAGGAAGCAAGGTGAAAAGACAGGGTGTCAGAACTGCGGCCAGGAAAGCAAATCGCTGGGTCCCTATAGCAATACCCTCTAGGGCATTCCTATAATGGCAAGGCTCCCAGGGAATTTTAATATATTTAACTGTTCTCCAATCAAATAATCATGATGATTTAATCAATATATATATATATATATATATATATATATATATATATATATATATATATATATATATATATATATATTTAAATTGTAACCCATCTCAACATAAACGGAAACCTAATTTTACTTTCATTCCACTTTTATTTTACTTGTATTCCGCAAAAATCCCTCTAGTAAAAGATTTACCCTTACACCAACACATACAAACGAACGCATGCCTTTAGCAGCCCGCTTTGAAGCAGTCACCCACTCACTCGTGCTCCACTTTACTTCGAATCAAGATCCCAATTCACAGTCCATCATATTTACCTTACCTTAGTTACCTTACCTTAATTACCTCACCTTACATTTTACTTCATACATTGCATTACCATATATTTCACTGCCTTCCTCACAAGTCAACCATACTATCCTACACTTCACATCCTTTTTACAAGTCAATTATGCCTGTAATACCATCCTATAATCTTATCCTTCAATACCATCCTGTAATCCATATTTCAATTATATTTACGCTGTATTCCTTAACAATTCTCAATTTAATTATCTCATTCATTCGTATAATTGGAATTTTCTCTCACTTGTTATTTCCTAATTCAATTCTCTCATGGTGCATTCGTTGATTTTATCAATATATATTTTGCTTATCGTCAGTTTTCTTATAGCTCTCGCGTTCGAAGTTTTCCAAATTCAGTTGACGTCAGTCGGTAGGCCTAAATATTAGCAGACGACTATTCCATTTAATTCAACAAATTTATGGTAATAGTTTTCAAATAGCTATCTAGGCTGATTTATTAACTAAAATCAATCCCACTAATAACCAATACCAAACTCCTTACGGGAATTCGCCTGAAAGCGCGAGCCTGGCACCTCCCTCAGTCGCCAACAGCTCTCACTGCATCCGCATCTGGTGTCGACGGTGCCTATTCAGCAGAGATATGTCAGTTATACTCTAAGCCCTTGGTTTAAGCCTAGGAAACTCCTTCGAGAGCTAGGTATAGCTCGCAGACCGGTGGCGCCCCCGGTTCTCCCCAATACCCCACCCTGGATGGTACCACCTTTGACTATTAGTCGTCACGCCTCTGCTCCCAAAGTTTCTACAGAGCTGGGAGTATTTCGTTCGGTCTTTTTGGAGCACACTTCGTGTCACGCTGGAACCGTGTCAGTGTATACAGATGGCTCCAAGTCCCAAGAGAGGGTCAGGTTCCAAGCTGTATCCCCGCTGTTTGAAGTCAGCGGGGCTCTGCCAGGCGCTGCGTCCGTCTTCGCAGCCGAGCTGGTTGCAATAAACCGCTCGGTACGGCAGATAACGCAACGTGCCCGGTTCGGGGAACGGATTGTGATTTACAGCGACTCATAAAGCGCCCCAAGTGCTCTCGGGGCATTGGATTCTCCACATTCCCTGGTTCGCATATCCATGAAGCTACGGTTTTGGCGAGTCAGGCAGATGTCGAGATTATCTTATGCTGGGTTTCTGATCATGTAGGAATTGCACGGAATGAGGGCGCCGATGACGGCACCTTAGAGTCCGCGAGGACTGGGTGACCAGACCAACGTTTCGCTTTTCAACATACAGATTACATGGCAGGAATACGGGCAGCTCTCCGGTCTGCTTGGCAGACCGGAGAGCTTTTGTTTAGCTTTTATCATTTTTTTATCTTTATTTACTTATTGGTTTTTAATATAGCCTTGTATTAGGCTGTGGTGAGTACAGCGATTTATGCCCAAGTAGGCAGTCACCAAATGGGCTCCTAAAATTAAATATGATTAAGGCCTTTAGTGACTGACGGAGCCCTCGACTCACGCGGCCCAGCGCATAATGCACAGTATCTACAAACGCTTTCAATGTGAGATTCGTGGAAGTCTTCGGTCGCCAGGATGAGTTCGGTGTTCTGGCTTCTTGGCTGATCCACAAATATCGAAAGGTCGTCTACGTAGGGGAAGAGTAAGACACTTGAGGACACTTCAATGCCCTGTTGAGCCGAAAAGGGTTACCCCACCAGAATGCGGAATCAACGATCTCGTAGGAACTTAGATATGAAGCTTAGGAGACGTCCCCTTGCCAACATTGTGTGGACTGAATCCAGGATACCGTATCGACAGGCGGTATCATGGGCGTTTTCTTGATCGAAAAACACCTTGGCCGTGTGGTTTACAAATGAATGCCTCGCAGATAGCATTTTCCAGCCGGAGCAGAGCATACGTAGCCATTCGCAAGGACGATGGGAGTATCTGGACAATATCGTGTCCAGATCCTGTTGAACAATTTTAACAAAAATGCCATGCCTCACTCACTTCGGTGTCAAGGCCTGGCATACGGGGCATCGTCTAGACCTGGGACGGTGTCCAGGCATGATACAAGAGTGGAAGGACGCAACTAACTCAGCGTAAACCTGTCGTCGAAAGGTTCTCCGCCTCTCAATGTAAATAAAGCCCAGTCGGGGGTGTTCAGCAACATCACGACGAGAAGGTGCGGTCGCGAAAGAGTGCATGTTCGCCTTGTCCAAGATTGCGATCTCATTGTTTTGGGAAAGGTTGGGCTCGCCTACTGCAGAGACTCCAGATAATGAACGACCATTAATTGAGCCGTCAAAAATCCGAACCACTTCCTGTCCTTGTCTTCAGTCATCCGTAGCCGCTGTACTACTTATGCAAGGCACAGGCATTAAAATTGGAATGAAATCAAAGGCCTGCATTCGCCAATCCCCAACCCCTCCTTCCTTTGCCAGCTGCCCATCTTTCACTCTCGAATACACCTCTGGTGTATTCGAGAGTGAGTCGCTGGAATCAGAATCAATTTTTGAACTATTAGATTTAAGATAGGAGGGAATAAAATAAAATGAAAGTTCATTAAAATATATTTTCCCTCGATGCGCGACCGCACAATCAATCTTGAATGTCAAGTACTTTAAATAATCGAAGCAATTAGGAAATTCATTTCAAACGTAGCTATGTAGATGTATACATGAAATAGTCTAAACTTTGTTTTGTGCAATAAGTTTGAGAAAATGTTATTCTGACTACATACTGACTCTATGCATAACTCTACCTATACTATTCCTTTTTTTTCTAAAGTTGCATCTTAAACTCCAATTTACTTAAAGGTGATAACTATTATTTAGAAAGCAAGAATCAAATATATAATTTTAATAACTATCAATTAATTTGCGTTAATATATTTTCAGTAAATTTTGAATAAACTATATATATTCATATTTTAATAAAGGATTAAAGGTTTTAGGAAAAATAAATCGTTTGGGAGTAGCAAAAAGAGAACTAGTGACTAAAACAAAACTACTGCCCTAATTTTGATTAAACCGACAACAAACTTCTCAGAACATCGATAAAAGATTTCTGCAAGTCTCCGGACCTTTTTCTCGAAATTACGAGAAAAAGATTTCTATTACCTCTACTCCAAGTAGATGAGTTGCAGTCTATTGCAATTTGTGGGTTCTTCTTGTAAAGTGCATTTGGAATGTCTAATAATCTTCGGACATGGCCATGAAAATGGAAGCTGTGTACTTCCCAAATTAGTCTCCTAAATAATGGTTCACTAAAAACTCTGTCATTTTTCTTTGTAAATCTAACCTATGGAGACTGGAAAACACCTTAGACCAGACCCAATCGCATCATCCTAATATGTATACTATTTCATCTATATTTGGCCTAATGATAAATTAGTTGCCTCCTTTACTAATACAATCTCTCCGAAAATTTACCCAAAGAAAGCGATTTTTACATTTTACAGACCCGGCAGAAACTTTTTAGGGGGATGGGAGAGGGTAGACCAAAGATTGGCGAAAGTGCGTCTCACACACGAAACTTATCTATAGGAACGATAAAGGAAAATGGGGGCTGGAGAACACAAGCGACTTTCAACGGAAAGAGAAGTGACAGAGGAAGGAGAACGCGAGGCCTTCGCACAGGATTATACAGGAGTATTAAGGCAGGGTAAGTAGAAAGAAAAGGAAAGGAGCGGCGATGGGGCATATAATATAAAGAGTAAACGAGGACGAAGGATATGGTGAATCGGATAGGGTGGGTTGCAAAAACCAATGACGGCATCCCCGCCAGAAACTTTGCAGGGATAGATGCGCAAAAAAACGGGTGATGTTAGAGAAATATATGATGAATAAATAGACGCTTAGCCTTCTCCTAGTGTTGGGGTCTGGAAGGCATACAATCCTCTAGATGTCACTGCGGCATGATTACGCATGCTGCACCTAACCCCCTTGCTAGTGACTATAGATGGGAGGGAGATCGTCGGGCATAAGGCGTCCATGGGTTGTCCTGTATGACCGAGGCGGAGGTAAGACAGCAACAGCTGTTTGTGGCAGGAACGATGGAAGAATGAGGCCAAGAAGCAGAGGAGGGGTTTAATGCGGCGTCTGGTATGAGGTCGCTTTTGCCAGGCAACTAAGCAATGTGCATTAAGGATCTCATTTACACGTGGAACGACAGTGAATGGGAGACTGGGCGTGCTGGAGCAGAGTTTGACTAAGTTGGTCAGCCTCTTCATTGCCAGGTACCACAAAGTGGGACAGCAATGTTTATTTGACGGGTCGAAAGCTCGTGCGAGAACAATCGGATTTCGTGGAACAGAGGGTTGGAATGGGGGTAAGAGTGGTGGGATAATGCAGAAATCACAATTCCAGAAACGAATATGAATTTGATGGAAGGCAGTAGGAAGACTACGGATGGGAACCCGAATGCCGTAGAGCTCTGCGATGTAAGAAGAAACCCGAGGAAAAGAGAACAGAGAAGCGCCAATGCACCGTTTTCACCATTACGACAGCGAATGAGCTGTAGATAAAACGGGAGACATCGTTAAAGATGGCCGTACTTTGAAAGATAGTGGAGTTCTATTAAAGTTTTTAGCCACGTATCCGCTCAAAGGCTTCAAGGAACAGCCTCCCGGCAAAAGATGAAAGATATCTGATAGACTGGGAGCAGAGGAAATGGGAGATAGAGCGGGGCCACTCTCTGAAAATGCCAGTGGTCTTCAATGGTGGGAGAATGAATAACAACGAGAACACTGGATGTGGGCATACGGCGGAAGCGAAGGTTGGCCATTAGATAAGAGCGAAAAGCTTCTGTAGGCAAATGATTGCCACGGCTCAGTACTGGGTCATAAGGGGATGCGGAACTGTACACCACACAACTAAAGTCCAGTTTGGACTGGACTAATGCACTGTAGAGGCGAATTAACGTAGGGAGAACAGTGCCCCTTGTAGTAATGAACAAATGGCTTTAGAGTTTGAGCGTGTGTACGCTCAAACTCTAAAGCCATTTTTCTCATCGAAAATGAGGCTTAAAAACCTGTGATCGCTTCACCGGTATAGGCTCCTCAGATAAAAATCAGGCTGGCTAGTGGACATGCCGGCAGCGGCGGGACAGAAGGAAGAATTGTGCTGGGAGAACGGGAATCTCTGAAAAATAGCCCACTCAAAGGTTGCAAAGATGGCAGGTTAGATCTGTCTGGCGACCTTGGGAAGAAAACCAATCTGGTATTACATCACTAGCTCATATCCCTAGAATATACTCCTAATGAAACTGGGAAGAGAACAGATTAGCCCCTTTTCATCACAAAAAAAAGGAAAACGCTTAGGGCCGAGCCCTGAGACCCTGGTCAACGCCCTCCTACTGTGAGTAGTGGCTGGAGTAAGAAGAGCTTACATGAACCTGGAAGAAACGGTGGCGAAAGAACTAATGAATGTAGGCAAAGTAGAATAATGCAGACAAGAGATAATAGAGCGACGAGTGGTGTCGTAGGTTTAGAAGATGTCAGAAAATAAGGCCAGCGCGACACTACGGTACGTAATACATCCTGAATGTCATGACGAAAGCGAAGGGGATCGAGAACAGTGGAATTGGCGAAAACCAACCTGGTACTCGAGGAAACCATGAAATTCGGCCTACAAGGAGAGGCAAGAGTCGACGATGTTTTTGCATGATCTTGCGTGCACAGCAAACAGGTCATGGCTTAGGACAGTAGGTTTAAACGTCAGGAACTCAGAATCTGGTTTGAGGACAGGCAATAGGAGTACGGACGAGGAACTTTTCTCAAGCCAGATCCCATAATACAGATCTAGGATTATTCTTATTATGGAGGAGCAGACGAAACCGTCACAAAAGTTCAAGCGGACTTTATTAGCAGCACAACGCAAAACTCTAAAGGAGTAAGACGAAAGTTACGATGCAAAGATTGGAAAAACTAAAGCTAGATTAAAAGCAACCCAAGAAACTATCGATGTGAAAAACTGATAATAAATAGGCCAGGTAAAGTAAAAACTGTAGGACCTAGAGGCAGAGAAGGATGGCTTATAAAGTTTATATGTGATTTCGCGCAAAAGGAAGGAGCTTACGCATCATCTGGCATGCGTGATAGGTCAACGCATTCACAACAAAGTGTCGCCAAGGAGGGGCAAATAAACAAGTGGAAAAGCAACGGTGACAAAGTGGGGCATTCCGAGTGGGCAATCCGGAAAGTGCCACCTAAAACCTGAGGGAAGAGTCGTCTAGCAGATGGCTTTATACGGCAATCCCATTCTGACTGCCATAGGTGCCAAACATAGCTCATACTCTAGTGATAGAAATGCGTATATGGAAGGGAAAGCGCAAAGAGGTCGTAAGCGACGGCCACCCGAGCAGCGCGGGCTACTTGTTCATTACGCAGGACAAGGCGGCTAGGGACCACATAGAAGTCTATCCGGTAAGGGCATATCCCAAACTAATACAGATAGAGGTCACTCCTCGAATCACTGAAAATTGTAAAACAGTTAAAAGAAAATCAGCAAAAGATTCTGCGGTAAAATTCGATGCCCCCTGCGGCAACGAATCAGAAAGAACAAACTCTGATCATGCAACTGCCGCTCCTACACCAAAATCAGTTTTGGAGCCATCCGTGAACAGATGGCATTGGGAAGGGTGAAGAACCAAAGTGTCGTCAAGAAACTAACAACATATCATACACGAGGGACAACAGAGGATTTTTCCAATCGCAGAGCAATGCAAACAGCCGGGGATAGAGCCACCTCTGAGGATTCTAAATGTTAAAAGGCTGACAAAGTTGGATAGATTCATGCCCGTGACACGTGGTCAACCATTGTAAAAGCCAAGGCCAAAGCATATTCATGAAGGATGAGGTATTAAAATCTGCCACTGGCCAGCTGAAAAAGACCATCTTTTAAACTTCCGGAGGAGTGGTGGATGCGATGAACATAACGAAGACAAATCGAAAGAGAATGAAAAAGGAGGGGAAGTAAACACCTCTCGGCATAAAGACTATGCACAGGGAAGGTGCGAAAAGCACCGCCAGATATCCAAACACCAAGACTGCAGAGGCCGATGAGTACGCCACATACAGCAAAAGACAACCTCGACATCCCCCTCCCCGGATCACGGCTCACGGCGTCACGGACACAAGGGTACAAAGCCAATTCTTTTTTTAGCGCCCATCTGGCGACTACTTAGATGGACATAAGTCGCCCTATGATGGGCGCAGACGAGACAATACGGAGAGCAGTGTTGAATGGGCATATGGGAGCAGACTAGGGAAGTTACGCAAGTAGTATAGAGGATTATGTAATCACAGGTTACAGGGGAATTGAAAAAAAACCTGTCGCGTGTGTTTTAAATGATTTAGGAACGAAAGTTTCATGATATAGACTACAAAAAAACAAACAACCCAATCATTGGTCCCTAGAAGGCTTTAAAGGAAAAGCAAGTTCTACACTTTCGAGCATACAGCATATCGTCTGTAACTAGAATTTACATCTAAACAATGAGCTAGAATCACTATCACTTCAGATGTAACTGTGAAAATTGTGAGAAAATGGGCGATAGAATTTAAACAAACTTGCCTATTAATGCAAAAAACTGAATATTATGGATTACTATTATAAGTTCCTATTTGACCATTAAAATAATACAGCCTAAATTTAAGTGATGTGATTAATTAATTCACTATGAATTTCCTAAAATTACAAAATGTCTGTAATTTAAATTTTAAATGAGTGATAGTGTCTCATCTACTCTTTTACTGATGATAAAACTAGTTAGACCTTATGATTAAAACGTGGTAAAAGGCGGTAAGTAAACTGATGAAAATAAACAAGTCGGGTGAACAATATGAATAAATTCATTTTTACGACTTGTAAATGTATTTATGAACTTTGATTAGTAAAAGACGATAGAAAACACCCCTTTGACAAATTGACTTTCGCCAGTACCGAATTTCAGAATCCCTGGATAATTCATAAGCTCTAGTTCCAGAAGAGAAAAATAGGATTTTGAAAACGCGATCAATTGGGGAAGGAATAGAAACGTAAACTTGCGCAAGTAATGGCTAGTTTACGAGAAAAATAAGAGCTTTTCTCTACAATTTCCTTCCTAATTTTATTTATTTTTTGCAAAATACCTAAACAGTATATTTTGATGGAAAAATTGCACGTTTCACCCTTGGAAATTGTGGCATTTAGAAACCATTTCGCATCCAAAAGGCGATTTAATTCTTTTTATTTTCCAGCTTCATTTGTTTGGTCAACCATGAGGTGACGTCATCTAGATTGTTTTGATGCCATTGGATGTACAGACGGATCGTTTCCAGCGACTGTTGAAGGGCCCTTGCGCCCGACCCGACGTCCTTGTTCGCGAAGAAGGTTTCCACCTGTCAAGTCAAATTTAGTTTCATTCATTCGAATTGCAATGGTAAACAAAGGTCTTTAGGAGCGACAAAACGAAATCAAATTACTCCTGTAGGGAAAGGCATAGGCATGTCACTACGTGTTATGTGACCACGCGACTAAATGCAATATCTATCCTTGGATAAAATGTGGAAATGGCCCTGGGTTGGGAAGCCGCTTTCTTCTGTTATGAACACATTAAATTAAATTAATTCTGGGGGTAAGCCTCGATATATATCTAGGGAGCCTACTTACCCACCATTTTTTCCCCCAAATTCGCCTTCTTGGTATGTCTTTCCTATGGTATTAATGCCTGACAATAAATATTTATCGGGCAATATCATTTTACTCTAAGGAGGGGTTAACATATGTTAAAGAGGCTCGTTAATTGCTCTAATTAGAGTAAATATAAAAGAAAACTGACACTAAAGGGCTGGTTCATCCGAAACGACCAAAAAAGGTCTTCAATATTTTCTATAGTCTAGGACTAAAAGGGGATAAGCAATATGAAGAGATTATAAATTTCCCATTTTCGGCCGTAGAGGAAGGATAAAAACACAGGAAAATTAGTTGTTAGCTGCACGTCGTATATGGCGACAATGTGATTGAACATGTGCAACCGAAGGCTGGGTACAATTATTCCACAAGCGAAGCGGTCATGTCTTGCATCGGGTAAGGGTATTTCTTTTTTTAAGAGCTCATCTGGCGACTGCCTACTTGGACATTAGTCGCCGTATTAAAAACCTGCCTAGTACTAGGCTACTTTAAATTCAAAAACACACAAAAAACCCCAAAACATAACACCAAAAATTAAAAAAAGAGAAGGCAACGAGCAGGAAGCAAGCTCCTACATCAGGGGGGGAGAGTCTCCCTGCACAGAAACCTACAACCTACAAGGGGGAAAAAAAAACTGGTTAAGTAAAAGGGAGAAGGCCGGCCTCCCCCCCAAAGTCTACAAGACAACCAGTCAAGGTGGAAGAAACTCGTCCCGAGAACAAGGGACAGGCGGTAGCGACCCCGCCCATCCCGGTACCGGGACAGGTAACGTGCGCGAAGATCACCCAGACTGGGACATTCGACAAGAATGTGCCGAACAGTCTGGGGGACGACGCAGTCGTCACAGTAAGGCACTGGCGAGCGCTATACAAAATGGCGATGGGTCACAAGTCTGTCCGATTCGGAGACGACAGAAAGCGACGTGAAGCTGTCGCGGCATTGGGGGATAGGTCCATGTAAACAGTCGCGGCGCAATGGCACGCAACTTTAAGTTCCCCTTGACCGTCTCCCATCTTCTTTGCCAAGCAGTCCGAAGAGCTGCCCGTATTCCTGCCATGTAGTTAGTGTGAGGAAGAGCGAAACGCTGGTCCGGTCGCAGAGACGAGACCTCGCAGACTCTTTGGCGCGCTCAATCCCGGCAATTCCTACATGTCCAGGAACCCAGCAGAAGATAATCTCGACATCCGCCCGGCTCGCAAAAACTGTGGCGTCACGGATATCGCGAACCAGGGGATGCGGAGATTCCAATGCCCCGAGAACACTCAAGGCGCTTTGTGTCGCTATAGATCACAATCCGGTCTCCCAACCGAGCACGTCGCGTAATCTCGCGTACCGAGTGATGTATTGCCACCAGCTCGGCCGTGAAGACAGACGCAGCGCCTGGAAGCGCCCCGCTAACTTCAAAAAGAGGGGATACGGCGTGGAAGCCGACCCTATCTTCGGACTTAGAGCCATCCGTATACACTGGCACGGTTCCAGCGTGAAACGAGGTGTGCTCCAAAAAAACGAACGAAATAATCCCGGCGCTGTACAAGCTTTCGGAGCAGAGGCGTGGCGAAAAATAGCCAAATGTGGTACCCTCCAGGGTGACGTCCTGGGAAGAACCAGGGGCGACACCGGCCCGAAAGCTATACCTAGTTCTCGAAGGAGTTTCCTGAAGAAGCGGGGTAAGGCTCACCGCAATTGACACACTTGGCCACACACGATTTGGACTTATCGTGTGCGGCCTTGGAGCAATTGACACAGACTTCGGGTGACCCCGACTTTGCACGTCTACAAGAACGATTCGTATGGCCGAAGCGGTGACAGTAATACCATCTCCGCGGCAGGGTCACGTATGCCTTCACGACTAGCGATACCAACCGGCACGCACCGACTCAGGGAGCTTGTCACAGTCGAACGTGACGAAGAGTGTAGGGGTGGGTCTCGAGGCTCCTCCCTGTTTTCTCATCACACGTTCGACCTTAACCGCCCCATGGTCGGCCAGCACTAAGGTGGTGTCCTCTATGGAGTAGTCAACGAGTTCCCTCGCATAAACTACTCCTTTCACAAAGTTCATGGTAGAGTGCGGCGTCTCACTCACCGGGGTGCCATGAAGTATCCGAAGAGCACTTATCTTGGCCTCTTCGGAGGGACCCGCTGCATTCGCCAGAAGGCTCCCGTCCGAGAAACGGGTCACCTTCGGCTCTCTACCAATTACACTAGCTAATGCTCTCCTCTGATGGATCATGTTGCCCTTGGCCAACATGCTGCCATTAGTGGAACGAATAACGAGGAAGAGTTTGAAGCCAGCGGGCTCGAAAACGCCAGGTAACCTCTGAATGAGGAACCCCGATGTTATCGAGGCTCCGCCCTGCGCACTTTTGGTCTTAGTCAGCGGCTCCGCACCCGGAGGGGCAGAGGGGCACAATGTGCTGATCTTGGCTTGGTCGCTTACTGAAGTGGCCACAGACCCATCCGTCCCCGCAGCCCCAGCGGATGGAGAGGAGCCCCGAGTCTTTTTCCTATTTTTTTTTCTTTTTAGGAGAGGATGGCGGGGAATGAACCGGCTTCTCCCCTCCGCCTGCAGAAGCCCCCAGGCCAGATGGACCGGCCTCAGCCAGGTCCTTCTCCGAGATGGAGAAGGTCCTGGCAGTCGCAGGGACACCGGTCGGAGGAGATCCCTCTCCTCCCTGTACTGCCTTGGAAACCCAGGCCGTTTGAGGAGGACCTTGCATAGGGGCGGATTCTGGTTCGGTGCTTGGCGCCGAGCCCGGATTCCCTCCCATGGAAGGCCCTACCGTCTGAAGTTGGGTTGCCTCAAGGACCATGTCTATCTCAGGGGGCCTCCAGTTGGCCATCCCCTCTCCCAGGACATCGCAGGTCCCTTTGGCGGCGTTGTCACAAGTCATGTATGGGGAGGCACAGGCCTTGACCCCGGCAAGGTTCAATATTTTTGCCAGCAGGTCTTTTGAGGGAAGCGACCGAAGGGGACTGGCTTCACTCTCCCCCCTAAGGGGGTTTGCCCTACCGAGCCGCTTCAATGGGGAGCGGTCGGCTATGGGCTACCTGCTGGCTTTCTTGGCAGTCACCTTGGAAAGAAAAAGGGGGACTGCGGCTGGGAAGAGCGAGGTGCCCGAAAGCACCTCCAGAGAAGGGGGTGAGGGGGAGTCCCCTACACACGTAGGAATATGAGAGGAGTAAGCCTCCTCTCCGGTTAGAGAAGTTTGGAGGGTCCCCTGCGCAAGCACAGGGACGGACCTCCATTTTTTTCTGTGGAGCTGCCCGAGGTCGGCTCCGTCGATGAACAAGGGGAAATGGGGAGAGATTTTGGTTTTGTTAGGTTTGCATTCATGGGCATGGTGACCCTATTTTTTCCACGGCAGGCAATTGCTCATCACCCCTCGTAGTAGTCCGCCCTGCAAGAGGTGCATACAGGACCTGGCGTGCCGCCATTTCGGACCACCCCTTCCGCCCTGTGGCCTGGCAGTCTTTCAGCATGGCAGCTCCACCTTGGACACGGCGTAAAATTGATAGTGTGTGAAGAGAGAAGGAAAGGGAATGTGAGAAAGGTATGGGTGGGGATGAAGCAGGTTGTTAAAAACCCACCATCCCAAACCGGAGCTCAGGGGTCAGGGAACATTGTTCACTCCCCTTCAGCCCCAATCCGGGACGTTTGGCTGAAAGGAAGGTCAGCATCTACCCTGTGAAATTAGAGGCTGACCATAGAGAGTTGTGGGAGAGGTTGTATGAAAAGCGACGAAGTATTGGAGAAATACAGGCTGTCTGAAATAAGGAAAAGAGGCTAAGCTGGGGTCAGACGGGGTGCTGAGTCCCGAAAGCACGACGGCCAGGATGGCAAATCGCCGCGCTCCTTACGGGGTCGGGTCAGGGTACTACCCAATCTGCTTATTCTATTTCTTTTACATTTTATGGGATGATGTATGCTCCGGAAGAGAAGACTCACGTCTACACGGGTCGCCCTGACAAGACTCCGGTGCGGTTGTCTCCCCCCCATCGCATATCAGAACCACATCAGCTTAACCAACACAGACACCTGCAACCGATGTTAGCAGGAAACAAACAGCCCAATAAATATTCAAAACATGAGTAACACTCAAAATAGAAACATCCCTCTCACGTCACACACGGGTCACCCTGGCAAGGCACCGGTGCGGCCCTCCCCCCCCCCAGTAAATATATACAAATACCACATTGGCCTGACTTAAACAGACATTTGCTGCCACTGCCACCAAGAACCCGAGAGTAAAACATGTACATACACCATGATCGACAAAAGACTCCCATTGAAATCACACCTGAAGATACAGAAAGTCCTGAGTCTCTGGGATAAAACTCAGCCCTGTCGGCGGGTCGTCAAAGCTACCAGATATGGTGCACCAATCTGCACTCATTCAGATAGCTTCATTTCTCTTTATGGGTCCTACTGATCAATGGGGAACAAATTTAACAACCAGAGAAGGAAACAACCGATTCAAACATTTTTACCCCCGAGAATTTTACCAATGAGCAACCGAGGGGTGGGAACGCAGAAGCAACATAAACATATGTGCACACTATCCAAAAGAATAAGTTCAAATAACCCCCTATCACAAACACAACAAGCACAGACACCCTTCTTGCATAATTCTCGCTGCCATAGATATAAACAAAGCCTTAGACAAAGTACCAAAACACATACTTGCTCCAACCCGCTCAGAATAACGCACTCTGTCATTACAGGGATGACCTCGAACCACACAACCCCCACTTACACGCTCAAACAAAAATACTCCCGCTCAACGTTCACGTGGACATGATCGGAACCCAACACCTCAGCAGAGCATTGAACCCATCCTACCCCAACCACTACAGAGACACGAAAAAGAAACCCCAAAAGACAATTTACAACACCTGTTCCGCAACCTACTTCCAAACCACAAACTAATAAAACATCCATGCCAACCTCACCTAAAGACACTTAAAATCAAACATCGTAAATGAAACCACCTCCCAAATAAACCAATCAGAAAAATCGCTACATCGGACACACACAGTCATTCTGTCCCGACTAAGGTCAGACCATTACTCCAAAAGTATAAACACAATAAACCTCCCCATCAACAACATGCACCAGACGCAACTAACTCAATAACAACACCAAACACCTCCTTGACAACCCGAACCTCAGACACGGACGGGGAGATAATGTGGGAAACCAGGTGTGGTTGAAGATGTATGCGGATATGGAGGTGGGACAAAGGTGTTACAGGAGGATGTTTGAGCCAATAATTTATTTATTTATTTTAAGGATTTATAGCCTGTTTTGCCATTTAGGCTCATCTGGCTTAAGTGGTCATAAAAGTTATAAATACCAAAGCTAAACAGAAAAATGAGTTAAAAAAACATATATAATTAAAAACAATAGAAAGAGCAACAACATAGGATTGGTAGCTTTCCCATAAAAATATGGAAATGGAAAGACAAGACTAGAATAAACTATAGTTAAAATACAGGACAGCAAAGAAACAGCTAAAGTATCGGGTATGTGGACAAATATTATAAGTTAAAAATAAATAAAAAGGGGATAAAATATTAAAATATAGGTTAGCACCAACGAAGGTATTAAATTTTGGAAGAAAGGCCGGCATCTTCCAGAAATCCCAATAAGTTGGGCACAACATGGGGAGACTGTCCGAGAATAGAAGCAAAAGTGGGGTAAAGACCGAAATACTTCTTTCGGTGGGCAGAGTATCGCGGGCAGGTGAGCAGAATATGTTGCACTGAGATGCGAGTGTGACACGTCTGGCAAGATGGTGGTTCTTCGTTGGCCATTAAATGGCCATGGGTGAGGCGACAGTGACCGATTCGCAGGCGGCACAGCACAACTTCATGCCATCTGGTGGGAGAGTATAACGATGGCCACGGGAAAGCGTTTTCCTTGAGTTGGAGTAGGTGAGGATGAACATACAAGTTCCAATATCGCTCCCATTCTTCTCTGACCAATTTACGTATGAGAGGGATGCAGTCTCTTGTGAAAGATCGGTGATTGGGGTATGGACGATGCAGTATGGAGGGCGGCCTTCTTTGCTTCTAGGTCAGTCGTTTCATTTCCCTGGATATTTGAGTGTCCAGGGAGCCAGCAGAATGATATGGAGTACAAGCGTCCAATCAAAAGATGTAGGGTTTCTAAGATTTCTATGGCTACAGGGTGTCGGGGGGGACAATCACTGAAGGGAAGTCAGCGCACTCATAGAATCCGAAAATATTGTATATAACCCTGGGGAATGGAGACCGAGGGCACGCAAGGCTATTTTTATGGCCACGAGCTCTGCTGAGAAGACAGATGTTGTAGGCTGTAGGGTAAAGGGTAAGGTATGAGAGGGAAGGACAGCAGCGCATCCAGTCCTTGTATAAGTTTTCGACCCGTCGGTGTAAATAGGAGTTTCACCAGTGTGAGTTTCTGTATGTTCTTAAAACATGGTGCGTTGAGCTGCAGTTGGTATTTGATCCTTGGGGCCTCTCAAGAAAAGTTCACAGAACTTAGCACTTCTGTGGGTCCATGGGGGTAGCGTTGGTGGTCTTTCCACCACAACTGAGAGGTGTCTAAGCTCGAGTTTTTCCAAAAGCTGTGCTATGCGCAGTGTATATGAATAGAAGGTACGGGGGCGAGTCTCTGGTGGAGGGGATGTGGAGCAGAGAATTCGAGCGAGTTTAGATCGCATACGGAGGGATCCGATGTAGAATCGGAGGCAGTATTCATTACGGCGAGATGAAAGAGGGAGGAATCCTGTTTCAGCATAGAGAGATAGAACAGGGAAGGACTTAAATGCCCCTGTAGCAAGGCGCAGGCTTCTGTGATGCAGCAGGTTTAGTTTATTTAGCATGCTTTTGGAAGCCGTAGTCGAGCTTTGAAAGTAATATCAAACTGTGGATCTCAAGGAGGGTGCGGCGGCCAGCTCTCCAGTGTAGTTTTGGTAAAGAGGCCATAAGGGCAAGTACAGGAACGCATCTTCTCACGAGGTCTTCAATATGATATCGCCAGGTCATACGCTGGTCGAATATAAGGCCTACGAATTTAGTATGGGTGGTGAATTTGATCGGCGAGCCAGAAATATTAAGGCTTATCCTAGGAATCTATTTACGTCGGGTAAATATAACTGCCGTTGTTTTGGGGTGGGAGATGGCGAATCCGGTCGATGAGGAATGAGCCGCTATTGAATCCACGGCTTGCTGGAGCAAGTTGGTAGCCATCGCCGCGGACGAGCTCGTCACCCAGATGGCAATGTCGTCTACATAAAGTGAGCAGTGTACAGGTGATAATATATGTTTTGAGAAAGCATTGATCGCAATTACAAAGAAAGAAGTGCTAAGCACGCTTCCTTGGGGGACTCCCTCATATTGTACAAGCTTTGTAGAGCGAGCGCCTCTGAGATCGACAGAGAAAGAGCGGTCTTTTAAGTTGTATAAACAGAGCCAAAGGGTTCGCGAACTCTCATGTTGTATAGCTGATGTAGAATCAAGCGCCGCCAGACTGTGTCATATGCTTTTTCTAAATCGAAGAAGATTGCGGTGACAAACCTTTTCCTAGAGAAAACAAGGCCAATGTCATGGTCAAGTAAGGCAAGAGGGTTGAGTGTGGAACGATTTGGGCGAAACCCAAATTGGGACGGAGAGAGAAGCTCCTGTTCTTCAAGGTACCACATCAGGCGGGTGTTCACCATGCGTTCGAGCAACTTGCATAGACATGAGGTAAGGGCAATTGGCCGATAATTTGTTGGGTTGGAAGGGTCTTTTCTTGGCTTGAGAAAAGGAATGATGATGCTGTGACGCCATTCTTGGGGAAAAGTTCCAGAAAGGAAAATATGATTAAAAATTGTTAAGAGACACTGGACGGCATTTAAATGGGCATGTTGGATCAGGATGTATGATATTAAATCTTCTGGAGGGGTAGAGTTCTTACACGATGAGAGTGACTCCTGGAGTTCTTTCATCGAGAAGGATTCATTGTAGCTCAGTTTCCTAGAGGCTTTGAACATTGTGACGATTGAATTCGGGAAGGAGGGGTCCATGGAAGATTGAGCCGAGACTATTCGCAATAAGGTGTGCAACGTCCTGGGAAGCACTGACGACGTTGTCATTGTGACGGAGGGTGGGGAAGTGTGAGTGTCGTGACGAGCTGCAGATTTTATATATTCTTCGCCAAACCTTGGCTAGAGGGGTGCGGGAAGAAATAGAGGATGTGTATTGGATCCACGAGTAGCGCTTTGCCTGACGGAAGGTCTGGCGGGCGAGGGCGCATTGTCTTTTATAGTTGATGTATGAAGACGTGCTGGGATTATCTCGGAAGGTGCGATGCAGCCATTTCGTTCACGCTTAGCGGTGCTACAGTCTTTATTTGACCAGGTGACCGAAGGTTTGAGTTGAATATTGCGTAGTGGAACATGTTTGTGAGCAGTTGCTGAAAAAAGCTCCACAAACTGTTTTAAGCAGGATGTGCCTTGCGTTGTATCATCAGACACAGTTATGGAAGACGATGATGTTAAGAAGGATTCCCAGTCAGCCTTCTGATAAACCCAATACGGTCTTGGGGAGATGGGGGAGAGAGGGAAAAGATCTAGGAGCAGAGGATAATGGTGGGAAGTCAGTTGAGCACAGACAGAGATGTATGTGGGTAAAGGAGTCTGTCTGAGGATGAAAATGGGTAGGGGCTTCGTCGTTGATGACTTGTAGGTCTTGTTGTAAGACTACGTCTAGTACGACATGTCCTTTGCTGTTGTTTATGGTTTCGTACCAGTACTAGTTACGAGCATTAAAGTCTCCAGTTAAAAGGAATGGTTTGGGGAGTTGGGAGACAAGTTCACTCAGGAGGGCAAAGGTGATTGGCTTGGAGGGTGGGAGGTATATTGAACACACAGTTAAGAGCGTAGATCGGTGAAGGTAAACAGCGAGGGCATTAAGGCTAGTGCGGAGGGTGGATGGTCGTAAACGGTATATCCGTGCGGACCAAGATGAGGTTGCTATAAAATTGGGGATGTAGAAGGCTGACCTGGGTGTAGCCGGCATGAGAAAAGTAAGAGGGATCTTGGAGCTTCGTTTCACTGAGGCAAATCACTTCGGGGAGAAATTGTTTTAAGATGGCCTGCAGCGAGCCGTAATTAGCTCGTAGTCCGCGGATATTCCATGTTAGGCGGAAGGTTGATGGCGTTAGAGCGTTAAAGGGTGAGTTGCACAAAGGGGCGGGAGTATGGTTCAATCGTTTTGGTCCGGGCGTATTCAGAGAGGGGTCGGTACGTTATCTGTGGGTACATCATGAGCGTTGGTTAAAGGGTTTGTTGGTGATTGGTGGGTAGTTTCCTTGGTGGTCGTAGAAGAATTTGGAGATGATGTCGGGTCGTAGGAAGCTATATTGGCAGCTGTACAACCGGGAGGTAGATCATAATCTGTAATCAGGGAGTGGCGGTTAGGTAGGACGGGGGGGGATAAGGCAAGGTGATGAGTAGGCCAAGTAATCACACGATTGATCAGGGTCAGTAGTTGGAGTGATTTCTGCGGTTTTATTTAAGCATGGTGATATCAGTGTGTTCTTGTCTATACAGTGAGGATGGTATGGCGGACCGATTCCATGTAGCTTAGCGAGCGAGAGCTCTACAAGATCTTTCTCGTCGGGTGAAGGTATTTTCTCGGACATACTTTGCGAGGGGCTATACGAGGTATATGATTTAATGTCGTAAAGCCACGTTTCATCTGAAGAGCTCATTGCTCCCGGGGAGCGTGGGACATCGTCCTCGAGTCGGGTGCGTTTGTCGTTGCAGGGACTCAGAGAGGAAGAGTCGGAGAGAGAAGGTAGAAAGGGCTTACAGCTTCCACCTCCCTCACGATTGCTCCGTGGGGGTTAAGAATTTCACTATCAGGAGTAACAATGGGCAGCGATAATCTGTGGTGAAGATGGGCGGGCAACGGCTTACTCTAAGTAAGGACAGTTTCCGGATTTATCGGGCCCTCGGTAGAAACGGGGGCCTGAGTAGTTGGGCGATCGCCAAGGTCATCATCGACTGGGATCGCTGAGGGTTCAGTTGCTGGTGACGCAAGGGCAAGTTCAGTATTTGATGCATATAAAGGGGGGTGAGGTTATCGAATTCAAGGTCTTTCCCTTCGATGTCTCTTCTTGCGATTGGGAGGTGACTCGGATCTTGAAGATAGTTGTACATGTACTTCGGGCGACAGTGGCACTCTTCGACGGGGAGAGGTGGGCCGTGCTCCACCAAGACTGGGAGACAACATTGCCTCTTCTATTACTTCGCCTTGCTGCGAATGTGTAGCTTGATGCGTGCGCTGCTTCAAGGTAATGATAACCGTTTGAGCTAGAGATAGAGAGGCTGTGGTCGGATAGTGCCGATGTACTAGCTTTGGGTTGAGCGAGGAGAATGCTAGGAGAACCACTCGTCACAGCGAAAAAGGTGCGTGTTGACAACGTGATGCCTTTTTCACGCAAGTCTATTTTCGCTTGACGTCTAGATATGCCAGATCGTATGGAGCGAACGCGGATCTCCTGATGGTAGAGGTAGTGAGGGCACTTCTTATGGCGGGCATGATGTGGGCCGCCACAGTTGAGGCATTGCGTCTCTTCTATGCAATCTGGGGCATTGTGTCCCAATTTTCCACATCGGAAGCACGGGTTCTCGGTGCTCTTACAATATTTTGCCGAGTGGGCAAATCTGTTGCAGTTACGGCACTGGAGTGGGGTAGGGTGTTCTTCTTGGACTCGTATGCGTGTTCATGCAAATTTTATAAACGGTGGTATCGTTTGCTGTTTTAGGGTTATCTTAGCAACCCTAAATGGGGTGAAGGAACGAGAAAATACTAATCGACTCAACATTATGGTGTTGGTCTGTGAAAACTTCTTTAATAACGGAAGAGATGAATTCATCTAGAAGAAGTTATCTACTAGGACTGTGCAATTCCTGACATTAAATTCATTTTTGTCACTGGCGGAGATTTTTAGAGAGCCGAGAGATTGTAGGCTGAGCAGGCGTTCGGAAAATGACTCTGTGGTAGCGCGGACTATTACTTCCGCGCGTGAGTCAGCGATTAGAGAAGTCAGGGGTGGCCTTAGGGAAAATTTCTTTTAAGGCGTGGTACGTGTGTAAACCACAGACCTTTTGTTCTTCTGGAACACGTAATGATATATAGCGAGACCAAGCAGAGGGAGCTAGGATGCTATGCAGGTTTGCCATCGGTTTTCGGCAGAGGTTAAGGTGCTGTTGAGCACGAGAAGGTTGAGTAATATTGCGAGGAGGCGACCTCGAAGTGGTTGCTGCGACGCTTTCCGTTTGAGGGCGAGATAGAGGCTGTCGCGTAGGCCTCGAACTCGCCTGGTCCGAAGAATGGCCCATGAGCATATCCGGTGGAGGAGCAGGGGTCGGGTGATCGGGAGTTTTTTAAAATTTCCATCATTGGGCATGGGGCCCCCGTTCTTATTGCGGGATGCAAACGCTAATCACCCCACGCAGTAGCCCGCACTGCGAGGGGTGAATACGGGGCCGGCAAAGCCGGCAGCCACCATTCGGGGCCACACCTCCTGCCCAGTGGCCAGGCCGCCCATCAGCATGGCGGCTCCACCTTGGGCTCGGCGTAAAATTGATAGTTCGCTGAGATAAAGAAAGTGGGTGTGAAGAGGATGAGGGTGGGGAAGGAGCAGGTTTTAAAAAACCAACCACCCCAAACCGGAGCTCAAGGGTGAAAGAGCGTTGTCCTTCCCCTTCTCAGCCCCGATCCGGAATAGTTGACTGAGGAAGCTGGTCGGCATCCAACCTGTGAAATTAGAGGCCGACCAGAGAAAATTGTGGAAGAGATTTGTGGAAAGTGAGGATGTAGGGTAAGAAAGCAGGCTTTCAGAAGGAAGGAAGAGAGGCTAAGCTGGGGCTGGAGGGAGCGCTGAATCCCGTCAGTACGGCGGCCAGGATGGAAAATCGCCGCGCCCCTTACGGGGTGAGCCAATAATGGAATGCAATGAGCGGAAAATCTATACAAGGTGTCCCAGAAAAAAGTTAACCATACTTTGAATTAGTATAACTCAAAACCTATTGGAGATTTTTGAGTCCTGTAAAACAAAATAAATTTAATGACTATTTACTGTCGATTCTGGAAATTTCATTAAATTCCCTTTTACGATATTGATACACTAATGGGTTTAGTGGAGGCTATCAAAATTATGTTTGCGCAAGGAAGTAAAATAATGAAACTTCGAAGTTTAAAATCACCAAATATATTTGATTCCATTTTTTAACAAAAACATCTTCATATGGGTAATACAAATCCATTTTTTAATTTTCTAAGCATCGTTTGCTTCCACATGTTCTCCATTTCTTTCCAAGCACAGTTGCGCCTTTGATCGCATTGATTGAACAACTTTTTTGATTAACTTGTGATTTTCCTTAAGTCTATTGACTTCACGTGTGATACTATCTCTTAACTGGTTGATGCTTTGTGGTGGAGTAGAATACACTATTATTTAGATATCCCCATAAGAAATAATCGCACGGTGTTAAGTCAGGAGATCTTGGGGGCCGTTTTGTTCTTACAGCAAGCTGTCTATGAGCTGGTGCGCCGTCCTGAATCCGCCAAAGTCTATTAAATTGATTGTCGTAAACCTGGCGGAGTTCCGGGAAGATCCTTTCGTTGATCATGCTCAGGTAGGTAGCACTATTCAAGTTATTCTCGTAAAACAATGGGCCGACAAGATAGCCATTCCCGCATATTCCGATCCACAGAGACACTTTCTGCTGACAAATACGTGTGTCAAAGTTGAATGCTGGGGGGTGGTTCAGCGGCGTATATTGCCGAATATTATGGCTATTTACCTTTCCATTCATGAAAAAGACTGCTTCGTCAGCAATCACAATGTTTTCCAAGAAACGAGCAGCTTTATGCAGAAGCCATTCGACAAATTGTCTACAAGGAAAATCAGTTACCTGAAGCTGGTGTCTTGCACGCATCTTATAGGGATGCCATTTTAAGTCATGTTTAATAATGCGGTTAAATGATAACTTTGACAATTGTAACCCATTCTTTCTGACTGATACATGTGGGTTTTGAAGAAGTGTCACTTGAACATTCTCGATATTTTCTGTTGTTCTTATGGTTCTCATACGACCCGAACGACCTTTATTTAGATTTAAGTATGTTCCTTCATCTTGGTATTTGCGAACATTTTTCCAAATTGTGGGCTTGCTTGGTTGGTGCCTACCTGGAAAACGTTGTTCAAATGAATATTGTACTTGTTTAATACTGCCAGTCTTAATAAAGTTTATGACTACAAATACGGGTTGATCTTTTGTTAACTGCATGATTAAAAAGG
The DNA here is from genome assembly GCA_963969495.1 of Ceratothoa steindachneri. Classification (NCBI taxonomy): domain Eukaryota; kingdom Metazoa; phylum Arthropoda; class Malacostraca; order Isopoda; family Cymothoidae; genus Ceratothoa; species Ceratothoa steindachneri. The sequence goes on along the minus strand of OZ018323.1, from coordinate 155,958,145 downwards.
TTCTATGGAAGTAAACTTTAACACAGAAACGCTTTGATTTGCTTACTAAGCAATAATGACGAGACCATACCACAGCGTTGCTGAAAAACCACTGTAAATGGCCTAGGCTTTGCTTGAAGAATGGCACAGTGACCTAGGCTACCTAGGGTCCCTACGCTTCTCTTGAAAGTGGACGGTGGCGTAGCCTTCATAAGCTTCGTTTCATTATTTTACTTCCTTGCGCAAACATATTTTTAATAGCCTCCACTAAACCTATTAGTGTATCAACATCATAAAAGGAAATTTAATGAAATTTCCAGAATCGACAGATAAATAGTGGTTAATTAAAACGCTTTTGGCAGGACCCCAAAATATCCAATACTTTTTGAGTTATATTAATTCAAAGTACGGTTAACTTTTTTCTGGGACACCCGCTATAGCGTGGATCTAAGAGACCCTAAAGGCTGGAAAGAGACAAAACTCATTACTTTGTCGCCCTCCGAGCTTAGGAATGACGCGAGGGTACAGGCTCTTTTCCGGGTCTCTAATAGGTTATATTGAAAGTCGTTTGGAGATGGTCGAAGGATTTTTTTTTTTTTTTTTAATTAAGCGGCTATCTGGCGACTGCCGACTTAGGCATTAGTCGCCGTAAACAAACAGCCTAGTTCTAGGCTACTTTAAAAATTAAACAGGAAACAATAAAACGAAATAACAATAAAAAAGCAATAACAAAAACAATAACAAAAACAACAACAATTAAACTGTGTTAAATGAAAGGGAGAAGGCCAGCCTCCCCCAAAAAGTCAATAAGTCCACTAGTCATGGTGCACGCACTCGTCCCGAGTACAAGGGACAGGCGGTAGCGACCCCGCCCATCCCGGTACCGGGACAGGTATCGTGCGCGAAGATCACCCAGACTGGGACATTCGACAAGATGGTCGAAGGAGGGGCAGAATAGGTTGAGATGGGTAGTGTTTTCAAGATGCAAGAGGGTGCAATGTGGACGGTCTTGGATAGTGTCTGGATTGATTCTATTTTGTATTTATGTTGGGAGGGATGGTGTCTCCTGATCGAAGGTGGCCAAAGAAAGTCTGGTTCGAGGATGTAGAGTGGCTGCAGATTTGTAAATATCTAGAGGGGCGGTCTGTGGGTATACAGGTTGTTCGGGCTAAATTTGACGAATTGCATAAAATAAAAATAAAACGCAATACCTCAGACAAACGTAAATGTATTTAAAAATAAAACCAAATACTATCAATTAGATTATGGCTGAGAGGTGAGAGTTTACTCAAAGTTGCAGCTCCCATCTTCCAACACGGTTCCTGAACCTAGCGCATGCGTTCCACACTGTGTCCTTGGGAAGATCTTCGAACAGTTTGAACTTGGCCACCAGCTCGGCCTTGGTGTTGCAGACTGAGCAGTTAGTATATTTCTCAACCGTGCTCTACACAAGAGTAATCCAATGGATTAAAATCCGGAGAATTAGGTCAGAAAGTGGCACTGGCAAAGTCGTAGAAATTCTCTGACAACCACTCTTGACTCTTTACGGAGGATGGCCTTCAGGGAGCAAACCCTCTCCAGCAGGTCCACATAGCCTACTGAATTGAGCATAAGACCGTGCTCAAAGATGTAGGAGTGCAAAGCGTCCACCCTCACTGGAGACACCCAGAGATCATCAGTTTGGGGAACTTGATCTTCATGATACAATAAATGTTGCGCATGGTTTGTAGGAAAGCCACCTATTGTTCTCGTTGTGCAACTGGTCCTAGCAGAACAAGAATGTCCCCGGCTTAACAAGATTCTTCAATCGGTTCTCCTGGGCCATGATTATCTATCACCCATTACTCTCGCCAAAGTTAGGATTCTCTTGCTCGAGTCTTCCATCACCTTGTTGTTGGATGAATTCGGACGTGGAGACGCAGTCAAAACGCCTTGTCTGTGCCTTTTTGCTGGCCACAGCTATTCATGTCTTACATCCTTTACAGTTTCCTTCAAAGAGCTTTGAGGAGCGGTCATGATGTCGGCGAATCATCATAATGCAGGTAACTCTTTCCCAATATTCATATAGCTTTCAGTTTTCCATGTCAGCTAAATTTTACTATGCAAGCTATCCAATGCCATTGACTATTCACCGATACATCAACCTATTCAAGAAAAGAAGGCGAAATTAAAAATCGTCAAATTTAGCCAGAACATATTGTATATACAAGTACCACTCCCAAACAGATATGTATATGTAGAGATCAGGGAGATGACTAGGACAAACAGGACAAAGGAAAGCAAAAAAATCATCAGCTCAGGTAGACTGAGAGACAAAGTGGGTATTAAACCGCGCCAAACTTGACCGAAAAACCATCCAGGTCGAGCAGAAGAGAACTTTTCAAAATCAAATTAGTCAAGAATGCAGTAAAACCACAGTACATACGGGTCTGGATGACGTCATACAGTAGGATAACGAAAAATTATGCCACATTTACAGGAACATTTAGAAAGCAAGCAACTTCCTCCTCAATATACCCTGATACCCACCTCGGCCAAATCAAACTCTGTTGAAAAATGAGAGGTCACCGCCTTGATGATGGCCCCTAGGGTAAACGATCCTTTCCCGAAGAGTTGAGTGATTGTGTCCCAGTGTTTGCGCATCATCCTCCAAGCGGCCAGCTGACCACCGGGATTGCGGCTCACCTCCCTCAGCACTGTAAGAATATCTTGGGACGGAATCTTCCGTTCATCCAAAGTATTTTCTAAGTACCTGCCAAAAAAAAAGGTTCCGCTCATTGGTGGTAGCTCCTACATACATCACGGGCATAGCCAATCACAACATCGCTGTCTTTCCTTTCCGTCTTCATAACACAACATATCCACTCTCTCCTTCGTCGCGGAACTTGTTGATGGGGGACATATCCACGTGTGGAATTGGTACCCAATCTTCATTGGATTGCGAAGGTTTCTCCAGTGACAGGTTGGTGTTAGAATCCAGTACTACCTCACACCTTACCCCTAAAGAGGACGGACGACACATGGTGTCCTCGGGTAGGCCAGCAATTGTCATTCTGATTTTTAGGCAAATTTCATTATCCGGTCGGGGGATCTCGTTCACGAATGAAAAGGGACAAATGGCACAAATTAAACAGATTTTTCCTGTCCATCCAAGCGCACTCCTACAACGCTCACAATTGAGGAGATTCAAAGCTAAACTACAGATGCCAAATGAAACGTGGGCGGTTGTGGGTCAAAAAATGTATGCTAAGTAGATAGTTCGAGAAGCCTAACAATTACTTGCAGCACTAGGTGTCATAAGATAGGCAATTAGCCTGAGTATAACACTGTTCCCCTACCAAGGACGATGACCCGTTAATTGTCATTATTCTAGGGTCGCTCTGAACACCTATACCGTGTAACGTAAGGACGACGAAAATTGGAATAGCACAGCACCTAAGGGGCAGTGGGAGGAGGATAATTTTCGGTAGGAGATATGGGCATGGAAGCTAAATAATTTTCCTCTGTTGGTAAGCGTTCGTTACCGAGCTCCTGTTTGCATAAAACTGCTGACAAATACCCAGTCGTCCGCAAGAGCTACGTTTAACATCGGATCCGAATCATGGGTCACCTAAAGCTAAGGGCAGCGCCGTGAAGCTGGCCCAAATCGAAACGCTATTCAGCGACTTACGTCAACCGATGCGGCATAACAATACACGATCTTAGTAAGACCGCCGGACCTAATGTCATGAAGGAAACTCTAGAAAGACTACAATTCAGAAACAGATCTCCAGAGTCCCCCTCACCCAAGAAAGACTATTTAAGTACTTATTCTAGTGTGGTGCCAATAAATCAGCTCAGTTGAGCGAAGAAAATAGAAAATCTATGCTTTAAATTTATGCCGTAGCCTCAAACTTAGGGAAAGGATTCCGGAGGAGGGTTGAGGCATTCATCTACCAGTTGCCTCTTACAACAAGCAAGTGTATCCATGGAAGCCGTCCAGCAGGCAAGGCTTTTTTTTTTTTAATTCTAGCCACCCTGTAGGTAAAGAGAAAAAGAGTTGTAGAGTGGTTGTTCATTTCCAAGTGGATATGGCACAGCCACCTCAAATGGATGCATTTCTGGTGTGGGAGCACCACCCCACTTGGATGCAATCCGCGTGAAGTGAAGCTGCAATCGAACTCCCATTTCATAACTGTTGAAAAGCCCGATGACACAAGGATGTTGATATAAAATTCCCTTCCCTCACGACCGCCTCACAGAAAGCGCGACCCCACTTAATTGTGGTAACGTTGACAAGGCCTACAGAACTACAGCACATACTGTAGGGTCAAAGGCTTTTTCCTTTAATCTCCCAAGCGGTCGGAGAGAGAAGGGGTCATCTGCTTCTAAGGACCAATGCAACAACATATCCATGGAAGATATAACCAATCCCTAGGGATAAAATCCACTGTAGAAACCTGTAAATGTATAACAATTACCACTCTTATGTGCTACTTACTGCTGCAACACCCAAGGGTCTCTGGTCTGCGCGAGTGCTTGGAGCAAGAGCCGCTTCTCACTGGGCACGGACGATGCATTGTAGTTCTGCCAACAGAACCACCAGTCGCTCTCCATCCCGTGTCTGGCAGAGAGAATCAGTAAATTATGGAGGATACACAACGAATGTAATCAATAGACACACCCTGCTTCATTTGCGCGTAGTACGAGACACCTAAATTCGTGATATAGGAAAATCAGAATTGGGGCACGTAATTTTGTTAATAATCCAAAATATAAGGAGGGGGGGGGGGACTAACCACCTCTCGCATGCACCCCAACAAGGGGTTGTCTGTTGTAACATGGGAAACCATGCTGCATCTTACATCTGAAGGATTACAGGCTCTCCAGCCCCCCAGCTCCATCATTTGCAGGTGAATCTGTGGTTATATATCTTCCACAATTTTTTCTATTTCCCCAACTTCACCAGTCTTTCCAAATCTCTGAAACTTTCTGTCGAAGATGCCTTCGTTGGTTCTCACTCAGATTAAGATGGTGATAAGGAGGGGAAAAGTCCTAAACAGTAGTACTCCCTAATCGTGTGTTGACATGTCTCAATGATAAAAAGTCTAGTCGGTGTGACAGAATGCGTGGTGGTAGCCCTAAATTAGCGCCATGTTTTAAGTACCTAGTGTATCTCGAGAATGGTAGTGGTAGATATGAAGCAGCTTGCGACCACAAAGTGGTAAATGGTAGCGAAGTGTCTGGGCGATTAGAACCTTAGTGAATGCTAAGGGTTTGAGGGAATGTGCTGGGAAACCCTGTAAGACAGTATGGTGGTGCTAATGCTGGTGTATGGTAGTAAAACTACGGTAGGGAAGGATTTTTTTTATACTGGGAGCCCATTTGGCAACTGCCTACTTGGGCATAAGTCGCCGTACACAACACAGACTACTAATGCCTTTCCCCGATGCAGGAACATGCGACCTACAAAAAACAAAAACAGTCAAAGTCCACAAATCGGTGTGCACGAACGCTTCCCGAGTACAAGGGACAAGCGGTAGCGATCCCACTCAGGTAACGTGCGTGGAGATCGCCCAGACTGGGACATTCAACAAGAATGTGCCAAACAGTCCGGGAGACAACAAAGTCTTCACAGTAGGGCGCAGGAGAGCGCTCCATCAAATGGCGGTGCATCCCGCGAGTGTGTCCGATTCAGAGACTGGCATGGAAGGAAAGATATGGAGTGAGAGCAGTACAAATAAACATCTTGAGAGTGGTGTTTGGTGTGTGAAACGACTTGAAAAGAGATGTCTAGTGTCTGAAGAAAGGGCTGAAGGGGTTGTAACTGGGTGTTCTGAGGTGTATGGGCATTAGGGTGATGACTTTTTTACAACCTCATATCCCTGTGTCATAATTTGAAGAGCTTTAATTAAAGATTATATAAAATCTTACTTTCAAGGTGATTTGATAAAAATACCTCACGCATGAAATGATTTTAAAAATTTTATTTGTCAGCTTTTTTGTCCAGTTTTTGAAGTCACTGGCAGCATATACAAGATTGAACACAAGTTTATGAGTCACATATATATAACATTATATAGGGTCATCAAACACAAGGAAGTAAATTAGTTACAATAATGTTATTGGACAGGATGAATCTCAGTGATAGGTTGTCCTTGTTGCGGCAGGACCCGTGCAAGTCTTGCATAACTTTGACCGCACGCTCACAGCATTGGTTGATTCGGGCAATATTGATTGGAGATTCATCTGTTTTCCAGTGGGCTTTCAAACATTTGAGACCTGTTGGGTATTCATTCAGAGCTGCAGATAGTTCATAAAAATCTTCAGTGCGGAACAAGTGGGGCAGACACTAATAAAATATTATATGCTATTATATTATATAATTAGTGAGAGAGTTAAATGTAGCTTACCAAATAATACCAGGATCTCTTTATAATAAACGCTGAAGAATACACAACAATTATAATAAGGCAATAATAATATCAACGCCGTTAAAACTGAACTAGGAACTACCCGCTTTAAACATTTCGCTTATATACCCCACGCGAAATGGCTGAAGAAAATTTTGGAACTCTACAGAAATCACCCAAGCGATGACGTGATGATTTTCTGGAAAATTCTATACAATTTTATGGTACATAAATTATTGCACAAGTCTGTTTGATGACTTATATATTTAATATAAATATTTTTAACACATATAAAATGCTAAAATGGCCTATATTACATTTCAAAGTGGTTTGTGCGTGACCTTTTTCAATATTTCAATGGAATAAAAGTAATTTTTGTCATTAATAGGCAAAAATTCATTCATTCGTGCTACAAGAAATAATTTTTGCTAAAAAAGTCAAAAAGTCATCACCCTAATGGGCATGTGAGAAGAATGGAAGGAAATAGACTCATGTAGAGAATATACGAGAGCGAGTGTCAGGGTGTGAGAAAGGGTGGAAGACCCTGACGTAAACGGTGGTTATGTGAATGAGCGTTCGGGAGGGCTGATCGACAAGCAAGTGGGTGATATTGTGTATAAGTATACATGGAGTTACTCAGGGTGATTCCCTCAGGAGGTCTCCCCTGCATCCCCAAATAGCTCCACTCATCTCTGCATTCCTTTTTAGACCGCTTTTCTCACATAGCTTTTAAAATGTTTCAATCAACATTCAATCTTACTTCAATATTACCATTCGATATTACCAATTCAATCTTACTTTCAACCCACTAACACCAGTTCAAAAACAAAGAACTCTTCCACACATTTGCCTTATACAGTCTTCTCATCATTTTCTCTTCATCAAGAATAATATAAACCCCACCACCCACTTCTTTTTCTCTTCAACTCGTCAACTGCCCAACACAGGCTACGTTCTGGCCAAGTGGAGAGCTTCCCGGTAGTCACCGGATCGAGTGGTGATTTGGGTCGCCTTCGGCTGCTGCCATACTTGTCGATGCCCGCGGCTCGGATCTCACTTTAAAATGTAGGTCCCCGCTTAGCAATAACCCCCCCTCCCCGCCCCCCAAAATAAAAGAGTATAAATCGGTTGTTAAACCCATAGCATTTTCTTTTTCTCAACTGACGAACATTTCTATGCAAATGGGCTTTACCACGACAGACAAAACCCAATGCATTTTTTTTTACTCTCCTCCCAGCTTTTAATTTATAAAGAGAGTTAAAATACCCTTTCCATCTCTCAATCATGTGATTAGACCAACCAAGCCCCCCCGCCCCCCCTATCATTCATATCTTCCACTGTTGTGAGGATTTCTTTTCATCCTAAAAGTAAATCAACCAGATTTCAGTCATTTTCAGTTACACAGTGATCCGGCCATAACTCGTGTTGAAGGTACATGTTTGCAACACACTATTTTCACAACAGAACTCTTTAGCCGTTTTTATTGGCTCTAGGTGTGCGTACAGGCAAATGATCTATCATACCCTCTACCAATTAAACTTTACACATTTCAACCAAAGTGTTCCTCTACGATTGTTACAACTTTTGCACAATTCTGTTTCATCATGAGCACTTTCGGTCTCTCCCTTAACCCTCTCATATCACACTAAGATTATTTTGAATTTGTAGGGGTATCCAAGATATGGCCTTAGCAGGCCATATTGGGTTGCCCCGTTACTCAAAATGGTTCTTTTTTAAAAGTATTTAAATGGTACTTGACGTAATAATCAGGCTTAGGTCTGCCCAATATCCATCCCTACAGTTCAATAACCATGACACAAAGCACACAAAATGCCCAAGATGTAACCATAACACCAAAAACACGGACCTCTCAGACAATTACAAGTTTCGTCAGACCTTTGGATGCGGCGCACCGCTGTGACGAATTTCATAGGGAGGGGGGGGTATGACCATGCAACCAGACCCGGGGGCAAAAAAAGTAACCATAAACTCCAGTCTATGAGATGGACAGGGTGATAACCAAATAAGGAAATTGAGAGACTAGAGGTTAAAACGACTTCAATAATGGGAAAGGGTTTTCAACTTTACCGAACACCCGTTGAGTAAACCACGCGGCGGATATTCTGAGGAACAGTTTCATTGTGGAACTGCCACGCGGAGAACATCCCCTTGGCCTTCTTAATCGCCTCCGCATCTCGGCAATCGACTGCCACCATGAATATCTCCGAGCGAAGAAGCCTTCAAAGAACACAAGTTATAATTCGAAATTCCGTACCAAAATAGTTACCCCAAACTAATAGAAGAGAAAATTTATATACAAAACATTGCTTTGTTTTTTTAAACCGGTCATCATCATTATTATGTCGAAACATTTTTACAAATGTGCGTAGACATGTATTAATGACGGCTTTAAAAGAAAGCGAAGGTCGACAAGAGTCAGGAAACCACATTTACCCTCCCATAGACACTTGCAAGTCTTGATAGCTACATTGCCATGGTAACGGGAGGAAAGGTACATCATGCTAAGGATTCATTCCTAGCCTCATAAATGCTCCAAACACACGCCTTTACAAATCGTACACAATTCTAAATGCTTACTTGACATCCCCCCACAACTCCCTCACAAAGTTAATCCATTTTAACACGGCCACACCTTTCTTCAGCCATACACCTTTTTACCCACCTTTCTGGAACCATTCTTTCAACATAACCATACAACCTTTAGAATAATCCCACCAATCACTACAGGGATATTTTTACTCAACACATCTCTCTCATTACATTTACTCTTCGAGCGCATAGCAAACTCCTTACGATATTCATTCAAACTTCTCGTATTCTTGATCTTCCAGAATCCATTCTCACTTACATTAAAAACAGTCTCGAACACGGCACCACTCGCTTTCATCCGTCATCCACAAGTGCTCGAGTGCTTTTACTATCTTCCTACCTTACAGTATTTTACATCAACATTCAGCCTTTATCTCCCTTCAATTCAGTCCACTTCCCAGATACCAAAATATATTCACACACTCGATTTCGATACCACTCATAGAAACATTGGACCTATCAATATCAGCACCCTGCAGCCTTGTGGACGAGATCCGACACTAAATGAAATGCACATAAAGATTAGAATGACAATCCATGGCGAGCACGAAAGCCCCAGGAACCGGCCCTCGTTGTGAGCACTCATAGAAACATTGCACCTATCAATATCAGCACCCTGTATAAAATACCTTTCATAGTAGTATATGTTAAGTTGAGGCACCCGTCTGCCGTCTTGTGGACAAGATCCGGAGCTATTTACCTCCGCGGTGGTATCGGCGTATGGCCCAGTAGGCGATGAGCTCGTGACGCAGATAAAGGTTGTGTACGCTTGCTGGGATAGAACCCGCGACTAGAAGCTAGAAAAGCCAACGCCGTATCCACTAGACTGACAAATCATCCTACCTTGCAATTTTACACACCTCCAACCTCACACTTGCAAACATCTCAAACATCGGTTTCAGTTCACTAACATTCTAATAGCATCAGAACACAGCAATCAGCGATCGTAAAATCATTCGTGGTTTCGCGAGCGGAATCTGTTGATGTGAGTATCCTCATAGGAGACACTAGTACACCATTGGCAGGGTTCCGCAACAGAGGAGAAAGTTGGTACGTTTGGCTAAGGTGGTGGGAAGGCAAATTACAGTAGTACAAGTGGCTTTGAGCATGAAGCCTTTGGAGCTATTTACCTCCGCGGTGGTATCGGCGTATGGCCCAGTAGGCGATGAGCTCGTGACGCAGATAAAGGTTGTGTACGCTTGCTGGGATAGAACCCGCGCCTAGAAGCTAGAAAAGCCAACGCCGTATCCACTAGACTGACAAATCATCCTACCTTGCAATTTTACACACCTCCAACCTCACACTTGCAAACATCTCAAACATCGGTTTCAGTTCACTAACATTCTAATAGCATCAGAACACAGCAATCAGCGATCGTAAAATCATTCGTGGTTTCGCGAGCGGAATCTGTTGATGTGAGTATCCTCATAGGAGACACTAGTACACCATTGGCAGGGTTCCGCAACAGAGGAGAAAGTTGGTACGTTTGGCTAAGGTGGTGGGAAGGCAAATTACAGTAGTACAAGTGGCTTTGAGCATGAAGCCTTTGGAGCTATTTACCTCCGCGGTGGTATCGGCGTATGGCCCAGTAGGCGATGAGCTCGTGACGCAGATAAAGGTTGTGTACGCTTGCTGGGATAGAACCCGCGCCTAGAAGCTAGAAAAGCCAACGCCGTATCCACTAGACTGACAAATCATCCTACCTTGCAATTTTACACACCTCCAACCTCACACTTGCAAACATCTCAAACATCGGTTTCAGTTCACTAACATTCTAATAGCATCAGAACACAATTAATCTGCTTCCAGACACTACATCCTTTCAGCTTAATTTAAACTCTTTCAGACTTTTCCAACCAGCCTTTCTTTCGCACTGGTGCTTCACTTCCATCTCTTATTCACTATCAACTCATTTATCAGAATAAAACCGAATGTACTTCCCTCCACTCGCTCTAATTCCTTAAGAGGTCCGTAAAGAAAGCGGTGAAGTGAGAAGTAAAAATGCGCGCGAGATAAATAGCATTGAAGCAAAGAAGAGGAGAGAGGTCTAAATCTAATCTAGAGGAGGAATCCTCCTTACCTGACAAGGTGCGCTCCTTAAGAGGTCCTTAGAGAAAGCGGTGAAGTGAAGGAAGGTAAGAATGCGCGCGAGGTAAATAGCATTGTAGACAAAAAGAGGAGACTACTTGGGAAGAATAAATCGAATCAAGAGGAGGGACCCTTCTTACCTGTCAAGGTGGGCTCCTTGGTCCTCCCAGCCGAGGCGGCGGTAGTGAGGTCCGATGAGGGAGTGGATATACGAGATCATCAGTTTGTGAGTGGGGTGGCTGAAGAGGAGCTGCCGCCACTGGAGGAGGTGCTCGAGCGCGGTGTGCCACGGCGCGTACGCCGTCTCTTTGCGCAGGTACAGACTCAGCTCAAGGGCCACCTTGGCATTAATGCGACCCGCTCTGAAATGAAGACGCATTCCTCCGTTAGGAAAAAAAAGAGGAATACTTGACAAAATACTACGATGGTGGTAACCCCCCAACCTAAAAGGGGCGTAAAGAGAAGAAATAGAAGCAATGGAATGAAAACCTGCTTTTATTCAGAAGCATCATTATCATCAACCATTTTATTCAGAAAGTTAGGGTGGGCGCACATCATTACCATAATTAGGAGCTCTCGCTAGAATAGTGAATATGACGTTGGAGTTCTAGGGTAGAAGCACGGGTTTGACTGGCACCAGTGGCTGGTCGCCCATTGGATGGATACGCTGAAAACTACCCACGCGGGGATGAGTGGCTCCAAACGCATCAGCATGCATATAGCCAACGCAACACCACTATCATTTGGCTTCCCGCCTTCACAGCACAACATACTCAGCCCTCAGTTCGAAAACCTTGATGATGGAATATTAAAATCCTATATGGGGCCAGTCAGACCCACATACCCCAAAGTAGAGTACTAGCGTGCCATCTGGGGGTACCCGTAGCAACAACCTCCTCATGCGGAAGCAAGAAGGGTTATAGGATCGCTGGTTGGGGTCAAAACACAATTATACACCCCAACCCACGAGGCCCCTTATGCCTTTGGGGTTGTCAGCAATTGTCATTGTGATCTTCATGTGTATTTCATTATAAGATCAGATTTCGTTCAAGATGTGAGAGACGAATGGGGGAATTTACTATACTAACCACGCCACCCAACCCATAAAACAGAGCCACCCATTCCAACCATTATGGACACAACCACCCACTCCAGCCTTTATGAACACAACCACCCCTTCAAAACAGTATGGACACAACCACCCATTCCAACCATCATGGACATGACCACCCAATCCAACCATTATGGACACAACCATCCATTCAAACCATTATAAACACAACCACCTCTTCCAACCATTATAGCCACAACCACCCCTTACAACCATAATGGCCACAACCACCAATTCCAACATTTATGAACACAACCACCCCTTCCCAAACATTATGGACACAACCACCCATTCCAACCATCATGGACACGACTACCTATTCCAACCATTATGGACACAATCACCCCTTCCAACCATTATGGACACAATTACCCATTCTAACCATTATGGACACGACCACCCCTTCTAACCATTATGGACACAACCACCCATTCCAACCATTATGGCCGCAACCACCCATTCAAACAATTATAGACACAACCACCAAATCCGACCATTATTGACACAACCACCTTTTCCAACCATTATGGACCCACAACCACCCATTCATACCTTTATGAACACAACCACCCCTTCAAAACAGTATGGACACAACCACGAATTCCAACCATTAAGGACATAGCCACCCATTCCGACCATTATGGACACAACCAGTCCCTCCAACCACATTGGACACAACCACCCATTCCAACCATTATTGACACAATCACCCATTCCAACCATTATGGACACAACCACCAATTCCAACCATTATGGACATAAACACCAATTCCGACCATTATGGACATCACCACCTATTAAAACCATTATGGACACAACCACCCCTTCCAACCATTATGGAAACAACCACCCATTCCAACCATTATGGCCACAACCACCCATTCCAACCATTATGGCCACAACCACCCATTCCAACCATTAAGGACACAATCACCCATTCCAACCATTATAGACACAACCACCCCCTTCCAACCATTATGGCCACATCAACCCCTTACAACCATTATGGCCAAAACCACCCATTCCAACCATTTTGGAGATTATGACACAACCACCCCTTCCAACCATTATGGAAACAACCACCCATTCCAGCAATTATGAACACAACCACCCCTTCCAACCATTATGAACACAACCACCCATTCCAACCATTATGGCAGCAACTACCCCTTCCAAGCTTTATGAACACAACCACCCATTCCAACCATTTTGGACATTATGGACACAACCACCCCTTCCAACCATTATGGAAACAACCACACTTCCAACCATTATGAACACAACCACCCCTTCCAACCATTATGAACACAACCACCCCTTCCAACCATTATGGACACAACTACCCATTCTAACCATTATGGACATAACCACCCATTCGACCATTATGGACACAGCCAGCGCTTCCAACTATTATGGCCACAACCACCCATTCCAACCATTATGGACAGAACCACCCATTCCAACCATTATGGACACAAACACCCTTCCAACCATTATGGACACAACTACCTATTCCAACAATTATGGACACAACCACCTCTTCCAACCATTATAGCCACAACCACCCATTCCAACCATTATGGCAGCAACTACCCCTTCCAACCTTTATGAACACAACCACCCATTCCCACCATTATGGCCACAACCACCCATTCCAACCATTTTGGACATTATGGAAACAACCACCCCTTCCAACCATCATGGAAACCACACTTCCAACCATTATGAACACAACCACCCCTTCCAACCATTATGAACACAACCACCCCTTCCAACCATTATGGACACAACTACCCATTCTAACCATTATAGACATAACCACCCATTCGACCATTATGGACACAACCACCGATTCCAACTATTATGGCCACAACCACCCATTCCAACCATTATGGACACAACCACCCCTTCCAACCATTATGGCCACAACCACCCATTCCAACCATTTTGGACATTATGGACACAACCACCCCTTCCAACCATTATTGAAACAACCACCCATTCCAACAAATAGGAACACAACCACTCCTTCCAACCATTATAGCCACAACCACCCATTCTAACCATCATGGACACAACCACCAAATCCGACCATTATGGACACAACCACCTTTTCCAACCATCATGGACCCACAACCACCCATTCCAACTTTTATGAACACAACCACCCCTTACAAACAGTATGGACACAACCACGAATTCCAACCATTAAGGACATGGCCACCCATTCCAACCATTATGGACACAACCAGCCCCTCCAACCACATTGGACACAACCACCCATTCCAACCATTATTGACACAATCACCCATTCCAACCATTATGGACACAACCACCAATTCCAACCATTATGGACATAAACACAATTCCGACCATTATGGACATCACCACCTATTACAACCATTATGGACACAACCACCCCTTCCAACCATTATGGAAACAACCACCCATTAAGGACACAATCACCCATTCCAACCATTATGACCACATCAACCCCTTCCAACCATTATGGCCAAAACCACCCTTCAACCATTTTGGAGATTATGACACAACCACCCCTTCCAACCATTATGGAAACAACCACCCATTCCAGCAATTATGAACACAACCACCTCTTCCAACCATTATGAACACAACCACCCCTTCCAACCATTATGGACAGAACCACCCATTCCAACCATTATGGACACAAACACCCCTCCAACCAATATGGACACAACTACCTATTCCAACAATTATGGACACAACCACCTCTTACAACCATTATGGCCACAACCACCCATTCCAACCATTATGGCAGCAACTACCCCTTCCAACCTTTATGAACACAACCACCCATTCCCACCATTATGGCCACAACCACCCATTCCAACCATTTTGGACATTATGGACACAACCACCCCTTCCAACCATTATGGAAACAACAACACTTCCAACCATTATGAACACAACCACACTTTCCAACCATTATGAACACAACCACCCCTTCCAACCATTATGGACACAACTACCCATCCTAACCATTATGGACATAACCACCCATTCGACCATTATGGACACAACCACCGATTCCAACTATTATGGCCACAACCACCCATTCCAACCATTATGGACACAACCACCCCTTCCAACCATTATGGCCACAACCACCCATTCCAACCATTTTGGACATTATGGACACAACCACCCCTTCCAACCATTATGGAAACAACCACCCATTCCAACAAATATGAACACAACCACCCCTTCCAACTATTATGGCTGCAACCACCCATTCCAACCATTATGGACACAACCACCCATTCCAACCTTTATGAACACAACCACCCATTCCAACCATTATGGACACAACCACCCATTCCAACCATTATGGCCACAACCATCCATTCCAACCATTATGGACACAACCACCTATTAAACCATTATGGCCACAACCACCCATTCCAACCATTATGGACACAACCACCCTTTCCAACCATTATGGCCACAATCACCCATTCCAACCATTAAGGACACAACCACCCATTCCAACCATTATAGACACAATCTCCCCTTCCAACCATTATGGCCACATCCACCCCTTCCACCATTATGGTCACAACCACCCATTCCAACCATTTTGGACATTATAGACACAACCACCCCTTCCAACCATTATGGAAACAACCACCCATTCCAACAAATATGAACACAAACACCCCTTCCAACCAGTGGACACAACCACCCATTCTAACCATTATGGACACAACCAGTCATTCCAACTATTATGGACACAACCACCCCTTCAAATAATTATGGCCACAACCACCCATTCCAATCATAATGGACATGGCCACCCATTGCAACATATATGGCCACAACCACCCATTCCAACCTTCATGAACACAACCACTCATTCAAAACATTATGGACACAACCACCCTTTCCAACCATTATGGCCACAACCACCCATTCCAACCATTATGGACACAAACACCCCTCCAACCAATATGGACACAACTACCTATTCCAACAATTATGGACACAACCACCTCTTACAACCATTATGGCCACAACCACCCATTCCAACCATTATGGCAGCAACTACCCCTTCCAACCTTTATGAACACAACCACCCATTCCCACCATTATGGCCACAACCACCCATTCCAACCATTTTGGACATTATGGACACAACCACCCCTTCCAACCATTATGGAAACAACAACACTTCCAACCATTATGAACACAACCACACTTTCCAACCATTATGAACACAACCACCCCTTCCAACCATTATGGACACAACTACCCATCCTAACCATTATGGACATAACCACCCATTCGACCATTATGGACACAACCACCGATTCCAACTATTATGGCCACAACCACCCATTCCAACCATTATGGACACAACCACCCCTTCCAACCATTATGGCCACAACCACCCATTCCAACCATTTTGGACATTATGGACACAACCACCCCTTCCAACCATTATGGAAACAACCACCCATTCCAACAAATATGAACACAACCACCCCTTCCAACTATTATGGCTGCAACCACCCATTCCAACCATTATGGACACAACCACCCATTCCAACCTTTATGAACACAACCACCCATTCCAACCATTATGGACACAACCACCCATTCCAACCATTATGGCCACAACCATCCATTCCAACCATTATGGACACAACCACCTATTAAACCATTATGGCCACAACCACCCATTCCAACCATTATGGACACAACCACCCTTTCCAACCATTATGGCCACAATCACCCATTCCAACCATTAAGGACACAACCACCCATTCCAACCATTATAGACACAATCTCCCCTTCCAACCATTATGGCCACATCCACCCCTTCCACCATTATGGTCACAACCACCCATTCCAACCATTTTGGACATTATAGACACAACCACCCCTTCCAACCATTATGGAAACAACCACCCATTCCAACAAATATGAACACAAACACCCCTTCCAACCAGTGGACACAACCACCCATTCTAACCATTATGGACACAACCAGTCATTCCAACTATTATGGACACAACCACCCCTTCAAATAATTATGGCCACAACCACCCATTCCAATCATTATGGACATGGCCACCCATTGCAACATATATGGCCACAACCACCCATTCCAACCTTCATGAACACAACCACTCATTCAAAACATTATGGACACAACCACCCTTTCCAACCATTATGGCCACAACCACCCATTCCAACCATTATGGACACAAACACCCCTCCAACCAATATGGACACAACTACCTATTCCAACAATTATGGACACAACCACCTCTTACAACCATTATGGCCACAACCACCCATTCCAACCATTATGGCAGCAACTACCCCTTCCAACCTTTATGAACACAACCACCCATTCCCACCATTATGGCCACAACCACCCATTCCAACCATTTTGGACATTATGGACACAACCACCCCTTCCAACCATTATGGAAACAACCACACTTCCAACCATTATGAACACAACCACACTTTCCAACCATTATGAACACAACCACCCCTTCCAACCATTATGGACACAACTACCCATCCTAACCATTATGGACATAACCACCCATTCGACCATTATGGACACAACCACCGATTCCAACTATTATGGCCACAACCACCCATTCCAACCATTATGGACACAACCACCCCTTCCAACCATTATGGCCACAACCACCCATTCCAACCATTTTGGACATTATGGACACAACCACCCCTTCCAACCATTATGGAAACAACCACCCATTCCAACAAATATGAACACAACCACCCCTTCCAACTATTATGGCTGCAACCACCCATTCCAACCATTATGGACACAACCACCCATTCCAACCTTTATGAACACAACCACCCATTCCAACCATTATGGACACAACCACCCATTCCAACCATTATGGCCACAACCATCCATTCCAACCATTATGGACACAACCACCTATTAAACCATTATGGCCACAACCACCCATTCCAACCATTATGGACACAACCACCCTTTCCAACCATTATGGCCACAATCACCCATTCCAACCATTAAGGACACAACCACCCATTCCAACCATTATAGACACAATCTCCCCTTCCAACCATTATGGCCACATCCACCCCTTCCACCATTATGGTCACAACCACCCATTCCAACCATTTTGGACATTATAGACACAACCACCCCTTCAAACCATTATGGAAACAACCACCCATTCCAACAAATATGAACACAACCACCCCTTCCAACCAGTGGACACAACCACCCATTCTAACCATTATGGACACAACCAGTCATTCCAACTATTATGGACACAACCACCCCTTCAAATAATTATGGCCACAACCACCCATTCCAATCATTATGGACATGGCCACCCATTGCAACATATATGGCCACAACCACCCATTCCAACCTTCATGAACACAACCACTCATTCAAAACATTATGGACACAACCACCCTTTCCAACCATTATGGCCACAACCACCTATTCAAACCATTAAGGACACAACAACCCATTCCAACCATTATAGACACAACCCCCCTTCCAACCATTATGGCCACATCCACCCCTTCCAACCATTAAAGCCACAACCACCCATTCCAACCATTTTGGACACAACCACCCCTTCCAACCATTATGGAAACAACCACCTATTCCAACCATTATGAACACACTCACACCTTCCAACCATTATGGACACAACCACCCCTTCCAACCATTATGGCCACAACCACCCTTTCCAACAATTATGGACACATCCACCCATTCCAACCATTATGGACACTACCACCCATTCCAACCTTTATCGACATAACCACCCATTCCGACCATTATGGACACAAATACCTCTTCAAACCATTATGGCCACAACTACCCCTTCCAACCATTATAGCCACAACCACCCATTCCAACCTTTATGAACACAATCACCCATTACAAACATTATGGACACAATCACCCATTCCAAACATTATGGACACAACCACCCATTCCAACCATTATGGACACAACCACCCATTCCAACCATCCCTTCCAACCATTATGGACACAATCACCCCTTCCAACAATTAGGGACCCAACCACCCCTTCTAACCATTATGGACACAACCACCCCTTCTAACCCTTATGGGCACAACCACCCCTTCTAACCATTATGGGCACAACCACCCCTTCTAACCATTATGGGCACAACCACCCCTTCTAACCATTATGGGCACAACCACCCCTTCCAACCATTATGGCCACAACTACCCCTTCCAACCTTTATGAACACAACCACCCCTTCAAAACATTATGGGCACAACCACCTATTCCAACCATTATGGACACAAACACCTCTCCAACCATTATAGCCACAACCACCCATTCCAACCATTATGGACACAATCACCCCTTCCAAACCATTATGGACACAACCACCCATTCCAACCATTATGGCCACAACTACCCCTTCCAACCTTTATGAACACAACCACCCCTTCAAAACATTATGGCTACAACCACCCATTCCAAACATTATGGACACAACCACCTATTCCAACCATTATGGACACAACCACCTCTTCCAACCATTATGGCCACAACCACCCATTCCAACCACTTTGGACATTATGGACACAACCACCCCTTCCAACCATTATGGAAACAACCACACTTTCAACCATTATGAACACAACCACCCCTTCCAACCATTATGGACACAATCACCCCTTCCAACCATTATGGACCCAACCACCCCTTCCAACCATTATGGACCCAACCACCCCTTCTAACCATTATGGACCCAACCACCCCTTCTAACCATTATGGACACAACCACCCCTTCTAACCATTATGGACACAACCACCCCTTCTAACCATTATGGGCACAACCATCCCTTCTAACCATTATGGGCACAACCACCCATTCTAACCATTATGGGCACAACCAACCCTTCCAACCATTATGGCCACAACCACCCCTTCCAACCATTATGGCCACAACTACCCCTTCCAACCTTTATGAACACAACCACCCCTTCAAAACATTATGGCCACAACCACCCATTCCAACCATTATGGACACAAACACCTCTCCAACCATTATGGACACAACCACCCCTTCCAACCATTATGCACACAACCATCCCTTCCAACCATTATGGCCCCAACCACCCATTCCAACCATTATGGACACAATCACCCCTTCCAACCATTATGGACACAACCACCCATTCCAACCATTATGGCCACAACTACCCCTTCCAACCTTTATGAACACAACCACCCCTTCAAAACATTATGGCTACAACCACCCATTCCAAACATTATGGACACAACCACCTATTCCAACCATTATGGACACAACCACCTCTTCCAACCATTATGGCCACAACCACCCATTCCAACCATTATGGCCACAACCACCCATTCCAACCATTATAGGCCACAACCACCCATTCCAACCATTTTGGACACAATCACCCATTCCAACCATTATGGACACTACCACCCCTTCCAACCATTATGGACACAACCACCCCTTCCAACCATTATGGCCACAACCACCCATTCCAACCATTAAGGACACAACCACACATTCCAACCATTATAGACACAATCCCCCCTTCCAAACATTATGGACACAACCACCCATTCTAATCATTATGGACATAACCACCCATTCCGACCATTATGGACACAACCACCGCTTCCAACTATTATGGCCACTACCATCCATTCTAATCATTATGGACACAACCACCCCTTCCAACCATTATGGCCACAACCACCCATTCCAACCATTATGGACACAATCACCCCTTCCCACCATTATGGACACAATCACCCATTCCAACCATTATGGACACTACCACCCCTTCCAACCATTATGGACACAACCACCCCTTCCAACCATTATGGCCACAACCACCCATTCCAACCATTAAGGACACAACCACACATTCCAACCATTATAGACACAATCCCCCCTTCCAAACATTATGGCCACATCCACCCCTTCCACCATTATGGTCACAACCACCCATTCCAACCATTTTGGACATTATGGACACAACCACCCCTTCCAACCATTATGGAAACAACCACCCATTCCAACAATTAGGAACACAACCACCCCTTCCAACCATTATGGACACAACCACCCCCTCTTTGAGGGGGGTGGGGAGTCAATCTGGACCATCCTCTTGGTTGCAAGATCTCTGTTTCCTTCTTGGACTCCTTCTGTCCCTCGGCTGGTTTCTTGTCTGAGAGGGGGAACCAAGTAAACGTTGTGCTCTCAACACAACATGCAGTCACTGTAAAGTTTGTGGAAGCGCCCAGTCCTGGCCATGGCCTTCCTCAGGAGCTCAGGGCTGTTCAGGCAGACAGTCTAGCGCTAAGCAACAACTTTTCACATCACCAATTTTACAATCTTTAATTTACACATTTGCAAATGTGTAAATTTCGTGTACGATCCCTAAATTCGCTGATGATATAAAACAGAGTGAAAGTTATTACAATTTCTGACTCAGATTAAATTCAAACAGCATCCAAAAAGGCGTGGAATGGTCAATTAAATGACCCATGAGGTTCAATACAGTCACGTGCAAATATCTTACATATTGGACCAAGAAAGCAAAACTTAATTATATCATGTCAGGAATATTTTTGCACAAGGTGGACATAAAAAGATTTAGTATTATCCATCAACGACGATTTTACCACAGAAACATATCCACACCCATTTCATCCAACGCTATATTAAGTCACTCAGATACAACACCATGTCTTACACACGGACTCCTGACATACACCTTTCTTTGTGAGGACAGAGTCGACCTTGTCAGGCTGCAGTGTGGAAACCCAGCCTTTCTGAACGACGGGAAGAGGCCTTATGAGACCGTCCCGGATGCATGTTCAGTATCCAACAATGCCCACCAACACAAACACTTAATGGAAACCTGCAATTCACACAAATTCACACGCCAACACAATATACACATTTTGGGGACTCTGTGGGAAGACCCAACTCGGGGTCTCGGGGCTGCTAAGACATACAACCTGAGGAACGACATCAGGAGTAAGTTTGAATTCAACAAGGTCACTCACACAGCGAGGAAAAAGGATCGCCAAAAAGGGGAAAATGGTAGGTGTACCAATGATCTGCACTTGTTTTAACGCATTTTATTTCTCAGTGGAGAGTTACAGTTTAACAGAGAATCCAAAAGAGGAAAATCTACAGGGAATGGCAGCCCAGGCGAAGGCTACTCGAATCAGGACTACACCCGGCAACTATCCACACCTAATGCGGTTTAACGTGGCTGTAACAGGAAGCGGCGTTTCCACTCGGATAGACCGCCGCTCACGGTGGTCATAAAGGCAAAGTGAACAAGAGCAAGGATGAAAGAAACTAGAGGGACATGATCTAGTGGACCTGCGGCGAAAATCAATCATATTTGGACTCAGAAACCTCAATTACCCCTTGTGACATTGGTTTGACCTTCATATCTCTAAAAATCGTCGATTTAGCACCTCTAGCCACCTCGTGGTCAACCTATATCCTATTTGAACTCAGTGACCTCAATTATCTTTGGTAGCATCGGTTTTAGCTGGCTTCATAGAGCCAGCGACTCGTTGCGGACAGAAGATGAACACAACACAAGATTTGCATGACCCATAGATCTGCTTGCTTTGCCGCATGTAAAAATTCATCCTCTCCTATATTTTAAGCCTCCAAGAGTAAGAGCAAAAACAGGTGTATGGAAGTACGAATTTGTTAGGCTAAAGGAAGGATTACGGGTTGGGTTGGGGACAAGTGCTTGGCTAGGGTTTACCTCCCTCACCTCACTGAGTTGTGGACCCGACCGAGGAACATGGTGGCATTCGTGGGGGCCACCTGCTTCATGAGGAGTCAGGTTGGCTATAAAGTAAAGGTTTACCTCACAAGGGCGAAGGCGTCGTCGATGACGGACGCCCTATCCGCCGCTGAGATACGCTCAGGGTCATTAACGAGAAGATTAGTTAACATATCCCATCCGATGGCATCGTAGTTGACTCTGTAGAGCCCTCGGTGGCCGACGTTAAACTTAATCCATGTCAAGTCCCTGGGAATATCGAACTCCACTGCAAGTACAAGATATTCCTCAAGCTTAAAAGAAACGGAACTTATTTTTAAGGCTAAAACTATCGAGGGCATTTCTATAAACAAGTTAGATAAAAAGTTTGCTAAGTAAATGGCAAGTGATGGATAGAAATGGATGGGAATGTAATCCATTGATCTTAGTGCAGTGTGCACTTGGAATTCTGATCTTAATGTAGTGTGTATTTGAAGTTTTGAGGATGTTAAGCAATCCACTTTGTCCTACACCTCCCACCATCTTGAACAGCCAGCCATCTCCAAGGGCGAGGTTCTCCGGTCCTTTTATCATCTTCCGGGTTTAGATAATTTAAATTTCAAGATCAAGTAAGGGCGACACCGACGGGGACATCTCTGCAGAACCCCCGCCCACCCCAAGGGGGTATGCAAACATACTTACAAAATCTACGTTTAGAAAAATGAATAGAAAAAGGGGAGAAATGAAGGAGTCTCACCATCTGTGAGATTCATCCACACAGTAGTTGCATTGACGGGATTAACGCTCGAGATATAGGTGAGAGGCACGTGCCACTTGTAGCCGATGGTAGCATTCAGAGGACTATTGGGGTCGGTACAATTTCCCTCATACTCTAGGAATCTTTCTTGAGTAGCGTTGACTCTTACGTCTCCGATCTTCACTGTGATGAGGGGGAAGCCTGGCTGTAGCGTCCAACTGTCCATCACTTCCTGAAATGCGGCCGCCAGTTCACAAAGGAATATCACCATAGCAACAAGCTGATCATAAACACGGTTATTTCAAATCTGGAGGAACAAACCAGTCAAAGAGCACAAGCTCTTTGACTGGTGACACGGGAGAGAAGGCACAACCGCACAACCATAAAAAAAACACCCTCATATTCTAGCGAAGGGGATTATGGAAAATTTAAAACCAAAAAACAAAGCATATCAGTATAGAGGGCGCGTAGGTAGTTTAGGGGCAATGATGCACACCAATCTCTACCATTTGGGGATAGAAGTTAAAGAGAATATATAGATTTTGGTATAATTAATGAATTAGTTTAACTAACAAAGGCATTTTTATTGTCGAAAATCAATGGGGGGAGATGAACAGGAATTGTCACCACCTACATCCTGCGAAACGCCCACCCAACAGGCAAGACTGTTTTGTAAACTCGCGCGACTCTGCGCAGGGAAGGATAAAAAGTGGCGTAGAGTGGCCAAGTCATTTCCAAGTGGCACCACTCCACTTGGATGCAATCCAAGTAATACGGTTTTTAACACCAATTCACTTCGTGTGGAGTTTTACAACCTATCGTTTTACGTGGGATCCGAACCCCACGTCGCTAGATTACAATGGAACCGCGGCAAAGTAGCCCGAAATTAAACACCTATCCTGCAACTAAATATACTTATCGTGAATTAACTTCACTCGACTGAAAAAGCGGGTTTTCCATTCGACCAGGTCCCAGACCTAGTCGAATGTAGCTTCGGGCCATATACATTCGCTGTCTCGAAAACACAACCACAAATCAATTTATTATAAACTGGAGTGCGATGATGAGTAAAAGAGTGGCATTAAATAAAAAAATTAATGAAGGAAAAAGAAGACATTTACATATGGTAAAGGAGTAAAAGGAATCTAGACAACATAAGACTGGTTTAGGCAAGTCTCAATCCCCAAAGGCATAAAAGTAGACCTTTCAGAATCAAGGTGTGACGGCCGAAAACGGGAGGCATACTTGTCAGCCCCCCTCCACCCCTCTGCAAGCTCTATGGCTATCTCTCTTTCACACATTTTCATTTCTTCTATCTTCACTTTTTTTTATAAATCTCCCCTTACAAACTTTGTGAAGATGCCATCGTTGGTTTTGCCTTAAAAAATCTCCAGAATCGAATATAAATCACTTGGTAGAAGTGAAAATCGAAGAACTGTAAAACTAGATAAAGGACTACCCCTTAAAAACAAACGACAATTAAATTCTATATGGTGGGGGGGGAGAGCTTCCAGTGAGGGATCAAATGAATGACCACAAATACCAGTTTGGGAGAGAAGTATGCATGGATGGATGGGTGGAATGAATGGATGAATAGTGCAGAAAATAAATGCTGCAAAGCCCAAACGGACTAGCCTGCAGCCAAATTCAAGGAAGGGTAATTTGCATGAGTGTTCTCAATAAAAATATTGACATCTGGAGAATATACAAAAATATAGCTATGAAATTAAAATCAATAGAATGGAAGTACAGGAATTTAAAACCATCAAGGAGTGTAAAAGGATATAAAAAATAAATTATTGAGAACTCTACAAAGGATAAAAACATAGACTATTGATGGATCAACAATAGATAGAAGAACAGAGAATATAAAATCATGAAACAATATATTAAATTTTGGCTAAAAGATAAGATTCTTCTAAAAATTTAAAAATTCTATTCACACTAAAAGAGACACGAATCTCAGACAAGATGCCCCGCAAAACCTGTTGGGGGGGGGCCATCTGCCCAGTAATGAAAGGGAAAACCTCCTCCCAAGATTTCTCAAAAGGGGACACTTCGCAAAGATGTGCAGGATGGACAGCTGCACCCGGCACAGGATGCACAAAGGTAGGAGCTGCCCATTCATCCAGTGCCCATGAGTGAGGCGGCAATGGCCTATCCTCAGTCGGCACAAAATAACCTCGAGTCTAAGTGGTCGCATGGTACGTGGCAATGGGAGGACTGAAGGTTTTATGGAATGGAGCTTGGTGGGAGAAAGTTCATCCAACATCTTCTGCCATAAGCTGACTACATATTCGGTGATGAGGGGATAGACATCACGAAGTGTGACTGGGGCTGATGGGGGTGTCCCCAATGATGCCGCCTCCTTGGTCTCAGCATCCGCCCTTTCATTACCTGGGATGCCACGTGACTGGGCACCAGCAAAAAGAAATCTTATGAATAGGAGAAAGATAAAAAAGCCACCGCTGGACCAAAAGCACTCAGTGCCTCCCGAGAACTAACGGAGTCAGAGAAAATCGTAAGACAACCAGATGGCATAGGAGCAATAACAAAGAGTGCAGCAAGAATGGCAACAAGTTCTGCTGGGAAAACAGAAGCTGCACTTGGTAGACGAACCAATGCGGTCTGAGATGGGAAGACAGCAGCAGCTCCAACTCCGTCCGATGACTTGGACCCGTCGGTGAACACAGAAGTGATAGGCCAATGGTGGGAAGAGTGTTGATCATACATGGTTCTCAAGGCTACAGGTAAGAACTGATCCTTGGGCCTACCAGTAAGACTCTTTCATACCAGCTGTAGTAGTATGAGACATGGGAAAATCTTTGGTAATGAAAAGGAAATAACAGTAAACTCCCTTAGACGTCCTGTGTGCTTGGCCATTCGCAGAGCAAATGGGCGAGCCAGGGATGGAAATCTATCATATGAGGCCACTGTTCGCAAATTGAATGTGCACTCATATACTGGCGACCATGGTAATAGCTCAAGTCTAAAAAGATATTTGAGGTTAGACTTGAGCCTGTGAAAAGGAAGATGAAGAGAGCTACATTCTCTGCATAGAAACTCTACACAGGGAAGGACTTGAAGGCTCCAGAAGCCAGGCGCACACCCTGGTTAGGCACAGTATGTAATTTTTCAAGGATGGACGGCGAGGCAGAGGAGTACACATGTGACCCATAGTCCAGCTTTGACTGGACCAATGCTGAATACAGAAGCCACAGGGTGCGTCGATCACTTCCCCAAGAAGTGTGTGACAGTAATTTCATTATGTTCATTCTCTTAAGACAAGACTTTTCAAAGCGTCCAAATGAGGCTTCCAAGAAAGCCTCGAATCAAAGATCACCCCCGGAAATCTGAAATGGGGCTCAAAGGTGACAGGGACACCATAGAGTGACAAATGGGGAGGGTCCCATGTCACCGATCTATGATTGTAAAAGTGGACAGCATTGGTCTTTACTGCGGAAAAGCGGAAGCCCTTGGAAGAAGCATTATCAGCTACGGTATTTATAACCCGCTGTATTTATTTTTTTTTAAGGGGCTATCTGGCGACTGCCCACTTGGGAATAAGTCGCCACAAACAAACAGCCCAGTTCTAGGCTACTTTAAAATAAAAATTTTAACAGGAACAACAATAAAAAGGGGATAACAATCAGGGAGCAAGCTCCGGCGTGGGGGAAAGGTCCCCCTCCCCCCGGCGCAGGAGCCTGCGACCTACAAAAAAAACAAAAAAACAAACAAAAATAACCAAAAAAAAAACAAGTTATATACAAGGGAGAATGCCGGCCTCCCCCCAAAAGTAAACAAGTCCACCAGTCATGGTGCACGAACTCGTCCCGAGTACAAGGGACAGGCGGTAGCGACCCCGCCCATCCCGGTACGGGGACAGGTAACGTGCGCGAAGATCACCCAGACTGGGACATTCAACAAGAATGTGCCGAACAGTCTGGGGGACGACGCAGTCGTCGCAATAGGGCACAGGCGAGCGCTCCATCAAATAGCAATGCATCACACTAGTGTGTCCGATTTGGAGACGACAGAAAGCGACCTGAAGCCGTCGCGGTATTGGGGGATAGGTCCATGGGAACAATCGCAGCGCAATGGCACGCAACTTTAAGTTCCCTTCGACCGTCTCCCATCTTCTTTGCCAAGCAGTCCGAAGAGCTGCCCGTATTCCTGCCATGTAATCGGTGTGGGGAAGAGCGAAACGCTGGTCCGGTCGCAGAGTCCACGCGGACTCTTTGGCGCGCTCATTCCCCGCAATTCCTACATGTCCAGGAACCCAGCAGAAGATAATCTCGACATCTGCCCGGCTCGCCAAAACCGTGGCGTCACGGATATCGCGAACCAGGGGATGCGGAGATTCCAATGCCCCGAGAGCACTCAGGGCGCTTTGTGAGTCGCTATAGATCACAATCCGGTTCTCGAACCGGGCACGTCGCGTAATCTCCCGTACCAAGTGGTGTATTGCCACTAGCTCGGCCGTGAAGACAGACGCAGCGACTGGCAGAGCCCCTCATGACTTCAAACAGAGGGGATACAGCATGGAAGCCGACCCCCTCTTGGGACTTGGAGCCATCCGTATACACTGGCACGGTTCCAGCGTGACACGAGGTGTGCTCCAGAAAGGTCGAACGCAATACTCCCGGCGCCATACAAGCTTTGGGAGTAGAGGCGTGGGGACAAATAGCCAAATGTGGTACCCTCCAGGGTGGCGTCCTGGGCAGAACCAGGGGCGCCACCGGCCCGAGAGCTATATCTAGCTCTCGAAGGAGTTTCCTGGCCCTAAACCCAAAGGGCTTAGGGTATGACTGGCGTCTCTCGGCGGCATAGGCACCATCGAGATCAGCTGCGGATGCAGTGAGAGCTGTTGGCGACTGAGGGAGGCGCCGGGCTCGCGCGTACAGTCGAGTGATGCACTGCACGCGGCGCAGAGCGAGTGGCATCTCCCCAACATCGACGAACAGGCTCTCAATGGGGGAAGTGCGGAAGGCACCGGTCGCAAGGCTAAGGCCGGTGTGGTGGATCGAATCCACCTTCCGCAATAAACGCTCGGCTGCGGATGCATAAAACTCGCATCCGTAGTCGAGCTTCGAACGAACCAAGCATCAATAAAAAAGTAGGGCAGTAGCCATATCAGCGCCCCAAGCGCTGAACGTCACGGAACGGAGAATGTCCATGGCGTGGGTACAAGAGACCCTAAGGCTAAGAATATGAGCCTCCCAGGTGAGGCGTCGGTCGAATATAAGACCGAGGAAACGGTGCGATTCGACCACATCCAGGCGCACCCCATTAAGAAACAAATCTGGGTCGGGGTGAAGCCGTGGATGGCGGCAGAAGTGCACCACCTTAGTCTTGGCCAAAGAAAACCAAAACCTGTGCGCTTCGGCATAGCGAGAGACGCGGTTCAATGCCTGTTGGAGTCGACGCTCCAGAGTTGGCATCTAGGCCGCTCCAAAAGAGATCGAAAGGTTGTCCACGTAAAACTTAGCGAGAACATCTTTCGGCAGCACAGAGGTGATGCCGTTGATGCTCAGGGCAAAGAGTGTGACACTGAGGACACTTCCCTGCGGGACACCCTCTTCCTGCTCCATTGGGCCGGAGAGGGCTCCCCCCACCCGTACGCGGAATCGACGATCTCGCAAAAATTCAGATATAAACATTGGGAGGCGTCCCAATGCCCCCATCGTGTGAAGAGTCTCCATGATACCGGATCGCCATGCGGTATCATAGGCCTTCTCCAGATCGAAAAACACCGTGGCGTAGTGCTGTCTACGAAGGAAAGCCTCGCAGACTGCATTTTCCAGTCGGAGCAGAGCATCCGACGTGGAGTGGAACTTGCGGAAGCCGCACTGTGAAGAAGACAGATGGCCTCCGCTGTCCAGGAAAAAGGCTAATCTAACATTTACCAATTTCTCCATCAACTTGCACACGCAAGAGGTTAGAGAGATTGGGCGGAAACCGGTCGGAGTAGAGTGATCTCTCCCCGGTTTGCGAAAGGCGAGCACAGTAGCGATTTGCCAGGGGTCTGGGAGAAGACCCTCCACCCAGATCCTGTTGAACAAATCTAACAGAAAGGCCATGCCTCGCTCACCGAGGTGTCGAAGCATGGCGTAGGGGACATCGTCCGGACCATGGGCGGTGTCCGCGCACGAAGCGAGAGCGGAACGCAACTCACTCACAGTAAACTTGTGGTAGAAGGGTTCTCCGCCTCTGGAGGTAAAGTCCAGTCGGCGGCCTTCCGCGACATCACGACGCGCATTGAATGCTGGCGGAGCAGCATCCTGGCTAGAGAATGCGGAAAAAGCGGTCGCTAAAGATTCCGTCACCGACGTGGGGTCCGAGATTGCGGTCCCATTCTCCTGGAGAACGGGAGGGGGGTCCTGCGTGAACTTGCCCCGAATCCTTTTGACTCGCTTCCACACCTCAGCTAAAGGGGTCTTCCCGTTAAGTGAAGACACATATGCCCGCCAAGAAGAGCGGCGGGCGTGCTTCGAAATATACCGGAACCTAGCCCTAGCCCGACGAAATTCAGCGACAGTGAAATCGTTCGGGCGGCGCTTATAGCGCATGTAGGCATAACGCTTCTGTTTGAGGGCCGTCTCACACTCGACCGACCACCATGGGAGTGGTCGGCGTGCAAAACGGCCAGACGTCCTAGGAATAGTAGTCAGGCCCACAGCGATGAGGTTGCCGGAGAAGAACTCAACGGCCTCATCTACCGACCTAAACTCCTCGACTGAGATAGAAAATTCAGTCATTTCCTGAAATGCAGGCCACCGCGCTCGCGCCAAGCACCACCGAGGTGGGCTCTCAGGCGGCAGTTGCCCTGAAAATGATATTTGAATGGGAAAGTGATCACTACCATGGAGGTCATCGACCACCCCACAATCAATATCAGGCTGTGCATCCGAAGAGCACAAAGATAGGTCAAGGCAAGAAAATGAAGCGGTTCTCGGACAGTGATGCGTAAACTCATCCACGTTTAGGACACCCATCTCAAGCTCTTCGATCAGATCGGCAAGGACTTATCCCCTGGGATTTATGGAGTAATCTCCCCAGAGAGGATGCCTGCCGTTCAGATCTCCAAGCAAGAGATAGGGGCTCGGCAACCGTGCTACGACACGGCGGAAGTCCCCCGCGTCGCATTCAGCTGACGGTGGAATATACGCAAAACTGATAGTATACCTCCTATCCAGGTGCAGCTGCACAGCCACTGCCTGAAAGGAGGTATCTAAAGAGAAAGGAAGAACGGAGACATCATGCCGGGTGTAAACCGCGCATCCCCCAGCCCGGCCATCCCGCGGTGGTGGGGTCGCAAGACCCTTATACCCTGGGAGGGCGGGCAGGGGGCACGCACCTAGCATGGTCTCCTGCAAAAAGATAGCTAACGGGGAACGGGACGAGACGAGCCTCCGCAGCTCCTCCCAGTTGGCCCGGAGTCCACAGCAATTCCATTGAAGGAATATGCCCTCCTGGCCTAGCTCGGAGGAGACGCGGGGGACCTCTTCGAACTGAAGACCCTGACGGGAATGGCCGTACGCTTCCCGGGGGCAGAACCCCGGGCGCTGTTGGTCGGAGAAAGCGCTGAAGGCGCTGTCGCCTTCGAGGACTTATTGAGGGAGGTTGGGCTCGCCATGCGAGTCTTTTCCTCCCTCAACCTCGAAACCTTAGGCGGGCGTTGCGGCTTCGGAGGCGGGGGGGGCCCTCTTTTCGAGGAACCACCGTCTCCGAGCCACTCGCTCCTCGTTTCGGGGGACAGCGTTAGGAACCCCGGAAGATGGCCTAGCGACCATCTTCAGGGGTGTTGACTCCTGTGAGCCTAACGACTCGGTGGAGGTGCGTGGCCGTTTCACCTTACAGGGAAACGGTCACGCTGGGGAAAGAGGGGGGAGCCCTGGTTTTAGCCGGGGCTGGGTGAGAACTCTTTTTGCCGCCAGCTTTACCAGGGGAGCACCCGGGTTGAGTAGAGCCCGCAGAAGGGCTCCGAATGGGCACGGATACAACCGTGCTCGTTAGCCTGGATGGGCCCGGAACAGAGGGTGCCTTTCTAACTATTGAGGCATATGACTTCCCAAACAGAGCCGGGCGCGCCAGGATCAAGTCCTTAGCCTCGCGGAATGAAAGTCGATCCTGGGCCTGAACGGCCAGGATTTCTTTCTCAAGGAGATATGTATCACATTACTTCAAAGAAGCGGGGTGCGGCTCTCCGCAATTGACACACTTGGCCACACACGATTTGGACTTATCGTGTGCGGCCTTGGAGCAATTTACACAAACTTCGGGTGACTCCGACTTTGCACGTCTACATGAGCGATTCGTATGGCCGAAGCGGTGACAGTAATAGCACCGCCGCGGCAGTGGCACGAATGCCTTCACGCGGTAGCGGTACCAACCGGCACGCACCAACTCAGGAAGCTTGTCACAGTCGAACGTGACGAAGAGTGTAGGGGTGGGTCTCGAGGCCCCTCCCTGTTTTCTCATCACACGTTCGACCTTGACCACCCCATGTCTGCCAGCTCTAGGGTGATGTCCTCAATGGAGTAGTCAACGAGTTCCCTCGCATAAACTACTCCTTTCGCAAAGTTCATGGTAGAGCGCGGCGTCACACTCACCGGGGTGCCATGAAGTGTCCGAAGAGCACTTATCTTGGCCGCCTCGACGGGATTCGCTGCATTCGCCAGAAGGCTCCCGTCCGAGAAACGGGTCAGCTTCGGCTCTCTACCAATTGCAATAGCTAATCCTCTCCTCTGATGCATCATGTTGCCCTTGGCCAACATGGTGCCATCAGTGGAGCGAATAACGAGGAAGCGTTTGAAGCCAGTAGGCTCGAAAACGCCAGGTAACCTCTGAATAAGGGGCCCTGATGTCATCGAGGCTCCGCCCTGTGCACTTTTCGTCTTTGTCATAGTCAGGTGCTCCGCACCCGAGGGTGGCAAAGGGGCCGGATGTGCTGATCTTGGCTTGCTCGCTTGTCAGAATGGCAGCAGACCCATCCGTCCCCGTAGCCCCCGCGGATGGAGAGGACCCCCGAGTCTTTTTAGTCTTTCTTGTCTTTTTCTTCTTTTTAGGAGAGGAGGGTGGGGAATGAACCGGCTTTTCACCTCCTACGACAGAAGCCCCTAGGCCAGATGGACCGGCCTCAGCCAGGTCCTTCTCGGAAATGGAAAAGGTCCTGGTGGTCGCAGGGGCACCGGTCAGAAGAGATCCCTCTCCTCCTTGTACTGCCTCGGAGGCCCCAGCCGTTTGAGGAGGACCTTGCATAGGGGCGGATTCAGGTTCGGTGCTTGGCGCCGAGCCCGGATTCACCCCCATGGAGGCCCTACCCTCTGAGGCTGGGTTTCCTCAAGGACCATGTCTATCACAGGAGAGGCCTCCAGTTGGCCATCCCCTCCCAGAACATCGCAGGTCCCTTTGGCAGCGTCACCAGTCTTTTGTGGGGAGGCACAGGCCTTGACCCCGGCAAGGTTTAAGATTCTTGCCAGCAGGTCTTTTGAGGGAAGCGACCGAAGGGGCCTGGCTTCCCTCTCTCCCCTAAGGGGGTTTGCCCTACCGAGCCGCTTACACGAGGGGCGGTCGGCAATGGGCTACCTGCTCGCTTTCTTGGCATTCCCCTTAGAATGAAAAGGAGGGACTGCCGCTGGAAATAGGGAGGTGCCCGAAAGCCCCTCCAGAGAAGGGGGTGAGGGGGAGTCCCCTACACCCGTAGGCGTAGGAGAGGAGTAAGCCTCCTCTCCGGTTAAAGATTTATGGAGGGTCCCCTGCGCAAGCACAAGGGGAAAAACCTCCATTTTCTCGGTGGAGCTGCCCGAGGGCGGCTCCGTTGATGTCACAGGGAAAGTTGGGGGTTGGGTTTTTTTTATATTCATCATTGGGCATGGTGACCCTCTTTTTTACACGGGACGCAATAGCTCACCACCTCTCACAGTTGCCCGCACTGCAAGAGGTGCTTGCAGGCCCGGCAGAGCCAGGCGCCGCCATTTGGGACCACCCCTCCCGCCTGGTGGCCTGACAGTCCATCGGCATGGCGGCTCCACCTTAGACACGGCAAAAAATTGATAGAATGTGAAGAGGAGAGGAAAAGGGATGTGAGGAAGGTATGGGTGGGGATGAAGCAGGTTGTTAAAAAAAACCCATCCCGAACCGGAGCTCAGGGGTTAGGGAACTTTGTCCCCTCCCCTTCAGCCCCGATCCGGGACGGTTGGCTTGAGAAGAAGGTCAGCATCTACCCTGTGAAATTAGAGGCTGACCAGAGAAAGTTGTGGGAGAGGTTGTATGAAAAGAGAGGAAACAAGTGTTTTGAAGGAAGGAAGAGAGGCTAAGCTGGGGCCGGGCGGGGTGCTGAGTCTCGTCAGCACGGCGGCCAGGATGGCAAATCGCCGCGCCCCATACGGGGTATAACCCACTGTAGCTTACGAATGACAAATGGAAGCTAGGCGATGAACAGATAAGCGCTAAGTCATCCATATATAGAGTTGAGGAAATCTCAGCTGGGAGATTTGCGATCATGCTATTGATGGCCACAGAGAAGTAGGTGACACTGAGGACACTTTCCTGTGGCACACCCTCAACTGGCTCTGATAGGGCATTTCCAACTTTTACACGTAGTGTGCGCCACATGAGGAATTGCTCGACAAACCTGGGAAGAAAGCCCCGTAGGCACCAATCATGAAGTTGCTTAAGGCTACCACGCCTCCAAGTGGTATCATATGCTTTCTCAATATCAAAGAAAACAGCAACAGAATGCTGCCTCTTTGAAAAAGCACCTCTTATATAAGACTCCATTCTAACAAGCAGGTCGATGGTACTCTGTTTTTTTCTGAACCCTGATTGAGAGGGAGATATAAGATGGTTCGTCTCCAAAAACCAGAAGAGACTTGTATTTATCATCGTCTCAAACAATTTACATGGACAACTAGTAAGGGCAATAGGGCGGTAATGGGTGGGTTCCGTCCCATCCTTTCCTGGTTTTCGGAAAGGTAAAATCACAGCCTCCCTCCACATAGAAGGGAAGCAGCCCCTAATCAAGATGAAGTTATAGATGTCCAGCAAATGTGAGAGGAGGGATGGATGCATATTCCTAATCATATCATAGGAAATGCCATCCGATCCGGGTGCAGTGGATCCACAGTGCTTCAGTGCATTATGGAGCTCATGGATAGAAAAGAACCGGTTATAAGGCTCATTATCCATGTTAGGCTCCATATAGTTGATAGGATGTTGAAGCGCTGGAATTGGATGGAATAGTTGTCTGGGCTTGAAATATTAGTAAACGATCCGGCCAAAACATCAAAAATATTAGACAAGTCTCCCAACAGTTCTCCAGCCTGAACAATGTTGGGAGGTGTAAAGCCATTGGATTTCCCCAATAGCTTTTTGACTTTCTTGCAGATTTTGTCTACAGGAGTCTACCAACATATCGAAGCGATGTAACCATTCAACGAAGTCTTTCGAGCTCGTCAAAGGGTGCGTCGCTGTGCTGCCCTAGGTCGGTTACGTGCAAGTTTCTTTACCATCGTGGGGCACCGATGATAACGTCGGCAAGCCTGTTTACATTCAGTGACAACTCTCGAGCATTCAGCAGACCACCAGGGCAATTGTGGTCCACGAGCAGTTGAGCCGGAGAGAGGGATGGAGGAATTAGCTGCATGATTGACGTGGGTTGGAAGATCATCAATAGCCACTTCAATATCTTCATGGCTCGAGAGGTGCCTGAACTTAGGCCAGTTTGCTTTTTTTGCATTCCATCTTTTGCTAGGTGATGGAGGAGGACTACCTGTACATGGTGTTATTACAATGGGAAAGTGATCACTGCCTCGAAAGTCAGGATCCACTGCCCAGTAAAAATCAGCTCTACAGCTTGGTGAACAGAGAGACGAGTTCACACATGTAAAGCTGTTCGTCTGAATGTGAAATGTGTGGCTGCCATCGTTAAGAAAGCAGATATCATTAGTGCCCAGAAATTTCTCAATCATATTTCCTCTAGGGTTGTTATCATGGTGCCCCCAAAGGGGGTGTCGAGCATTAAAGTAGCCAATCAATAAAAAGGGAAGAAGGAGTTGAGAAATTAAATTAGCTACTTTGTAGCTAAAACAGCTGTATCTCTTTCCTCGCCAGGAGGAAGATACAGCGAACAGACCGAATAATGGCGACTGGAAAACAGACAGACGGCAACCGTCTGCAGGTCTGTGTTAAGAGAGAGCTGGTTGTGGGGAACCCTTTTGTTAACAAAGACAGCAGAACCATGAATTGGTTCTCCAGGGTTCTTATAATATCCCACAAAACCCGAAATGTTAGGTACTCTGCGAGTACCCAAGCAAGTCTCCTGTAAAGCAATACAATCGGGATTGTAATCCTTAAGCATGAGCTCGAACTCTTCCCATTTAGGGAAGAGAGCTTGGAGGTTCCAATGAATAATTGGAAACATTGTTACCGTTTAAGCATAACGGTGGATTTCTTCCTACCCTTAGGGGTAGGAGATTTTGGATTTGAACTACCAGCGGAAGTAGTTCGTGTCATACTAGCCTTAGGCTTGGACTATGACAAAGGAGGCATCGGGAGCTTGAGTTTTACCTTTGTTTTTTCTTTAAGAGGAGGCGCATCAGATTTTGTTAAGTGGCTGTAAGAGAGAACTGTCTTCACTAGAGAAGCAGAGATGGAAGCAACTCCAGGGGTCAGTTCAGGTGTCGAGGGAACAGACCATGTTGACACAGCTGGTGGTATTGGTTGGGATGGTAGAGGCTATGGTCGTGGCGAGGAAATCGGCAAAGGTTGTGAATTCAATGCTGATAGAGAAGGATGTGGAGTCAGTTTTTGAGAGTCCTCCTCAGATGAGGGGGTAACCTCCACAACAGCTGGCTCCTGGGAAGGAGCAAAGGTTGGTTCCTTCTTATTCATGGATCGAAGGAATTCCAAAGTAGTATCAACAAGAGGGGGGTGGAGTGATAACTGGCTTTGGAGCTGAAGAAGAGCTTGGTCCTTTAGGGGCAGGGTGAATGTCCAGAGGTGGAATGGATACCACCTGAGGACCAACATGATCAACATCCACATGTTCTGGAGCGGTAGCAAGGTGCTTAACCACCCTTGGGGAACTGGGAGAGGATGGAAGGTTCGTCTTCTTGTTGGTAACCTCAGAAGCACTGTTAGGTGCTGACCAAGAGTGTTCATCACGAGGAGATGTACGTTTAGGAGGGGGAGGACTTTTTACCTGGTCAGGCACATGAGAACCACTAGGAGGTCTCTGGCTTCTCCTTTTTCTTTTGGCCCGGTAGAACGCAGAGCATCAGAAAAGCTCACACCACACCAGGTTGGACATACATCTCCTTTACTCTTCTTCTGGCCTCTTTAAAACTGACCCTGTTCTTGTTTCTAATGGCAATGACTTCCCTCTCATAGAAAAAGAAAGTGCATTGCTGTGATGTTGCAGGGTGTTCTCCATCGCAGTTAGGGCAGCACGGCTGTTGAGAACAGGGCGTCCCGTGATAATTCGATCCACAATTCAAACACAACCTTGCCTGTTTACAAAACTTGCTTACATGGCCAAAGCGTTGGCAATGGAAGCAGCGTCGTGGGATTTCAACGTTAGGCTTGACTGGGATGTTAAGATAGCCAGCCTTAACGTACTTGGGCGGTTCCAATCTGTTGAAGGTCAGGATTATGGTGGCGGTAGGTAACCTAGCGCCATTCACAAACCTGGAAAT
Source organism: Ceratothoa steindachneri (assembly GCA_963969495.1). Classification (NCBI taxonomy): domain Eukaryota; kingdom Metazoa; phylum Arthropoda; class Malacostraca; order Isopoda; family Cymothoidae; genus Ceratothoa; species Ceratothoa steindachneri. Next base: position 155,920,672 of record OZ018323.1, on the reverse strand, counting down.
GCGGTGAGCATTTACCACCTTCTGATTGGTAAGTTTTGATACCAGCTTGTCAAAATAGTAATCTATTAACTCTCCCGATCGGATAACACCTTTACTGGTGTTAAATGTCGGGTGCGAAGCAGAGGACATGTCTACAGAAGCTAAAGACTAGGGTCTTAATCCGCTGATGCTGCTCGCTTGATTTCGCCTCGACTATCAATGCGCCATCATTACGTGTCCACATTTGGGCAGGTTCGCCACATTTCTCAACAAAATCCTGGTAGACGTCGAAGATGTCAGCCTTACAAGAGAACTATCGTTCGCTTTCAACACTAAAAATCGGTCGTATCCAACTCAGGGTCGACTTCTGACCCAAAAGGATCAAAGCGTCTACCGTCAGGGTCCAAGGCACGATGACCAGAGACCTGCAAGTTATGTTTATTAAATTTACCCATATAAGTATATATTTTATTTTGGGCTGCCCCTGGAGCCGAGGGCATGCACCAAATCGTCATCATGAGCCCAAAGAGCGCCCATACAGCCCAGACGGGGTAACCCGTCCCCGACTCCCAGTCGTTTTAAAAACAGCGGAGCCGCATAACGGAGATTTTCTGGACTGCGGTGCTAAGTCCCCCCAGAAACAAAATGACGACCCGGGCAACCAAACCTCCTTTAAGGCACGGTCCTGCAGACGATGCCCACCAGTGGGCGCATCCGTCGACCCGTACAGAGGCAAAAGAAAGAAAAGAAGAAAAAGAATGCCACGCTGGGGCCGGACGGGGCGCGGAGTCCCGTCAGCACGGTGGCCAGGAAGGCAAATCGCCGCGCCCCTTACGGGGATGGATGGGTGGAGGGGAAACGCAGTTGTAGGGCAAGGCTGGCCAAAATGACCATTGGATTAAATATGGCAAATTGCATTTCATGCTTATAATAAGCTTATTAAGTGTCACTAAGATAAACAATGATTAGCTTGTCTTTATATTAAATCAATATACCATGTAAAAATGCTAAATATATCTATAATAACATTTTTAAAAGAATGGAATTAGGCTACAAGAGTTATAAGGCTCATGTGAACTTTAGGATGCAAAAAGATGCATGAAATGTAAAAGTGTGGTCACCCATGCCCTAAGGACCCAAAACATGGGTGGGAGTAATTCTATACCAACTCTAGTAGAGAATTTACTATTTATTGCAAAATATCATGGCATTATCATCATTCACAGATGGCCTCTCAAAAATAGGGAAATGTTGAGGTAATGTGGTCATTGAATATGTAACTCACCCATCATAATTAACCCTCTAATTTTAAAGTATAGGTGATTAGAGAGAGACCACCATCAACAATAGATTTATTATCAACTCCTCTAAAAACCTTAACCCAATTAATCAGCTTGATCGAGAAATTGGGCTATAAACGAGTCGAAACTGCAAGGCACCTTTGCTCAAGCTTTGAATGAAAAAAAATAATAAACATTTTGAATTATGTTCAAACAAAGGATGACCAAGAATAATGAAAAAAATAAAAGTAAAATACTAGGAATGGTAGAAAAGATCAAAGATGACAAAAACCTGCAAACGCACAACAAAAATGTTTCAACAGTGTAAAAAGGCAGAGTTTACATTTCTTGAAACAAATCATTACACAAGATACTCATAAATACAATCGTAATTACAGGATCTTAAATTAAAACAAAAGTATAATGATTACCTTAACATTGAGAGGAGTTTTGGCTATGGCTGCCGCTTTGCTTAAGGCTTCCCAAAGGTCATCAGTCCCAGCATTGCTGTAGCGATGCTGATTAAGGTAATTCCTCAATCCCGACTGCAACACCTGTCTTCCAACACACACTTCCAACATGCTAATTATGGATGCCCCCTAAAATATTAAGTAGAGACTAAAGCAAAAAAAAACGGGAGGACTTGAACGCCATTCCCAGTACAAAAAATTCAAACACTTTTCAAAACCATAGGGAGCAGAGATGCCGAATTTCACACAGAAAAGAAAATATATTACTACCAGAAAAAAATTGAGACCAATTTAAAAATCTATTTTCATTAAAAGGCAAATGATACAAGATGAATTCTATAAATACTACCCTTAAAACAGAATACCACTACCCAATAAACTATTCGTGACCTAAAATAAAAAAAATAACAAGTAGTTAAACACGCATCTAATCATCAATAAAGACAATCATCGATCTAAGATCTACAGCCCTGAGTGACAAGAGCATACTTACCTGACACGCCACCTCACTAGGGAAGGACTCCTGAACAAGAAGGGTCTCACCTTTTTGTAGGATATGGCATCAAAGATACTCTCAATATCCGCAGGGTCGTTGACTGGTAAAGAGACCGGGTGCGAGGCTCTGAGAGCATCCAAGGACAGGGCTGGCTGCACTTTTTCGATGATGAACTGTTCATTCATGGCCCATCCAGCCTCGGCAATGCTGGTCCCAACGTTTTCCATGAAGCTTGCAAACCCCTCATTTAGCCATAAGTCTTGCCACCTGTGCAACAATTGGTCGGGGAGACGGAGCTAGAATGTTACTAGAAAACTAGCACAATTCTGAAGAAACAACATATTTGCAAGGGGGCAAGAAAGACCAGAATAAAAGAGAATTCTACAAACCAACTCATCGTGACGAGATTCCCGAACCACTGATGGGCCAATTCATGGGCTGTGACCACTGTGACCTGCTGCTGGGCTCGCGATGAAGTATGCGCAGGATCAAACATTAGCGCCGTTTCTTTGAAACAAATCAGACCCCAGTTTTCCATCGCTCCCGGACCGAAATTAGGTATCGCAATCAGATCTGGGCGAAATAAAAGCAAATAATAACAGTTTTTTTTCCCCAAGTATGCCCATTTCAAATTAAGAGCGGCCACAAGAATGTTAGTACTACTTGCACCAAAGATGTATCGCTGAAGCAACTGTACCGAAAAACACCTTAGAGTATTTATAAATTATTCGGTTTGGAACTTAATCATTATTCTCGGCATGAACATGCCAAATATGTGACGGCAGCCCTAAATATAGAAACAATAAATCCCAATCCATTTTCCCAGTGTTTTGGTATATTATTTTTTACCACCGATTCGAATACGTTTCAAATATTTTATCTGACAAAAGTAAAACCAGTTTTGATGGCATTTTCATTTATTGGAGAGAAGTGCAGCATCGTGGTCTTGTTTGTCCGAGGAAAACAGAAACCTGTGTGCTTAGCATAGTGAGATATGCGGTTCAATGCCTGTTGGAGTAGACGCTCCAGAGGTGGCAATTGGGCCACATCAAAGATCGAAAGATCATCCACGTAGAGCGTAGAGAAAAGATCTTCCGGCAGTACTGAGGAGATACCTTTGATGCGACACTGAGGACACTTCCATGCGGCACACCCTCTTCCTGTTCAATTGGACCACATAGCCCCCCACCCCACCCGTACGCGGAATCGATGATCTATCAAAAACTCAAAAATAAAGATTGGGAGGCGTCCCCTCGCCATATTGTGGAGAGTCTGCATGATACTATATCACCATGCGATATCATAGACCGTGGCGTAGTGTTGTATACGGTCTATGAAAGAATTCCTAGCAGACGGAAATGTCCAGTTGGAGCAGGGCATCTGACGTAGTGTAGAACTTGCGAAAGCCGTAGTGTGCTGAAGACAGTTGGCCCCTGCTGTCAAGAAAAACGGCCAATTAATCTAACATTTACCAATTTCTCCCTCAACTTGCACCCGCAGGAGGTTAGAGAGATTGGGCCAAAACAGGCCGGGATAGTCTCCAGATTTGCAAAAGCGAGCACAGGAGCCATTCGCAAGGGCCAGGAATCTGGGAGGATACCGTCTGCCTAGATCCTGTTGAGCAAATATAACAAAAAGGCTATACGTCGCTCATTTAGGTTTCAAGCAGGAGATAAGGAAAATCGTCCGGACGAGGCAAGTGTCCACGCACGAAGAGAGAGGAACCACACTCACTATGTAAACCTGCGGTTGAAGGGATCTCCGCCTTAGGAGGTAAAATCCAGTCGGCAGGCTTCAGCGACATCACGGCGTACATTGAATGCTGACCGAGCAACATCCCAACAGTAGAATGTGGAGAAAGGGGTCGCGAAGGACTGCGCCACGAAAGCAGGGGTTCGAGATTGCGGTCCTATTCTCATGGAGAACGGGAGGGATATCCTGCGAGAACTTGCCCCGAATCCTTTTGACTCGCTTCCACACCTCTGCTAGAAGGGTCTTCCCGTTGAGAAGAAATGTACGCCCCCCGGGAAGAGGGGCGGGCGTGCTTCGAAAGATAACGGAACATAGCCCTAGCTCGTCGAAATTCACCAACAGTGAAATCGTTCCGGGGGCGCTTATAGCACATGTAAGTATAACGCTTGTGTTAGAGGGCCGTCTCACACTCGGCGGAGCAAGGAAGAGGTCACCATGCAAAACAGCCAGACGTTCTGGGAAAAATAGTTAGACCCATGGCGATAAGGTTGCAGAGATGAAGCCAGCTGCATCATGCACCGAAATAAACTAATCGCCTCGACTGGGACAGACAAATCAGTCATTTCCTGAAATGCGGACGCTCGCGCCGCTCAAAGAACCACCGTGATGTTCTTTCAGGTGGCAGCGGACCAAAAAATCATAGGAATGGGAAAGTGATCACAGCCAATGGATATTATCAACTACCTCTCAGCAAAATATGGCTGTGTATCGAGAGTACAGGTATAGATCGAGGCAGGAAAATGAAGCTGGTCTCGGACGTGATGCGTAAACTCATCCACATTTAAGACACCATCTCCAGCTCATCGATTATGTCGGCAAGGATCTGACGCCTTGCATTGTTCGTACAGTGTCCCCACAAGAGGTGCCTACTTTTTCTTTAGGACCCATCAGCCGACTGGCTACAAGGACATACATAATTCACGGTAATTATTTACAAGCCTAAAACAAGGCTACATTAAAATATAAACAAATCAAACAGCAACCCTAAAACCAAAACTAGAAACAAACAGAACCAAAGACACCAAGCAAAGAAAAACAAGAAGTATGGAGCCTCCTCTAAAAAGTCAGGTAATCCACAAGTCTGTGCACACGAACCTGTCCTAGGTCCAAGGGACAAGGGGTAGCGACTCCACTGTCCCGGTATCGGGACATTCAACATGAATGTGCCAAACAGTCTGGGGGACAAGGCAGTCGGCCGAATAAAGTGCAAGCGAGCACTCCATCAAATGGCGGTGCGTCTCGCGAGTGTGTCCAATTCAGAGACGACAGCAAGCAACATGAAGACGTCGTGGCATTGAGGGGTAGGTCCATGAGAACAGTCGTGGTGCAATGGCACGAAACTTTTAAGTTCCCCTCAGCTCTTTTCCCTCTTATTTGCCAAGCAGCCCGGACAGCTGTCCTGATTCCTGTCATGTAGTCCGTTTGAAGAAGAGCGAAACGCTAGTCTGGTCGCCCAGTCCTCGCAGGCTCTATGGCGCCCTCATTCCTTGCAATTTCTACATGTCCAGAAACGTAGCAGAAGATAATTTAGACATCCACCTGGCTCGCAGCATTGGTGGCGTCACAGGTACCGCGAATCAGTGAGTGTCGAGCTTCCAAAGCTCCGAGAACACTCAGGGCATTTTGTGGGTCGCTAAAGATCACAATCCGGTCTGCGAACAGGGCACGACACATTATCTCTCGTACTGAGCGGTCTATTCCAACCAGTACAGCCGTGAAGACAGACGCAGCGCCTGGTAGAGCCCCGCTGACTTCAAACAAAGGGGATACGGCATGGAAACTGACCCCATCTTGGAACTGGGAGCCATACGTATACACTGGTACAGATCCATGCGGACACAAAGTGTGCTCCAAAACAATATTTTAATGAAGTAGCTGGTTGCTTTAAACTAGGAAACTCAAGACGATCCATATGAGCAAAATTAGAGATTACTCTCTGAACCAGAATCAACAACGTACCACCCTTCTCTAACAACCAGTCTCTATTAAGTTCATTAATAAATGAATTACAGTCCAGGGGATAACTATCTTTCCAAGGAACAGCTACCCCCTGGCTTGTAAGCGATTTGTCCAACTTTTCTCCTCATGGCAGACGGAATATTTACTGAAGGGGCTCGAACGGGAAACCTGGCTTTGATTAAAAAAAATCCTGCACCTCTGCACACATTTGGCTAGAGTCCAGTTTCCAGTCAACAACACGCCCCTGAACCTCAAAACGAAGGAGTAAAAGTAAAGCAAATGAAAAGCAAAGGCTGGAAATATCTTAAAAGCCCAATGGTTTAATCGACCCCAATGAGTAATAATAAAGGCTGCATCTGGGCCTTACCTTGCTTCGGTAGAGGGTAAGAGACCCCGAAGAAGTCTTCATAATATTCGAGAATTTTAATAGAAATCCGTAATACATAATTAGCTTGACTTATCATCTTGCTGGGTGCATAAATGGAAACTTTCATGCCGCTTTTCGTGTAATTATAAACACTAGCGAAATCGCAAATAACAAATGCCACGAGATAGGTACTCATGTCAACACTTTCTTCAAATTCATCCAAAAACTGAAAAGGAAACGAAGACAATTCATTTATTTACATTATTTTAATTAATAAACTTTATTTAAAGATTACTATCATGTAGTCAGGGTGAGGAAGAGCGAAACCTCGGTGTGGTCACCGAGTCCTGAGGACTCTTTGAGGCCCTCATCGGCGGACTGATTCCCCGCTTGGAAGTTTTGGTAAGATCCTTCAATATGGACCAGTTTCATACAAAGCGGGGTTGGAGCGTGTCAACGTCACTGAAGATGAGCACACATTTTTTTTCCAAGCGAACTTGTCGCTACATAGCACAGTGATGCCATGTGATGTAGCATCTCGTCCACGCAAATCCTTCAAATCTTCGGATTCTAATTTAAAGCAAAATACCAACGAGGGCATCTTCCGCAAAAGATTTGTAAAGAGAGATCTGTAAAGAAAGAGGAAGCGAAAATATGTGGAAGATCCGTAGCCGAAAACCACTTGCACGCATAGAGTTTAGGAGGGAAATCTGGGAGCGTTAGCGTCGGATGTCAGGCGCCGCAGGGGAGTCCATGCCATGTACACCCCGTTGTTGGTGTATAAAAACACGAAAAAGAAACATGGTGAGGACTAGAAAAGGATGGGAAGAATACATGTTAAAAACCAGCACCGCGCCGTGTCCCTGCCCTGACCGGGGACGAATGGACGAAGATGGTCGGCGACAAGCCTGTGAAATTAGCCACTGGTGAAAAAAAGAAGTTAGAATAGGCTTGTAAAACAAACAAAGAAACAAACAGTAAACAAACGAATACCAAGAAAGAGAAACAAAATTAGGCATAGTGAAGCATGGTAGGTAGGTGTGCTTGCCCGGCACCCGAGTATGCTCCCAAAAGCAAGAGTTCAAGTCAAATAAAATGGAAGTTGTCTACTACCTCCAAAAAGTGAGTCAGTCCAGAGTTAAGAGCGCACGAACTTGTCCCGAGTACTAGAGTTACAACGAAAAGCAGTACTTCATAAGTTCTTGCAAACGAACTAGGACGAGCGACCCCGCTCGTCCCGGTATCGGGACAAATAAAGTTCGCGAAGATCCCCGACCTGGGACACTCAACAAAGATGTGGGGGGCAGTAATGTGGGGATAACCCATTCGACGTAGTAAAATGAAAGGGAACACACAATCAAATGGGGAGGCATTCCACAAGTGTGCTCAATTCAAAGAAGATAGAAAGCGACCTGAAGCAGAAGTGGCACTGGGAGTAGGTCTACGGGACCAGTCGCGGCGAGATGACGTGGTTTTAAGTTATAATCTTCTTTGTCAAGAAGCTCGGAGAGCTGAGCTGATTCCTGCCATGTACTCAGTGTGAGGAAGAGCGAAACGCTGGTCTAGTCACCCAGTCCTCTGAGACTGTTTGACCCCCTTATTCCCCACAATCCTTACATGTCCAGGAACCTAACAGAAGATAATATCGAACCAGGGTGTGCAGATTCAGATAAACCGAGACCCTCTCAGGGCGCTTTGTGAGTAGCTATAGATCACGATCAGGTCTCCGAATTGGGCACAACACGTTATATACGGAGGGTGGAGGTGGGATAGAACCAACAAAAGGGTTCCGAATGGGCGCGGAAGCACTCCTGCTCGTAGACCTAAAGTTTCCAGGAGCAGAGAGTGCCTTCTTAAATTTAGAGGGGTAGGACGACACAGGTTGTAAAGGACGCAATAGGAGCAACCTTGGCATCTCTGAAGGAGGGTCAATCCAGAGCCTGAACAGCTAGGAGTTCATCTCGAAAAGATACGAACTGCATTGCATATAGGAAGACGGGTGGGGCTCGCCAGAATTAACACACTTGGCACATGATAAATACAGATTTATCATGCAATGTCTTTGAGCAGTTTGTGCAGATTTCAGGCTGACCCGACTTGGCACATCTTAAGTTCTATTGGTGTGAGCAGAGCGGTGGCAATAGTAACGCCGAAGCAATGGTACAAATGCCTTCACGCGGTAGCAATACAAACTAGCACGCAACGACTCATGGAACCTGTCACAATCGAACGTGACCAAGAGTGTAGAGATGGGTTTCGAGGCCCCTCCCTGTTTTCTCATCACATGCTCAATCTTGACTACTCCTTGGTTAGCCGGCTCTTCGGTGATGTCTTCCAAGGAGTAGTCTAATAGCTCTCTCACACAAACTACTCCTTTCATGAAATTTATGGTAGAGTGCGGCGTCACACTCACCGGCGTGCCATCGAGTGTCCGTAGAGCATTAATAATGGCAGCCTCGGAAGGAACTGCCCCATTTGCCAAGCTCTCCTCAGAGAAACGGGTCAACTTAGGTTCTCTAGCAGTCAATTTCACTAAGGCTCTCCTTTGATGGAGCATATGATGAAGGATGTTCAGCCAACTTGTTTCCATTCAGTGGAGCAAATAACTAAAAAGCGTTTGAAGCCAGCGGGCTCAAAAATGCCTGGTAATCGTTGAATGAGGAGCTCCAACGTTACCGAGGTTCTGCTAACCGCACTTGCGACTTTGGTCTTGGGCCGAGCCTTCACGCCCGAGGGCGCCTCAAGCCAGGACGTTCCTGGCTTGGCCTGGTGAACGTGTATCTCTCCTCTCACGGAAGGGTCCCCAAGGCCCGACGGCCCAGCTTCAGCCAGATCTTTCTTCAAGATGGAGAATATATTGACCGTAAAGGGGACACCAGGTGGAGGAGGGAGGTCTCTTCTCTCCTTGAGTCTTCGGGAGCCCGTGGCACCTGAGTAGGGCGTTCCACAGGAGCGGACTCAGGTTTGGTGTTCGGCACCAAGCCAAGTTTCGCCCTCTTGGAAGACACTGCTATCTGTGGTGGCATTACCTCCGGGACCATCTCCACCTCAGGATGCGCCTCTAACTGGCCATACCCCGCCAAAAGGTGTCAAGTAAGACGACCGGGGCCTCAAACAGGCTATGGCCAGTCACGAACGTAACTGAGGCCGGATCGGATGGTGACCTGCATTGGTAAAGGGAAGCAGCATGCCGGCTCCCATCAACGTGACAAACCACGGATCGACGAAGTGCGTGGTCAAGACCCATGGAACGATGCCGCCTCTTACCCTCTAAGGGGGTTGTAGTGGGTCACCAGACCGCAATCTGAGGGCCGGGGACCGAGGCAGTGCGTCCTCTGTCTTGCTGTGTTCTTAGCGGGCCCCTGAGAAAGCAAATATGGACCCGCTGTAAGTGGAGAGTCACCCGGAGACAACTCTGCTAAAGGAAATGATGGAGAAACCCCCGAACCGGTCAAAAAAGAAGAAACTCCCGCTCCGCTATAAGACTCTTGGGGGAGAGGCCACCTTCGTCACAATGGCAAAAGGGAAACCGCTTTGCCGAAGTCAGTAGGTTGGAGGAGAGCCCCTATATCGGTCACTGGTGCTAGTTTCTTCATTCGCCCAATGTCTGGCGAGGATTTACACAAGGGAAGGTAGTCCGAAATTTTTACCAACTTTTGGAAACCTGTCGAACACACGAAAATTTCCTACGCTTCTGAGTACAAAAGAAAAAGGAAGGGGGTTGGTGGGCTATATCTCAGGTCCAGCAGCTCCCGCCTATTCAGTCTCTTCTTTTCGGACTCTCCAGAGGTCCACCCTGGATGTGTTAACGATGGTGTTCGCAACCTAGAACAACGACGCACACCGGCCAGAAGTTACCCAGTAGACGATTCTTTTCAAAGGTCGCAGCTCCCAACTGGGAAGCCAGAGAGGCAGGGAGACAAGGCAGATATCTTTATAAGGACATAATAGATAGTCAGATAGACCACATGGTATGTGTACACAAATCAGCCCCGAGTACGAGGGAAAAGCGGAAGCGCTCCCGCTCATCCCAGTACTGGGACAGGTAACGTGCGCGAAGATCACCCAGACTGGGACATTCAACAAGAATGTGCCGAGCCTGACAGAGAGCTACACAGTAGTCGCAGTGAGGGGCAGGGGAGCGTTTCATCAAATGACAGTGCGTACAGCGAGTTTGCCAAATTAGAAGACGAGAGAAAGCAACTGAATCCGTCACGGCATTGGCAGGTAGGTCCATGGGAACAGTCGCAGTGCAATGGCACCCAACTTTAAGTTCTCCAGAGTCGTCCTCATCTTGTTTGCCAAGCAGCCCTGATTCCTACCATGTAGTCAGTGTGAGAAAGGGCGAAATGCTGGTCTGGTCGTCCAGTCCTCGCGAACTATGGCGCACTCATCCCCTGCAATTCCCACATGTCCAGGAACCAGGTAAAAAATAATCTGGCGGCAACCGTGGCGGCAACCGTGGCGTCAGCCATAGCGCGAGGCAGGGAGTGTGGAGTTCCAATGTCCTAAGAGTACTCAGGACACTAAGTGAGTCGCTAAAGATCACAATCCGGTCTCTAAACAGGGCACGACGCGTTATCTCCTGTACCGAGTGGTGTATGGCAACCAGATCGGCCTGAAGACAGACGCAGCTCCTGATAGAGCCCCGCGTTAAAAAAAGAGCGGGTGGTGCGGCGTGGAAGCTGGAAGCCGACCGCCTCCTGTGACTTGGAGCAATCCGTGTATATTGGCACGGATTCAGCGTGACGAGAAGTGTGCTGCAAAAAGATCGACCGCAATACTCACGATGCAGTGGAAGCAGATGTGGCGACAAATAAATAGTTAATGTTGGTATCTTCCAGGGTAGCATCCTGGGCAGAACCAGCAGCCGACAGCTACACTGAACTCTGGAAGACTTTACCTAGCCTTAAAACTGGCGTCTCTCAGCGGCATAGGTACCGTCGAGATCGGCTATGGATGCAGTGAGATCCATTGGCGAGTGAAGGAAGCATCTAGCTCTTGCGTTGCGTATCATCACCCCAGCATCGACAAGTAGGCTCTCAATGGAAGAAATGCGGAACGCATCGGTTGCTAGGCGAAGGCCGGTGTGGTGGATCGAGTCCACCATCCGCAATACACGCTCGGCTGCGGATGCATAGAACTCGAATCCGTAATCAAGCTTCGAGCGAAGAATGTCGTGGCGCTTGTACAAAAGCCTAACATTGCAATTATGACCCTCCCAGGTGAGGGGTCGGTCGAAAACATGACCAAGGAAAAGGTGCGAAGCCACCAGTTCTAAGTTAATCCCCGTTGAGGAAAAAGTCCGGGTCAAGGAAAACCGAAACCTGAACGCTTCGGCATAGAGAGAGAGGCCGTTCAATGCCTGTTGGAGTCGATGCTCCAGTTAGCATCTGGGCCTAAAAGAGATCGTGGGTTCGTCCACGGAGAGCATAGCGAAAACATCTTCCCGCAGCACCGAGGTGATACCGATGATGCTCAGGGCAAGTAGTGTGACACTGAGGACACTTACATGCGGGATACACCCCTCCTGCTCCATTGGGCCAGAGGGCCCACACAATCCGTAAGCGGAATCGACGATTTCGCAAAAAGACAAAAATAAAGATTGGGAGGCGTCCGCTCACCAAATGGTGGAGAGTGCATGATACCGTATCGCCATGCGGTATCATAGGCTTCCTCCAGATCGAAAAACACCGAGGCATGGAGCTGTCTACGAAGGAAGTCCTAGCAGACGGCAATGTCCAGTCGAAGCAGAGCATCCGACGTGAAGTGGAACTTGCGGAAGCCGCATTGTGAAGAAGACAGGTGGCCTTCGCTGTCAAGGAAAAAGGTTAGTGTAACATTTATCAATTTCTCCATCCACTTGCACAAGCCTTGATGTTTGAGAGATTAGGCGGACTCCAGCGGGGGCACAGTGATCTCTCCCCGGTTTGCGAAAAACTAGCACAGTATCCATTCGTCAGGAGTCTGAGAGGATACCATCTGTCCAGATCCTGTTGAACACATATCTAACAGAAAGGCCATACCTCGCTCACCTGGGTGTCGAAGCATGTCAATACGAGACAACGTCGAATCATGTACTGTGTCCGCGCACGAAGCGATACCGGAACACAACTTACCCAATGTAAACCTGTCGTTAAGTGTTCTCTGTCTCTGGAGGTAAAGTCCAGTAGGTGGCCTCCCGTGACATCACGAGTGCATTGAAGGCTGGCGGAGCAGCATCCCAGGTAGAGAATGCGGTGAAAGGGATCTTATTTTCCTGGGGAACGGGAGGGGGATGCTGCGAGAACTTGCCCACGAACAATTTTGACTCTCTTCCACGTCTCTACAAAAGCGTAGAATATGTCCGCAAGCCTCCTAACTCGTAGGAGATGCAAAGGGTATCTTCAAAGAGAAGCCCCTCAAGGGAATGGTCGTACGCTCCCGGCTCTGTTGGCATTGTTGGCCAACAGCGCCTTGGCCGACATTGGTCGAAAGATGGCCTTATTGAGTCGTCGATTTATGGTCTCCTGCCTGCTCTCTTGGCAGTTCCCTGTGATAAATAAGGTGGAGTGTCATTACTCGAAAGATGGAGTCGTCCATGGGCAACTCAACAGAAGGGGTGAGAGGGGAAACCCCAGCACCCGTAGTCCTAGGAGACGAGTAAGCCTCTCCTTTCTGGTAGAAAAGGGTTGGAGGCCCCTGAGAAAGAACCTAGGTATGGAGCACGAGGTAGGGGTTAATGGAAGTGTGGCAGCCTAAGCTGGGTCCGGACGTGGCGCTGAGTACCATCACCTTAGCGGCCAGAAAAACGCATCACCGTGCCCCTTAAGAAGGTTGGGGAGTGCGTCCGAGAAACGGGTCACCTTCAACTGTCTACTAGTCGACTTAGCTAATGCTATCCTCTGATAGAAAATGTGGCCTTTGGCCATCATGCTGCATCATTTGTTGTGGTTAGTGTGAAATGCGTGAAATGACAAGGTAATCTGTTTCGTGTAGGATGACATTTGTATCCTCTCACATGTAAAAATGAACAATGCCACAAACTGGTACTCACCAAATCAGTCCCTTCAAAGAATCTCGTATAACGAAGGGGCATATTCGAGAGGGAAAACAACCCATCTTCCCTCACGATGGTGATTTGAAACTTAGCCTTGAGCTGGGGCTCATCGAAGCACGGGAAGGCGGACCTTGCACTAGTGGGCTCGAAATGAGTGGCTGCAATTTGTCTGAAAACAAATAAAAGCGAATAAACAAAAACACAACTATCGCCATGACGACGACGGCGATTCTACAGATGCAAAACTATGATGTATGATGGGTAGATTTAAGACACTATTTTTGCATATCTAAACCCACTTCTACCATTTATATCTCAATCAAGGTAATGATCTCAAGTTAAGAGATCTCAAGAAGGGTGGACAATCCGACAATTGGACAAAATAATACCTAATCGACATGTTTATGGGCTATAGCAGACAGAGGTAGCAAAATCAATAGAGCATTTTTTACCATTTTTAAATAATCAAGAAACGCAAAATATATTTTGAAAATTATATTTATCTTTATCTAGGCAGAAGGCTCCAAGCAAACCCCACAAACAACAGAACAATCATACATATCATCTTCCTTCATGGTTAGCCCATTCTCTCTCAGACAATCATTTCATCTTTTACATAGTCTTCTAACCCTTCTCCACCCTGACATTTACTCTCATATATTCTCTTCACAAGTCTATTTGCATCCATTCTTCATAGATGTCTAGACTACCTCATAACAACTCCAGTCACAACCACTTTCAGACCCTATTACACACCATAAACATTTTAACTATTCGTTCCTCATCCTATCTATATTTCACACACCTGGCAATCCTCAATCCATTTGCACTGCTCTCAACCGAGATCTTTCTTACTCCTTCCATACCATATTTATCTCATTCAGCTTCTAGGCACCTTCCACACTTAAACCTTTAACATTCATTAACCCTCTAATCACCCCAGTGACTTTTCTACCATTAAAACCTTGTGGTTGCATGCTTCATCTGTAACACTATCATTTAATATGAATCCTAGATACTTTAAACTTACTCAAAGGGTGGTACCAGTGACCAGGATATCACACCCTATCATTTACAAATCTCTCACTCTTAACACAACCATGACATCAGCATATACCAAAATAGAACCCCTACTGCACCATTTCCCAACAATCTCACGAGACTTTCCCTCATTCCCATACATACTTCTCTCGGTATTACATCCATAAAAATATTAAACAGCATTGGACAGATGGCATAACCTTGTCGTAACCAACTATATATGTCAAACCACTCACTCTGCCATTCACCGTAAAGCATACCTTAGTTCCAACATAAATACACCTCCGACCATTTAATAGTTTACCACTCACTCCATACATTTTTAGTACCTACCATAATGTTTCTCCATCTCCAAGATCATAAGCTTTCTCCAGAGCCATGAATCCACCATAAACTCTACAGTTCTTATTCCTTCTTTTGTTTATCTCCTGGTTCCTCACCCTTCTCAGTTACTTCTAGAATAGCTTCATGTTACCATCCAGATCCTGATTCATCTTTTGTTCAAAAGCGTCATTTGTTGCTTTCATACTATGTTCAATATTAAGTTGGAAACAAAGTTCCTGCACAATCTTTTTTTTTAAGCTCATTTATTTCTAGATTTATTTAAAAAATCTAGAAATAAACTTTTAAATATATCTATAAATAAACTTTTAAAAAAGGTTGTGCAGGAACTTTGTCTCCAACCTAATATTAAACATAGTATGAAAGCAACAAATGACGCTTACTATGTAGTGGCCTAGTCTTTCCTATTAAACGCTGCCCAATCGCAACGTCGTATCAATCAAGCATTTGGAGAAGACACAATAAGTCATTGCACGGCCTACGATTGGTTTAAGAAGTTTCAGCGTGGCAAATTTGGTCTCCAAGATGAGCTGAGAAGTGGTCGACCCTCACTTATTGACAATGACCGTTTGTGCACTGGTGACAAAGCTGATCCACATCTGACATCACGCGAGCTGGCTAAAAAGTTTAGTGTCAGCCATACAGACATTTTGCATCATTTAGAGGAAATGGGCAGTCAGCAAACTGGACATATGGATTCCGCGTAAACTGACCGTCAACTTCGCATAGACGCCTGCATGACACTACTGTCCAAGAAACGTCCTTTAGATTGGCTGAACAAAGTGGTTACTGCAGATGAGAAATGGTATCTACAATCGAACATGGTACGCGAAGGAAGCTGGACAGACCAAGGTGCACCTGCACAACTTCCGGCAAAGAATGAGTGACATCAAAAGAAGCTTATGGTTTGTGACTGATTTGCTGGGAAATGTTGGAATGCAATCAGTCTATTGACGCTCAATTATACAGTCAACAACTGCAACAGGTCGCAGATGCTATTGCGCAGAAAGGACTAGAATTGAATGATGTCATGTTTCTTCATGATAACGCTCGACCACATGTTGCAAATCATACCTGTAAAAGACACCTGGAGCTGGAGGTGGGAAGTTCTCCCTCACCCACCGACCTCGCCAGACTTGGCGCCAACAGACTACCATCTATTCCGGGCACTGCTGAACTTGAATGGCAAAACGTTTGCAAATGATGACAAACTGAAAACTGAAGTTGGAGACTTCTTTGATAGCAAACCAGTTGAATTTTACAATAGAGGCATCCAAGATCTATCCCGTCGTTGGAAGCAGGTGCTCAAAAATTATAATGATTACATTGTTCATTGATATGTTTCCTTTGCTGCCTTGTTTGGTTGTAAATCATTGTCAATAAAAGTTGTGCGAGAACTTTGTTTCTAACCTAATAATTTGTTTCACTTTCTGTTTCATCTACCAGTATGCAGTAAACTACGACCCCCTGACTTACTCATCTGAACTATTAAGCATTTACGCCACTTTATTGCTTTCATTACTCGCCTTCCAATCATCGTTATACCATTCAACATTTTACTTCTTTCCAGTTCTGTCACACCCAAACAAAACTCTTTTACTATCTACTACCACTTCCTTAAATCTGTTACACACTATATCTTCATGCCAGCACTTATCTTTCCTATTCCTAAGTATTCACTTTTGATTCTCACTTACTTTCTACATTCTCCACATATTCTCATCCATGCATCACACAATTTAACCGTAGCACAATCTTGCGATGATAGTCCCATATTCATACCTCTTACAGCTTTCATAGCATATATATCTCGCAGCATATTCTTTCTTACTGGGTACAGATCAATCATACTCTTAACTTCACCCCCCCTCTCCTTTGCCCAACCAATGTGTATTTATGCACAAACTTGTGCTGAAAGAATGTGTCTGCTACGCAAGTTTCTTTTAGGACAGAACCCTACCACTCTTTTATAAGTGTATAAAAAGCTTCAATTATCCCCTCTCCCATATACAGCCATTCATATCTCTTACAACCATCAACCAATAGCCATACCAAATTCCATCCACCACTCGTCCCAGGTCACTGCAGAAGTGAACTATTTTCCAGCTTCACATCTATCATTACAGGGTCAATACACTACAGCCCCCAACAAGTTCACCCTTGCAAATCTCAGCTTCCCCCACTTAATTTTTGAGCTCACACACTCATATTTAACCAATCTATTGTGACACTCCCCACTCAAAAGCACTGCCACAACAGATACAGTCCATCATACACAAACTCTTCATTCCCTTTCAAGTTCGTCTCACATAAAGTAGGCATTTGCAATTTCTGCGTCTTAAAAAACATTTGACTACCATTCCTCTTTACCTAATCACATATACTCTATTCATACACTGAAACAAATCAACCGTCCTAAGTGGAAGAGGTCCGCGACTGACCGTCATTGAGTTTCGCGTTCATACGATAAAGCCTTAGTCGATGAGGCTTACCAGGCCAGCGGCCCTCTATTAGGGTTTAGTCGCATTTAAGAAAAGCGCTGGAGGACAATATGGGTATTCTTGCTGCCCCAGTTCCTGTTTTGTGTTTTTTTCTGGCGATCCAGCACCCTTGACAGGGCCCTACTCAGGAGTGATAGGGTTTAGGGGTGGCTCCCACCAAGCCCTGAAATGGCTCCTGTGCGTCGCAACTTAGTCCCATTGATAAGGAGCCCGCTCCCTTTGGGGGAGCCTCCAAGGGGACATCCACCTCTAAAGGGATAAAGCGCAATATCACAGACTCCCTCCTTTTTCACGTTCACGGATGTGGGATCAATTAATTATGGCAGATCACAAAGGGATCTACCATTGAGAGTTCCTGTGAAGGGAATCCGCCAGTGCTCCGTGAGAGAGCGCGCGACATCTTTCGACGTTTGCTCCTGGAGATACTTACGCTGGCGCCCGCCGGGTTCTCCCCAAACGAACCCAGCAGCGCACAGGATGGCCGCCGTGGGATGTGGTCTGCTTCAGAGGTCTACCTAGAGGGGTCATAATCAAAGTGGTTCTAAGATGGTCCAGAGGGGAGCAGGATAGGATGAGATGGGCAGCGACTACATGTTTCTGGAGCCCATAACGGGTGAAGTAAAGAGGGGTCTAATCTGTTTTTCTATTCATGCTGAGCGGGGTGGTGTCCCGATCACAGGCGGGCCAATGAGACTGGTTCGACGATGTAAGAGGGTTGGTTCGGATTGGTGAATATCGTGTGACAGGGGAAGGGGGCTTTGGAGAATGCATGCATGTTGCGGCTGGTGTTGAAGGAATATGCGGGTAAAGTGGGTGGCTATACTGCTTTTGTTCGGTGGGATCGGGACTAAGTTAATAATTGGGTGTATAAGGATGAGGATCACTTCAAAGACTCGGATAGCTTATGACCCAGAGAAAAAAAAAGGTGGTGAGCTATCTCTCCAATCCAGCCTCTCCCGCCTCAGAATTCGTCCAACTCTGGGAGTGCTAATGTGAGGTGTTCGCGCATGTACAGCGGCACACAACGATGAGAAGTTACACAGTGGACATTCTCTCTCCAAGGGAAGCAAGTGCGATACAGTGAATCCCTAAGTTTTACTAGTCGTTAATGAAACAGCCAAGATTTAAAGATGACATGTGACCGACCCATAGACGAGATCAGAGTTTTAGTAGGCCTACCCGCCAACAAGGCAAGACCCCCGCCATAAGCAGTACATCTTTATGCACCCCATCAATCATACCCCAACACCGAAGACCACTCAAGTTGTTCTCTTGCAATCTGAGGGAGTTGTTTATAGATATTCCAAAGCCTCTCTTCTGACTCAGCATCAGGCAGGTGGTCAGGTTCTTAAGCCTGGATATAACGTGGAAATGACAGTTGGAAATTTTTAAGAGGTGCAGATGAGAACCCGAGAGAGAGACCCCGTTTGTGTAGGAGATAACTGTAGGGGTAGCAGCTACCCCCTCCCACCATCTTCGCTATCCATGAAAGTGATGAGACAGGGAGGGGACAAGGTCAAGTCAACTGTGCAATGGTTGACCATGCAACAGCTTGTATACTAGTACACACCGGAGCGGGGAGGGCGGGCGGCTCTTCCAGGTACCAGGTATAACAGTCCTACTGGGGCACTTCCTTGCGGAGTACAAGGATAAGAGTACATACTAAGATTATAGCTTTTTAATCAACATAAATCTACGTCCCTTATGGAGTGGGAGGACCATAAGAAAAGCGACATCATTTGCAGTGCAAAAAGATTGAGGATGAAAGGAAGTGAAAATTTATACGTTAAACTGAAGCCTGGAGTCCTCATCCATAGCTTTAGGAGCGAATGCCTAAAGAAAGTAGAAATGCATCTTGGAACCACTCAGCCGCCTTCTACACCCAATCAATAGATAACCTATCCTCAACCACAGTGAACCTGAGAACTATAAAACACACACACCTTACCTGCATAGCAATTCAAAAACAGCTGCAAAATGCCACCACCCTCCGATATTCATTAATCCTAAGCAACCCTACTTCGCCAAACCAGTCTCACTGACCCAAATACGATCAGTAGTACACAACTCTGCATTACATGAATAGAAAAACAGATTATTATTATTATATTAGGTGTTTTACCACCGTATACACCATAGGATGATTCAACAGTGAATCTCGAGTGGAATTATGTGGTTAAAATTTGGGGAATATAAGAAGCAATCTGGACTATAAAAAGGGTACACAAAAATAAGATATATCTATTATAGTGAGATCAGAAGCTTTCAGTAAAGGGCATAAAAATAAAATTTAAGTCATTTAAAATCATAAATTTCTATTAAGAGCATAAATATCTAACTAAATAACAATATAATAGTAATTTAGAAAAAAGCAACACATTATAGGTCTCGAAGGAGACCTATGTCTGTTAAATATCGATACAAGGAGCCATGTAGATTACTAACCTGAAGGCATTACTTTGGTAGGTAGTAAAACCTACCTTTCTGTGAGTGGAACGGAAGTTGGGTCTCTTGAGTGTCAAAAACAGGGATCTTTTGAACATTACTCTCTGGTAGACGAGGTGTAACATGATATTTTTTGGTTGTGGTGTTTTGTGTAGGCGAAGTAAGGAGACGGGTTTTTTTTTTTGTACTGTGAGTAGTACGAGTCTCCAGTTGTAGGGCAGCCTCAGAAGTCTCACTAGGCTGGGATTTTTTTGATGTTTCCAGTCTTGAAATTACATACTGTTGTGTTCCAGGCGAGCTTGGGTCTGTCACTGTCTTGGGTTGCTGTTGTTCTTTAGGTGGAATAGAGGTAGTTTTTTGCGATCGTGAAGGCGATCGTGTTTGAGTGTGAGGGTCGTCAGACTTACGCAGATAGAAAAAAAAACACATTAGACCTCCCTGCAGGCTCCAGAAACCTGATTTTTTTTTTTTTTTAAATTTAGGGGCTATCTGGCGACTGCCGACTAAGGCATAAGTTGCCGTAAACAAACAGCCTAGTTCTAGGCTACTTTAAAAAATTGAACAGGAAACAATAAAAAGAAATAACAATAACAAAGTGTAGGCCATGAACGGTCTTTTGCAGTCTCCTTCTTTTCTTATGTTCTTATGTAACAACAATTAAACCGGGTTAAATGAAAGGGAGAAGGCCGGCCTCCCCCAAAAAGTCAATAAGTCCACCAGTCAAAGTACACGCACTCGTCCCGAGTACAAGGGACAGGCGGTAGCGACCCTGTCCATCCCGGTACCGGGACACGTGTCGTGCGCGAAGATCACCCAGACTGGGACATTCGACAAGAATGTGCCGAACAGTCTGGGGGACGACGCAGTCGTTGCAATAGGGCGCAGGCGAGCGCTCCATCAAATAGCGATGCGTCACACGAGTGTGGCCGATTCGGAGACGACTCCAGAAACCTGAAAACGCTATCCATCTCATTGTATCCTTCTCCCCTTTGGACAATCTCGGAACCACTTTCAATACAACCTCTAGGAGACCTCTGAAGCAGACCACATCCTGTGAGCTGCTGGGTTCAATTAAGGAGAACCAGGCAGGTGACAAAATAAGTGGTTAATCATGAATTAGAGTCCCAACTCTGGTCGACAACAAGGCCCTGCTGACCCAACTTAATCCGAAATAGGTGTTTGTTTAAGTCTTAAGGGTAGAGGAAACAAACTAAAATGCATCCAATCATGATCTCTCCTTTCAACTCTGTGAGGAGTACTATAAATGTAACGGGGAAGAACCCTGAAGTACTCAACTTTATAAGAGCCTCTACAGGTCATAAAACCCTTTCAGTACCATACACACCCTACAAACAAAAGGAAGAGGATTACCGAAATACACCATCTTCATCTTTGTAGGAAGAGAGATAAAAACCATCAAGATTTCTCCTAAAACTTGATTCGAAAATCAAATTCAGCGTATAATTGCTACCTCTGTAGAGAATATGCGAAAGCTTGAAATATATCTGTAAAGAAATTTTTAAGATTAATTTTTGCTTTGTCGAATTATAGCATATTAGATAAAATTGTTAAATGACCAGTTATCATATGACCCATCCAATTTATAGTCAATTTCATTTATTGTCTACCATACTTCTACATAAACATTTAGTCTATGGGCTTAGTGGAAGGGAAACACCACTTCCAATTTAAGCAAAATAAACCACATAGGGTGTGGTTAGTCACCATATGGAGCTCCAGATTCAAGTCAACTATGAGATGGATGTCATATGCTGTAGCCACTTGTGATTTGGATTCCATATCAAAGTGTAGTTACAGACTTAGGCCTCAAAAAAGGAGTATAAATTGAGGGGGAGGGGGGGTAATAATTTGAGAGGGTCTCTCTTGGTGACTGCTTACAGGCATGAGCCATGTAAACTGGCTAGCCTAAAAATATGTTATTTGAATGCGCAAAAAGAAAACGAACAAGCAAAAAATTAAATAGAGGCAAATCAGAAAGAAGGATGCATGGAGCCTCGTCCCGCCCCAGTCACACCATTCACCTAACACCAAAGAGGGTCAAATAAAATGGAAGAGACCAGCCTCCTCTGCAAAGTCATAGAGTCCACAAGTGTGTGCCTAAACTCTCACAAACACATGGGACAAGTGAGTCCAAATGGATAGTAAAACCCATACTAAAAACAACAAAACCAAACCCTGATGCAATATGAAAAAAACTACATTTCAATTATTCAGACATTTATTTAATTCCCAATAAAACTTTCATTATGAGTGCAGCACGCACAAAAACTTAGATATGGTGGTGGATGTACAATAAAGTTTGAAAGGACTCACCTAACATTCATTTCCTCCAATATTTGATCCACTCATTTCAATTCTTATGTTCAGCTACAACTACAGGAGGTTAAACATTCATTTTTCAATCACAATGATTTCTTTGAAGATGGTATAAGCTGGTCCTCGTTCTTGCAATGAAACATTAATGAAGAAACTAAATATTGCAAAATAAAAATAAAAAACTAAGAGTGAAATTAATAAATATTTTAACAAACAAAAAATATTTAAATGTAAACAAAAAAAAATCTCAGCAACTAAGTAATGGCATTTAATTTGAAAAATTAATTGTAGAGCATGAGGGAAGCTTAGCTTTAAGTGAGAGAATATATATTTGAAACAAACAACTTTAGGGTAAACAAACAAAAACAAGCAGAAAATGTAAGAAATAAACATTAAGCATGCTCAGGTGGCCCTCGAGGTCTTTCATCATCAGGGGTCCAGGTATACAGACAGCAATCAAAGAATTCATAAAATATGGAAGAGTCCCACCTCATCCCCAAAATATCACACCACAAAGAGCCTGCCCCAGCACCAAGGATAGATACTGCGTAAAGCCCCACCCCAGGGTTTGCAAAACCCCACAAATTTTGAAAAAGCCCCCCCCCCCCATAACCCAGGTTTTATTTGGGGATTTTTCAAAAAGCTACAAGCGTTAGAATAACGTAGAAAAAGAATAGCCATCTCTATTTTTATAATATTAATAATTACTTAGTTTAATAATTATATTATAGTAAGAACAGATCACTAATCAAGAATTTGGGGTACCCATAATAGCTATAACCTGTAGATGGAGAGATGAATTATGAGCCAGTATCATAAAAATAACCTTAATTTGATACATATTTGTCGAAATTATAAACACAAATATGCATTTTGAATAAAAGAATGATAAGTAGCATTCATTTCTTGAAAAAAAAAAGTAATTAAAAAAACCCCTTTTTTTCAAATTTCACTAGAAAAACAAAACCAAAAAGGTAATAAAACATGAGAGGGGGGGTTCAGTTGGGATTTTTTGATTTGCCAACCCTGACCCAACCCACAAAATAAAACACAACCAAAAACTGCTGGACAGTGTGGAGAAACAAGAAATCTTCTCTGAAAGGTGCACAGAGGAGCATTCCATCAGGCCCAACTTAAAACATTATTTGTGAATACCAAAACTCCTGATTTTTTTTTTTACAGCACCAATCTGGCAAATACCACCAAGGTCATAAGTAGTCACAATTAAATCACCACCACTAATGAAGGCTAATGCTAACATATGGGTACTTTAGATTAAACATTTAAAAGATTAAATGGGTGGGTGATTAGAATGTGACAGGTATATGCAAAGTGGGGAAGAGAAAGTGGTAATCTATGTGAGACAAACAGGAAAGAGAATGAAGAGCTTGAGTGGGAGGGCCCTAGTGAATGGAAGGATTTTCTCTAGGGTATATGCTGATGACCTAGTGTTAGTGGTTACAACAAGGAGTTTAAATGTTGATCGAATCCAGTAACAGGGGATGTTAAAAGTGGGATAGAATTTAATGAAGAAATGAGTAAGGTATTTGTGGCTGAGGATAAGTTGTGGTGTTTCTGTATTTTTTTTTTGAGAGCCCATCTGGCGACTCCCTACTTGGGCATAAGTCGCCGTACTCACTACAGTCGACGACTGGGCTATGTTAATAAACAAATAACAAGGATAAAAAGATCATAGACTATAAACAAAAACAAAACGGAGCAAAAAGGTAACAAGAAGGAAACGCGCCGCAGCGTCGGGGTATACAGTCAAATAAGGTGGAGGAGGCCAGCCTCTTCTAAAAACTGGTATAGTCCACGAACCAGTCCCGGTACAAGGGACAAGCGGTAGCGACCCCGAGGTAACGTGCGCAGAGATCCCTCAGAAAGGGACATTCAACAAGAATGTGCTGAACAGTCTGGGGTACAACGCAGTTGTCGCAGTAAGGCACAGCCGAACGTTCCATCAAATGGCGGTGCGTCCCGCGAGTGTGTCCAATTCGGAGACGACAGAAAGCGACCTGAAGCCGTCGCAGCATTGAGGGGTAGGTCCATGGCAACAGTCGCGGCGCAATGGCACGCAACTTCCCCTCGACCGTCTCCCATCTTCTTTGCTAGGCAGCCAGGAAAGCTGCCCGTATTCCTGTAATCGGTGTGAGTAAGAGCAAACGCTGGTCTGGTCGTCCAGTCCTCGCGGACTCTTTGGCACCCTCATCGGCATGCTCATTCCCCGCAATTCCTACATATCCACGAACCCAGAAGATAATCTCAAACCATGGCTCAAACAGCGGGGCCACGGCGTAGAAACCGACCCCCTCTTCGGACTTGGAGCCATCCCTATAAACTGGCACGGTTCCAGCGTGACAATCCAAAGGCTGAACGCAATACTTCCGGGGCTGCAGAAGCTATGAGAGCAGATGTGTGGCGACAAATAGTCAGATATAGTAGCGTCCAGGATAGCGTCCTGGGCAGAGCTAGGGGCGCCCCCGGCACGAGAGCTATAATTAGATGTCGAAAGAGTTTCCTGCCCTAAACCCAAAGGGCTTAGGGTATGACTGGAGTCTCTCGGCGGCATAGGCAGCGTTCAGATCAGTTGCGAATGCAGTGAGAGCTGTTGGCGAATGATGGAGGCGCAGGGCTCGCGTGTATAATCGAATTATGTACTGTGCACGGCGCAGAGCGAGTGGCATCTGCCCAGGATCTACAGGTAGGCTCTTAATGGGGGAAGTGCGGAAGGCACCGGTCACCAGGCGAAGGCCGGTGTGGTAGATCGAGTCCACCTTCCGCAATACACGCTCGGCTGCAGATGAATAAAACTCTTCGAACGAACAAAGGATCGATAAAAAGGTAAGGCAGTAGCCCTATCAGCGTCGAACGTCACGGAACAAAGAATGTCCATGGCGCGGGTACAAGAGACCCTAAGGCTAAGAATATGAGCCTCCCAGGTGAGGCGTCGGTCGAATACAAGACCAATGAAACGGTGCGACTCAACCACATCCAGGCGCACCCCATTAACAAACAAATCTGGGTCGGGGTGGAGCCGTGGATGGCGGCAGAAGTGCACCACCTTAGTCTTGGCCAAAGAAAACCGAAACCTGTGCGCTTCAGCATAACCAGAGACACGGTTCAATGCCTGTTGGAGTCGACGCTCCAGAGTTGGCAACTGGGCTGCGCCAAAAGAGATCGAAATGTCGTCCAGGTAGAGCGTAGCGAGAACATCTTCCGGCAGAACCGAGGAGAGGCCATTGATGCTCAGGGCAGAGAGTTTGACACTAAGGACTTTCCTGGGGGTACCCTCTTCCTGCTCCATTGGGACGGAGAGGGCTCCCCCCGACCCGTACGCGGAATCGACGATCTCGCAAAAATTCAGATATAAAGATTGCAAGGAGTTCCCTCACCCCCATCGTGTGTAGTCTCCAAAATACCATATCGCCATGCGGTATCATAGGCATTCTCCAGATCGAAAAATAACGTGGCGGAGTGCTGTCTACGAAGGAAGGCCTCGCAGACGGCATTTTCCAGTCGGAGCAGAGCATCCAACGTGGATTGGAACTTGCGGAAGCCGCACTGTGCAAAGACAGATGGCCTCCGCTGTACAGAAAGAAGGCTAATCTAACATTTACCAACTTGCAGGCGCAGGAGGTTAGAGAGATTGGGCGGAAACTGGTCGGGGTAGTGATCTCTCCCCGGTTTGCGAAAAGTGAAGACAGTAGAGATTCGCCAGGAATCTGGGAGGATACCCTCTACCCAGATCCTGTTGAACAAATTTAACAGAAAGGCCATGCCTCGCTCACCCAGGTGTCGAAGCATGGCGTACGTGACATCGTCCTGACCAGGGGCGGTGTCCACGCACTAAGCGAGAGCGGAACGCAACTCACACAAACTAAGTCCAGTCGGTGGCCTTGGGCGACGTCACGACGCGCATTGAATGCTGGGGGAGCAGCATCCCGGCTAGAGAATGCAGAAACAAGCGGTCGCTAAGGATTTTCCCACGGACGCGGGGTCCGAGATTGCGGTCCCATTCTCCTGGAGAACGGGAGGGAAGTCCTGCGAGAACTTGCCCCGAATCCTTTTGACTCGCTTCCCCACCTCTGCTTGAGGGGTCTTTCCCATTAAGTGAAGACACATATGCCCGCCGAGAAGAGCGGCGGGCCTGCTTCGAAATATACCGGAACCTAGCCCTAGCCCGACGAAATTCACCGACAGTGAAGACATTCGATGACCAATCCCCTGAAAACCAGGGAAGTGGTCATCGTGAAAAACGGCCAAACGTTCTAGGAACACGAGTTAGGCCCACGGCGGTGATGTTGTCGAAGAACTCAACGGCGTCACTACCGACCTAAACTCCTCGAGTGAGGCAGAAATCAGTCATTTCCTGAAATGCAGACCACGCGCCCGCGCCAAGCACCAGCAGGGTGGGCTTTCGGGCGGTAGTGGACCAGAAAATGATATTTGAATGGAAAAGTGATCGCTACCATGTAGGTCATCGACCACCCCCCACCCAAAATCGGCTATGCATTCGGAGAGCACAAAAATAGATCGAGACAGGAAAATGAAGCGATTCTCGGCCAGTGATGCGTAAACTCATCCACATTTAGGACACCCATCTCCAGCTCGTCGATCAGGTCGGCAAGGACTTGACCCCTGGGATTAATCAAGTAGTCTCCCCAGAGTAGGTGTCTACCGTTCAGATTTCCGAGCAAAGGAAAGGGCCTCGGCAACTGTGCCACGATGCGGCGGAAGTCTCCAGCGTCGAAGTCGACTGATGGTGGAATTTACGTGGAAATAACAGTATACCTCATATAAAGGTGCAGCTGCACAGCTACTGCCTGAAAGGAGGTATCTAAAGTGAAGACAAGAACGGAGACATCATGCCGAAGGTAAATCGCGCATCCTAAAGACCGACCCCCATCCCGTGGTGGTGCGGTCGAAAAACCGTTATACCTTGGGATGGTGGGCATGGGGCACGCGCCCAGCATGGTCTCCTGCAAAAAAGCTAGATAACAGGGAACGGGAGGAGACGAGCCTCTGCAGCTCCTCCCAGTTGGCCCGGAGTCCGCGGCAATTCCATTTAAGGAATATGCCCTCCAGCCTAGCTGGAGGGAGATGCGGCGGCTCTCACGGGAATGGCCGTACGCTTCCCAGAGGCAGAACTCTGGGCGCTGTCGCCTTCGAGGACTTATCGGGGGAGGTTTGGCTCGCCATGCTAGTATTTTCCTCCCTCCACCTCAAAACCTTAGGGGAGCGGGGGTCTCTGTTTTGGAGGATCCGCCATATCCGAGCCACCCAGCCTACCACTGGGTGTAGGTGAAGGGTGTAGCTCGGAGGAGATGCGGGGACCCTCTTCGAAGAGAAGACCCTCACCGGAATGGCCGTACACTTCCTGGAGGCATAATTCCGGGCGCTGTTGGACGGACAATGCACTAAAGGTGCTGTCGCCTTCGAGAACTTATCTGGGGAGGTTGGGCTCGCCATGCGAGTCTTTTCTTCACTCCGCCTCGAAACCTTAGGCGAGCGGGGCGGCTTCGGAGACGGGGGTCCCTCTTTTAGAGGATCCACCGTCTCCGAGCCACCCAGCGTATCATTGGGTGGAGGCGAAAGAGCCGAAGCTCCTTTAATGCTGTCCTCCTTTCGAGGGGTAGCTTTAAGAACCGCGGAAGACCGCCTTACGACCAACCTCAGGGCTATTGCCTCCTGAGTCTAAAGAATCGGTGGAGGCGCGCGGCCGTTTCGCCTTACGGGAAACGGTCACGCCCTTGGTTTTAGGCGGGGCTGGGTGTGAACTCTTTGTGCCGCCAGCTTTAGCATGGGAGCACCGGGGTGGGTGGAACGTGTAGAAGGATTCAGAATGGGGGCGGAAACGACCGTGCTCGTAGGCCTGGAAGGGGCAGGAGCGGAGGGTTTCTTTCTTAACATTGAGGCATAGGGCGTCCCAGGCAGCGCCGGGCGCGCCAGGACCAAGTCCTTCGCCTCCCGAAATGAGACGATCCTGGGTCTGAACTTCAAGGAGATACGCACCACAATTGACGCCCTTGGCCACACACGATTTGGACTTATCGTGTGCGGCCTTTGAGCAATACACAGATATTGGGTAACCCCGACTTTGCACGTATACAGGAGCAATTCGTATGGTCGAAGCGGTGGCAGTGGCACAAATGCCTTCAAGCGGTAGCGATACCAACCGGCACGCACCGACTCATGGATCTAGTCAGTCAAACCTTATGATAAGTGTATGGGTGGATCTCGAGGCCCCTCCCTGTTTTCTCATCAACTGTAGGATGATGGCATCTATGGAGTAGTACGCGAGTTGCCTCGCATAAACCACTCCTTCACAAAGTTCATGGTAGAGTGCGGCGTCAGACTCACCGGCGTGCCATCAAGTGTGCGAAGGGCACTAATCATGGTCGACTCGGAGAGATTCGACGCATTCTCCACATTCGGCTCTCTACCAATAACGCTAGCTAGTGCTATCCTCTGATGGATCATATTGCCCTTGGCCAACATGTTGCCATCAGTAGAGCAAATAACCAGAAAGCGTTTGAAGCCAGTAGGCTGGAAAACAACAGGTAATTTCTGAATGATGGCCCTAACGTAATCGAGGCTCCGCTCTGCGCACTTGTAATTTTGGTTTGCCTGGGACTCCCCACGTGAGGGAGCACCGGGGCCGAACGGGCCTACCTTGTCTTGGTTGCTTACCGAAATGGCAGCGGACCCATCCATCCCCATGGTTCTCACGTAAGGAGAGGAACCCTTAGTCTTTATCTTTTATGGTTTCTTTCTTTTTAGGAGAGGAGGGTGGGGAATGAACCCGCTTCTCTTCTCTGCCAGAATGAGCCCTTACGCAAGATGGACTGGCCTCAACAAGATCCTTCTCTGAAATGGATAAGGTCTTAGCTGTCAAATCCAGCCGGGGGAGAGGTCCCTCCTCTCCTTGCGAATCCTCGGGGGTCCGACCCGTCAGAGGAGAAGCTTAAATAAGGACCTCTGGTTCTTTGCTTAGCACCGTGCCCGGGTTAGACCCCATGGAAGATCCTACCATCTGGGGCTGGGTCACCTCAGGGACTATGTACCTCTCAAGGGGGCCTTTATGTGCCCTCCTCCCCAAAACATCATGGATCCCATTCAAGTTTCCTTTTTTATGTTCTAATGCCCTCTAACCGGCATCGTCGGGGAGGAGAGGGGGGGAGGGGTAAGTACGCCGGCCCCCTGTAAACTCAAAATACACACCTGCACGACATTAGGTGGCACGGACGGACGGGTCCTGGCATCCCTTGCCTCCCTACCCCCTAAGGGTGTTGGCCCTATTGAGCCACTCCCAACAGGACCAGTCAATTATGGGACAGCTGCCTGCTCTCTTGGCAATCCCCTGTGAAAGCAAAGGAGGGACTGCCACTGTAGAAGAGATTGAGTCACCCAATGGCGACTCCATAAAAGGGGGTGAGGAATGTGGTAGGTCCATTTTTGTTTGCCTCAGCTCACCAGTGCCCAATCTAATGCCCGCCTTTTGTTTCAGATTTTGGTGAAGGAGGGAGGACAAAGCTGCCTGGAACAACATTAGTGACTATTAAACTAACTGAGCCGGCTCAATTGGGGGTTTTGTGGTGGCCACAAGTGTTGGAGAGAGAGAGAGGTGGAGGAAACCATTGGTGCTTTCGCAAACCAATAGTTGTGTTTGGTATTTGTATATATTTATGGTGTTGCGCCTATAATTGACATTTGTATACATTTTGTGTTGCACATATATTGAGGAAGGTTGAAGTGGGAGCATCTATTTGTATATATTTTGTGTTGTGCGTTTTTCTTAGATATTTATATTGTTGTGTAATTAATTTTATTGGGTGGTGGATAAATTTATGTTATTTTAATAAAAGAAAATAGGTATCTGTGTATTGTGTCTCCCAATCTGACAGGCGTCTCACGAGTGAGTGAGTGGACCTTGTAGGGTGGTTTCCAGGACCAGCCGCTACAAGGAGAAGTCTCCTGCACCCATAGGACTAAGAGAGGAGTAAGCCTCCTTTCCAGTCCACTGAGACAACATTGGGCTCCTTTTCTGCCGTGGAGCTGCCCGAAAAGGATGGTGTTAAAAAGGAAGTGGAAAAAAAAAGACCAAAAAGAAAAAAAAGAAGAAAAAAATGAAGAAGAAGAAAAGGGTGTTCAGGGTGTTAAAATAAAGTCTATAAAGGGAATTAAAAAAGGTGGTTAAGATTAGCAAATAAGGCCGTAGGCCACACCCAGCAGGGGTGCCTGTGTAACAACAGCGGCTCGTATATATATATATATATATATATATATATATATATATATATATATATATATATATATATATATATATATATATATATATATATATATATATATATATATATATATATATATATATATATATATATATATATATATAATTGGCACTTGTGATTGTTTGGGGGGGATTTTGTCTTCTTTTTTTTGTAAAATAAAGTTAGAATTGGATCTCCTCTCATTGTCCCTTCAAGCACCCAGGTAGCTCTACTCAACATTGCAGGCAGTTTTACTGCAGGAATTCCGGAGCCTGCCAACAAATTAACTTGGAAAAGGTGCAAAATTTTAGCTATCTACAATGCATCATGAAGAATAGTGGTACAAATGAAGCAGATTGTGACTGCAAGGTTTTAAATGGTGGAATGTGTCAGGAAGCAATAAGCTGGTGTCAATGTTAGTGCATGGGAGAGAGATGGAGAGATGATGGTGGGGAAGAGAAGAAAGTATCTTGAATGAGAGCTGTGCAAATGTACAATTGAGAGGAAGCTTGGTGTGAGAAGGGTAGAGAGAGAGAGAGTGAGGAACACCTAGGTAAGATATCTTTATATTGAAGTGTGGACAAGGTTGTGACTGACTGTGTTTGGAGGTGGTATGAGCATGTAAGAAGAATGTAGGGAAAGAGTTGTGAAGGGAATATATGAGAGTGTCAGCGTGTGGGAAAGGGTTGGAAGACTGCATCAAAGGTGGGGTGTTTACGTGAATGCTGTTTGAGAGAAAAGGTGGGGACCTAGGCGCAAGTGGAGGATATTGTGTACAAGAGATGTACATGGAGGGGGTTTGTGAGGGAGCCTGCTTGGGGGCTTCTGTCTATGTCATAGATCAAATGATGGAGGGTTTTGTGCTTGATAAAGAATAGAGGGGGAAAAGGTATCCATGGGTTTGCTTTGCTAGCCCTAGTGGCAATGATGCACAGAGACCTCACTGTGGAAAAGTGGGGTTTTGTTGGTCTGGAAGATAAAAATTAAGCAACACACATGGTCTTATTTTCCCATAAAAAAAAATTACAACATGGTTGCATGGTGGAGAGCAAATGATGATTTGCCCTAGATCTAGATATGAAATCTCAAACTGTTCCAATTTTGTACAAATTTCAAGTTTAAATAAGTAAAGGAAACCAACCATTGTCACAAACAAGGGCATTATGCCAAATTTAATGGAGGGGCATCAGGGTATCTTTTGTGAAGTCTTAATTTATAACTTACCTGCTGATGTTTCGGATAGTGAAGAAACTTTGTAATCTCCATTTCTTCTAAATATTTATTTCTTAAAGAATAATGGGAGATATTCAAATCCACTTGATGAAGTACGATGAAATTGGTTTCTTCCAGAGATGTAATCATAATTGTAACATTCCCTGTTGAGTTGAACATTACTAAGACACTAAACCATCAGCTTCCTTATTACACAATGAATGCAACCTGAACTTGAACTTATCCTGAGCAAAGGTAAAAAAAAAATCTAAGCTGAATGAGGAAGGGCATATAGAGTGAATGTAAAAAAGTGAAAAGGTGTGGAAGATATATTACCACAGATGCTCTTGTAAGCATTGGGCCAGCGGAAACTGGTCAGGGTAGAGTGATATCTCCCAGGTTTGTGAAAAGCAAGCACAGTAGCCATTCACAACTTGTATGGGAGGATACCTTCTGTCCAGATCCCGTTGAACAAATCTAACAGAAAGACCATGTCTCATTCACATGTCTAAGAATGGCAAACAGGACATCGTCCGGACCAGGGTCGGTGACCCTTGTCGTTGAAGTGTTATCCGCCTCTGGAGGTAAAGTACAGTCAGCGGCCTTCAGCAATATCACGAGGTGCATTGAATGCTAGCGGAGCAGCATCCATGCTAGGGAATGCAAAGAAAGCGGTTGCGAAAGAGTTCGACATTGTAGTCCCATTATTCTGGAGAATGGGATGAGGGTTTTTCGAGAACTTCTCCCGAATCCTTTTGACTCGCTTCCACACCTCTGCTAGAGGGGTCTTCTCATCAAGTGAAGACACATATGAACGCCAGGAGGAAGGGCCGGCGTGCTTCGAAACATAACAGAACCTAACCATATCTCGATGTGCAAAACGGCCAGATGTTCTAGGAACAGTAGTTAGGCATACGGCGATGAGGCTACTGGAGAACTCAACGGCCTCATCCACCAACCTAAACCCCCTCAACTGGGACAGAGAAATGAATCATTTCCTGAAATGCGGACCACCACCCCCATACGCCAAGCCCCACGGGGTGGGGGTCTCTCAGGCACGGCAAAGGGCCAGAATATGATATGAGAATGGAAAAGTGATCACTACTGGAGGTCATCAGCTATCTCCAACCCTAAATCAGGCTGTACATCCCGACAGCACAAAGATCAAGACATGAAAATGAAGCGGTTCTCGGGCAGTGATGTGTAAACTCATCCACATTTAGGACACCTATCTCTCGCTCGTCCATCATGTCGGCAAGGAGCTAACCCTTGGGAATGATCGAGTAGTCTCCCCAGAAGGGGTGTCTACTGTTCAAATCCCCGAGCAAGAGCAAGAAAAAGAGACTCGGCAACCGTGCCACGACGCAGCAGAAGTAACAGTATACCTGCTATACAGGTGCAGCTGCACTGGTACTGCGTGAAAGTAAGTAATTAAAGCAAAGAGAAGAGTGGAGACATTATGCCAGGTGTAAATTGCACATACTCCTGCCTGGCCCCCATCCCGTGGTGATAGGATCGCAAAACAATTATACCCAGGGAGGGTGGGCATGGGCAATTCCATTATAGTAATATGACCTCCAGATCTACTTGGAGAAGATGCAAGGGACTTCTTTGAAGATAAGACCCTCATGGAAATGGCCGTACGCTTCCGGGAGGCAGAGCTCCGGGCGCTCTTGGCCTAACAAAGCGCTGTCGCCTTCAAGGAATTATCGGGGAAGGTTTGGATCGCTATGCTAGTCTGTTCCTCGCTCCACCTCGAAATCTATGGTGAGTGGGGAGGCTATGAAAGCAGAAATCCTTAATTTGGAGGATTTACCATCTCCGAGCAACCCAGTCCAGTTTTAGGTGTGGGCATTAGAGCCGATGCTCCTTTGAAGCTGGCCTCCTTTCCAGGGGCAGCAATAAGAACCGTGTAAGATGACCTCACCACCACCTTGAAGGGTGTTGCTTCGTTTGAGTCTAGCGGTCACAATGGTGGAGGGGGGAGGCTCTGGTTTGGGGAGCATCCTTTGTGCCACCAGCTCTACCAGGGTAGAGCCTGTGGTGAGCATAACCCACAGAAGAAATCCGGGGATGGGGGGGCAAGAGCAGCAGATGCCTTTTTAAAAAATGAGCCACAATACGTCCCAGGCAGCGCAGGGCGCACCAGGACCAAGTATTCGCGAAATGAGAGATAGCCTAACCAGCCAGGATTTCATTCTCCGGCGCGCGCCGACTCAGGGATCCTGTCGTGACAGGCTAGGACAGGTAATGTACCCGAAGCTCCCCCAGGCTGGGATATTCAAGAAGAATGTCTCAGACAGTCTGGGGAATCAAGCAGTCATTACAGTAAGATACAGAGAAGTATACCATGAGATGGCGCTGCATCTCGGGAGTGTGTCTGATTTGGAGATTTTTTTTTATTTTTAATTTTCTAGAGCCCATCTGGCAACTGCCCACTTGGGCATAAGTCGCCGAAAAACACGACAGCCTAGAACTAGGCTACTTTAAAAAACAAATATGAAAAAGTAACAATGATATAAATTGGAAAAACTTAACAACCAGGAAGACATCTCCGGCAGCGGGAAGAGGTCCCCCTCTGCCCGGTGCAGGAGAGTGCAACCTACAAAACAACATCAGAAAAACACCAAAATAACCTTAAATAAAGGGGAGAAGCCCGGCCTCCCCCCAAAAGTCAACAAGTCCAGAAGTCAATGTGCACGAATCCGTCCCGAGTACAAGGGACAGGCGGTAGCAACCCCGCCCATCCCGGTACCGGGACAGGTATCGTGCGCGAAAATCACCCAGACTGAGACATTCAACAAGAATGTGCAAACAGTCTGGGGGACGACGCAGTCGTCGCAATAGGGCGCAGGCGAGCGCTCCATCAAATAGCGATGCGTCACACGAGTGTGTCCGATTCGGAGACAACAGAAAGCAACCTGAAGCCGCCGCGGCATTGGGGGATAGGTCCATGGGAACAGTCGCGGCACAATGGCACGCAACTTTAAGTTCCCTTTGACCGTCTCCCATCTTCTTTGCCAGGCAGTCCGAAGAGCTGCCCGTATTCCTGCCATGTAGTCGGTGTGAGGAAGAGCGAAACGCTGGTCCGGTCGCAGAGTCCTCGCGGACTCTTTGTCCAGGAACCCAGCAGAAGATAATCTCGACATCTGCCCGGCTCGCCAAAACCGTGGCGTCACGGATATCGCGAACCAGGGGATGCGGAGATTCCAATGCCCCGAGAGCACTCAGGGCGCTTTGTGAGTCGCTATAGATCACAATCCAGTCTCCGAACCGGGCACGTCGCGTAATCTCCCGTACTGAGTGGTGTATTGCCACCAGCTCGGCCGTGAAGACAGACGCAGCGACTGGCAGAGCCCCGCTGACTTCAAACAGAGGGGATACGGCGTTGAAGCCGACCCCCTCTGGGGACTTGGAGCCATCCGTATACACTGGCACGGTTCCAGCGTGACACGAGGTGTGCTCCAAAAAGGTCGAACGCAATACTCCCGGCGCCGTACAAGCTTTGGGAGCAGAGGCGTGGCGACAAATAGCCAAATTTGGTACCCTCCAGGGTGGCGTCCTGGGCAGAACCAGGGGCGCCACCGGCCTGAGAGCTATATCTAGCTCTTGAATGAAATTCCTGGCCCTAAACCCAAAGGGCTTAGGGTATGACTGGCGTCTCTCGGCGGCATAGGCACCGTCGAGATCAGCTGCGGATGCAGTGAAAGCTGTTGGCGACTGAGGGAGGCACCGTGCTCGCGCGTACAGGCGAGTGATGCACTGCACGCGGCGCAGAGCGAGTGGCATCTCCCCAGCATCGACCAACAGGTTCTCAATGGGGCAAGTGCGGAAGGCACCGGTCGCAAGGTAGAGGCCGGTGTGGTGGATCGAATCCACCTTCCGCAATAAACGCTCGGCTGCGGATGCATAAAACTCGCATGGGTAGTCGAGCTTCGAACGAACCAAGCATCAATAAAAAAGTAGGGCAGTAGCCCTATCAGCGCCCCAAGCGCTGAACGTCACGGAATGGAGAATATCCATGGCGCGGGTACAAGAGACCCTAAGGCTAGGAATATGAGCCTCCCAGGTGAGGCGTCGGTCGAATACAAGACCAAGGAAACGGTGCGACTCAACCACACCCAGGCGCACCCCTTTAAGAAACAAATCTGGGTCGGGGTGGAGCCGTGGATGGCGGCAGAAATATGGAGGGTCCCCTGCGCAAGCACAGGGGGGGGGGAGCTCCATTTTTTCGGTGGAGCTGCCCGAGGGCGGCTCCGTCGTTGTTATAGGGGGAATTAAGGGGAGGTTTTATTTTTGCATAATTGGGCATGGTGACCCTCCTTGTTTTATGGGACGCAATCGCTCACCACCTCTCACAGTAGCCCGCACTGCAAGAGGTGCTTACAGGCCCAGCAGAGCCAGGCGCCGCCATTTGGGACCACCCCTCCCGCCTGGTGGCCTGGCAGTCCATCGGCATGGCAGCTCCACCTTGAACACGGCGTAAAAAAGATATATTTTGAAGACGAGAGGAAAAGGGATGTGAGGAAGGTATGGGTGGGGATGAAGCAGGTTGTTAAAAACCAACCACCCCCAGACCGGAGCTCAGGGGCTAGGGAACATTGTCCCCTTCCCCCTCAGCCCCGATCCGGGACGGTTGGCTGAGAAGAAGGTCAGCATCTACACTGTGGAATTAGAGGCTAACCAGAGAAAGCTGTGGGAGAGGTTGTTTGAAAAGCGACGAAGTAGGGGAGAAATACAGGCTATCTGAAGGAAGGAAGAGTGGCTAAGCTAGGGCCGGACGGAGCGCTGGATCCCGTCAGCACGGCGGCCAGGATGGCAAATCGCCGCGCCCTTTACGGGGTCTGATTTGGAGATGACAGAAAATGACCTGAAACCATTAGTCCCTTGGAAAAAAACTTGTGCAATGGCACATTAGTTTTTAGATTACAATCAGCCATCTATCATTTTCTTTGTCCTGCAGCCTGAAGGCTGACCTGATTCCAACCATGTAGAGTAAATGAGTGGAGAGGAGCGAAATGTTGGTCCAGTCACCCAGTTAGTGCAGACTGTCTGGCACCCTAACTTCCCACGATCACTAAATGTCCATGAACCAAGCCTAAAACAATCGCAACATCTCCGCTCACAGCAACCATGGCATCCGGAATAACATGAACAAGGGGATGTGGAGATTCAAATATCTCAAGGAAACACAGTGGCTAAAGATTTGCAAATAGAGTAATCTCCCATACCGAGCTGTGATGGCAGATGCAGTGCTCGGAAGAATCCTGTTGACTTCACACAAAGGGGAGACCAGCTCCCTCTTCGGTTATACACACATCCGTGTAGTTGCGTGGCTTCAGCGAGGTCTCCCGGTGGTATGGAGACATTTGTTCACAGGTAGTACTCTCCAGGAAAGCATCTTGGGAGGACCAAGCAGTGCCACTGGCAGAAGAGCTACATTGAGTTCTATAAGAAGTTGCCTTGCTCTTAGCCCAAATGGCTTAGGGTATGCCTGGCATTTCACATCAGCATGGCACCGTCGAAATCGCCCATGAACGAAATGAGAGCCATTGGCAAGCAAGGGAAAGGCTGGGCTCATGCAGTAAAATGAGTAGCATCAACAAGGAAGCTCTACATTGGATGGTGTCCATGATACTGTATAGCCATAGAGTATCATAGGATTTGTCCAGATCAAAGAACACTGGTGAAGAGCTATCTACGAGGGAAAGACTCGCAGATAGCATTTTCCACCTGGAACAAAGCATACAATGTTGAGTGCAACTTTTGAAAGCAGTTCTACACAGGAAATAGGTGATCTCCACTCTCCAAATAGTCACCAGATGGGCGGTATTAAATTAAAAATAATAATCTGATGTCCAAAAAATAAGCTTGCCTAACATTAACCAATTTCTCGATCAACTTATGTATGCATCAAGTTAGAGCAATTGGACAGAAACTGGATGGGGTAGAGCGGTCTTGTCCCCAGCTTGCAAAAAGCGAGCAAAGTAGCCATTTTTCCATGATCTGACTAGAAGCCCTCCATCTAGATACTGTTGACAAAGGGTAACAAAAAGGTCATTTCTCACTGACATGTGTCAAAGCATTTTATACAGAATATCATTCACTATTCAGGCCTGAAGCGAGGGTGGAGAGCAGCTTGGTTAGTGTAGACAAGTCGTTGAAGGGTTCCCGACTTCTAGCGGCAAAGCAAAGTCTGTAGCCTTCAGCAAGCCCACAGCATTCTTCAAATGCTGACAGAGTAGCATCCTGACAAGAGAATGTAGTTGTAAAAAATTTACCATACCACTGACACAGGGGCCTATCATCCTGGTGGGCGAGTCCTTCCAGAATACCATATGATAGAACGGGTTGAGGCCGCTTAATTTAAACCACTATCACATGTTATTTAAAACCACGATGCTACCCACGTGCATCTTCGCTTTGAAGCCGGGCACCTAATCGCAGCCACTTGAGTCAATGTTTAAACAAGGAGGTTTATCTTCCCCCGTTTGCCCCATGCGCCGAACTCGCCAGATTGAGTTAGGCTTATGGGCAGATAAGGTATTGTTCTTAGGCTCAGCTGTACATTCCCTCGAAGCCCCCACTCCATTGTCCCCCATGCCAAGGGGATGTCCCGACTATTTATTTGGAAACTTTACCACTAAGATCAGATTAGAGATCCAGATTTTCTTCGCGAGACATCACTACGGTCCAGTCTCACCTTGTGCACCAAAGGGCCCTCAACCTCGAGATCCACCATCACTTGTCCAGAAGAAGGACAATATCCCTTGAGTGCCAAGGTTCGAGCCTTCGTGACGCCAAGTCCACTAGGCTTCCCCTGTTGTTCAGAAAGAGAACAATGTTAGAACAGCCATTGTTCTTTTGAGCCCATTGACAAGAAACGGTTCTCACCCCCCTCACCCTGTTGTTCAGAAGAGAACAACGTAGAACAACCATTGTTCTTCCAGCCCATGGCCAAGAAACGGTTCTCACCCTTCCCCCTTGTTGTTCAGAAGAGAACATTAGAACAGCCATTGTTCTTGAGCCCGTAGACAAGAGACGGTTCTCACCCCCCCTGTTGCTCAGAAGAGAACAATGTAGAACAGCCATTGTTCTTCAAGCCCGTTCATCAAGAAACGTTTCTCATTCCCAAGACGCCACGTCAGGATCATTTAATCCTCCCCCCCTTCTGCAAACACTGGTCTCAGTCGAGTAAAGCATAGTGTTATTCGTTATAATAATAGAGTATAGTAGTTCCCTTTTGTTTTAACGATTGCTATCCCCTTTTTTGAAACTTAAGAAGCTGGAGTAGCTCAAGGAATTGTTATAATAATTTGTTTGTGTGATTTTAGTCAGTGGTTATTTAGATCGAGAAACCAAGTATGAATAGGTCAGTGCCCATATTTAGGTAGGCTAATTCTCTAGAAGGCATAATTCCTGTTGCAAGGACCTTTAGTTGGTTGACTATTGCGCTCCAAGGGCAAAGATGGCTCAGTTCAAAATCTTTAAAGCGCAAGGAGAATCCTTGGGACTTTCCGGAAAAGAACTAATTGAGTACGTTCAAGAGGAGCAAAGAACAGAAAGAGAAAGAGAAATCCAACGAGAAGAAAGAGAAAGAGAAATCCAACGAGAAGAAAGAGAAAGAGAAACCCAACGAGAAGAAAGAGAGGAACGGAAAAGACAAGCTGAGCTTCACCATCAGATTGAATTAGCTTGTGTTGAAGCAGAAATACAGTCAGCCAGTTCACGTTCAGAAGCCCCCCCCAATCTCTCACTAAAGCTCCCCAATTTCAAGGATGGAGAGGATTTCGGAGCATTTTTAGCCCACTTCGAAAAGATCCTCGAAATCAATAACATGGATCTAGAGGCTGAAGGTGTAGTCAGATTACTTCCCTTGTTAAATTGTAAATTGCGCGAAATTTTTATATCTTTACCATCTGAATGTACAATTAACTACAGCACCTTAAAAGCTGAGTTATTGGCCGCTCATAATGACTCCCGATTTCTACCGCCAAGAATTTCGAGGAGGTCGTATTAAACCCGGACAGACGTTCCGTCAATTCGGATACATTCTTCAGAGGAATTTTTAATTTTGGTTAGAATCCTCAAAGGTTGATCCTAACTACGAGTCCTTAACAGACTTCGTGTTGCGGGATCAATTTTTGGCGTCTCTCCCGACGGAGATCCGCGAGTTCGTCAAGGATTGTCGGTGCCAGACCTTTAAAGAATGTACCGAAGAAGCGAATGTCTATGCCGCAAGCCATAATTTATACCCAAAGGAGAATCAAACTTCTCACCAACCCCCCAACCAGGAAAGAAGGAAGGATTGGCGCTCCTTCTCAGGAAAGCTGACGAAGTTTCCGGGTCCTGTACAACCCCCAAACTTCATTCCCCAAAACCAACAACGGGACTCCAAACCTCCCGTTAAGATTTCTCCTCCATCTCTCTTCCCGAAGCGACCAATCATATGCTTCACCTGTGGTGTAGAAAACCACATGAGCTGGAATTGCCCCCAAAATTCTAGGCTTAAAAGCGGACCATCCCACCAAGTTCACCAGATTAATGCCACCCCGGCTTCCCCGGTGGTCCAGACCCAAGCAGCAATTTCTCCCCCTCCGTCAGGCCACCAGGTAAATTTTATTTTTGACAAAAGTTCATCGGGAACTTTGAAATTTGAGGAGGGCAGCGTGAACGGCTGCAGAGTATCGACTCTCGTCATGGACACAGGATGCACGTGTTTCATCGTGTCCGACGAGCTCCTCCCCCCAGTGGATCCTAACCACAAGAAATTTGCGGTGGTACATGACTACCTTGGGCGGGCGAACCAATTCCCCGTCGTTAGATGTTACCTGCAGTGTCAATATTATGATGGCTGGGCTGAAGTCATTTAAGCACCCATAAAATTCTGTTCTGTACTTATAGGAGAGAGCCCTCAAGAAAGTTCCGACCCTGTGTCTCAGGCCGCCCTTCCTTGAGGCCGAGCTAAGAAAGAAGCCCAGGAGCCTGTCCCCATCAGAACCCCGATACCGTCCGATTTCTCGGAGACCCTTAACCAGGACTTTAGGACGGCACAAAAGGAGTGTGAATTACTAACACCCTTAGGTGATAAGGCCCAAGACAAGGACACGGAGACTGTCCGTGGACCCAAAGAAAAAAAGTACCCCCAACGCGCCCATGGAGATACATTCGTAGCACTGGACGAAACATCGGCGCTTGAAGAAGATTACCCCGCGGAGTCCCTTAAGGTAATCCAGACAGTGTGCATCCAACCTGATGCCGATTACCCTCCTACTTCCCTACCAGGCGAGTCTTTTGAACCTTCTGACCTGGATATTGACGCACAGCTGACACCACATCAAAAGAGTCAGCTACAAGAACTATTTGAATGGAGTCACCATTTAACCACCCTATTAGCTCTCTTCGAGCGACTGCGCGAAAATGGCCTCACCATTGGCCCCAGCAAATGCCATTTTGCCCACGAAACCATAAAATACTTGGGTTTCAAAATAAGACAAAGCCAGTTGGGTCCCCAAGAGGACAAGATTAAGGCAATTGCCGACATGCCCCTCCCTATTACAAAGAAGCAATTAAGATCGTTCCTAGGATCAGCTTCTTACTATCGGCGATTTGTTCCAAATTTCGCTGCAATTTCGGCGCCCCTCAGCTCTCTTTTAAAAAAGAATTCCCCCGATCGTCTACGTTGGAATGATGTCGCTGTTTCCCATTTTAATCAGCTCAAGAGTAAGCTCATTTCTGCCCCCATATTAAAGTTGCCCAACCCGGAAAAATCCTTTGGGATTAAGACCGAGGCGAGCAACGAGAGCACTGGAGGTGTACTCCTTCAATACGAGGATGACGGAATGAGTCATCCAGTTGCATATGCTAGTCGCCAATTATGACCACGCGAAAAGAGATATGCCACTATAGAGAAGGAAGCTCTATCAATTATCTGGGTTATAGACAAATTAAAAATGTACTTGATAGGAAAAGAATTTCAGATAGGAACCGACCACCGTCCGTTAGCATATATTCAGAATGTACGACACTCCAACGGCCGAATTATGCGCTGGAGTTTACTCTTGCAAGAGTATCAATTTAAAATAAATTATATAAAAGGTTCTGATAACCAGGTCGCTGACACACTCAGTAGGAATGCGTTACCGAATAGCGTAGAGTAATTGTATTAGTAGGATTAGGATCTCCATGTATGTATATACCGTCTTGTACGACTTAAATTAGATTCTCTTGTATTATAATTAGTTAATGTATATGTCTGGTTTGTAACGCTCAATGTCTATTTCTTTTTTGTATGTATATATATTTGTACCCATTAAATTAAGTATAAATTATTTTGTCCCATATGTACTAATTCTATATCATTTCATTGTTCCATGCCCCTTTTTTTGTATTAAGTTTGTATTAAAGGTTATTTTCCCCTGTAATCAAAAGATCAAAATAATCATATGTATTGAGGTAATACTAGTTAGGTGCATGAAGGTACAGTTGGTACAAGAAAACGAGTTCCCCACAACGGAGCTCTATAGTTGTCCCTTCTCTCTTTTTTTTTCGAAGTGACAACTTCCCCCAGAATGGAGGGGTGTGATAGAACGGGTTGAGGCCGCTTAATTTCAACCACTATCACATGTTATTTAAAACCACGATGCTACCCACGTGCATCTTCGCTTTGAAGCCGGGCGCCTTATCGCAGCCACCTGAGTCAATGTTTAAACAAGGAGGTTTATCTTCCCCCGTTCGCCCTATGCGCCGACCTCGCCAGATTGAGTTAGGCTTATGGGCAGATAAGGTATTGTTCTCAGGCTCGGCTGTACATTCCCTCGAAGCCCCCACTCCATTGTCCCCCACGCTAAGGGGATGTCCCCACTATTTATTTGGAAACTTTACCACTAAGATCAGATTAGAGATCCAGATTTTCTTCGCGAGACATCACTACGGTCCAGTCTCACCTTGTGCACCAAAGGACCCTCGACCTCGAGATCCACCATCACTTGTCCAGAAGAAGGACAATATCCCTTGAGAAATCAAAAAGAAAGTGAATGGGGACAGTGAAAGAAGATCAATGAGTAGCTAGAAGCATGGATATCAATTAATTTTTTCCCTTTAAATCACCTTGCAATGTCCCCTACTTTCACTCCAACATTACTTGTCCTGCTTCACCAGCATAGAGGGATTCAAGCAAAATTTGATCAACATTGGATCGCAGGATGCTGAGATATATGGCAGGAATACGGTGGCAGGATGGGATGTGAAGCAGTGAAGTGGCGGAGATGTGCGAGGTTGAGAACCCTTCTGTTAAGTTGAGGCAAAGGTTGAGCGACGATGGCCAGTGGGAAGGCTAAGGAAAAAGTGGAGTAGGTGTGTGAGTGAGGATATGGATATGTTGGGAATAGAGGATTATATGAGACAAGATGGACAGATGTGGAAGAGAGTGGTCGCCTGTCCAACCCCATAATGGAGAAACATGGACCTGAAGATTAGAGGGGAAAGCGGAGCCAAGTTTTTAGAAATATTTCTTCTACTTTTCACCAATCTTGTCCTATTCTCACTCACCCTTTTGTACCCATTGGTAGTAGATTCATGCTTCCCAAATTGAGTTAGAAGGCCTTTCTTTCTACCTAAATGTAAATCAAATTTATTAAACATACCTCTTACAATTTTGG
This sequence comes from Ceratothoa steindachneri, assembly GCA_963969495.1. Lineage (NCBI taxonomy): Eukaryota > Metazoa > Arthropoda > Malacostraca > Isopoda > Cymothoidae > Ceratothoa > Ceratothoa steindachneri. The sequence continues at coordinate 155,877,519 of OZ018323.1, read as the reverse complement.
TGGTAAAGTTGGGATGAATAAATAACTTATAATGAAGGGGATGGATAAAGACAGGCAACCTAATATTTGCCCAGGGAAATTCTTCTCCATTCGTGGCTAAGGGCGGTGCATGCGGGACCTTATTTCGACTGCCATCTCCATATCCATATATGGGTTCCCCTGTATATGTTGCTTCTGGGCAGCCTGCCAATTAAAAAGAGAAGTCATTATATCAACTAAGAATTAAATTGTTAGAAAATGTTGCCCAATAAAAAGTCAGTGGTATAATGGGTGGTAAATTTTCGCTGCTTTATTTAATCTTACCTAGACACAGGAAAATTACTAAATATGACAGAAGCTAGCTCAATTAAGGAGAATTGCACAGTCTCCTGGTTATAAATACACTATGTAGTCATCTCCTTAAGGTTACTCAAGGCCATGTATCTCAAACATATTTTCCAATTCCCTATCCTCACCACTTTCATTACATCTCTCAAAACCTTTCAGGTGGGGATGACTACAATGGGTTTTGCTTTGTAGTTTAAAAAAAAAAGAAAAAAGTAAAACAATTCTTTTCCACCTCAGAAGAAGTGAATTCTTTAAATGTAAAGAAAATAAAAAATGATATAAGCAATGGACATCTTCAATGTCGAAGAAGAATTTGGAGGACAAAGTGAAAAATGTAACAAAAAAGAACCAGAATAGTAAATAAGATTAAAAATGAAGACTGCAAAAGAAAATATTACCAAATTCATGTACTACATCTGGAAGCGGGTATTATTATATAAATCTCTAGGGAAAAATAGGTATAAAGAACTGATAATCAAAGTTAAGAACTCGTATCCCTTGCATAATCATGTGAAAGAATAAAATTAAGGAGGGAGAAAAAGAACAAGAATAAGTAGATAAAAGAGTAGTATAATAAAGAAGTGGCAATATCCACCCAACTGCCCTCTAAGACTGGAAGGGTGGCTCTCTACAAAAGATAAACGTTTTCTTTCAAAGGTTTCTGTAGATTTTTGCAGGCCTTTTGACCTGAAGAAGCCAAAAATCATTGCCGCATGCAGCTTTAAATTTTATGCCTTCAAATTGACCATAAGTTCCAGGGTCCCTTGAATCATGTTTTTCATTATAACTTTTAGGTGTCAAATGAAAGACCATAAAATTAATAAGTAACAATAAAATAATAATAATAAAAATCTATGATCTTTTTAAGAATCTAAAAAGCATCTAAAAGGTACAACTTAACAATGGCATTAAATGAGGAGCTGAGGGAGTTCTTCTATGAGTGCACAGTTGATATCTCAGAACCTCCACATACAGTCCACATTTAGGTGTCAATTGGGTCATCTACCATATTTCACATGGAAACTTTCCTGGTTAGATAACATTCAGATTTAATCAGTGTTTCACAGCTTTCCATCAACAGACAGTCATTTTAATATTTCTTTATCTGCAGAATTTAGCGGAAAATGCAGGGATGCCCAATGTTCAAGACCTGGTAAATAATTTTTTTAGAAATTTAGGAACCCATCTGGCGACTGCCGACTACTAGGCTATATTAAGAAATGAGGAACCAAAAAACAAACAAAAAAAAATGTAACAAATAACAATATGTAAATAGGACATGGGCAAAAATAAAAGAGAAAAAGCATGAAAGAGGCGCGCTAGGGCGTCTGAGGTAGGCCCGCCTCCCACAGGGTGCCGGGACATGCAACCTACAAAAAAAAGAATAAAAAAAATTAATTTGAATAAAGGGGAGTAGGCCGGCCTCCTCCAAAAGGTTGTAGAGGGCACAAATCAAGTGTGTACGAATCTGTCCCGAGTACAAGGGACAAGCAGTAGTGACCCCGTTCGTCCAGATAGTGATAACGTGCCTGAAGATCGCCCAGACTGGGACATTCAACAAGAATGTGCCAAACAGTCTGGGGGACAAGGAGGTCTTCACAGTAGGGCGCAGGGGAGTTCCATCAAATGGAGGTACATGCCGCGAATGTGTCTAATTCGGAGATGACAGACAGCAACATGAAGCCATCGCGGCATTGGGGGGTATAGGTCCATGGGAACAGTTGCGGTGCAATGGCACGAAACTTTACGTTCACCTCGACCGTCTCCCATCTTCTTTGCCAAGGAGCCCGGAGAGCTGACAGGATTCCTGCCATGTAATCAGTGTGAGTAAGAGCGAAACGCTGGTCTGCTCGCCCAGGCCTCGCAGCCTCTTTGGCTCCCACATTCCTACATGTCCAGGAACCCAGCAGAAGATAATCTCGACATCTGCCCGGCTCGCCAAAATCGTGGCGATTCCAATGCCCCGAGAGCACTCAGTGCGCTTTGTGAGTCGCTATAAATCACAATCCGGTCTCCGAACCGGGTACGTCGCGTTATCTCCCGTACCGACTGGCGTATGCAACCAGCTCGGCCGTCAAGACAGACGCAGCACTTGGAGGCATCCGTATACACTGACACGGTTCCAGCGTGACACGAAGTGTGCTCCAAAAGGGTCAAACGCAATACTCCCGGCGTTGTAGAAGCTTTGGTAGCAGAGGCGTGGCAACAAATAGTCAAAGGTGGTACCCTCCAGGGTGAAGTCCTGGAAAGAACCAGGGGCGCCACCGGCCCGAGAACTATACCTTGCTCTTGAAGGAGTTCCTAGACCTAAACCCAAAGGGCTTATGGTATGACTGGCGTCTCTCGGCGGCACCGTCGAGATCAGCTGCGGATGTCGTGAGAGCTGTTGGCGACAGGAGAAGGTGCCGGGCTCACGCGAACAGGCGAATAATGCACTGTGCACGGCGCAGTGAGTGGCATTTACCCAGCATCAACAAGTAGGCTCTCAATAAGGGAAGTGCGGAAGGCAACGGTTGGCGGCGAAGGCCGGTGTGGCAGATCGAGTCTACCTTCCGAAATACACGCTCGGCTGCGGATGAATAAAACTCGCATCGGTAATCGAGCTTGGAATGAATAAAGGATCGATAAAAAAGGCAGTAGCCCTATCAGCGCTGAACGTCACGGAACGAAGAATATCCATGGCTTGGGTACAAGGGACCCTAAGGCTGCAAATATAAGCCTCCCAGGTGAGGCGTCGGTCAAATACAAGACCAAAGAAACGGTGCGAGTCCACCACTTCCAGGTGCACCCAATTGAGAAATAAGTCTGGGTCAGGATGGAGACGTGGATACTGGCAGAAGTGCACCACCTTAGTCTTAGCCAAAGAAAACCGAAGCCTGTGCGCTTCGACATAGCGAGAGGCGTGGTTTAATGCCTGTTGGAGTCGACGCTCCAGAGTTGGCATCTGGGCCGAGCCAAAAGAGATCGAAAAGTCGTCCATGTAGAGGATAGCGAGATCTTCCGGTAACACCGAGGTGATGGCGTTGATGCTCAGGGCATTGAGTGTGACACTGAGAACACTTCCCTGCAGAATACCCTACAACTAGTCAATCGAGGAAACTTGATTTGAGAAGAGCAGACTTTACAGGTTTTCGTGGAAGAGTTTCAAAAACACATTCATGAGTCTTCAATCGCGTTTCATCCCACTGGAATGCCCCGGTCGATCTTCTGTTCAACCAAAGTGGTTTAATCGAGAAATCGGCCAACTGCTTAGGGAGAAGAGAAATGTGTACCGGCAATCGAAGATCTGGGGTGACTTTGACAAATACCAGAGGCTAGCCTGGCTAAGCGGTCTGAGGAACTCCGAGTGGCGAGATTTTGTAAAGAGAATCCCAAGGGGTTCTTTGGATATGTATGTAAATAGCCGTAAACCAATCCGTCGAACGATTGGCCCTTTGAGGAATGAGGAGGTGACATTAAAGCACTCAGATGCAGAAAATGCTAACCAGGGTTTACTGAACAGTGTGGTCGCATCCCCTAGCCAAAGGATTCCTATTTGGGGGAAAAAGCTGGAGGATATGGACTTCACTGAAGGAGAAATAGAAAAGAAGGTCACTGACCTAATGACGAATAAGTCACCTTGCCCAGATGGGTATCTAACTAAAGTGTTGAAAGTGCGCCATCAAGTGTCACGACACCTGAGCACAATCTTCAACATGTCAATCCAGACCGAATGCGTTCCTAGAGACTGGCGTGAAACGGAGGTGACTCCTATCTTCAAGAAAGGAGACCATAGCCAACCGTCGAACTACCGACCTATCACTCTGACTTCGATAGTCGGTAAACTCATGGAAAGCATCATGGTGGACAAAATAACGTCACATTTAGAGTCAAACCTGCTACTGAGGAGTCCCAGCACGGCTTCCGAAGGCAATGGTCATGCCCGACGAACCTTGTGGAATTCTTCCACTTCGTCTTCCGTGAGCAAGATCGGGACAAGACAGTGGATGTTGTCTATTTAAACTTTCAGAAAGCCTTTGATAAGGTACCACACCGCCGCCTTCTCCGGAAAGTGCGAGCGCTGGGCATAGACGGAAAAGTAGCAGGCTGGATAGAGAACTGGCTAAGTGGCAGATGGCAATGGGTCGTGCTGAATGGACAGGCTTCTAAATGGGTGCACGTTACTAGCGGGGTACCTCAAGGTTCTGTCCTGGGACCACTACTATTCATCATCTACGTCAACGACATGGACTGTGACATGGTTGCTAAGATTTCGAAATTTGCCGACGATACTAAGCTTGGTATGAACGTTGCAAAGGATGGAAATACTGCCCGCCTGCAGGAAGATCTTCGGAGGATTGGGGAGTGGTCAGACATGTGGCAAGTGCCTTTTAACATGAACAAATGCAAAGTGATGCATATTGGCCACCAAAATCCCCAATCACCCTATATCCTTAAGGGCACTGCTCTTGAATCGAGTGACACTGAGAAGGACTTGGGTGTAACTATCACTAGCGACCTCAAGTTCTCAAAACAGTGTATTGAGGTGGAGAAGAAAGCCTAAATGATGTTAGGGTATATAAAGCGACAGTTTGGATATCGGAACAAAGATATAGTACTCTGTCTGATCACCATGGGAGAGATAGGCGTGCAGAACGGCCAGACGTTCTAAGAATAGTAGCTAGGCCCACGGCAATGAAGCTGCCGGAGAACTCAACGGCCTCATCAACCGACCTAAACCCCTAGACTTAGATAGAGAAATCAGTCATTTCCTGAAATGCGGACTACAACGCCTATGCCTGTGCTTTCAGGCGGCAGCGGCCCAGAAAATGATATTTGAATGGGAAAGTGATCACTACCATGAAGGTCATCGACCTCCATGGAAAGCAGAAAAATGAAGTGGTTCTCGGGCAGTGATGGATAAACTCATCCACAAATTAGGACACCCATCCTTGCTGGTATCAGCGAGCCAGGACCTGACCCCGGGGATTAATCGAGTAGTCGCCCCAGATGGAGTGTCTACTGTTCAGCACAGCTACTGCCTGAAAGGAGGTATCAAAAGTAAAGAGAAGAACGGAGACATCATGCCGGGTGTAAATCATGCATCCTCTCGCCCAGCCTCCATCCCATGGTGGTGGGGTTGCAAAACCCTCATACCCTGGGAGGGTAGGCAGGGTCATGCACCCAGCATGGTCTCCTACAAAAAGATAGGTAACTGGGAACGGGAGGAGACGAGCCTCCGCAGCTCCTCCCAGTTGTCCCGAAGTCTGTGGCAATTCCATTGAAGGAATATGCTCTCCAGGCTTAGCTCAAAGGAGATACGGGGGCCCTCTTCGAAGATAAGACCCTCACAGGAATGGCCAAATGCTTCCCGGAGACAGAATTCCGGGAGTTGTTGGCCTGACAATGCGTTCAAGGCGCTATCGCCATCGAGGACTTATTGGGGGAGGTTGGTCTCGCCATGCAAGGGGCATTATTTTAGAGGATCCACCGTCTCCAACACACCCACCCTACCACTGGGTGTGGGTGAAGGAGCAGAAGCTCCTTTAGTGCTGCCCTCGATTCGGGGGGCAACTTTAGAAGCCTTGGAAGATGGCCACATAACCTTCTTCAGGGGTGTTGCCTCCTGCGAGTCTAACGACTAGGTGGAACCGCACAGCCATTTCGCCTTACGCGACACGGTTACGCTGGGGGAAGAGAGGGAAACCCAGGTTTTAGCCAGGGCTGGTTGTGATCCCTTTGTGCTGCCATCTTTACCAGGCGAGCGGCCAAGGTGGGTATAATCCTCAGAAGGGTTCCAAATGGGCGCGGAAACGACCGTGCTCGTGGGCATGGATGGGGCAGGAGGAGAGGGTGTCTTACTCAACATTGATCCATAGGACGCGCCGGGCGCGCCAGGACGAAGTTCTTAGCCTCGCTAAGTAAGAGACGATCCTGATTTCCTTCTCAGGGAGATATGCACCACATTACTTCAAAGAGGCAGGGTGCGGCTCTCCGCAATTGACACACTTGGCCACACATGATTTGGACTTATCATGTGTGGCCTTGGAGTAACTTACACATACATCGGATAACCCCGATGTATGGCCGAAGCAGTGACAGTAATAGCACCTCCATGGCAGTGGCACGAATGCCTCCACGCCGTAGCGATACCACCGACTCAGGGAGCTTGTTACAATCGAACATGACGAAGAGTGTAGGCTCTTCCTGTTTTCTAATCACACCTTGACAGCCCCATGGTTGGCTAGCTCAAAGGTGATGTCATCTATGGATTAGTCCACGAGTTCCCTCGCATAAATTACTCCTTTCCGGCATAAATTACTCCTTTTACGAAGTTCATAGTAGAGTGCGGCGTCACATTCACAAACGTGTCATCAAGTGTCCGAAGGGCACTAATCAGGGCCGCCTCGGAGGGATTTTACGCATTCGCCAAAAGGCTACCATCCGAGAAATGGGTCACCTTAGGCTCTCTACCAATCACACTGGCTAGAGCTCTCCTCTGATGGATCATGTTGCACTTAGCCAACATGCCGCCATCAGTGGAGCAAATAACAAGGAAACACTTGAAGCCAGCAGGCTCAAAAATGCCAGGTAACCTCTGAATGAGTGGCCCGGACGTAATCAAGGCACCCCAACTGGGGGAGCAACGGGGCAGGATGTGCCGATCTTGGATTGATCGCTTACCGAAACTGCAGTGGCCAGGTCCATTCCAGGGTCTCCCACGGAAGGAGAGAAGCCCTGACTCTTCTTCGTCTTTTTCTTGTTCTTCTTAGGAGAGGAGCAGCCTCCAGGTCAGATGGACCAGCCTCAGCAAGATGCTTCTACGAGATAGAGAAGGTCTTCGCTGTCACAGGGTCACCATCTGTAGTAGGGGGGATCCCTCCTCTCCTTGTAAATCCTTGGATAGCCGAGCCATCTGAGGAGGACCTTGCACAGGGGCAGAGTTGGGTTTGCTGTTTGGCACAGAGCCCAGGTTCGTCCCCATGAAAGGTTCTACTGTCTAGGGCTGGGTTGCCTCAGGGACCATGTCCATCTCAGGCATCACAGGTCCCATTGGTCACACAGTCTTTTGTCGGGGAAGAGAGAGGGGCATGTATGGTGACCCCCCCCCCCCCCCCTCTAAGCTCAATATGCAGGCCTGCAGGTCTCTTTAGAGGGAAGAGGCTGATGGAACCTGCCTTCCCTCCTTCCCCTAAGGGGGTTGGCTCTATCGTGCCACTCCCACCGAGAGCGGTCATTTATGGGCCACCTGCCTCTCTTGGCAGTCCACTTGGAAAATAAAATGGGGACTGCTGCTGGAAAGAGGGAGGCACCCGAGGGCGCCTCCAGATAAGGGGGTGAGGGTGAGTCCCTTACACTCTTACCAAAGGAGAGGAGAAAGCCTACTCTCCGGTTGAAGAGTTTTAGAGGTTCCCCTATGAAAGCACAGGGGAGTGGGGGACCTCCATTTTCTCAGAGCTGCCCGAAGGTGGCCCTGTCACCATTTGAGGCCACTCCTCCCAACTAGTGGCCTGGTGGCCCATCAGCATGGCAGTTCCACCTTGGGCACAACATAAAATAGATAGAGATTGAAAGGAGAAAGAAAAGGTAAGTGAGGAAGGTGTGGATGGGGCTGAAGCAGGTTGTTAAATAAACACCACACTACCCTAGACCGGAGCTCAGGGGTGAGGGAACGTTGTCCCTGCCCTCTCAGCCCCGATCCGGGATAGTTGGGCGAGAGGAAGCTAGTCAGCATCTACCCTGTGAAATTAGAGGCCAACTAGAGAAAGTCGAAGGAAAGGTTGTAGGAAAAGTAAGGAAGTAGGGTAAAAATGCAGACTGTCTGAAAGGAGAAGAGGCTAAGCTGGAGCTGGACGGGGTGCTGAGTTCAGTCAGAACGGTGGCTAGGAAGGAATATTGCTGCACCCCTTACTGGGACCTGGCATATAAAACAGTTGAAACTATCATCCCATTCTAGCACATGGCTAGGATAATGACAATGACCAAGTATAAGGTAATGAAACTACATGAGAAACATGCTCTGGTGAAAAGCAAAAGAAGAGCAAGTAACACTTGAGTAAAATGAGGAGCATTTGTGCTGGAATTAGACAGTCTGTTCAGTTTATGACCTACAGGTGCAATCCAGTAAATACAGAACAAGAGACTGTTATCCGGAGAGAAGATGCAGATAATCAGGTTCTATCAAGACCAAATCATAACAGTAACTTTGTGGAGAGCATGGCCCTGGCACTAAAGATGCACCAGCAAAGTGCATCACAGGAATAGGAAGAATTGTAAGAAATGTCCTCGCAGGTATACATATATTTTTATTCTTATCTGGAAATAGAATTAACCCGAGACAGCTGTCTGCATCTCAGGAATGATAAAATTATATCGAGAAAGTATAAATTTGTGACATTTAATTGATGACCTTCGGAGACCATGAGATAAGGAATATCCTACCCAGTTGGCAGAACTAAAAACATTGTGATCCCAGAGGCCACACCTCCTATAGTATTTATAGAAGAAAAATAGAAAATTTGAGACAAGATTCATTAAGATAGACAATCAATAGTAAATAACTAATTACGGTTGGTTTAGCGTAGCAAAGCCACCATTGTACCCACCCAAGTATTGTTCTCATAACACTCTCTTTCCAAACTGGTAGAGAAATTTTCCCTGACTGTAATCATGTAAACGCGAGCCTCCCTTTTGCTTTGTTTGTTGGAATTAAACATTTATTTTGTTACACAATTCCTCTCAATCCTTTAGCAATCACAAGTCTTTGGTAAGCCCAGCCAAGCCAGAATATTATTTAAGTATCTTTGGAGTCAGATATGAGATTAACACCTCCTATCACCTCACTCATGGGAATTGAAGGACCTCTCCAAAATATCCATAGCATTTTAACCAAACTGGTGATGTCCTTCCTCTCCCATAAACTGGGTTTCCTCATTTCCCCCAATAACTGGTGATGGTTAACTTGCCATAAAGTGGTGACTTGAGCCCCCCTATAACATTATCATCTGATAAACCAAGATCACATTTCATCACCTTTTATGAAAATATCAGGGTGTAAGATTGAGAGGAAAGGTCATATGTCTGGTCCTTACTAGATTTTTGAGACAAGATCCCTGCAGCAAGAAGTGAGGAATAAAAGACTGCATCATAAACAAGAGCAAAATAATACTAATGACTTTGAACATCACAAAATTTTAAGTTTTACTCATTGCAATATTTAGGCAGCAGAACAAGATGCAGTTGTTCATGTGGATGACTTTAACTGTGGTGACTCAATGACAACAAAGCTAACACAGATGACATGGATTACTATCAGTCTCATCCTGCGTGTTCTCACTATCAAGACACTGTGACCCTGATGTTTCCAAAGAAAGTGATGAAAGGCGATGTCATCTACAATACATCTGATCTTGGTTTATCAGACAATAAAGTTACTGCTATGGTTTCTGCCTCCTTGAGAGCTTGAGGGGATGCTTGGATAACTTCTCATCTCAACCTACCAAAGTATATCAGCCAGTCATATGTCCAAGTTTTTTGAAGTCCCCCCACACTAAATTGCATTACACTGGGATGGACAATTGCATAAAGATGTTTTGGGTAGTGAACCTAGAAGTACCTTAGACTTTATCTGTGCTAGTGTCTGGTCCACCTTCATGCACTGAAGGAAAGTTATTGGGACTACCTGTCATTGACAATTCTTCCAGCACAGCTCAAAGACTTTACTGGAAACATGGGTGTCGTGGAATGGCCAGACTATATATATATGTAGGTACTTTAGGGCTTGGGGGCGAAGTTGGTTGAAGACCGTTAGTGAAAGGGGGAAATTGTTACGAGTCCAGTGGGGATGGTTTATTATTAACATTGCAGGGTCCTTTTAAACAAATATTTTGGAGTGCAAGTTGGCCAATAGATTAAAAGGTATCTGGTACGTGCTGGGGCTTTAAAAGAAAGACAATGATGAAAATATATCTTTACTAACAATAAAATAATATTTATATTTACACAAAAATTTGGTTTAAGGGAATGGTTGCCCAGACGGGTTAAAGGTCCACACGAGATACAGGTAGGTTAATTAAGGGATTAAAGGTCAGATTCAGTTTGGTGATTTAAAGGTGGATTTTAAACTGGGTGTGCACACAAATAATGGAGCAATTGGGTAAGCCAGATTCGAGATCAATGTGCAGGCGGCAACGGTTATGATGAATGCAATGAAAGAAGTTGGTTGCCTCATACTTTAGATGAGGGAGTACTTGTCGAGCCTTCGGAGTCGGGAATCCTTGTCAAGTACTTGCTGATTGACTATGGCTGAGTTCATGGATGGATTTAGCCTTCAACTCGAATCGAAATCTCCACTGGGGGAGGGGGGGGTGCATCCTTTTGCTCGTTCGTCGGAGTAGGTGGAGGTCTAAAAAAGCTGCTCTCTAAACTTAGTTGAAGCGTTATATAGGTGTTTGGTGAGGTGGCTCTAAACGTGCACGCAAATTTGGGGAAAAGTCGGCGACTCCTTCGGAGGAAGGGAGAATCGTGATAACGTTGGTTGGAATGTCCAACAGATTTCAATCTTCGAGCGGGCCGTGGGAGACAATGACATCGGTCCCTAGGCAAATACAGCTGGAGCGTGTGATAACGGCGTTGGCTGCCTCCTTGCCCAGGTTCAGCCATGCTTTCACAGCTCTATGCGATGATCTCAGGATCCATGTGGGTACAGAAGGGCATGTGGTTGCCATTTGACCCCATTCTGTTACAATGCAACCTTAAGGATAATGGTAGTGCCCTTGTTTATGACTACATAAATTCACTGGAGTTCACAAAGGAGCTGCCAAATTGTAGAAAAAATACTGAACAAAGAGATGTTTTATCTGGCTTGTTGACATCACATCCTGCAAATCCTAGTAGGAGAAGTTTGGGAAAGTGAAAAGGACAGATAATCTCTGGTTGAGTATCTGAAGGATGTTTGGAGGGACTTGTCCAAGGAAAACCCAGAGATACTGGTAATCAACAGCAAATGGCTGAAGGAAAAGAAGAACAGTAAAGAAATACTCCAAGACATTCTAACAGCAGAAAGGCTTCCAAGAGCTGACTGACTACCGAGAAATGGTTGAACTGAGACTCAATGTTCTTGGAGGAACACCTCCTTGGGGTATTCACTGGAGTTGTTGATCAGGCACTATTCATCAGGCCAGAAACCTGAACTCTATGAAAATGGTGATGTTTGCAGATCAACTTGAGTACAACAAAAAAAACTGTATCAAAGCTGGAAAGAGAACAGCTTTTTTGAGATGTTCTATAATGCAGTATGGATGATGTCAATGTCTGCTGCAGATGGTCCCTTGAATGATCTAAGTCTAATCCAAGACATGTTGAAGCACAAGAAAAGTGACACAGAGCATGCTGATAAAGTACTCAATAAGATGGAAATCAACAAATGGTATCTGTCAGAGAGTGAAGGTACCCCCTCCCCCTAGAACCCAACAACTACCTGTGGTGCCTGAGAAGATGCGCCTGCATGAGCAGACAGCCCCAAGGGAGCCGCGAGATTTTCGTGGGACCGTGTGATCCATTTGGGTTCCATTTTTCGATGTCACACCGTCTGATCAGAGCCAGACCCACAGTACCAAGGACTTTGCGCAAAGCTGTGAGGCTGCCGAGACTATCCTCCCACCCACCCCCTAGCATGCCAAGTCTAATGAGATCTCCATCCGCCTTTTAGAGGCCCCCGGCCACCCGCTTCCGCCGAGGCAGTATAAATACTTTGAGAAGAGCTTTGAGAAATCAGTACCATACAGCCCGGTCTTGGTTAGCAGTCACGTACAGTCTTGTATGGCTTGTCCCGCTTCCCAATGGCTTCCAGCTACAAACACAACATCTCTACCTGGCCTTGCTCGTACCTAAAGCCAGAGTTCCCGCCAACAGACAATAGACACAGGCAGGCATCTATCACTCGGTTACTGACTTCGTTCAATGACTGGAGTACTCCCTCATTATTTCTCAGCGAGGTAAAAGAAGAAGGAATCTTGCAAGTGGAACTTCACAGCCTCCCGTTTACTCACCGCATTAAAGACTCCAGTTAATTAGGCTTTGCACTCTCTCATTTTCTCTGGAAGCAATCTCCGTACATCCTCTCTCAGACTCTTGTACCCATCAAGTCATTTGTACCCCCCACTCCCCATTTGGTACCCCAGGTCTCATTTTATTTATTGTCATTTATTTACTTGTGCTATAAATATTTCTTTGTATATAGTAGTTATTTTTCTACCATTAGTTTCTCTAATCCTAGAACCTCTAAGAATTGATTATTTAGGCCAACCACCCTCGATTTTGTTTATTTAACCCTCGCACTGGGATCTGTATCTTGATTTTCTGGCGTGCCCTCTTCACAGTCACCCTACAAGAGTATCTGATGCAGGAAGTTGTGCCATTTGCAGTGTTCAGCAGTTGAATGAATGACACATTGAAGCATGAAATTGCTTCCCAGTAAAATGCCAATGAAAATCTAGACAGCTTCAGAAAAAGAAAGGCTACAAGGCTATTGTAATTGTATAAGTTAGATAGACAATTAAAAACACTTAAATTTGGTATCTATTTTGTTGCTTAATTTGTTTAGATTATGAAATTATAGTGCAAAACATGATTCAAGCAACCCCAGAACTGGTGCTTTTGGCCATTTCAAGGCAAAGAATTTAAAGCGACATGAGGCAATGCTTACCAATATCTTAGGTATAAATAGTTGCAATTTGGAACTTTTTCAGTTCAAAAACCATTGGAATATGTATAGAAATATGAAAAAGTTGATTTTCAAAAAGGCCTAATCTCTATGTAGGCATATAGATTCTCTGTAATGACTGTCTCTCAATCAGCCCACAAACAAGGAAGCAGGCAGCATCAAAAATGAGTAGATATTATAGGAATGGTAGTTAGGCCCATGAGAAAGCGGTTGCCAGAGAACTAAGAAGCATCATCAACTGACTTAAATTCCTTGACTGGGACAGAGAAATCAGTCATTTCCTAAAATTCAGATCACCGTATCCACTCCAAGCACCACCAAGATGGTTCCTCAGGCAGCAGCAGCAGCCCAGAAAATGATATTTGAATGGGAAAGTTGTGACTACAATGGTTAAAGACCCCCTCCCACCCCAAAAATGGCTCTGCACCCAGGGACACATCAAGATGACAGAAAAATTATGTGTTTTTAGGACAGCTATCTCTAATTCATCGATCAGGTTGGCAATGACCTCATCTGCGCCACAATGAGGTAAAATTCTTCTGTGTCTAAGTCAGCTCTAAGTGGAATGTATGTAGAAATAAAAGTATACCTTTCTGGGTGTAGCTGCACAGCCACTGCCTAAATGGAGGTTAGTCAATGCAGGGGTTTTAAAGGCACCCATCTGGCGACTGCCACCAAGGACATTAGTTGTCATCATTTATAGCCTATTACAAGGCTACATTAAAAAAGCAAAGCAAAGCAACAAAAAATTAAACAAGAAGAAAGAAGCATACTCCAGCATTGAGGCCTGCATCCCTATATCACTGGAGCATGCAACCAACAACAAATAAAGTCAATGAACCAACAAGTCTTTGTTTGAACACTAATCCATTCCAAGCACAAAGGACAAGTGGTAGCGACTCCAATCATCCTGGTTATCTCCATGTGTTATCTCCCATGCCAAGTAGTGTATTACAACAAGCTCAGCCATGAAGACATGCAGTGTCTGGTAGAACCTGACTGACTTCGAATAGAGGGATGGAAGCTGACCCCTTCCTGGGACTTAGAGCCATCCATATATACTGGCACAGATACAGTATGACACATAGTGTACTCCAAAAAGATTTAACCAGAGGTGCCACCAGCACAAGAGCTACACCGAGCTCTCAAAGAGTTTTCTAGTCCTAAACCGAAAGAGCTGAGAGTATGAGTGGAGTCTCTCAGCAGATGCAGGGAGTGCCATTGGTTAATGCGGGAGATGCTGGATCCATCCACATAATGCACTGTATACATGGTAAGGCAAGTTGCATCTCCCCGGCATTGAAAAGTAGGCTTTCAATCGCAGGAGGTGTGGAAGGTACCAGTCACAATGGAGACCAGTGTGTTGGATCGAGTCCACCTTCCACAATACACATTTGGCTGAGGATGTGTAAACTTGTATCCATAGTCAAGCTTATAGCAAACAAATAATTGGTAGAAAAGCAAGCCAGTTAGCCTGATCAACAACCAGCCTGCTAAGTGTCACAGAATGAAGAATCTCCATCCGCAATTACAAGATATCTTAAATATGGGATTTTCAAGTGAAGCAATGGTCAAAAACAAGACCCGAGGAAAATGTCTGAATCCACAACTTACAGGCAATCACTGTTCAAGAACCAGTCAAGGTCAGTGTGGATTAGTGGATGGCGAGTGAAATGCATATGAAGCTGTGTGCTTAGCCATAGCAAGAAGCACTGAAACTGAAGACACTTCCCTGTGAGACATGTTCTTCTTGCCCTATTGGAGCAGAACGAGCTCCTCACACTTGCACAAAATTGACAAACTATCACAAATTCAGACGAGAAGGGAGGCAACCTTTCCCCCACCTATCAGGTGACCACAGCACAGAAAATAAGTATTGTAGCCATTTACCAGGAATGGCTACCCTCCATCTAGATCATTTAAAACTGGTTAACAAAATGGCTATGCATCAAGTGAGGATGGAATTAGATCATTGAATGATTCCCAACATTTGGAGATGAAGTCTACACCCTGAACCACACTAATGGCTTGTTAAGGAAAATTAGGATTTCTCGGTTCTCTGTGAATCAATTTGGGTAAAACTTTTCCAAACTGGTCTGTACAATATGGCAACACTGTTATATTTCCATTATGCTGTGTTAAGTCCTTCAATTTTTATTTCAAATTCGTTGTTTTGGGGGTGAACCACGCTGATAGCATCTATCCTCTCAAATAACAATGGGATGCTACAAGAGCCTCAACCATAAAGAAAAGTCTTTCATCATCAAGAAAAGTGCTGAAGACACCTCTGATCATGTTGTTGCGGAGAAGTTAGCTCGCCATATGGCCAAGGTTAGAGGATTTCTGAAGGACCCTTCGCTAAGGAAGAAGCGATCTGATTGTGGGACCTCCAAGACTGTGACAGCTAGGGATTTGAGGAATATTGGCCACCAATTACGTGAGAAACTGAAAATGGAGGCAAAGTCATTTTCACCGCCACTGGTTGTTCCTATTTACTCAAGACCACCAGGAACTGTATCCTAGGGACTATGACTTCTGTGCGAGCTCCCCTGAAACTGCCTCCTTTAATGCCCGTCACAAGACTTTGAGGCATCATTGGGCCTGGAGGTACATGATAGATGGGCAAATGGAGATGAGCGTCACTAACGTTTGCAACCTCAACAACAGGGGGGAGGAGACATGTTGTGGGCAAATATAATTGAACACAGACTTGTTGGCCCAATCAGTGTGCCTGATGGGGTTAAAGTGACTGCAGCTACCTACTGCAATCTCTTGAAGGAGGTCTTGGATCCTTAGTTGGATGACATACCCTTGTCACTTCTAAGGACTAGTTTTCATGCATAACAACACCCCATCCACTCTGCCAGGGCCACCGAAGCATTCCTAGGCTCCTACTGCATACAAAGTGACAAGTTGATGGTGTGGCCACCAGCCTCTCTGGATCTCAACCCAATTAAATATTTGTGGTCCATCATTAAACATGATGTTTAGGCTAATGGATGTCAATTTTGGTCTAAAGAAGTCTTACAAGTTACCATCAAAGCTGCAGCAGAGGCAGTCCAACCTGCTACTATTAAGAAATTGACAGATTCCATGCATGATAGGGTTTTTAAAGGCATCTGTCAGAATGATGCTCATATGGACAAACAATTCATTATGTCCATCAATCATGTATATAATTATGGTTTATTGTTAAATATATATGCAAGATATATGCTTAATATGTATAATTATCCTTCAGTTTCTCAAAAAAAATGTCTATATGGGCTACTTTCCTTCAAAAGCTATTTGTGTGGTTCAGCCAAAAATGACAAATCTGAAATAAAAATTGAATGATGTAACACAGCATAAGAAAACAATAACATTGTTACCATATTGTGCAGACCAGCTGGGAATGGCTTCATCAAAACTAATTCACAGAGAACTGAAAAATCCTAAATTTCCCTAACAAGCTATTGAGGGTGTAGCTAGCAGCCTTCAACAAGCTCACAATGTGCAGGCAGAACAGCATCCTGACCATAGAATGCAGAAAAAGTAATCCCTAAGGACTCTTGTATGAATGCAGGGTCCAAGATTGCATCCCCAGCATCCTGGAGGATGTGAGAGGGTTCCTGCAAGAACTTACCATGAATCCTTGACATACTGGAAGTTAGCTCTCACTCAACAAAATTTACATATGGAGAAATTATTTAGGCGATACAGCAGTTATAAGCATATCGCTCATCTCTGAGGACTATCTCATACTCAGCCAGCCAACCAGAAACCAGACTAGGTGCAAAACAGCAATGTTCAATGAATAATATTCAGAACCCCAGTGATGAAGGTGTTGCCCCGAGTAACACTGAGGCGAGTTCTCAGGAGGCAGTATTCCTAAAAAGATATTGGATGTGAAAGTGATCACTAGCATGAGGGTCATTGACCCCCTTCCAATTCATAATGAAGGTGCGAATCTGGCAAGCACAAGGATAGATTGAGGCAAGAAATTGGAGCTGCTCTCAGAAAGTGATAGGTGAATTCATCTAGATTTTGGCCCCTGATCTCCAGATGTTCAATCAAGTCCTGTGATTGGCCAAAGCCCTGAGGAGGAAAAACGATCTTGGCTATTGTGCCACAACAGAAACCTGACACAATGATGTCAGCTGATGGTGGAATATACACCAAAATGACAGAGTACCTCCTATTCAGGTATAGATGCACTGCCATTGCCTAAAATAAGGTATTTAAAGCCAAAGAGAGGACAGAGACATGATATCAAGTGTAAATTGCACATTAACCTACATCCTGTGGTGGTGGAGTTGCAAACTCTGAAGAGAAAAAGCTAAATGGGGAAAGGAGACAGACCTCACAGCAACCAATGAGGTGACAGCTGCTGTGAACTATGAGAAACAGATATTCCTATGCATCAAGGGAACATGGTGCATTGCGTCATGTTGAATTACAAATTGGTCTGAACTGGATAGGTAGTGTTAACCCCAGACTGAGCTGTGCATTGCAACCAGCTCAGCTGTGAAGGCAGACAGAATACCCCCCGCCCCATCTTCCAAATGGAGAGATAGCAAGGAAGCCAAAGCTCCCACCTTCGGACATGGAGCAAACTGGATACACCAGCACAGGTCGAGTGACACTATGTGATCCAAGAATTACAAGTATACCACTCCCAGTGCTGTAGAATCCTTTGGAGCAGAGACATAGCAATAAACATTCAAAGTTGGTATCCTCCAGGATATTATCCTGGGTAGAACCAGCGGTGCCAATGGCCCGAAAATTACACCAAAAACTAAGAGGAGTTTCCCAGCACTAAACTCATGAAGTTTGGGTATGAGTGGCATCTCTCATCGGCCTAGATACTGTCAAGATTGGCTGAAGGTGAAATGAGAGCCATTTGTGAACAGGGAAGATGCTGAACACACAAGTGCAGCACATAGTGCAAGAAGTGAAGTGAGTGGCATCTCCTTAGCATTTTTTTTAAGGAGCCCATCTGGTGACTGCCTACTAGGAAAGGATTTTGCATAATCATGCAAAGTGGTCCAAAAATTCAGATAGTCCACGAGTCTATGTACACAAACCCAACCCAAGTACAAGGGACAAGTGGAAGCGACCCCGCTCATCCTGAAAGAGAACAGAAAGCGACCTAAAGCCATCAAGGCATTGGGGTAGGTCCATGGAAACAGTTGTGGCACAATGGTATGCAACATTAAGTTCATCTCAGCCCTCTCCCACCTTCTTTACCAATCATCCCGGGGCCTGCCCTAATTCCTGCCATGTAGTTAGTGTGAGGAAGAGCCAAATGCTGGTCTGGTTGCCCAATCCTTGCAGACTCTTTAGCACTCTCATTCCCACATGTCCAGGACCCCAGAAAAGATAATCTCACATCCCCCCCAGCTCATGGCAGCCATGGCTTCATATTTCCTTTGAATCAAGGAGGAGGCTCATTATGGTGGATGGCTCCAGTTGCAAGGCTGGGACAAATGTGGCAGATCGGATCCACTTTCTGCAACACATACTTATATGTGGAGGAAAAAGACTTATCTGGGCTAAAAAAAGAAATTGGTAGGGGTTTTGCCACTGATCTGCCCTCATTTAAGATACATTTATTTCTCAGTGTGGACCTACTGATTAACATGGTATCCAAACCACAGGTATCTATAGCATATGTCAGCTGCCAAGAAGGAGCAGTGTTTTTACATACAGCTAGGCTGTAGCAGAGTTTTGAGTGAACAAAGGAATGGGAGAGAAAAAGTGTAGTCCTACCACACCCAACATACTGAATGCCAGTGTAGAATGTCCATGTAGTGGGTATCACAGACACTGAATTTGCACAAAAGCCAGGTGAGGTATTGGTAGAATACAAGACCAAGGAATCAGTGCAAGCACACTATATCCGGGTGAGCACTATTTAGCAACAGGTCCAGATCAGAGGGGTTGGGGGGGAGAACCAGTGAGGACTCTACTAGCTTAAACTCCGCAGTATAGTATTTAGGACTGATGAAGTTTACTGGGGCAATAATCTTTATCTAATGAAGTCTATTATTTCCCTGTTCATTTACTTTTCATTTCTCCACTTGTATCATTCTCACATTTAGAGTCAATGGACTTTATTGCTTGGTTGTTAAGTAAAAAAATACTAAATAAAACATGCTACTGTTCAAACCAAACTATTTATCACAAAATGGCTATACACTCATGTATATAACAAAAGGTTTTCTGTATCATAACTTTTTGTTCTTGACATGTAAATAAACAGTTACACAAGAGATGGATTATAGCTTGGCAAAAACATATTTACAAAGTTATTACATACACCTAGAGATAATGGAGGCTACTCACAGTCAGCCAAATTAAAAATTGTATATATACTATAAATTTTGTATTGATAATGCTTATTTATCTCTTGAATCTTTCCCTAGTGTCTCAATGTAAACATGACAGGAGTTCTTATATGAATCCCTTGACTAGTTTAATCAAATGCTTTATTTTAACATATTTTCATAGTTTAATGAACTTAATTACTAAAATATAGGAGAATAAGCCTACTACTACCAGTATAGTATCAACTGTATGTCTTAGAAGGAATAAAGTTGGGCACTTTCCTACATATTTAAGTGAACAAAAGTACTAGGTTGAGAACATGCTCTCTTACTTCTTAGGCAAAGGGAAAGCTAACAATTCTGCCTCAGGAGTGTGTGGTTATGAAAACCCCTTCAGAAGGTTGAAAAATTTAGGAGTGATGTGTTGTTTATGTGAAGGGCAGCATTTAATGTCTTGAATCAGGTCAAATTAGGTCTTTAGATATGATGGGCATGCAGCTGGAATTATTAAAAAGTATATTTTCTTAACTTAGCAATATTATATTTCAAAATACTGAGCCATGGCAAAAACTACACACCTGGTTTGGTAAATGCCACGATAACAGCCACTGCTATAATTGCAAGAAATCCAAAGCTAACAGCACAGCAAGCTCGTTTCTGCGAACAAACCATAACAGATCCAGGCTCGTACATGGCTCTTTTGTTCACAAGGAATCCATTTTCATGTGAAGAACCTGAAATTAATGATACTAATTAAGCAACAAATGATGAATAGTAAAATCTGTGAAAACATATCATGAGCAATCATTTATATTTAACCTGTCAACATTATTATTTCAGAATTCAGAGAGGAGGGTAGCAGTGATAAATTCTGCAGCATTAATCATTTTAAAATCCTTGACCAACACTGAAATGTTGTTTGTACTCTACTTATATTTAGGCCTCCCTACTTCTCTTCAATGAAGGGACAGCCTACACAAATGTCACAAAATCCCTCAAGTGGATCCACAGGTCTGTCAGTAAGATAGGTTGATAGGTCTTGATTACATTTGATGCATGTTGGTATTTAGGCATGATTTATTCTGCATTTGTACTTGTTATTGCTCTGTGCAGTGATTTTTCTGATTTGCTTATTTATTAAGGTAGTACATTGAAAACTTTTAGTGGGAGAATGTTTACATGTCTGTGAAGGGAAAGATTACTGTACTGGTGTTGGTAGGAGGGGCATTCTATGTGAAGTGTACACACTTTTTGGCAAAATCTCGACACTAGGTCATGGATTTTGATGATTTTTTTTGCATGCAAGTTGGGTCTGGAGAGATAACATCACATACCAATTTTTATAACTCTGGGTCACCCATGGCCATTTTTATGGCCAGGTCAATTTTTGGTCAAACTGGTTAACCAAAAAAGTTTGAGAGGTTATAACTTTGCTAAAGTTAACCAATCAGAACGATTTTGGTACTAAAATGCTCAGGAGAAAGAGATCTTTCAAATGAGATTATTTTTTATCATTTCAGAAATGTGAGACAAAGAATATAATACTTTCAAATATTACAAATTTACAATTTTTATTACCTATACAAGATGTTATTTAATACAAAACATTAGACAAAAGATTATTTAAGACAAAAATTTAAACAAAAACTTTTAGACAAAACAATATTTAATAAATACCTAGGTACTCATTTGAGCAGAGCCATCACTTTGTTTGTTGCATCAGACTCCTTCTTGCTAATGTAGCTTCTTCCTGTTGCAGTTTTTGGTTCTACTGACACCAAAATGTCAGATGTCCATAGTACAAGAATCTTCTATTCCAGGGAAGCAAAAACTGTGAGAGGGTCCATGCGGGTGAAGAAATTTCACAGTCACTTCTTGTGACTCTGGAAAAACTTTGGTTATGCAAGCAAGCCACCAATGTCCATCGTAAATCACAGTGACATAGCCTGTAAGTTTTCCATTGAACACTGGACATGAAATATTTTTTGTGACTGATTCTAATCTAAAAGTCTCACAGAGACTAAATGAGCAAACTTGGAGAGCCTCCTTTGATATTGGAATGAACGAATGAAGTTTTTGTATGCCTGGAATAGTTTTGGTCGCAGGTCTTGTTTTCAAAAGTTCTTCCTCCTGTTCATATTCCTTTTGAGTTCCATATCCAAACTTCATATTTCCAAGAGTTTCAGCAAATACAAACAAATTTCTTGGTGATACAATCTGTTTGTCATAGGGTCTTCACAGCTCTCTTTAGTAGCCTCCCTTTTGATGGTGCCACCTACGCCGTCTGATTGACCCTTCCCATGGCTAGTGGCAAAAAAGTGCCACTCTGCTTCTATACCATATTCCTCTTTATGCCAGCAAAGATTCTGGAAAGATTTACAGTTTTTATACTGTGCTGCAGATCCATCCGCAAAGTAGTAAATTTTCTTTAGCGTTTTGAATATTTATTTCAGATACTCTATCAACATTCACTGAAATAGATGCACTTGCACATTATCGTGGATGTTACACTCAGAAATTATGGTGTATGAGTCATGGCAGAGTTTTCCATCCTTAATGTAATAAAACATCCAAGGATGTATTGTTGCCTGTGCGCAATTCCAATGATATCCCTGGGCTGAGTCTTGTATTACAAATGAATAGTTTTCTGAAAAATCACCAATTACTACAAATTCACCATCTGCAATATTGTTTTTCACAGTTTCCAAGTACTGTGCTTGTGATTTTGCAACAAAATCATGTGGCACCAAAGTTTTGACACAATCACAAAATCTATCCATGAAATCATCAAGTGATAATACCATGGTTACTAGCTCAGATCTATCAGTTGATGTACACTGTTTGAATTCAATATTATCCACATTCTCCTGTTCATAAAATCCAAATAATTTTGCTTTTAGTTGATCCACAGGTGGACAGTACTCTCACGATCTCATACTACTAGGCAATCCTTCTTTCCTGGTAAAACCCGACTCATGTCATCACTACAATAATATTCAAGGACTAAAGATTTTAGTTCCTCAGGAAGCACTCTGCCGAGCTTAGGGTTAAGTGAAGCTAACATTCCTTTCTCCTTTGGTATATGTTGAGCTTGTATGGCCATTCTCTGAGAGCAATCAAAATCATTCATGAGTTTTCTAACACTCATACTGGTTGCAAATATGGTTAGAATTCTGATTTGATCCGTACGGCTTGATTGCCAATATTTTTCCTTTAGAGACTGGATGACTTCTGGCATACAGTTCATGTTACATCTTTGCGGCACATCTCCTTGTTTTCCTGAACTACTACCTACGACCAAATCCAACTTTCTCCTAACAGATTCTTCAACTTTTAGCCTTTCCTCAGGTACGTAAGTCGGATGCCTTTCAGCTTTCCTTTTATCAAAGGGGCTCTCATCGATGAAAGATAATGATTGGTTCAGTAAGTCAACTTCAACTTCCACAGCATCTGAATCCTCTTTTTGGCTAGGCATCTCATTGAACTCCTGTTCAGATACTGAATTTCCGGACTCCTCTGAAGTATTTTACTCCATTGGTAACTCTGAAAGCTTCTTCCTACAAACAGAACAAAGCTTATCATCTTTGCTAAGAAGAGATGAGAACGTCTGCAAAAGCTGAGCAAAAACATTTCTTAGGTCTTTCTTTTGCAGGGATTTATGGATCTTCAGCGGATCGCTGCAGTACTTTCGATTTGCCATCTTAATGAAACAAAGCCTGAAAAAGATCCAAATAGTAAATTACTGTTTATAAACAATATACAATAAATTAATTAAAATAAACACCTATATAAATGATTGAAGCAATTATATTTAAAATTGCCAATATACAATATCAATATAGCTGCTTCAATCATTGCATTGTCCTAGAAAATTGGTAAGCAAAGAAAGAAGTGCATAATAATCGTGAATTATTATATCTTAGTAGAAATAGGTCAAAGTTTAGGTGCAAAGGGCTGTAGGTTGGTAGACTGGTTTATAACTAACAAACATTTCCATTAGCACTTTTTAAGATTTGATTCTTCATAAATTCGCAGAGAAGTGGACAAAACACAAGAAAAGAGTAGGTACTATTCAATGATCAATATTATTTTTAATTATTTTCATGTTTTCTCAGTCCAGCGCTTCAACCCTAATAGCTATTAAGTTAGCTAATGGCTACATCATAATGCATTGCTGAGAATAGGTTTATTACTCTTAGTTTAATCTTTCTTCCATACCTATTTTTGGAGGGTATAGCTACCTATATTCTGTAGGTACATTCAGTTTTGATCAAATTAAAGGATTTGGTGAAAATTGCCTTTTCTCATTTTGAAATAGCTTGGCATAGTAAAAATATGTGATCAATCAAAAGTCGCTATTAATTAATGGGTGTTCATATTAGATGATTAATATAAGTAATAAATCATTCTCTTCTTTTTTATAATATAATAATTTGATAGGTAGGTAGCTATATAAAAATCATTAGGTATTTCAAAATTATAAAAAATAAATAACAAAATTACACACCTGTAAATTATTTTAGGATCTGCAGATAATCTCACAATTAATATTATGTAGGTAGTTTAAAAGATATCTTGAAATTATTTTAATTTAAATAATGAAGATATAAATGACATTGGTATCTGAAAAACATACATTAATTAGTTAAGGATTAATGAAAGGCAGTTAAAGACTGCTTTTCATGTTACATTGATTTGGCAAGATTACCTATATAAGGTAGGTACCTAGGTATATAAGGTGTATATAGGCAGTGATGTATTATTTATTGATTTAAAAAGATTATATAAGAGGTATATAGGCCATGGTTAGGACTTACATAGGTATGTGATATCACCATAATTTCTGGGTCAATAATACTTTTAGTAGGTATACCCAGTGTCACATAATTGCCCATAGATTCTAAACCCATGGAGATCTCTGGAGCTATGGAGGATAGAAATAGGTAACGTTAGGAAAAAATTTGGGATGATCTGAGTTGCACTTTGGCCAGGGTCAAAGAGTTCACAAAAAGGTCATCATGTCAAAAATTGTCATAGAAACATTGTTCTTCCACTAATTTGAAAGATCTCTTTCTCCTGAACATTTTTGTATTGAAATCGATCAGATTGGTTAATTCTGGCCAAATTTATGACCTCTCAAAGGCTTTGGGTCAATCAGTTTGACTCAAAATTGATCTGGCCATAAATATGACCACAATGACCAGATAGGCCTCATACTTAGTATGTGAACTTTATTCCTCATAACCAACAATGATGTAAATTTCAGGTGATTCTGTGGCCAAGGTGTCAGGAGGGTGTATACACTTCACGTAGAATGCCCCAGGAGTGTTCTGGGTTTCTTTTTTGAGTCTGGTTAGTGTTGTTGTTTGGTTGTTTGGGATAGGATTTGTTTGGTTGAGAACTCTGCTGAGGTGTTGGGTTCTTATGTTTAACTGTACTCCAAATGATATTATTTTGGTTTCTGCATGTAAGTGTGGGATGGGTAAGGTTTGTGTGTATACTGTGATAAGAGTGTGTTGTTTTTGTTTTAAAGTTTGCCTGCATTAGTTTTTGACTGTTGTGTGCCAAACTGGTGCTATGGATGAATTATTCAATGGTACCTCAACATACAACTTCCCTCATTTGTGAGTAAATCGAGTTACAAATAAACTTTTTTTTAAATGCTTCAACTTGCAAGCAAATATTTAAGTTACAAGTTGTACACATGGTATCTTTTGTTTTCCATGGTGCAATGTAATCTTGTAGAGAAAGCACCAGCACTCTTGGGTCCTTGTTTGTTTCTGATCTTTAGTGTGTGCTCTTTGATGATTTTTGAAAGCCATGATGTCACCCAAGATAATGGCTAAGGGGAATCTCCTTCCAAAAAGTAACTCTCCTCCTCCATATCTTCTCCCTCAAGCCAGCCACAACTCTTCAGAAAGGCAAAGTGAAGGTTGATTTGTCTTTGCATATTGTATCCTTTATTTCATAATTTGCTTTTGATATTACATGTTTAAAATTGTTATTTGTTAAAGAAATTATTTTAATTATGTATAACATAATAGTTAGTTTTTATATTAATATTTTGGGGCTGTGGAATGGATTAATGGGATTTCAATTATTTTCTATGGCAAAATTCTCTTTGAAATACTAGTGTTTCATGTTGCAAGTAACCTTCTTGAACAAATTAAACTTGCAAGTTCAGATATCACATTATACAGTGGGCGCAAAGGAAATGTTAACCTCTTAAACGCAATGGAAATGTTAACTCAAATTTCGCGGTTAACTTTTTTACCGCATTCTCGCCATATAGGTAGTGGGAGGAGCTTGGTATGATGCATGCACCTGCAGCCAGGGCTCCCTCGCAACTTCCAGCCAGGCTCAGTTTAAGTATGCTCGCAGAGCTCAGACAGTGTACATCTGTGTTACGCTGCCCCACAGACCGCATCTTTTTCACCTTTCTGCTGACTTTGACGCCCTACCAGACAACACCATACCATCGCAATGGGGCATAGCGAACTGACAATGGAGGAGAAGAACCGTGCCCTAACCCTAATGGAGCAGGAAGTGCCAGTAAAGCGTGTAGCTGCCGATCTGAACGTGAGCAGTGTGTCAGTCTTTAAGCTAAAAAAAGCAGCCACCACACTTCCTCCCGGCACCGCACCGCCTCGCAAACCTGGCTCTGGGGGCAAGAAGAAGACAACTGCTTGGACTGACAAGGTTTTGCTACGTGAGGTGAAGCAGGACCCTTCGATAACAGCAGCTGAATTGAAGGGAAAACATCTTGACTTGCTCCACAATGTCGCTATTCGTATGATCCAGCACCTGCTACAAAAAGACCTGGGTTTGCCCTGCTGCCAAGAAACCGCTGCTGACAGAGGGTATGAAGAAATATCAAGATTGGACACCAGAGCAGTGGAAGAAAGTCATGTGGAGTGACGAGAGCAGTTTTCGGCTCATCAGGGGTGGCTCGAAAGTGGTGCAGGCGGCCCAGTGATGTGATCAGATATGACCACCGCTACACCGTGCAGACAGTGAAGCACCCCAATGGCGTCATGGTTTGGGGATGCTTCAGTGGGGAGAAGGGCAGGGGTGGTCTCTATTTCCTTACCAAGAACGTCACCATGAAGGGAAAGAATTACATTGAGGTTTTGGAGGAACATCTGCTCCATTTCTACGCTCTCCATAGCTGCGACTTTTTATGCACGATGGCGCCCCTGCACACAAGGCACGAGCTATCAAAGACTTCCTTAATGAGCAGAACATCAAAGTTTTGGACTCAACAGGCAACTCACCTGACTTAAACCCCATAGAGAATGCCTGGAACCAAATGAAAAATGAAGTTGCTAAGTCCCGGCCCACCTCGACCCCCGCCCTGAAGGAGACACTCATTAAGCTGTGGGTGGCAATGGACAGCTCCTACTTCAAGAATCTTGCAACATCCATGACCAAGAGGATCCAGGAGGTGTTGAAGACCCGTGGGAACATGACAAAGTACAAAATGTAAAGAAATGTAAGTAAAAGGACCCAATAAAACAAACTTGAAATGTTCTTTTGTGCTTAATTAATGTTAACATTTCCTTTGTGCCCACTGTAGTGTGTGTAGCGACCTCTATAATGTAAAGTGATATTTGCTAGTGCTTTTAAGTGATTTTTCTTTTGGTTTGTTACTTATATGTGAAGCAAAGGTTATATATGGGTAGGAGTTTTGTTTATGATTTGTCCATTGAGTGCAATTTTTAGGGGTTCTTTTTTTTATTTGTGAATGTCTGGTGTGAATACTGATATTAATGAATTGAGAGCAGAGGCTGTCATTCATGTAAAGCATTGATTGTTCTCGGCTGAAGAGCACCAAGAATATGAAGAAGGCTAATGACCTGTAATGGGTTTGAACAAGTCTTCAATGAATGTATATTGTTCTTGGCATGTGTGACTGCAGTGCAGTCTTTAATCATAAGTTTGATTATCTGGGTTGCATTCTGGATAGGGATATGCAATGCCATATAGTGCAGCGGGTGCTGCAGCTAGTAATTGTGTGCTCCTCATGACTCTGATGGCTTTTGTTTGTTTGTTTCATATAAGTATTGGATTGTGTGGTCCCTACTGCTACTGGTGGTAATGGCAGATTTCTTTGTCAGTCAGGCCAGTGCGGAACTTGAATCTATTTAATTTTAGGTGGTGAACGCACCAGAGCCTTGCCAGGGAAAGGATCTTTCCTCTGGGTTGATGTCCAGTGGAATGGCACCAAGGTGGTGGTTTGGGCCCACAGATTGTATGCCTTGCTATGTTGTGGGTGTATGGATGGTTTTGTGATGATGGATGGGGGTCTGGTTTCAGGGTGGGTTATTCCATGGAGTGGCTTAGTGTAGTATGTCCTTGGAGTTATGCGTGTTATATGGTGGGTGGTATGGTTTTTCTGCATGATAGAGAAATTGTGTTTCCTGGATATAGAGATATGTTTTAGTGACACGACTTGCTTCATAGGGCAGGTGGTCAATTGGAGTGCTGAGGGTGATTTGTTTTGTCTTCTGTAGTGTGCTAAGGTGAGTGGATGCAAAGTTTGATTCCCAGGATGTGGTTCCTGTGAGTACTTGGAGTGTGTTTGCTTTGTTTGGTGTGTTGTGGAAATATAGTTCTGTATCTAATATGACACTGACCACTGTAACCATTTTATGTGAGGGGTTGGCATGATTGTGTTTGTTTCTAATGTGGGAGTATTTATTGCACTCCCCTTTATAGGCAGTGAAGACACATCTGGAGATGAAGAGAGGTAGAGGGCTTGTGTGAAAAGTGTGTGTTATTCTGTAGGGTGAGGTTGTCTATCAGTGACTGAATTTCATGCCCTCTGTTTCAGGGTTGTGGCATACTAGGCAGTTGCAATGATAAAGTTGGGTTGGTGTTGAATAGGCGTGTTCTGTTTGAAATGATTTTCTTCTAACTTATTCTGATGATGTTATTTAAGGGGAGCGTTGAGTCATTTTTTCAAAAAATTTTCAACTTTTTTTTTATTTTTTTTTTTAATTAGTTATCCATTCTTCATAGAAAATTGATGAAAAAATTCAAAGAAAACTGAACAGAAGCCATTATAATTTAGTGTTGAATACGTTATGGTCGAGTGAGCTTGTGCCATTTCAGAGCTTCTGACTACGCGATTCGCCTAATATATCATTGCTGTATATTTCAGTGTTCGTTAGACAATCAGTGCTATTACAGTGCATTTTGTTGATAATTATAATGGGTCGTTTGTCAAGAAGAAAGAAACAATTACGTCAAATTTCGAAAGTTGGTGGAGAAATAACAAAAGCGACCAAAAATCTAAAACATGAATCCGAAACTGCATCCAACTCCACAGCCGCTAACGAAAATGTTTGTGAACCCTCTGTTGCTACTTTGTCAACCTTTCAAAAGAGAATGAATTTGATAAATGAAAATAGGGCATTATTTCCAGACAGTAAAATCTCCGAGAATGATGATTATAAAAATGTTATTCTTGATAAAAAAACTTTACGTTCATTGGTTGCGTCATCTTATTGTGTGGATTGTTGTGAAGCAGGTGAGGTATCATTTGTAGATATGGACTCTGATGTCATTGTGAATGTCAAGTGCGCCTTATGTGACACTGAACTTTTTTCGACTAAAGACACATCTAAAGAATGTAAAAAGAACAAAATGAAGAACACATCGGCTCTTGTATATAATGCTCTGGCATCTGGACAAGGGTATAGTGGCTTCATATTGACAGTTTCGCAGTTGAACTTGCCATATATCAGCACAAACAGGTATGAGACTTATAAGCATTTCATAGGAAAAGAAATTATTGATAGAAATGCTGCAAATCAGGAAGGTATTAGAGTTTGCATTTTCCAAAAATATGAAGAGTTAGGCATTTTTCCGGATGACCAGGGAGTCCTTGATGTTGATGTGTCTTTCGATGGGACCTGGATGAAAAGAGGTCATACATCACATATAGGAGCTGCTGCTGTCATCGAAGCACACACTGGCTTTGTCATAGACCATGAAGTACTCTCAAATTTTTGCTACGTGTGTACAAGGTCTAAGGCTATGAGCAATGAACAAAAATTGAAGCACTCAAGGGTCTGTCACAAAAATTTTGATGGCAAAGCAGGTGCGATGGAGAAGGAACAGGCTGTAAGACTATGGCAACGATCACAAGCACTAAAATTTAGGTATGTTACATTTGTTAGTGATGGAGACAGCAGTGCATTCAATGCAGTTACTGCACTCAATGACGGACAAGGCCCTTATTCGAATGTTACAATTTGCAAGGAAGACTGCATAAACCATGTGGCAAAAAGACTTGGCACAAGACTTAGACTAATAAAGAAAAGCACAGCCGAAGATATAACAACTAAGACCGGTAAACAACGGAAAAGGACTGTCTTGGGAGGTAAAAATAAGTTGACAGACACAGTCATAGATAAGTTTACATTCTATTTCGGCAAAGCAATCAGAGACTTTGTTGGTACCACCACTGAACAAATGAGAAATAGAGCATTGGGAGGCTATTACCATGCTACGAGTACGGATGAAAATGCAAGGCATCATCAGTGCCCGGAAGGTGCTGACTCATATTGCTTCTATAATGCAGCTTTAGCTAAAAATGAAACTCCTCCTTCTCACAAAAATATGAAAATTTCTTTCCAATTGTCACCTGAGTTCAGGAAACTTGTGCTCAACGTGTACATGAATTTGACCAGAGATGATTTGCTGAGTCGGTGCCTCAAGGGGAAAACTCAGAATCCAAATGAGTATTTCCATGCAAGAATTTGGAACAAACTCAGCAAGACTAAGTTTGTGTTATTACCTACAGCGAAATACTCCATAGGTCTGGCTGTGCTAAGACATAATAATGGGTATGTTCTGTCACAGTTACCGATCAGCACTCCTATGAATCTGAGAAAAAAGAGACAGCTGGAACATTCTGACAAGGAAAGAACTCGGCACTCACTCACACCAGTAAGCAAAAAAAAAAAGAAACTGCGATGACACCAACACCACCGATTATGCTGCGGGGGCTTTTTGAGCGCTGCTCTTATGACTTAGGTTTTGAACCCAAACCAAAGGCTAAGGGTTATATAATGGAGTGAAGGGAAGAGGGGTCTCCACTGTTCAAAAATCCCCCTTCACTGAGAAGTTATATGACCGATGATGCCACAGTGGGGATGCATAATATGCAGTCAAAACCCCTTTTGCAAGTACGAACCCTCTTTTGCATTTTTCTGCTATTTCTATTTTTGCAAAATGCGCTCACTACCAAACGTAATTTCTTCTAAAGTTTTTATGCGATTTTCGCCATACAAGTGTCAGAATAAAGAGGAATGTATGAACAATCTTCCTACGGCCTCAAAATTGCAGTATTTTTTTTCAAAAATTTTGTTTCTGAGATTTTTTTGAAAAAAATCAGGTAAAAAATAATAAAAGTTGAAAATTTGATTTAATTTCGAAACTAGAACGAAAATCAGAAAAATAAGGCCATACATTTGTTTCTACACGCATTTGCCATGTTTATAAAAAAAAAATATATGTATACATAAAAAACTTTTGAAGGAATTAAAAATCTAACCTAACCCCCCAAAATGCAAAATTGTTATGTAACTTCTCAAATAACAACATTTTCAAAAAAATTGTAAGAACAAAAAGGTTTTAAAATAACGTTTTACATATAATAGCAAAGTTTCAGATCAACCAAGCAATTAGTTAACAAGCCGACCCAGCAACTCAACGCTCCCCTTAACTCTAATCTTTCTTTCAGATGTTTTAGCTATATATTAAGCTCTTCTAGCACAGCTCATCATTGATTGCACAGTAGTATTTTAATGTGCAGTTTTTTTAACATACCTTAAATTATAAAATAATTTCTTTCCTGCACGTTTGGATTCATACCTGTTTTGAGCACAGATGAGCGAGGTGAGCAGCTTAGAACATATTAATCCTGCTTTATAATCTTAATTTTAAATCTGGGATATTATTTATTAAACCTGATGTGCTGTGCTTGATATTAACGTCATTATCTCTTATTCATCTTTGGTCCATATTTATTAGTATTATTATATTCTGATAATAATTCCATATATCCCCTTGGTTATATTAATTCAGTTTTGTTTGCATTGCTATCGTTATCATTATTAGCTTTACCCTTTAATCTTGTTTACTGAACCGCCTTGTTGAGATGCACTGTAAGGATGCCATACTCATGGTGCATCCACTCTTTCGTTTCACCCAGGTGATATGGTGGAGAAGGGGGAGAAAATGTGCTTGAACAGTGGATGAAGATAGAGGGTGAAGGGAAAGAATGTAACCATTTAGTATTGTTGTTGTGTGGGATTCTCGGCCAGTGCAGACTTTGATTGATTGCAGTCCTGTAGTGGTGTCTTGTGGAGCAGAAAGGATTTATTTTTTAATATAGCTCATCTGGTGGTGTTCTAAGTTCATATAAGTGCCAATTTTTTTGCCTAACTTAAGATAAAAAATTAATGACTAAAACAA
Source organism: Ceratothoa steindachneri (assembly GCA_963969495.1). Taxonomy (NCBI): domain Eukaryota; kingdom Metazoa; phylum Arthropoda; class Malacostraca; order Isopoda; family Cymothoidae; genus Ceratothoa; species Ceratothoa steindachneri. The sequence continues at coordinate 155,845,695 of OZ018323.1, read as the reverse complement.
CAACACAAGTTAAAATTGACAAGAGCTAAGTGGTATGCTGGGGTGCCTCTGGAGAGACCTGCCTCCCTTAGGGAACTATGTAAACCACCAAAAAAACTGTTAAATTTAATTTTTCTAAAATTCCAATGGCAAAGAAGAGCACATTGAAAATTGAGAAGTGACAAGCATATTTTTTTTCAAGAACCTATCTGGCAACTGGTTACTAGGGCAAAACTCACCATAATCATGTTACAGCCTAATACTAGGCTAGATTACAAAAAAAACAAAGAAATAAGCAAGAGAAGCAACAAGAAGGAAGCATGCTCCTTCTTGGAGGAGACTGGCTCCCAAAAGGTCATGTAGTCCATAAGTGTACACACAAACCCATCGCAAGTACAAGTGACAAGTGGGAGTGACCCCACTCATCCTAATGCCGGGATAGGTAATATGCATAAGGATCACCCAGACTGTGCCAAACAGTAGTGATGCACAGATCGATCGGCATCGGCATATTTTTTGTGATTTGGCAAGCCTTTTTGCAAATTAACATTTTTTCTTATTTTTGGTGGTCGAAAACCCCAAATATTCACTGAAGTTTAATTTCTTCACGATGGTACTACACTCGACGGTTAAGAGATTTTATCATCACTTGCCAACATTTATTTTTATATTACTATACAAGTTTCATCAACTATTTTTTCTATTAAAATTTTTAGAATGGTTGGTGAAAAAAGTGTTAGAAGAAATGTTATTAGTGTGATTAAGATAAAAGCTTGAGAAAACTAGATCAACTGGAATAAAGAAAGGTAGGACTTCTTAAGTTTGTGACCATTCCAGAAAATGTTGAGTCACTAAAATGTGTATAAGTACATAAAACGGTGGCTATGTTTATCCCTTCCTACAATTAGTATATAAATAAAAAGTTGTCACACACTTTTTTCACCATCATTTTCTAAAAGATTTTAATAGAAAAACGGTGGTCAGTGGCACTTGTATCATAAATTGAACGAGTTCAACGTTTCCCATTAAGGTTATTATCACAATATTTATGCAATAGATATTTATAACTTTTTATCATAATTTACATTCCTGAAGCAGTAGAAAAGATTTTTTTATTATTATATATAGCATGCAAAAAACATAATTTATGAATATTTTCTGCTAATTTGCTTGACCAACCTAAATGAGCATCATTTGATTGATGCAGTATCTACGCTGATAGGCAGGCAAGGTTGGTCGGAAATCATATTGCAAAGTGAAGTGATTAGGCTTGACAGTTCTAAGAGCATTATAAGTGACTATAATAGTTGAGCTTTAACCTAACAAGTTTGAAAATTTACCAAAGCTTGGCATCAGTCTTTTTTTAATAAATTGGCACTGGAATTGGCCAAAATGTGTAATCAGTACATCACTACTGAACAGTCTTGGAGGAACAAGGCAGTCATGGCAATAAAGTTCAAGTGAGCTCTCCATTAAAAGGAGGTACATCCTGTGTGTCTAATTTGGAGATGACAGAAATCAACCTAAGTCAATGGGAAGAGTCGCAGCACAATGGCATGCAAGTTTAAGTCCATCTCAGCCATCTTCTGTGCCAGCTACGGGGTGCCCTGATTCCTGCCATGTAATCAGTGTGAGGAAATGTGAAATGCTGGCCTGGTCACTCAGCCCTCACAGACTCTTTGGCGCTCTCATTCCTTGTAATTCCCACATGTCAGGGACCCCAGCAGACAATAATCTCAACATTTCCCCCACCCCCAGCAACCATGGTGCTTAGGATGCCATGAAATGGACATGACACAGTGCCTAGGGGAGCCCCACTGTCTTCAAACACAGGTGATACAGCATGGAAACTTCCCCCTCCTGGGACTTGGAGACATCTTACTACGCTGGCACAGATCCAGCATGACAAGAAGTGCAGTCCAAAAAGGCTGAATGCAATACATACTACCGGCACTGTGGAAGCTTTGGGAGCCACTGACCCAAGAGCTACACCAAGCTTGAAGGAGTTTCATAGCCCTAAATCCAAAGGGCTTACGGTATGACTGGTGTATCTTGGCAGCATATAGACACCATTGAGATTGACTGAAGATATGGTGAGAGGTTGGCACATAATACACTGTACACAGTGACCAGAAGGCACCAGCTGCCAGGCAGAGGCAGGTATAGTGGATCGAGTCAACCTTCTGCAATAGACTCTCGGCTCTGGATGCATAAAACTCTGTAATCAAGCTTCGAATGAACAAAGGATAGGTAAAAAAGCAAGGTAGTAGCCCTATCAGCAACCCAGGTGCTGAACATCACAGAATGGCATAGGTACAGGAGACCCTAAGGCTGAAAATATGAGCCTCCCAGGTGAGGCATCAGTTGAAAACAAGATCAAGGAAACTGTGCAAATCAACAAATTCTAGGCAAACCCTGTTTAGGAACAAGTCCAAGTCAGGGTGGAGCCGTGAATTGTGGCAGAAGTGCAGACCTTATTCTTGGCCGAGGAAAATGGAAGACAGTACACTTGGCATAGCAAGAGATGCAGTTCAATGCTCCAGAGTTGTCATCTGGGCTGCACCAAAAGAGATCAAAAGCTCGTCCACGTAGATAGTGAGAACATCTTCCGGCAGTTCTGAGGTGATACTGTTTATGCTCAGGACAAAGAGTGCAACACTGAGGACACTGCCCTGCTGAATTGGGACATGGACGGCTACACCCACCTGTACGTGGAATCGATGATCTTGCAAAAACTCAGAAATATTCATGTTCCAATATTTTATTGAAAATATAAAAACCTTAATTTTAACTACTTCAACAAACCCTTTTCTTTGTTTTTAAATATGGAGTGTAATGGGTGTACTAAAGCAGTGGCAAATTTTTAGGAGAATAACGAAGCAAATATATCATTTTTCCAGAAACATGGCATCATTGTTGGAGTTGCATTGTCCTTTGTGTAGCAAACGAAAACAAGCATTGTTAGTTGGAATCACATCATATTGTATTATATATCATTTTGAAGGAAATTTTTTTCTGAATTAAAATATGATATAGACATTTTCTATAAATTAATTTTAAAGGAAATATGATTAATTTAACCCAGTAGGTGCCTGAGGGCCTCTGTAAGAATGTGTGTGTGAGTGGGATTGAGGTTTTTTTTTTTATATTTTCTCTTTGTATATATATATGTATTTGATTTCATGTATTAAAACTTTCTTTCTCAGATTGTACTTTGCTTAAAATAATCTTTTATCAAAATTGTACTTTGTTTAAAATAGTCTTTTATCAAAAGATTATATTTTGAAACAATAGTTTTTAGAGTAAAATATTTGGAGAATTGTTTGAATAAACATTTAGACAGAGTGGAAGCTTGGACGGACGGCAAGAAGGGTTCTCTAGATGAGTGCTCCACCCAGCCCTGAGACGGAGGGCTTTCATACCTCGCTAGACACCTGGACCACCACACCGGCATTGGCTGACAAGCCTGCCTCCTTTTATGTTAGCCTACTACCACCCACCTCCAGCACACAAGTGATAGCGCGTGCCCCTTTTAGTTCGATTGTTGTTGTTTTTTTATTTTGTGTAGATATATTTAAGTAAATTTGTTGTATTCACCTGTTATAGAATTCTCTTTTGGTATCTTATTTGGATTGGGGAATTTGGCCTCATTTTGAAGTGTGCACACTTCCCTTGTAAATATAAATTACTGTAATTATCATTATACTTTTTTTTGTAAGTAAAGGGACTGTATATACAATCCGTTTCATTCTCCCTCGATTTCTCACATCCGGACAGTGTAGGAAGCGGGTTGGATCGATTGGGATCAGAGATATATTTTCGGCCCGCTACATTTGGCGCCTGAATAGGGACGTGAGACTTCAAAACTGGGAGCGTGACGGGATTGGATTGCAGTCCATACCCAGTCCATTTAGGGCTATGAAACTCCTTCAAGCTTGGTGTAGCTCTTGGGTCAGTGGCTCCCAAAGCTTCCACAGTGCCGGTAGTACAGTGGCGGCAACAAAAAAAGTGACATGTGACAATTCGGGGAAAATGAAACAGAAAAATGTAACTTACATATTTTATTATGAATATTTCATGAAAGTTAATACTTGGTCATGTTGCCCTTGCACTTGATGACCATTCTGAGTCGATTGGGCATTGATTCAGCGAGGTTTGCGAAGTAGGTGGGGTCGATCGTAACCCAGATCTTCTTCAGTGATTTAGTAGTTTGACTGATTTTTCCCTCCTCCTATCTTTTTACTAACTTGGGAACAATGGCTGTAGCAGAAACATTGAATGAAGAAGTAGTGCGATTGAGACTGGAGTTGAGAAAGAAAGAAGAGGAGTGTGAAATGTTGCGGGGAATGATGGAAGGAATGGAGAATAAAATAAAAGGGATGAATGAAAAGACTGATAGGATGAAGAAGGAAATGGGAGACCGACAGGATCAGACGGACCGACGGATGCAGGACCTATATAACATGATGACAGGGGCTGGATCAGCCCCAGAACCTACAACCCTGACCCCTGCTCCTACTGAAGGGACTCCGCTAAATGGAATGGATGGCAGTATGATTGAGTCTAAAGAAGATACTGTGAGTGGTAGGAAAGGGGGTGAATGGAAGAGAGTGGAAAGTAAGAGAGAAAGTAAGCATGGTTCTAAGGTTAAGGATAGGAAGGCAAGAGGGAAGAGTGTGGATTCGCTATACTCAGATGAGGGAGAGAGTGACAATATGATTGGAATGAGTGAGACCGAGAGTAGCTCTTCGGAGAGTGAAGTGAATGTGGGGAAAGGAATTTTGATTAGGGAAGTGCCAAGGAATGGGGGAAAGAGTATGGATGAGTTCTTTGGGGATTTTGAGCGGTACTGCAAGCTCAAGTACCCGCAGAACAAGGGTCGCTGGGTGAGTGTTCTGGGAGATTGTTTGGATGGGAAAGTGTTGGAGTTCTTGCGAGTGATAACGAGTGTGGGAGAGCCAAAGTACAATGTAGTGAAGAAGAGATTGATTGGGCAGGTGAAACGAATGAAAGAGAGTGTGAAGTATAAAAGGGTGAATGAATTTGAGAAGGCTCGAATGGGGAAGAGTGAAAGTGTGAATATGTATGCACATAGGCTTGAGAGTATGGCAAGAACGAGGTATGGTGATGATGATGTAAATGAATGTAAACCACTCATGAGGAAGTTTTTGGACACAATCCCGCGAAAGGTGAGTGAATGGCTGAGTGGAAAGAGAAAGGAGAGAGTGAGACTGACAGGTGAACGGTTGATGTGGGAGGATGTGTTGGAACTGTTAGAAGATGGATGATTTGATGATGAAAGCGATCTAGAAGAGGATGGATGGCACAGTGTGTATGTTGGGGGTAAGAAGCCCAGGAGCTTTCATCCACCCCAGCAGTTTGTCAGCTACAGGGATGCCCTGAAGGCTGCACCAGCTGGAGTGATGTCAAACTTCCTGGGCCGGCAGAATGGATGGGCAAATGGAGGATGGTCGAATGGAAGGGGGCAGATAAATTTCAAGCGTGGGAACGGATATGAGAGAGAAACTGAGGTATGTCCCAGCAAACGAGAGACCGAATGGTGGGAGAAAGATTGTGGAATGTCGTCAGTGTGGAAGGAAAGGTCATATGTTGGCAGAATGTAGGTGGACATCTGGTGCATGTTTTGGGTGTGGTAAGAAAGGGCATATGATAAAGGATTGCCAGGAAAGTGTGAAAGAGTGCTTCGAGTGTAAAGAAATAGGCCATTTGAAGAAAGATTGTCTGAGGTTGAATGGTGGAGCAACTGGTGGGAAAAGTATGAAATATGCACATGGTAATTGTGGAAAGGCTGGTCATTATGCAAGGATGTGTCGTGACCAGAGGAATGTATGTTGCTATTGTGCAATGGAAGGACATTCAAGTGAAAAGTGTTGGATTAGACTGAGAGTGCAAGGTGTGAATGGAAAGTCTGAAGCGGACAACTGAATGGTAAGAGGGTACCTGCTGAAGTATCCTCTGGGTGCATGAGTGTGAGTAATGTGTTGGAAAGTCTGTCTAGTGTGAAAGTGCTGTCTGGTAGGAAGTATGAGTGTCCGAGTGTGAAGGTGGAATTGAATGGAATTGAGTGTTTGGCTTTAATAGATTTGGATGCAAGGCGAGCTTGGTGTATAAAGATGTGTATGACAAGGTTAGCGAGAAAGCCCTCCTGTCTGAGTGCAAGGGTAGTTTGGTAGGTATTGGTAATAGGAGAGTGCCTGTGATTGGAATGATAAGGTCAGCTGTTTGAATGCATGGTATGATGATGAATGAATGTGAATTTTCTGTGATTGATAAGGTGAGTAGTGAGTATGGTGTGATTTTGGGTATGATTTTATGAAAATGAATCGTATGGTTGTGCATCCTGCGAGTGATCAGATTGAGAGAAAGATTGGTAAAAATGGGGTGTATAAGTTGTATGTAGGGAAAGATGGTAGCGTTTTGAGGAGTGTGTTTACTGGTATTGAGGTGACTGCTATGGAGAATGTAAGGCTTGTGAAGGGTGTCTGTTAGAGTGAGTTGGAGTAAGGATGTTAGTTTGAATGTGGGTGAGAACACTGTGATATTGGATGGAAAGGATGCGTGTTATAAGGTAAGGCGTGTTGCTTGTGTGTTTGATGAGAATGAATGATCCTTTTGTATGTGTGCAGGCAGACCCCAGTGTGAAAGGGCAGGTGAGGGGAATCCAAGTCGGAGATGTACTGGGTCACCTCTCCACTGTCAATGTGGTAGGTAAGGATGATAGTACGGATGTCAGGGTGAATGTTGCAGGTGAAGAGATGTGTGAATGGACGTATAATGATGTGAAGAGCATGGTGGAATTGGATGGATGTTTAACTGAGTATGAAAGGGAGGATGTGTATCGAATGATATTTGAACGAAAGGGAGCCCTCAGTAAGGGTGATCTGGATTTCGGGGTTGCAAAGCTCCCGGAATTCAAGATTGTCCTAAAAGAGGACTCCCCAATCTATCAGCGGCCAAGGCATTTCCCATGTCCGGTTGCTGATGAGATTGAGGAGCAGTGCTTGGAATTGGAGCAATTGGGGGTGATTGAAGAGAGCGAGAGTGCATGGAATAGTCCAATTGTACCTGTATGTAAGCCGGATGGAAGATTGCGTCTGTGTGTGGATTATAGAAAGGTGAATGAAAAGACTGTGAAAGAAAGGTTTCCGATGTGTGTGGTATCTGAGTGTGTGTATAGTATGCATGGGATGGAGTGGTTTACGAAGCTGGATCTGGTACGGGGGTATTACCAGATGCCCATTGCTGAGGAGAGCCGGCCGGTAACTGCCTTCTCTTCCTCAAAGAGGCATTACCAGTTCCGGAACCTCAGCTTTGGGTTGGTTAATGCTCCCGGAGCCTTCCAGCGGGCAATGAATGTTGTGTTGAGTAAGTTTGCAAGTAAGAATGTGATTGCGTTTATAGATGATATTTTGATTATGACTGAGACTTTTGAGGAGCATATGAGATTGGTGAATGATGTGTTGAGAACGTTGGAGAGTGTTGGTGTGAAGGTGAAAGTGGCGAAGTGTGAATGGTTTGCGAAAGAAGTGGAATTCTTTGGGCATATGGTGAGTGAGAATGGGTTGCGAAAATCACCGAAGTATGTTGAGAAGGTGCGAATATTTCCTAAACCGGTGACTGTGAAGCAACTGAAGTCATTTTGGGGTTTGATTGAGTTCCAGCGAAAGTTTATACGTGATTGTTCTGGTGTGAGTAAGCCTCTGACTGAGTGGATGGGCAAGAAAGGTAGTACGGTTGTCAAGTGGAATGATAAGATGAATGAGGCGTATGAGAGACTGAATGAGGCAGCGGCTGAAGATGTTGAATTGGCTTACCCAGATTATAGTGTAAATGCTAAAATGCTTGAATTGTATACAGATGCGAGTGGGTATTGTATGGGAGGTTTTCTGATGCAAGAGCAGCGTTTGAATGGAGAGAATGTCAGACGAATAATTGGGTATGTATCCAAGGCTATGAATGTTGCAGAACGAAAGTATTCGACTGTGGAGCGAGAGTTGGCTGTGATAAGGTATTGTTTGAAAGTGTTGCGTCCGTTTTTGTATGGTGTGAGGTTTGTGATCAAAACAGATCATCAACCTCTTGTGTATCTGGAGCGTATGAAGTGGGCTGATAGTAGGATTGCAATGACTTTGTAAGATTTGAGTGACTTTGACTATGTGCCTGGTGAACGGAATGGAGTGGCTGATTTGATGTTAAGGTATCCTGGTATGAATGATGAAAATGTGTGTGGAGTGAGTGATCCTGAGTATTTGCCGAAAGGGATTATGAATGGAAAAGAGAGTAAGGGTGGTGATGATTCCTTGTTTGAGAGTGTATGGAATGGTTTGCAAGATTTGAAGAGTGATGGAGTAGACGTGAGAGTGCCCGATAGTGTGGATGATTTAAGGAAGGAGGTAATGAATGAAGTGTGTAGGAAGCCTGAAAGCATTGGTATGGCAAAGGTGCGGAACTTCATGAAAGAATTGAGAGCGATGTGTATGCAAGGGTTCCCGCCATTTCAGGAAGTGTTGATTATAGTGAGTCGTTTGTATGGAGTGATTGTTTATGTGCACTTTGGTGGTGAGAGGCAGATTGTGTACAAGGATGAGAAGATAAAGGGACTGTATATACAATCCGTTTCATTTTCCCTCGATTTCTCATGTCCGGACAGTGTAGGAAGCGGGTTGGATCGATTGGGATCAGAGATATATTTTCGGCCTGCTACAATGTCTTCGATTCAGTGCTACATAATCACCCAAGGGCCTTTTGTTGCTTTTCGCGTATAGACTCGTATTTGCCCTGATAATTATGATAATTTGTCTTCTTTTTTTTCAAACTCTTATGTTAGTGATTAAGCATCTAATTAAAATACATAAATGGCTTAGGGCATTCCTTCTTTGTGTGTAAACCGAGATTTATGAAAGAGTAACTTGACTCTGTTCTAGGTCTCACTAAAACACGACTGTGAAAAGCGCCCAAAAGAGGCTGATTTATTACTCACATCTGTGTAAACACGCCATTTTTGATGCCTTTTTTTTTGCTTAAGTACACTTATATTTTCATAATTCATCCAATTAAAAGGAGGAAATGCCTTAAGTTAGTATGTTATTGAAAGCACACAAACCACCAAGACTATTTTGTCTGGAAAATACAGTTTTATGGGTCAAAAATAGGCCCTGAGCAAAACTTTCATAAAATTTAAGATGTAAAATAGTTTCCCATGAATAGCAATACTGTTTTCTATAATTCTAAATAGGTTTTAAAGCATAACTGATTTAAAAAGCTTAAAATAACCATGGGTGTCAATGAAAATTTGTGGAAGAACTGAGAATTATCAATCATAATTATAAATAGGTAGGTTATTAATAATTTTTTAATTATATCAATAGAATAATTCTTTTCAATTAAAATTATATATTATTTGATTTATACAAAGGATTTAAATAGGTAAACATGTAGACGAGCGGCCTGGCCTGAAAAAATATTTTGTGTAAATATTATCGTTCACCCGTCTCTGAATATTAATGCGTGTTTGAGTTTTCTTATGTCATACCCTACACCCAACCCCTATTATAATTCGCAAAATGATTAAAGGCGCTGACATGATGTAGTTAAAGCATTCACCTCTGTAAATGTCAGAACATTATAAAAATTAGGATTATATACTGGGGGGGCTGTGCCCCCCAGACCCCCCCCAAATTTAATGAAACTCAGGATCATCGTAGTGCGGTCCACGCATCGTGTTTACCCCCCCGACGAGCCATCCCCTATAAATGGACTCCAAAAATGTGAAACATTTTGGAACACGGACGAAATAGCACATCTAATCGGCCGGGCCGCTCATCTACATATTTACCTTTAAATATTCTATTTTAATTATTTTTGATAACATGTACCATTTCTAATTTCACCCAAGGCGATTTCAAGCAAATTAGGCAGGTAACTAAAGGGTTAAGTAGCATTTGAAGGCGAGGCTTATATGTCTGAAGTCATGCAGTAGAATCTAATGATAGGTTTTTGAATTAGGAATACTACAAGTTAATTTAAAAATAACCGGGGTATGAGGGGCAAAGCCTCCCACTTTGAAATTATCTTAAATATAATGCAATTGCCATAAAAAAAACTTCCTCTATATTAGTTTAATTGTTTTTAAATACATACGAGGGGCAGCCAATAAGTTTTGCGAATCGGTACGGCAAAACAGAGGAATGGCTGTTTGTAGGGGTGTTAGGACAAGTTATGACAAGTCAGGACCTGCAGATGCACGCTCCTGCCTCATCTATTTAAGAAGCAGTTGCTGATTGCAGATCATCAGTCACAAATTTTTCAACAATGGAGAAGGTTGAGCACCGTGCAGTGATCAAATTTTTAACCAAGGAAGGCAAGAATGCAAAAGAGATCCATGAACGCATAGTTGCAGTGTACACCGACACCGCCCCTTCCTATGGAACCATAGGGAGTTCCACCATGGTCGTGAGTCCTTTGAAGATGACCCCCGTCCAGGACACCCATCAGACGTGGCCTGTGTGGAGAGGATGATCCTCGAAAATTGACGGGTCAAGGTCAAAGAAATCTAGCGAGAACTTGGAATATTACATGGAACATCCACAACAATTTGGCCATGACCAAGGTCTCTGGCCTTTGGGTCCCTAGAAACCTCATGCCCCATGATCGACTTCAACGTTGTCAAAGCCCACAAGGCCAGAGTTGTACAAGCTGCCCTGCACAAGTGCAGATTCGAGGAACTCAACCATCCCTCCTACAGTCCAGACCTGGCCCCTAACAACTACTTTTTATTCTGTCACTGCGTGGATGCCGGTTTGGGGACAATGAAGATGTCCAGCTCGCTGTCCAGGAGTGGATTGAACAGCAGTCGGGAGATTTCTGGTTGCCAGGAATTCAAAGCCTGAGGGACAGGTGGCGCAAATGCATTGAAGTTGAGGGTAGTTATATTGAAAAATAATAAAACACTTTTCCTCATATCTCATTTCCTTATATCCGAATTGCAAAAACTTATTGACTGCCCCTTGTATATGAATTAGGTAATTTAAGACAAAGATAGCATGTCATTTCCAAGGTTTTAGAGCCTTCTAATAAAAAAAAAGTTATAGAAGCAATGTTATTCAGCTCATCGAATTACATAGGAATACCTATTTATTTATGTAAAAACAGGTCTACATACATATAGGTGAAAGCCTACACTTCTGCCTACTCGGTACATTCACAGCCAGCCATGAGGATGCTAAAAGCATTACCCCTTTAGATTGCCATAGCCAAGCGTTGCCCGAGCCAAAACGTTTCTCAGGTGTCCCCTGTTGCCTCACTTAGCTTAATTGTTTTTAAATACATATATGAATTAGGTAATTTAAGACAAAGATAGCGCTGTCATTTCCAAGGTTTTAGAGCCCTCTAATCAAAAAAGTTATAGAAGGAATGTAATTCAGCTCATCAAATTACATAGGAATACCTATTTATTTATGAAATTCTGAAGAAATTTATTTTTTCTAAGTCCGGAGAGTTCTTTCCCTTATATTTTCAATAGGTCTATCTTCATCTTGCATCTGGCAGCGTGCTGCTGATGAATGCTTACCTATTTCAATAACATGGGAGGTATAGAGACTTGTCTTGTTGTACTCCCATCTCGACTCTTGCGATGCGTAGACGAGTAGAACTTGTGTTACAGAATCATATTTTTCACTCATTCACTACAGAAAATACTATTCATATCAAAATATAAATACATCTAACTTATTTTGCTATTCAAGTACTGGTTAACATATCACAATTAGTAATCAATCATGTCTAGCTTTGACTTAAACTGACTAATAGTTGGCGCATTCACTACTTCCTCTGGGAGGGCATTCCAACTATTGACAACTCCGACACTGAAGGAGTTTACCCTGACTAGGGTCCTCTAGTAGCCTTTTTCTTAAGCTTTCGAGAGTTTGAATGTGTGTTGGTGTCACTGTGCTCCAAGAAGACCTTGCAATCAATGTTCTAAAATCTGTTTCAAATCTTGTACGTCTCAATTAGATCAACCCTTCTTTGCATCTTGCTTCATATTCGAGGTCTTTCAGTTCACAAACAAGCTTTGTCATTCGTCTCTGGATTTTTTTAATTCTCCTATATCCTTCCTGTAATACAGTGACCAACTTTGGACAGCATATTCCAGGTGCAGCCTTACAAGGGCACAATACAGGGTACGACATGTGCCCAAACTGATTTAAGGAAAATTTCTCCTTATTAGACCAACCATACGCATGGCCTGGCAGCAATGCACCTACACATGCACATAATTTTTTGACCAATCATAAGTCAGATAGTTTTAGATGCAATATGCTTTTGAACGAGAGCATTTATTCAAAATAACTTGTGGATGAGGGTGCGACCTTAATTTTGAGCATTTATTTACCAAAGCTCTGTGCAACCGCAAGTTTACCATTGCATTTTTAGTTGATCACGGAGTTCTTAAAGACAAATATAACTGTCCTTAGTGTAACGCTATATTGAAATTAAATAATTGGTAATACTTCAGTTTAGGGGCGCACGATAGGGGGTACTGTTTATAGGCTACAATCTAAGCTTCATGAGGTTAGTAGCTTCAAAGGGCGGCAATCACAGCATTGTATTTGTTTTGTTATTTTGTTTTTTCCCTTTTTCCTTATTATTTAGTAAATGCCTGGACTTCTACTTAATTATTTAGTAATGCAATGATTGTTTTATAAATACTTTGGATGTTTCGTTTAACTATTTTTGTGAAACTAAACCATTAATTTCACACAGTGGCAACCCTTAATTCACACATTGGAAATCCTGAAACTGAGGTTAAAAGAGCGTAATTCCTGTGAATATAGTTTGTTTGACTTCAATATGACTTGTGTTAATTCCTCGGTCAATTTAATAGACTTTTCTATAGATTGTGGTCTCATTTAAAAGAGGCACGGCTCAATTATAATAGTGAAAGGTGGAGATAGGGTAAACCTGAAGATCTGCATCACGCACTCGCCTCCGCTGTTCCCCGGTCCTGGCCGCATAACATTTCATCCATGTTCCAATATGTTTTACCTTTTTTGAGTAAATTCAAGGGGGCTGCTCGTGGGGGAAATATCACTGCAGGGGGACCCCTCCCAAGTTTCAATCAATTTGGGGGTCTGGGGATATATACTTGTATACTAAAAAAAAAAAAAATTGGCAGCAATAGACTAAATTAGGTGGCATTATTGACTTTATTATTTTAATAAACATGCGATCGGCTCTGCACATATATCAAAATGATAAAGACGCTAGCGCCACCTACTTTAGGCTATTTCCGCCAAAAATTATAATTTTTAGTTACTTTTGAAATGAGGGGCTTCGCCTTATGATGTCTGACGCCTAAATTATAGCCCAGAAACAGCACCCCTTATCGTGCACCCCTAAACTGAAGTATTACTGAATAATTTAGGTTAATTTCAGTGTGACAGATGCATTTATTGTGGCAACGATTTTACATAGTGTCAAGTTCAAACTTGAGGGTCGTACTTCATTTCTTTTGATGAAAGTTTCCTTTATTAAAGGATCAATTTCACCAATTTTGGAAGGCGGTTAGCAAGTTGTATCCACTAGCAGAAACATTATAGGGTAAGGAAATGAAACTCTTTTGGGTAAACATGAAGATTGGCAGCGTGAACGATGGGGGAAAAAAATATCGTCCCTGTTCCAATATGATTCACCTTTTTAGAGTAAATTCAAGGGGACTGCTTGTGTGTGTGGGGGGGGGGGGGGTATCCCTACAGGGGACCCACCTATGATGATCCTGACTTTCAATCATTTGGGGGGGAGGTTCTGGGGGGCAGAGCCACCCAGTAATCATAATTCGATAATTGTGTAGAGTATGGCCGGATCTGAGTCATAATTTATTTTGGGCTATTTTTCCTAGCTACTTTTCTGAGCTGAAATCTATGTGGAATAAAATTTATGGCGATTTCCGATTATATACTGGGGGGCAACGGTTTTATTTAACCAAACATGCATGAATACACATGCATGGGTGAACGAAACATACACAAAAAAAACAACAGTTTTTCAGGCGCACCGCCAATCTTCATGTTTACCCTCTTTTGTTTAACAATCGTCTTATGCATTCAAATCAGCGGTAGGCTTTCAAATTAGGAATATTACTAGTTTTTTTTTTAAGATTGCAGGGTATGGGTTAATTTTTGGCACAAATAGCCTAAAGTAGTCTTAAATTACCATGAATTATCCCCAAATTCGAGAGCAGGCATTTTCCGAAATTTGACCAATAAAAGTTTTACCTGTAAGGAAGGCAATGTCATCCACATCATTATCACTCATTGTTGGGTCCCGAGAAAAGGTCGCTTGGCGCGACACAGGTCCCCCGAACTGAAGTGTTACGCTAATCTTGCTCTATTCAAAAAATCGAAGGAATTCTAAGACACTTTATATTATTCTTATTGGACACAGCATAATTCAAATAGTTTTTCAATACAACAGCTGAGTAATATAATAAAAGTGAATATAGGGAGGGCGGGGTAAATATGGAAAAATAATAAGTTCAAACTGGCCTTGAATTTGGGAATTAGCAGACGATATTTTTAATCTGTTTTCTACCTATATTGAGATAGAGAATTGTATGTATTGTCATTATTCTAAAGCGGAATCAAAGCAGATACCAAAAATTGCAAAAAAAGAAAAGCCTTATCATTATTATAGAAGTCATTCAGAACGTCTTTCACTAAAATAAATTCAGTAGAATACGAGACAACTCTAAGTTGACTTCGTTTAAATAGTACCTAATTATTCGACAAACTTCACTGACCTTGAATAGCAATCTTTATCGCAATCATGATACTATTCTTACTGTCACCTGGACACTGTCATAAAATTTACTCAAATAAAAACTTGAAGTAAAGTTTACCCTGGAATTTATATTTCAAAATGAAACCTAAACTGGTTACTCTAATGTCTGAGGTACTTGAATCCTCGGAATGTCAACTGATTTCATAATTCGATTATATTTGATGACTTTTCTCTGGTAAGAAATCTTTTGTGTGTTGACTGGAACAGGAGCTGCCAAGTGTAGGCCATGAATGGTCTTTTGCAGTCTCCTTCTTTTCTTATGTTCTTATGTAATTCAAGTTTATCCCAAAGCCTTAACCCTAGTTTCACCTCAAATTCACTGAGCTATTTTTTTTTATCAAACGAACCTGACATAAAGCCGCAATATTTGTCACATCCATGCTGATATTCTTGCCAACACTGGTAACAGTGGGCTAGTATTAATTTCAATTAAGAATGCGAATAAAATTGGGTGGTGACCTTTAAAAAAAACTAAACCTAGACAATTTATCTTAATCTCTAACGTCTTTGAGTCACCTGGAAGGCTGAATAAAAAAAATATATGTTTATCTCGAAGCCATCACCTTAATTTCTACCTCACTTTCTTCAAGTTGCTTTTTCGGAATCCTAAACTGGACACCGCTTAATACTGACCTGCGAAGATTTTCGTAGTCGTCATAGATCAAGACTTGTGAATAAAATGGATTCCAATGTTTCTTACCTCTGCCCCTTTCGAAGCATTTAAAAAAAATATAATCGAAATTTGCGACTTTGTAACACCCCCTCCCCCATTAAAGAATTTTCCCTTCAAAAGATCTATATGCAACTTTTATACATATCTCCTAGCTAGTCCAGGAGACGATTTCTCATTCTGACCAACTGACCAGAGGGAGTGTAGATCCCAGAGGGCAAAATGCAAGCCTGTGAAAGCAAAAGAAAAACAGTGCCTTCAGACAAAGCCGAGGCACTAGCAGTGAGATACGTGAAGTAACGGTTAACCCGAAAGTTATGCAGTTTGTGCATTCTCCCAAACTCAGGAGTTGAGAGTCAGGATGTTTCATAAGTAGATTTACCGGAGACGGTGCAAACAAAGAGGACGAAACTTGCTCCGAAATTCCCTACAGCTGTTGGCACAAACTTCTGGAAGAGAAAACGAGGCGATAGCAATTGGATAAGAATGGTAGAAGTGATACATGGGACAGAGGGAGAAGAACAAATAATATTATCGTGGATCTTTAGCAATTAATTATGTCACCAGGAGAAAGTGACAAGGGCTGATGATAGTGAACAGCGTTGATGAAAATTTGTTTTGGGTTACCAAAGAGACATTTTCCTACTGCGCTGAAGGACAAAGAACATTGAGCTCCTGTAGCTAACGAAAACCTGGGAAAAACTTGCCATATCCTTGGGTAAATAGATTGAGCATCAAGCATCGCCCATATTAAGTCATGTACGTATTGAGAAAGGTCGAGAGAATAAGGTAAATGTCAGCCAGAATAAGAAAGATGTTGAAACGGGAAACTAAAATGCACACTGCAAACTAATTCATCAGCAAAGCAAGATAAATCCTAATTCAAAGATGGAGGAATCACCAGCAATTAAAAAGCACTTTTTTCGCTCACTTAATAATGGGATCTGTTGGGAGTATGCTCACCCTGAATTCACAGTGGAAATTTTCAACGTTGCCGTTGCTTTGAGGGTTCAGGCTTGTCATACATATGCGAAAATCGCAAATACATGTATGATGTTATTCGATTAGGGTTATAAATTTATAGTGGTCACTAAGTTTTATAATGGATCTCTTAGTTTATGAGACCGGGCGAGTAGCAGTTACCGGTGGAATAACTTGGGGGTGAGTGAGCCTGGGTTACATGTAAAGGGCTGTCGGGCGAAGAAATTTTTGGCCTCACCCTCGAGTTTGCTTTGATTCCCAAAGTTCTTACGGGGAATCCTTTTATAGGCTGGGTTCGAAAGGTAACTTGGTTATGTAACACTCGAATTGCAAGGAAAGTAGGCTTGTGACATCCAAATTGCATGATAGGTAGGACAAGTGAGGAATTCCCACAAATGGGTGTTCGTGTATCTATGAAATCTTGAAATTGGTTACACGCATTAGTTAATAAGATAATATGCTAGGTAATAAGTAGTGAACCAATGTAAAAAAGAGAAATCCCTATGTTATGTCATTTATTAGAAAAAACATACGAGAGGCAAGCGAATAAATGGTTACCCACGTGGCCATACATACATACACACGCAAAAGATCAGCTGCGGGACGAAAAGGTACCAATGTTAGATAACAAGGGAAGCAGAGTAAATACAGGGATATGCTTTGATCAGTTGTGTTGTCGTGAGAGAGTGAAACGAAAAATAAACTGTCGTATCTATTGATATGGTTTGGCAGCCCAGTCTGAAAATGTTTACAGCTACTTTAGGCACACACACCTCTGGTAACTCTGCCCAACGGTCAACGAAGAGACTAAAAATATACTTCTGATCATTAGCTCCGCCCCGCAACTAGAAAATGAGAAAACGAAGTCACGCCTCCTTAAGCAAGGGAACTATAAATAAATGAACATAAACATTATGGAGAGAATCAGGTAAGTCATTTAGTCGGATAGACTCTATTAGAGGCATTCAACTAAGTCCTTTTATTATTTTTAGCGTCCCATCGTCATGCCTTCAGCCTAAACATTAAGTAGGCTTGAAGAGGTTGGCCTTGTCGCCGGTTCTGGGGTGCTCCTATCCAAGGAGGTAGGCTCCATGACCGGTGACCCCTCGAAAGATGGAGTGGAAGAAGTAGTTTGGCGAATTCTCTATCGAAAATAAAGAATCCCCCACCTCAACTCTCAGTCTGGTTACCTGTCAATACCTCATAGTTATCACTGGATTAAAGGAAAGAATCGAAAAAATGGTATTTTGTAGGCTTTATTCTTGGCTTAGGTCTACCTTAATTAGGCCAAGTGAGATAGTCGTCTTACGCAGCTTTGTTTTTGTTGTAAGTTTCCCTCTACGTTAGATAGTTGGGGCTAAAGACGGCTGGATTTAAGGACGAGGAATGGACTCGTGAAGATAATAAGATCAATGTGAATCAGGAACAAGAGGTATGGATGTATGCTACTAATAGTAGTGATGCTAATCCTCTTGGGAATTGTCTGTCTGTCTTATTTATACGACCCTCCACTAATGGGGTGTGACTTAGCTATCTTTAATCAAAACGCTAGGCAGGGCTTCACAAGTCAAAAGATGTTCGTTTGTTCCTTTGTTGGAACTGCTGAGTGGCGTCAAAGGGTGTGTGTGTGTTTCAATGTAGGCACACTTGGTCGCATCCGGGCTGGCATCGATAGCCAGGTCCATATCAACTTTAGCTGGTCAAACCCGACACCGTTACGGCTGCCTCGTTATCTTGTATCAAGATCTCTCAGCTCGCAGCTGTTTTTCTCGTGTGTGTATGTTGTGCCTTCGCATGTGAAACTCCAACTATTCGCTTGCCTTCTTACACTCATTTATGTCTTAAGTCATATTCAATTGTGATTTAACATTATATATAAGTATTTCTCTTTATTCTAGATTAGTTTACTGCTACTACATGGCATATTATTTCAGTAGTAAATATGTGTACCCAATTTCAAGATTTCATAGCTCACACAGGGTGCTCATTTGTGAGGTTCTTCGTTGAGCCTACTTCACCTTGCAATTCTGGCGTGGCTACACATGTCATGAGCATATCCCATTTTTAGAATTAAAATTTAGTTCCAGGGTTGGTTAAAATAATGGAAGAGATCCCTAGTCGAGAAAATCAACCTCAAATGAAGGCTCGAGTAACAGTGGAAGCTCGAATATCCATAATACCTACAACCTCTGACCTCCATGTAAAGCATTCGATGAGAGTAAGAACGTATCTGTAACCACGGGAGTAAGACAATGGTCCAAGTAGATTGATGTGGATAGCAACCAAACACGAAGTATTGAGAGAGAAGGGAACTAGAGGGAGTCCTATAGAAGGAGAGGGAAAAACGGCAGAGTAGGAGAGGAGTTCTTTATTGACATTTCGCTCGCCCCGAGCTTCTTCAGAATGACGAGATCTTGGGAATGGGGATGGGAGGCTTGTAAGAGAGACAAATTCATCGCCGTCTTAGTCACCTCTCCACTTTCTTCTCCAAAATCGGAGAGGGGTTTTATAGCTGCCCACAGTCGACTCTTTATCTAATTCACCTTCCTTCCCAAAGGACCTAAATGAACCCAGATGGAAAAGGCTCTGTGGGAGACAATAAAGGTGGCGAGGAGGAGGAGTTAAGGATTTTTCACATAAGGATAAATGTTGGGAATAGAACAACTCAATTTGTGTACCTACTGATTTTCGTGGAATCAGAACCATGCAGCTCTCTAGTACTCTGTTGCTTCCATTGCCTTTAGCTCTTTTATTCCATTTTTACTCGTTCAACTTAATACAGATACGAGAGAGTTACCTAACCTCTGTTCGTTTTTGCAGCCCTTCCTTCATTGATGTGTTTATTGACATCCATGTCGTTATATATATTTATGTCTTACGAGCTCATGTAGATTATTGATTTTTCGTGTATGTTGCGGTGTTTTATCTGCTAATATTAATTTATGATGTCATTTTTTATTTGTTATTTTAACTTTAAATTTACTATTTTACTTCAATTATGCCCTTTGCAGTTACTTAACTTTGGTTATGACAATTAATTTTTATTTACTTTCTACTTCACTTTGTATTTTTATATTTGAGTTTGGTATTATTCCACTTATCATTTTTCTCGCATACCGATTAGTCAACTTTAGGTAACTAGGTTTTCTTTGAGTTGACTTCTTTGGATATCTTATCGGGATTTCTGTTTGGTTGTGTTTGTCAGTGATTATTTCATTGGTCGGGTTATATGTTATTATCGAGGTTGCTTCTTATTTGGTTTAATGTCTCACTTAGAGCTTACATTTTTGTTTTATTGCTATCAAGTCTTTCACTCGGGAATCGATTATTAAAGAGGTTTTTTTTGCCCCGATGATGGTTTGCTCTGCAAGTAGTGGAGGAAGTGATTCTATTTTACTCCATATTTTGACCCCCTTTTCTAGATGTTAATATAGAACGGTTCATGATGTTGACTTCTCTGACATCTTTTCTTTTATATCCAGAACGGTTCATGATGTTGACTTCTCTGACATCTTTTCTTTTATATCCGCAGGAGTTCCAGTTTTTTTAGTCTTTGTTTCACTGTCGACTGGGATGAGAGAATATACGAGAATCTTCCTTTTTAATGCCATGTAAATTTCCTTTTTGTTTTTCATGCTGCTAGATGGTTTACCATTAGGGCTGCCTTATTTTTCTTTGTGTGATGTGATTTTTATAGCCTCTTGATGGTATTTTTAATTCCAAGACTTTCCCCTCCGAATGGAATCCATAGTTCTGGTCCTTTACTTCTCAGTTGTATGAGAACCTTCTTGGCGAGTGGATCGATGCCCTTATCTGTGGCTCTTTCTACGGTTCAAGTTATCTTTTGTGCTGTGCTTTAATTTTTTTTTTTTTTGCAGTGTTATTGCCTGTGCTTTCACTATTTGCTGTGTTGCTTTTTTGTGCTTTTTTCAAGCCGCCTTGTTGTTACCTCCGCTCTGTCTTCCCGCACCCACGTGTTTTTTTTTCAAGCTGCCTCGTTGTTACCTCCGCTCTGCCTCTCCTCCCTCCTCACCGACCGCTAATTCTGATTCGTCACTATTTTTTTCCCCTCGTTTCTTGTTTCTATCGTAATTTTACTTGTTCACACTATTCGATTACTCTTTATTTTGTCTCGATTGTTGTTTCTCCCGTTATTGTGTCGCTTAAGCCACTCTACTTATATAGTTAATTTGCTTTTCTCCCATTATTGTGTCGCTTAGTCACTATGATTGATAGGTTAACGATTCTTGCCCTCAATGGAACTGCTACTAGTGTTTCTCAAAACACACTTACTCACATTAATGCATTGGGAATTTCTCGTTTCCGCCGCCACACTAAACGTGGTTTCCGTTTAGCTCCTGCTCTTAGAAAACTTTTTTACTTGAATCAACCTCCCCCACTTACTTCTGATTCTTCTTCACATGCCCCCTCACCCGTTCTCTCAGCGTCTCTCCTCAATGTCCGAAGCCTCTCGAAGAAGGCTGACTACATTCATGACCTACTCGTTAACACTCGAGTCACTCTCCTTGGACTCACGGAAACTTGGCTTGCTCCTTCTGCTTGCGGTTTAAATCTCGCTACACCTGATGGTTGCGTCCAGTCTCATACCTCCCGTAACTCTCGCGGTGGTGGAGTTGCTCTCATTCACAGTGCCTCCTTCGCTCTAAATAATCTGCCCTCTCCCCTTCTTCTTTCTTTTGAGGCACTCATCAATGTCTCTGATTCCACCCCCTCTCTAACTATCTTAGTCCTCTACCGCCCCCCATCCCCAGCTCCTCCCTCGAGCTTTTTCTTGATGAATTTAGTAACCGCCTCGCTGGCCTCTTCCCCACTGGTTCGCTGCTAATCCTCGGTGATTTCAACCTTCCTGACCCCAATCCTAATTTCAAAGCCTTTTCTGAAATCCTTGATCTCTTCTCCCTCACCCAACAGGTTTCTTCCCCTACCCACTCTTACGGTAACATTTTAGACCTTGTAATCTCTGACTGTCTTATTTCTAACCTGACAACTACAAATTTGTCCAATGCTATATCTGATCACTTCCTTATCAACTTCAACTTCTCTATCTTATTCCATATACCTCATCAGCTGTTTCATAATCCTAAGCCTTTCCGTCTACTTGTCTCCATTGATATTCCCTTCCTATCTAATGATGTGGCCTCCAAACTCCCTCCCATTGATGCTTCTGCCTCTCCTGACCAGATTTTCTCTTCTTTGGAGCAACCCCTTTTCACTTGTCTTGATTCCCACTCTCCCCTTGTCACCCCTTTGAACTCCCGTTGTCACCGTGCCCCTTAGTACTCTATGGAACTCCTCCGTGCTAGGCAGTCCATGCGTGCCCATGAAAGAGTCCTTAGAAAGGCTCGAACCCGTGGGCGAGACACGACCCATCTCTCGCTTGCGTTCCGACTTGCGACAGCTTCCTACGTGGTGAAATTAAAATCTGCTCATGAAGCCCCGTCACGTAATCTGCTTACTGATAATAGGAATGATCCCCGTACCGTCTTCCGCCTGCTCTCCCGTCTTACTTCCCCAGCCCAGGTCTCCCCACTCATTAGCCCTGCTACTCTCTCGAATTTCTTCGCAGGTAAGCTCACTAACCTCCGTAACTCCCTCCCTCAGCCATCTTTCTCGGCTCCTGCCATTCTCTCTGACTTCCCGCCTGAGCCGCTTATCGTTTTCCCCGCTGTGACCGCGTTGGAGCTTACAGTCCTGCTCTCGCGTTCTAAAAAATTGGGCTCCCCAAAGGACATTTTTCCGCCTCAACTGTTATGTAAAATTCTGCCTGCTATCCTCTCAACGCTTCTTCACCTGGCCAACACTTCACTTGCAACTGGTCTTGTTCCCTTTTCCTTCAAACGTGCCCACATCCGTCCGATTCTTAAAAAGCCTCAACTGAACCCCACTGACCCTTCCAATTATCGCCCGATTTCGCAACTTCCTTTCCTCTCTAAGGTTCTGGAGAGAGTGGTAGCTTCACGCATCAACAGTCACATGGTGGCCTGTAACATTGATGAAACCTATCAATCTGGTTTCGAGTCAGGTCACTCCACAGAAACCGCCCTTCTCAATCTGTCCGATTGCTTACGAAGAGCCGCGGACAGGGGTTGTGCCTCCATCCTCATTTTTCGACCTCTCCTCTGCCTTCGATACTATCGACCATACTGTCTTACGTGATCGTCTCCACTCTTTCCTCGGCATATCAGGTACCGTGCTTGACTGGTTCCGCTCTTACCTCTCGTCTCGTACCCAATCCGTTGTGATTGACAACGATTCATCCGACTCTACCCCCATTCGCTTTGGAGTGCCACAAGGCACTGTCCTTGAACCTCTACTATTTCGTATCTACCTTCTCCCTCTTAGTTCCCTTCTCCGTAATCTCGGTCTATCCTTCCACCTATATGCTGATGACACTCAAATTTTCGTTTCCTCATCCCCCACGTCTCTTGCCTACTCTATCACTGACCTCCTGGCTGCCTACTCCTCCATTTCTGACTGGCTCTCTGCCAACTTCCTCGGGCTTAATCACCCAAAACTGAGGTTCTCCTCGTCGGCACTCCTGCTCTTGTAAAAAAATCTAAATCTCTCTTTCCTTCGCTTACTCTGGGCGGTAATACTATCATTTTCTCTGACCACGTTAGGAATCTGAGTGTTGTTTTTGATGAGCATCTCTCCTTTAAGCCTCATATCCGCAATGTCAGCAAATCCTCTCTATGTTTCCTTCGTAACTTCTCGAAACCCTTGCTGCATGAACTGCACTGGCTCCCTGTCAGATTCCGTACTCACTTCAAGATACTTCTCTTCCCATTTAAGGCCCTAAACAACAAGGCTCGGTCTTACCACTCTTCTGCCTTCTCGCCACGCCATGTCCATCGGGCCCTTCGGTCATCACATGCACCTATTTTGAATTTTCCTCGTTCATCCCTCTGCTCAATGGGCGACTGCTCGTTCTCAATCTGTGTCCCTAAGTCGTGGAATGCTCTTTCTGCTGAAATCAGGTCTTCGCCCTCTCTTACCACATTTAAGCGTCTCCTGAAAACGCATCTTTTCAGTATTGCCTTCTCCCCCCTCTTGAATTTCCATTAGAATTTCCATTCTCATCTCAGCACAACGTGCGCTCTGGGAAGGCCTCAGGCCTTGAAGAGCGCATTACAAACGACCTATTATTATTATTATTATTATTACCTTGCTTCTGGAGTTTGGGACTATCGTAAATTTTCTTCTGTTAATTCTTATTTTATCAGCTACTTCTCACATCACTCTTTCACTTTCTCTAAGTCTGACCTAAGAGTTTCTACACTTTCAGGTGTCGCGACATTTGCTCCCAACTTAGTGTTATCCGCATACTTAGCTATACGGCTCACAATTCCAACATCTATATCATTGATATAGATAATGAAGAGGAGCGGACCCAATACAGATCCTTGGGTCACCCTCACTGGAAACAGGATACCAGCTGGACGATACCCCATTTATAACTATACGGTCTTCTATCTTGCAACCAGGCTTCAATCCAGTTTGACACTGCTCCTCTAATACCCATAGCTCGAACTTTTAACATTATCTTCTTATGAGGTACTTTATCCAAGGTTTTCTGGAAGTCGATATAAAGTATATCGATTGCTCTGTTCCTGTCATATTCTTGACATTCAATACCAATCCGATGTTAATATCACTTACATATATAATGAAAAGTAATGGTCCCAACACTGACTCTGTGGAACTCCACTACTAACAGATGTCCAATCGGATGCTTGACCATTAATTACAACTCTCTGCCTACGATTTGTGAGCCAGTTCTCGATCCAATTTTCAACTTCTCCGTTTATTCATAATGTTCTATTTTTTGTCATTTACTTTGCGTATGATACTTTATCAAAAGCATTATGAAAATCTAAATACAAAATGTCAACTGACGTTTTTGTGGCACAAATCGAATTTATGTTGCGAAAAAAATCCAAGAGATTAGTCAGACACAATTTTTGTTTTCTGAAACCATGTTGAGAGTCACGTAATAAGGTATTCACTTCAATATGTTCAACTATTTTTTCTGCGATAAGGCGCTCGAGCATTTTTCCCATCACCAATGTTGAACTTATAGGGCGGTAATTGCTGGTTGACTCTTTGCATCCATTCCTAAATATTGGCGTTATATTAGCCAATTTCCAATCTTCTGGCATACATTCGAAAGAATGATTAAAAATTTGTGATATGTTTGGCTATGGAATCTGTAACTTCTTTTATGACCATTTGGAAGATCATGTCTGAACCAGAGAGAGAGAGAGAGAGAGATAGAGAGAGAGAGAGAGAGAGAGAGAGAGAGAGAGAGAGAGAGAGAGAGAGAGAGAGAGAGAGAGAGAGAGTGTTACAAGGAATAGTAGTACCTCAGAAGACATACCGAGGAGGTACTCATTTTGAAGACCCTATCTCATAGCTTTAAAGTTGAAGGCACTTCCCACCCACCTCTCCCACCCGAATCATTTAGGTATGGAAAATTGGAAAAGACACCTAGTGTGTGGAATAAAAGTACGCAGTCAGAAATTTGTATAGAAAATATGAACCTATCTCTATATTAATTTTCACCTTAATTTTCTAAAAAAAAATTAGAATTAGCAACACGTATTATTTTTAATAGTTAATATTCCTTAAGACTTTATCTAGTCTATTTATGAATGTCTTAACGGTGGAACTTGAGACAATCTCTTCCGACAACTGACTCCATACATTGACAATTATATATGAGAAAATGTTTCCACATACATTAAGTATGTAATTTTTCGGAACGAGTTTCATGCTATTATTAAGTGTAATGTTTCTATTGAATTCGAACCAGATGGAGTAGTCCACATTATCCATTCCATTTAAGATTTTATATACCTCTATTAGTTGACCTCGTATACGCCTTGTCTCTAGTTTAAAAAGGTTTGACTTTTTCAGCTGTGTTTCATAACTGTATTTTCTTAAGGAAAGTATCATTTTTGTAGCCCTAGCTTGTACTTTTTCTAATCTTTCTAAATCTTTTCTGTGGGACGGCAACCATACAAGTGCACAGTATTCTAGTTGTAGTGTTACTAGAGCATTGTACAGATTAACTAATACCGTTTCGCTTTTGTAGTTGATCTGTTGTTTAATATAACCACGCCTAATTCAACACAGTGCTGTGTGAACTTGAGATTATTTGACACACAGGTACTGAGATCCTTTCCGTTTGCTGATTCTGATATTGTTTTCTCAAGGAGTTTGCATTCCGCTTTTGGATTTTAATGGCCAACGTGCATCACTTTGCAGCCTTTTCCTAAGTTTAGTGGAAGTTTCCATTTTTCAGACCAGTCGGCTATGTGGTCAATGCCTTTTTGGAAATCTAGTATATCTTCCTCGGTAATTATACTTTTACCCAGTTTACAATCGTCGGCGAATTTTGAGATTTTTTAGATTGATATCACGTCTATGTCGTTTACATAAATAATAAAGTGCAAGGGTCCAGGGCAGAGCTCTGAGGAACGCCACTACTCACAGTTATCCATTCAGACTCTTCTCCATTGATCACGACTCTCTGCCTACGATCACTAAGCCAATTTTCAATCCATTTTGGTATATTACCCTCTATTCCTAAACTCTAACTTTGGACATTAGTCTCTTGTGCGGCACCTTTCGAAGGCTTTTTGAAAGTCCAGGTGCAGAATGTCGACAGACCTCTCACTATCATGAATTATGTTTATGTAAGGAAAGAATTCTAATAAATTTGTAAGGCATGATCTATGTTTACTAAATCCATGTTGTGTATTTCTTAATAATTTATTTGCTTCTAAAAGGCTTACTATTTTTTCTGCAATAATACTTTCAAACATTTTGAAAATTTATTGATGTTAGACTTATAGGACGATAATTGCATGCCAGATCTTTTTGTCCTCTCCTAAATATCGGCGTTACATTGGCTAATTTCCAATCTTGAGGGACTGTCCTAGTTTCAAGTGATAAGTTAAAAATATACCTTATTTAGTCCACTGCTGCCTCTTTTACTTCTTTGATCACTTTTGGCACTATCTTATCCGGTCCTGGGGATTTGAATTTATTCATTTTATCTATTCGTGTTTGTACATCGTTGGTCCTTAAACATTTTTAGTGGTTCATTGCCTAAGTACTTAAAATTAGGTATAATATTTTGATTTGAGGCCGAGTTGGTGAAAACCTTTGCGAAATATTAGTTTAGTGCAGTGGCTATATCTTTATCTCTGACTTGTAGATTATTGTGTTTGATCATTAATTGGCCCAATACTATTTTTTTATTGGTTTTCTACCTTTAACTAAAGCAAAGAATTCTTGGGGATTTTTTTTACAGTTTAAAGCAACTCTCATTTCCTCATTACGCTTTGCTCTTTTAATTCCAGCTTTTACTTTTCTTCTGAGTTCCAAATATCTGTTTTTATTTGTTTCTGAGTTGTTTGATTTGATCATCTTTTTTTAATGTCCCTTTTGATTTCATCTGTTAACCATTTATAATTTTTGTTAATTCTAATAGCTCTGACTGCTACAGGAATAAATTGCGATTGTTTCATTAAAAGATTGTTTTTTTAATCGTTCCAGGCTTCATTTATTTCTCTATCAGTTATTTGGTAATTTTTGAGACTTTTTCTTAGATCTATGAAATTAGCCTTTCTGAAGTCTAATTTTGTCTTACTTCTTTTAATATTTTTATGGGGTATATTCACTTCAAATTCTATTAAGTTGTGATCGCTGTTGCAAAGTAATCGCCCACACTTTTGTTTAAAATATGATCATCATCTAGAGTTAAATTAAGTCCAATATATTGTTTCCTCCTGTTGGCTCTGTGACCCTTTGAGTTAACTGCCCCCTTTAGGGGCAGTTAAAGTCGCCAATAATGAGTAAATTTCTACCCTTACTCGCGCTCGTCAAAAATTCATAAAACTGAATTTGAGTTTCAATTGATTGGTATGGTTTAATATAGTCCAAATATATATGCAAACGTTTACTTACATTTAGTTTTATTCCTATTAGTTCAAATTCTGTCTCTATATTGCAATCAATAGGTAGGAGGTACTCACATATATATAAGAGTACTCCTCCCCCTACCTTATCAATTCTATCCTTGTGAAATAATTTGTAAACTTGCAATTGAAATTCAGTAATATTATCCATCTTATAACTGTGAATTCACGTTTCGGTGATGCCTATTTTATCACATTTTTTTATTGCTACTAATGCTTTGAATTCTGAAAATTTGTTTCTGATTGACCTAGCATTAAATAAGATTGCTTTAAATGAACTTATCCGTTTGCTTCTAATGCTACACCGAAGTTGTTTCCCTGGATTTCTGATGAGATCCTAGCCTGTTCTAGAAGTTCTCTCAAGTTCAAGTGGAGCAGTTCTCCATATTCCTTTTTTTGCTTTTTGGCTAAAATGAGTTGCATCGTGGTTGAAGTACTCCTTATTGTAAATAAATTTGGGCCAAAAATCAACGAATTTGACATTTTCCTTTTCACATATTTTCTTTACGCGATTGTTTGCTAATTGCTCGATTCAACGCTGCTCTATTGGAATTCAATCTTGGTAGTAGGCCTATTACCGAAGACTTCATTGCTACCGACATTGACTATTACTGGACACTTTTTGTTTAGGAAAGTTAGGTTGTCTATCTCTTGGGATATCTATTGGCTCCAGGGTAACACCGAAATTTACGCTTTCTAGAAATTTTCGCACTGAAGTAGTTGATCTGATTTCTGATTAAAGAGTCGCTAATTAAATAAGTCTCTTCTTCTTTTAATTCCGAATACCTACTTTGCAATTCAGTGGGTGAGTTCTCATTTGTTTTGGGTCTAATTTTCCGTTTATTATTAGCTGTGAGGAAATCCTTTTCTCTAGCGGTATTATGTTTAATCTTATTTTCTAGTAAGAGTAACGATTGTTCTAATTCACCACTTTTTGATCTATGTGTGTTCTTTGACTTTCATTTATGGCGAAGTCACATCTTTTGGTTTCTAAGGCAGTTATTCTGTTCGCCAAGTCATGGATAAGTTTCATCAGATCGTTCTTTTCTTTTTCATGGCGTTCTGCCATTTTACAAAATCGGAAAACACTTTGGGATGTAATTTGTTCAAAGCATGTCGTAATTCTTAATTGATAATAACGCTCGAAACTCTGAAAACTTGTTTCTAATTGACCTCACAGTGAATAAAATAGCTTTCAATGTACTTACTCGATTTCTTCTGTTGAGGGCCGTTTCCCTGTGCTACTTGTGCTTCTAGTACTGGAGGCTTATTATCCAAAAGGTTCTTTAAGGTTATTTGTAGTAATTATCCATAGGTTTTCTCCTTTTCCGCAGAGGTGGATCACATCTTGAGTATACATATCTTTGTTGTGCATAAATAGAAGCCAGAAGTCAACAAATTTAACCTTTTCCTTTTTGCAAATATCTTTTAAACGATCGTTTATCCCAATAGCTCGGTCCAATTGTACCCCTTTGGGGGAGGAGAAGGAGTTAGATGAAAGGTCACCGTGGGTCCATCTGCACTCCACTCCTTTCCTCGGGAGAGGAGGGCGGAGAGGTATGTATGAGAGCGATGAATCTCTTCCTCCTACTATCCACACAAAATTCTCGTTATAACGACTCTCATTTAATGTTTTATGCACTCCGCAAGAAGAGCTCATCGCCTGGCAAAGGAGGCAATCCTTTACCAATGTGAAGGAACATGCAAATTGACCAATAACCTTTGCCAGGGAAAACTCAATGTTATCAAAGATATCGTAAAACATCCTACAGGAATAAGCGACGTTGGGCAAAGGTTATACAAATCTGGCTGAATATAACGAAAGGTATCAGCAGATAATCAATTTACTAGAATAATTGAAGTGTCAAAGATGATCCAAACGACCGTAAATAATTTTCTATTGGACTATAACGATTAAATTATTATTGGTAACATTTGTAAAGTTATAAGTAATTTGTTTATTTTCGATGATGTTTTACCATCTGCGCCCAGAACAAATTAACTGTTGACATTCTTGCACAGCAATCTTAAAGGATTTTATATAGTTCTCGTACTGTTTTCTGATTCCACGTGTTAGATCTTTCTCATTGTCTTCCAAATAATTTCACTGGGATTCAGGTCCGATCTTTAGGTAGGCCAGTTCATAACCGTCCTGTGTTTGTCATCCAAGGAAGTCTTCATCGATTTGGCCGTGTGACAGGGTATGTTACCTTGCATGGAATTTTCCGGTTGGGCTTCTTAAGTTTGCAGATGGGGTAAGCTGTCGCAGCAATTCCTTGTACAATTGTGCATTCAATGTACCCCATAAGCGCACAAGTGGCCCAGTGTTTATTAATCGAAATCATGTCCCAGACCATGAAACCTTATCTGCCAAACTTCACACTATTTTAAGTTCAAGTCAGACAATTTTTGGCTTGCTCTGCGATAAACGAACCTACTTCCATCGGATCGAGACAAATTGAACTAATGGCCATTTGTCTATGTAACGTACTGTGTGGCGAATACAAGAAGATTCCTTTTTTTTTGTCCTTCGGACTGATCAATATCTTGAACGAGGATGTGCGAGCATAGAGATTGTCTTTCTCAAGCCGATGTGACAAGGTCGGTCTGGCGAAATTTATCACCAAAATCTCATTAATCTCTCGAGAAACTGCTGGAGGCGTCTTGAATCGGTCCTTTCTCACAATTTCGATAATCGCTCAGTTTTCTTTTTTTGAGGTCTTCCCTGGCATACCTTTTGATTTATCAGCCTCACATAGGTAAAATTGTTTTGTCATATGACGCAGCTTTACAATAAGCTCGTGGACAGAGAGAGACATGACAGATTTCTTAGGCATGGTACCTGGAAGACAACTGAAAAGAACATGACCAAACATATAAGAGATTGAACTCAAGTTTGTTGATATACAAACAATATGCTGGTCCTCTCTGTAAGAAACCTAAGCGTTCGTATCATATTAGATACTTAGATTTTTCGAGTAAATAGATTATCTCCTGATAACTCTCGTTTTATTGATACCAATTTGCATACCTTTACCAATACGTAGTTTATACCTGTAGGTTATCGTTCACCAATTTTAGAAACTTTAGATTTCTCTGGAAAACATTCTGGAAGATCCTTTTTACGGCACTGTATATGTCACAAGCTGGGATCAGGTGACATGCCCAGATTCTTTAAACTAAAAAGTTTATATCCAAGGATAGAAGACGCGTCGACTTAAAACAAAACTTTATTTACAAAAAGGGATATAATGAAAAAAGGGACCTGTCCTAGGTTGAGTTTCGCTCCTGAATGAAATAGTATTCCCCAAAATAAGGAAATTCACGGACTAAATTGTTAACTTAATTGTTAACTTAAATCTGACGGGCAGCTACGACAATTATCTATTATGATTCCAAATAGTCGTATATCCTCCCCTTAAACTAATAAAGGAATACTTACAGATGTACCGTAAACCCAAAAATGATATCTATATAAATACATGCACATATAATATTCCTATCTATATGAGACCATGGAGAAAGAAGGTTGAGCGACAAAGGGAAAAGGAAAGCACTCTCCGGTAACGTGACCACAATACACCAACGCGTAATGACCAACCATATATATATATATATATATATATATATATATATATATATATATATATATATATATATATATATGTATAGAGATATGAATGCATATACCAAAAATAAGGGTCACTCACGACCACCAAAATCAGTCCTCGTATGGGCCATACAAAACAAGTACACCACACACGGATGTCCTACCAAAAATGCACGAGAGGTACAACACTCGCGGTAATCCCGTACTAAAATACAATATAAGGTACAACTCTAACGGTTGTCTTACACCAAGTCAATAAATCACAATAGCCTTCCGATACGCACGAAACCGGAAAATAAGTGCACGAAATCCACTCTGCTCCTGAACCCAACTTTCTTCTCTAAGCACAAAAAAATGGCCTGTCTTTCTGTGAAGAATGAAGGCCTCGACATTGAATTCCATGGAACAATAATAAATATGGATCGCTTAAAACCCTAATGCTATATCAACATGTAATGGTAATTCTTAACTCTAGATATCAAATAACTTTCTTTCATAACAAAATCGCAATAATTCTTAATCCAATTTTAATATTCAATTAAATAACTAGGAGGGAACTGGCCCATCAAGGCGAACGAAAATTCTAGAATTTTTAGGATGACGTGTCAGCCTCAAAATAATCGAACGAAGGTCCTACGATATTACGTCATAACCCTCATCAGAAAAAAATGCAAACTATCAGATATTACGTGTATGACAGTATAGATATTGTATTTCAAATCCATTATGCAATGCAAGAATGCTTCGACGTGGCGAACTTGTTTATGGTTTGCTTTTGTTGTATTATTTGCATTTTGAGTCATTTTCTTTGCTAAGGAGGTTAGGTTATTTGGTTTCGTTAATCTTACATTATGATTAAAATTAATGGTAATTGTTTACTTTAGCGGCGAATAATGTTCCGAGTGACTTTCTTGGGCTATTTTTATTAGTTACTTTTTTTGCCTCACTCACTTCATTATTTTGAGTCAATGGAAGCTACTTTTTTAGAAATGAGAGGCTTCGCCTCCCATAACCCCCTTTAATTGTGGGGGGTTGCACCCTCCTCTATTTTTATAATCTACTAGTAATCGCTAACAAAATCGCATAATTTTGTTACTTCAGGCACCGTTAGTTCTTGCCCAACGCGTCAACAAATAATTTATCACAACGGAAAATTAACTCTTTGTTAACTGTAAATTTCAAATTACATTTTAGGCACTCGCTTTTAGTGTTTATTAATTGATGTTTAACAAAGAAAATCAAAAGGACTGAGCGCTTTTTGTTATAAAAAAACAGACATTGGAGCACATACGCACGCACTTACCCTTTGAAAATCTAGCGAATAAGCCAGCGCTCGAGCATATATACGACCCGCGCGCCTGGAGAGGTAGCATATATTTCAAAATTCGAAACATCGAGAAAGTGCGTAGTTGAATGTCAAACCTTTCGTAATAAAGCAGCCGATACGGAATGGATTGTTATGCAGCGATAATAAGAAATAGTCCCGTAAGAAATAGTTTGTAAAAAAGCCCCCCCCCCGCCCCCCAATTAAAAAGTAACGCCCCCAAAATAAAAAAATAGCTTTTTTATAGTTCGATTTCGGCTTCACCCGGCAAACACAATTCATTGGCAACAGAAAAAAAGTGATTTTATTTAATAAAAAACAAAGAAAAACTATGTCAAAAAAATAAATAGTATCAGTCATAGAATATTTAAGAGAGATCGATAATCCACTTCAGAAAAAAACAGAAAATAAACAAACTATTTCTTACCCGTCTTTAGAAACAAAGGGAAGCTTGGAAAAATAAACGCTTATGATTGGTCAATGACGGTATTTAATACAACTCTCTGATTGGCTAGTGAGATAGCTGAAAAAACACTTAAAAAATAGCAAAACAATTACCAAATTAATTAACATTTATTAATTATGTTGAAATTCAATAAAAATCATCTTAAACTGACTAGAAAATTGGCTTGTCACGCCGTCTTTAAATGTCATGAGAATGCCTAAGTTACGCCCATTCGTTTGAGGATGGCATGCAAGAGAGCTTATTTTAAAATTAATATAAGTTAATTTTTAATGTATTATGAAAGTGAAAATAAGCAATAATATCTTCTGCTTCAGATTGCTGTATTTCCGGCCAAAGTAAACGCGATCCTATAAGAAGTTTCAGTTTTGGTAGCCCATATCGAGGGGGCGTGTGTATTGTATCATTTTACTAATGGTTTTATATGGCTTGGTAGAGTCTCAATTTGGTAGCCCACCATCTTAATCCGGAAATACTTTCCGATTCCTGAGTAAACAATGAAATACTTTTGATGTATTTATGACGTACGTTAAAAAAAAAGCTTTTTCATTTGGATAGAGATTGAGTACCAAATAGTAGCTATGGCTCAATGAGCAAGTTTAATAACAAAGTTCACATGTTTTCCAGTTTTTTTTATATCTTGGAAGTTTTCATTTTTGATTCTTCTATCATTTAGTGTATATCTATGAACGCTAAAAATAAAAGATTAAGTTAAATTCTTCGAAATTCCTCCTATTATTTCCCGCTTAAAGATGTTTATAATAAAATGGAAAGCTGGTTGGTCCTAACTCATATGTGATTATCATCCTGAGATCTGTTAGCTCATATGAGTCTCCTTATCTATTGAAAATTTTGATGTTTGTATTTTACATACGAGTTATCTTAGGCTACGTTGCTATGGTTTAGTTAGAGACTGAACCCTAATGACCAAGTTTAACCAAGCTTAAACTAATTAAAATGTTTAATACGAACCAATTAAATGATCGATAGTTAAGGAGACGCATAAAAACTAACTGATTCACCTCCTCTTTAACTTGAACTTCATAATGGCTACACAAAAAATCTGTCTAATGCATACCAACATTTTATTTAATGCTTTACTTTGTCTGTACGCCAATGCATACATGCATATGATCAATATTTATTGTGTTTTAAATATGTTCTTTGAGAGTAATTTCTCACTCCCTATATTGATCAATTTCTTTATTTCTTTTTAATATAACTATTTCTTCCTTGAGATTTCGGATTATGCAGTTTTTATTTCCACATATACTAACCATATGTGCCAGGTCTTTCGTCAATTACATATTTTCCTTCAATATTTTCTTGACATTTAACTATGAGAGTTTTATTTGCTGTGTCGCAATATATTTTTAATGTTTTATTTTTTCCTATTCTAATTATGTTTTTAGGGATTAAATTTCTTCCAACTGGTCTTTTTACAGCCTTGTACCTTTTACATAACGGACAAAAAAGTTAAGGGCATCACTCTCTAAATCAGATAGTGCCCGATTCTTTCTCTGTACTATTCTGAGTAATGCTTCTATGTAAATCGTAAATGAGTCAGGAAGCTTCAAAGGATGAGTTAAATATATTCTATTTTAGTTATTTCTGGCTCCCAAAAGAGAATCTGAATGAAAAGAAGCATTTTATCTGGTCATTATTGAAAGCT
This sequence comes from Ceratothoa steindachneri, assembly GCA_963969495.1. Classification (NCBI taxonomy): domain Eukaryota; kingdom Metazoa; phylum Arthropoda; class Malacostraca; order Isopoda; family Cymothoidae; genus Ceratothoa; species Ceratothoa steindachneri. The sequence continues at coordinate 155,811,131 of OZ018323.1, read as the reverse complement.
TGTTGTTGGAAAGTGCATTGTGTTCATGTTATGAGTTTGGTTCAGTTTGATTTGAAACACCAAATGCTAAATTGATTGGTGAGGTCTAAGTACTTTTATTTTGTAGAGTTAATTTTCTCATATTATCATTCGTAAAATCATCTGGTGGATTTGTTTATTTCAAAGGTTCTTCTCTTCCTCTTATCTGATAAGTGCGTAAGTGTTTTTACTTGATACAGTTTTAAGAATCTCCAATCCAGCTGGAGGATTTTTCCATTTGATCATTTATTCCCTTCTTCCCATTTTCGGTATAAAAGTTTAAGTTATGGCATGTTTTGTTGTTTCTCGACTTATCGAATTAAGAAAATTCTTGAGCTTAATATATAAATCCCTGGGTTTGGTCTGAGTTTAAATTTTATGATTTAAATTTTAAATTTCCGTTTGAATTTTATGATTTAAAGTGTGATCTATGGACTAAAGATCTTGGCCAAGAGTTCTCCGAATCAGTTCCACTGCTCGTTATTTCACCAAATGAAATATCAGGCTTAGGCAACAAATATATTTCTTCGAGGCTTTGTGGGTCTGAAGTAATCTAACTTTGACGTAAGGTCTCTTAGAGCATCGTTAGTTTACTGCTTTTCGTAACTGATGTTACTTCTTTGTTAGTTCCCATGAAAGATGAACATGGTTTTATGAACGAACAACCTGTCTATTTTAGGCTCCCATTTTTATCATTGTCATTATTCAAGATAACATCCCTATTAGGTGATATATATAAAAATGTCTCTTTGCTCTGATTTTGGGGTGATAATTTAAAATTCTAGCAAGTAAATGGATACAAATCAGTACCCTACGGATCAAAAGGTAAGATGTCTTATTAAGTATTTAGCTGATCTTCACATTAAGCCTAAAATATACATCCCTGGGTTTGGTCTGGGTTTAAATTTTATGCTTTAAGCTTTGATATATGGACTAAAGATCTTGGCCAAGAGTTCTCCGAATCAGTTTCACTGCTTGTTATTTCGGACAAGGAAATATCCGACTTGGGCAACAAATATATTTCTTCGAGGCCTTGAGGGACTGAAGTAATCCAACTTTGGCGTAAGTTCTCTTAGAGCATTGCTCGTTTACTGCCTTTCCTGTCTGATGTTAGTTTGGTGTTAGTTACGAAGAGAGATAAACCCGGTTTTATCAAGGAACAGGCTTTATATTTTTTACTCCCATTTTCATTATTGCCATTATTCTAGATAACATCCCTATTAGGTAATATATAAATATTTATCTCCTTGCTCTGAATTTGTTGGGGTAATTTAAAATTTTAGGAAGTAAATGGATAAAAATCATTAGAGTAGAGATCAAATGGTAAAAAGACGTAATAGTTTTTTAGCTGATCTTCGCATTCTCTTAAGTCTAAGTGATTATCTATGATTTAATTTGTCACATGTTAAAATTCTGAGCAAGGTATTTAGAGACTTCTATCACTCTTTTTGTGTACTTTTTGCGAAAGATTTTCAGCTTAATAAACTGTGTGAAATTATCTTGGACACTCTTGGTGCTGTGGGATTTACAAATTTGGTAACCTGAACATTCCCATAGATTAATTATGAATTGATTAAAGAGTATTGGTATCATTTATCAAATAAGAAGACCAAAGTGGCTGGTCAGCTATGGCAAAAGTATGATATGGTGGAGATTGTTTCATTTATTAGGAACATTATTACAATATTAAAACTTTAGAAATTCTTTAAGTTCTCTATTTTCTGTTATAGGAAAGGGCCATAAAACTAATAAATTTACAAACCTTTCTTCTTAATTTAACCTGACTTCTTACTAGGGCATTTAGAGCCTAAAACACATCTTGTGGCCCTTAACTTTTTGAATTTTAGGTACAAACAGCTGCCATATTCAAATTTAAACCCTCTTCATATTTATAGTTTGCTTTTAGACCATTGAGAAAAACTTTGGGAAATTTGTCGGCTATTTTAGTATTTTTGATCATCGATTTTTACGATTTGGCAGACGCATTGCATAGTCTTTGATGTGATCCTTCGTTCCAAAGAGACGTGGACTGGCGAAAATGAGGTCTTGCAAAGTTGTTACGAGAAATAGAAGCAGTTTGTCTATCACACCAATCGAATGATTCAAAAAATAATAAATCTTTGTCAAATAAATCATAAGCTGTCCTTTTTTGGATATTATGAGACCTTGGAGCGTTCTTCTACTGTGAGAACTAATTGTTTTTAGAAAATTAGTCCTTTCTAAGTTTTTTCACCCGTTGCTAAGTAACATCGACATAAGTTTTGTTGGAATTCTTCTCGTTTCTAATGAGATAACTCGGTTTGTCGTAATTTTGGGCTTAGAAAATTTTCCATGGGACCCGAAACTTAAAATTAAAAGTTTCGGTTTCTTTTTCTTGGGAGAAGACAAAAGTTGAGTGACAATCAGGTGGGAAATCGGCATGTTAGAAGACGTATTAAGGTCTAGAGTTCATGATTATTTAAGATGTTTTGGGTAACTAAAATATTACAAAAAATCAAACCGAGAGAGAGAAAGTTGGTATTTATAAATTATTTGTTATTTCCCGTACTTTGCTTTGAATAAAATGGTGAATATGAGCTTTACTCTCTCCTCATTTTGGTGAAGTTGCTGATGACTATCCTTGGTAGACTCAGAACTAAAGGCGTAGGTGAAGTTGAGGTCGAGAATAGCAGCCATCGCAAAACCCATCAACCAGAAATACCGAGTATAATGGAAGTATTCGAAGCCTCGCTCCGCATAGGGGTGGTGTGGTGTAGCAACGGCAATGTCTCTGCTACAACTGAAAGCTCCATGGTCGTATTTGCACTTCTTTTCAAACTTCCACCATAATTTTCACGACTGTTTAGACTCAGCAAAGGGCGAAAGAGAGCCTTTAAACGTTCTCCCCCAAATCTCTTTTCTATATCCGTGTTATTCGACGTCTCTACACTGAACTAAGGAGTTACAGGCTCTTACAGATATAGATCTTCTTCTACCTGCTCTAAAATATGATCATCGATCCTTACTGCTCTCTCTTCATCAACATTATTGATCATTATTTTTTTTTTTAACTCTAACTCCTTCTTAGAATGAGTTGAAATACTTTGGTTAAGATTGATTTTGATTCTTCTGAATTAGAGGGTAAATAATACGGCTTCAGCAGAGTAAAGATGATTGAAGTATATTCCATTTCTTCCGGTTTACTTTTTAGTCGCATGCAAGTTACTATGTCGGTCCGTCGGATGGCAAGCATTTTACTTTTCAATGAGTTTTTGAAAGTTGTGAAAGTCGTAAGGTCAGATGATATGTATGTTAATTGATTATACGTCTGTTAATTAAATTATTTTTTTAAAAAAATTATTGAAATAATTGAGAGCACGCGACTTAGGTCTGTCGACCTTGTACTTACTCCAAAGTCGAAAAAATCTTCTCAAGTACTGCTGTAAACAGTCATGGAGGGGGGATTCGATGCCTGTTTCAGTTCGTTTTAGAGACATATTATTACTCCTCGCAATGAAGGGAGGTGGGTAAGGGTAGTGTAACAGTGGGAATGCACCTTACTACAACTGTAACCTGGGGTAGCGTAACACCCTACTAACCCTCGTGACCCTGGAGAATCTGGTGCTCTTTTTTAGGTTGTCTTTTGCATTTCTTTTTAATCTTTCACTATCTTTTTCGCGCCTGGATAGACCCAACAAAGGGTGAAAGAGGTCGTAGGACTTTCGTAAGTAAAAAATAGTATATTATAACTAAAACTCTTTACATAGCCTCGGTTATTTTAGCCACCTTTTTTATAAACCAATGTTGAAAATGACAAAATAGTTTGTTTATATTATCGTTACAGGTTAGCATCTAATGACGATTCGATCACTGGATCATTAAGTTCAATAAATTTGTTTTTTATTGTTATTTATAAGGTAGTGATAATATTTTAGGTGTCAACTTTCAGTAGATTTGTTTTTTTCCAGAGTTTTCTTTTTAGGTCTATTTTGATCTCTTACCTAAGTAGTCATTGATCGCTACGTGTATTAAAAGAGCTGATCACCGATAAGTCTCTTATGGAATGTTCCCTGTCAAAGAGTATGTAAAATTGACCTAGTTTTTGGTTCCTTTTCCTCCTTCTGTTTGCATCTTCTGCTCTGCCTCTTTTGGAAGAATGAATTATTATTGGATTGGTTACATTTGCAAATTGAATCCATTTTTAACCTATTAAGGGATTATCCCGAGTTAAATCGTCGGAATAATTTCTTTTTTAGGATGAGTTTACTCATTAAAAATTTAACTTGTTATTTTGACAAAAGTGAATTATCTAAATTTTAGATTTAATTTTGAGACAACTGAATATACCCATAGGTAAAAAAATCCCCTGCTATCAAACAAAACATTCACTGAAATAAATAAATGCATTAATGATTTAATTAGTTTTTGTTCATTTTTTGTCCTGAAATTGTTAAATGTAGTTTCATTAACTACATACAACACATGGAAGCTCACTGTAACATAAATATGATTCAAATAGAAACTAGCCTATAGTTCTTGTCTTGTTCCTACCCTTCCAAGCAGGTTTAAGTTGTTTTATTGTTTCTTTGTTTTAAATTATTGTTTTTTTTTTAAGGCGAGAGATCTGGGTGTAAGGGAAGTTTACTTTGTCACTCCTCTTCAACCTTGATCTCGTTTATTTCGCATCTTTGCTTTCATTTACCTTTTTCTCTACTCACTTCTCCTCATTCTTGTCAAGTAATCACATAAATATGGTTGCTTTACCTCAGCATCAACAACATTCGTGATGCCATAAACCTGCGCCTGACACACCCCATGCGCACACCATTATCAGTGTACGTACCCTATCTCAGTGTGTGGAAATATAGGCTAATGTGTACCCAATAAGTTATAGAAATCTTAAAGATAATCATCAGAAAATCCCAATTAAGATTTCGAGACGCGAATGAAGAAGATGACCGAGATAATCCGCGTGTATGACAACGCTATTCGTTTACTTCAGTTTTTTTTCTTCATTCTCTTTTATTTATGTCTGTTTCAGACATCTCCAGAAATTGGATGTGGCTGTGTGGCGAGGGGTGTATTTGTTGTTGAACTTCAGATAATTCAGGTACCGCCCTCAAGGGCGTGAAACTCATACTTTTTTTTTAGAACGTTTACCGCCCTCTTTCCCTCTTTGTTGGGTCAATACAGGCGTGGGAAAAGAGAGTGGATGATAGTAAAAATGGGCAAAATTCGACCCAAGAAAGAGTCTCAGTTTCACTCGTGTTACGGTTGAAACTGGGAGGAGCCGCAGGTTCTCCCAAACAGCGCTACATGAGAGCCAGGTGTACCCTCGGGTCTTATTTTGCACTTCCTTTAAATCACCCTCTATCTTTTCCACTTCCACGCCTGTATAGATTCAACATATGGTAAAAAAGGGACGGTATACGTATTAAAAAAACCCTTCAACTTATTAATTCATTCAGTCCTTGAATGTGCCCTTCCAGCCCCAACATTTATAGTTCAAACGGCTAACTAAGACATTTCTATTTTCTATCCTTGACTCATTAATTCATTCTTATTCTTTTTGTCCACTCGATTTTGTCTTAGGTATTTCACCTTTTTTATGCCGAAACAAACATACTCATTGAGTTACACTGTTTATTTTATATTCCCAACCATTTTGTTTTTTATTATATTCATTATCATTCTGATGGCCTATTTTTTATCTCAATTTCCATTTATATTTCGGATCGGCTGATTTTATTCGGTATCATCACTTTTTTGTCATTTTTAGTTGGTTTGTTTTTTTACCTGTTAATCGGTTTAGGCTAAGGTTAGTCTAGGCTTCTTTAGGTATTGAATCCTGGTGACGTAGTCGATCCTTGGCCCTAAACTAATTAACATGAAAAAATATAAACAAACCAGGCAATAGCTTTTCCACTCACATGGTGGTGGAGGGGGGGGGGAGCTTGCTGCGCCTCGATACTAAGATGAAAATTTAAAATCTAAAAAAAAAGCAGCCATGGTTAAATTTTTATAAATTTTCTGAACTTCGCCAATTAAAAAGGAACTAAACTAAATTCCCCTTTCCCTTTCAAAATATCACGCTGCTAAAATATAGTTATAGAAGAAGATATATAAAAATAAATTTTCTGAACTTCACCATTTGTAATTCATTGGGTTTTTAAAATTTCACAAAATTTCGATACTTATATTTATTTCTGAATTCCACCATTTTGGTTTTTGATATTATAAAAGAACTATTAGAAATAACTGATAAAAAACAGGTCATTTGTCTACTAAGGAAAAAACCATTAATTTTTCACCAATCTTCAAAAAATTCCGTTATACAATTATAGAGTTAGTGATGATGATGATGATGATGATGATGATGATCATAAATCCCAATATACGAAGTGACTGATAAAAGTCCACTGATCCGATATTTCTCACATTGTAATTTATTTTCAGTTTGCTAGTAATGCTTAAGTTCGTATAGACGAGTTCCTGATCTCTTTGTACGAACTTGTCCCAAGAGCTTTATGATGAAATTTTAGATCTATTTTTATATATCTTTTCATTTAGCCTGGTTGGATTACAGGAGATTATTTGCCATCACAATAGTAAGTTGCGCCATCCGTCCCTCACACAATGAAGTTAAAATAAAGATCAGAATAACAATCACTACCTATCTCAAAGGTACCAGTGGCCGGTTCTAGTTGGGGAGGAAGGGAAGCTGTGTATCGAGTTGCATTGTGTTTTGACAGCAACCAATAATTATATAACCATTCATGCTTCTGCGTCATGAGTAATCAGGTGGGGAGACATTAGTACTTTATGTTGTAGCGGGCCAAAAATATATACTCTAATCCCAATCGTTCCAACCCGCTTCCTATACTAATTCGCACGTGAGAGATCGAGGGAGAAATGAAACGGATTGTATGTACAGTCCTTTATTTACCCCCCCCCCAAAAAAAATATGGGGTAAATATTTATAAGAGATAGGGGTGAATAAGTTTGAGATCTCGTAAAAATAATATCCAATCTTATGTAACTAAATCCTAATACCAAACAAACAAGAGATAAATGAAAAAACAACAAATGCAATACACGAGATGAATGTACAATAAGTAATACCAAATCGTATTAAGGAGGCCTAACAACCACACTTGATAAAAAAACAATACAAAAAAGGCCTCACGTGGTACCCCAGAGGGGAAGTCCTGCCAACTGCCATTCAAGTGTTCACAATGCCTAGGACTTTTCAAGAAAAACTGGCACCTCCGAGTTCGATGTAATATAAATCGATCTTATGTCAGGATTGAGGCTATATAAAGCCCTCCTCCTTCAAATGGGACGTACAATAATTTCATTGTTACTTCCAATCCTACAATCTCTGCCACTCTTTACAAATTGAAGGATTATCTTGTAGAATTTTGGCAAAATTATAGAGTGGACTTTCGCAAAGCGACTATTATCAACGTCATGTTGCGCTGTGAAGACGGGAGGGGAAGTAGCAGTGTTGTGGCTGGTTATGTGCGTATAGAGTTACTTATCCTGCTGGGGTAATTGTCAGTGTATTCGCCAATATGCGGCCAGCTTGTTACGCCAATGAAAGATTTGTGTACCCGCTAGGTGGGGTCAAACTCACGCATCAAAGCAGAAAGAACATCATCGTATCCATAAGGCCATCTAAAGCTCTGCTTTCGCGATAATGGATGGAAATGGGAAGGCTTTCGAAATAATTCGGGTAATTTTCAGAAGCTTCTTAAAAATTAGTGAATGTACTTTGTCCTGCCTCATCAATCCATCTCTGTATGAACGAGCCTTACCTCACCAAGCCATCTATGTATGAATAGATGGACGGGTTTCGCCTCACCAAGCCATCGATGTATGAACAGATGGTTTGTCTCGTCTTCCCAAGCCATCTGTGTGTGAACGAGTGAACGGGTCTCGCTTCATCAAGCCATCTGTGCGTGAACGGGTGAACGAGTTTCACCTCACCAAGCCATCTATGTGTGAACAGATGGACGGGTCTGGCCTGCCCAAGCCATCTGTGTTTGAACGAGTGAACAGATCTCGCTTCATCAAGCATCTGCGTGTGAACTGGTGAACAAGTCTCGCCTCTTCAAGCCTTCTATTTCTGAACGGGCGAATGGGTGAACAAGTTTCGTCTTACCAAGCCATCTGTGTGTGAAAGGGTGAAATGAAATAAATCCTTCATAGTTAGGTGAAACAAGAAGTGGTCTTCTCATTTCAAGACTTTTGCTTTTTTGGATTTTATTGAATGAATGAGATTTCACCTTAAGATTTTACTGTGATTAGTTACGGTTTGTCATTCCATAGCTGTCTAAAACCAACTGCACTCCTAATTCTCGCTGTCTCATTTTCCATTTATTATTAATCATCACTAACTCTATAATTTAAGAAGGGGATTTCTTTGAGTATTTGAATAATAATTTTATCTTAGTTTGGTTATGACTTATGTTTTTTATCAAAGTTATTTCCAATAATTCTTTTATAATATCAAAAAACAAAATGGTGAAGTTCAGAAATAAATATAAGTATCGAAATTTTTGGGAATTTTTAAAACCCAAAGAATTACAAATGGTGAAGTTCAGAAAATTGATTTTAATATATCTTTTATAACTCTATAATTTAGTAACTTGATATTTTGGAAGGGGGGAAATTTAGTTTAGAGTTCCTTTTTAAAATTATTATAATTGGCGAAGTTTAGAAAATTTATAAAAATTGAACTATGGCTGCTTTTTTTGAGATTTTAAATTTTAATGCTCTTTTGGGTCGTCCTTTGCTCTTCTTAAATCCCACACTCTTTTTTAAATGCCTAGAATGATTAAAAAAAAGGTGTAAGAGGGCGTCAAACATATTTACAAAACTCTATTTTAGTTGTAAAATTAACAACACTGTCGAAGCTCAATATGAAACTTACCCCCCTTTGGTATATTTTAGGCTCAGGATGAACCGTTTGTTCATTTTTAAGTACTATGCCATTACAAGATGAAAAATTTATTAAAGGTATCAGCTTCGAATGGTTGGTCAGGCGCAGATCCAGGGGGGGGCTAAGGGGCTTCCCCCCCTAAATTACAGAGCTGTTTATTGTTATCCTTTTTTAAGCCATACTTGTATTTTTCTATTCAGAAAGAGAAAGAGTTATGTAATAATATGGAATATATATAAAACAATTTTAAAACTTTTGCGATCGAATGTAGCATATATGATACATGTTTAACATGCAGGTAAATCTAAAAAAATAAATAATAAATTCAGTATTATATCTTAGTTGAAGTCCCAAAACTACAATAAACCACAATTCATAATTTTCTGATGTGTGGGGAAAATTCGGATTTGAGAGATTCAGTGTTCTCTCCTTTCTGAGATGCTGTTATTTATTATCAATTTTATGTAAAATAACTATTATTAATCATTAATGCCCTGTTCTCAAACTACTTAGAGAGAGTAATTCAGGTTAACCTCCTCCCATTTTTTATCCTGGATCCGCTACTGTGGTTGGTGTATAGTAAAGCTGAACTATGGTTACTATAAAGAATGGTTAACTATATTACATTGCCACGTGTATGTACAGGGGATGCTCCTCATACAGGCCAAGCACTTGACTGCACCCAATAGACCAATCTGACAGTCCTAAGAAGAATTATATCAATTGGCTATTTTGGTAGTTATTCTTGTGGTCAGGGAGCCGGGATCATTCCTCCCCCCTGTGGGGGCACACTGTATATATTTGGTTAAAATTAATGTGCAATTAATCTATATTTTATTCGTTGTAGTACACGAGCGTTTTACCCACTAGTGGGAGCACGCTATATGTTCCAAATCTAGTGAAAATGTAAAGTACGCAGGCGTGGTATGTGGTAACTATAACAATTGTTATTTATGGTTGGTCAACTTCATACCTCATGCGGCATGGCATTTGATGCTGAACTAAAATCAAGGTAACCAAGTTATATAATCTAGCCCGCTATTGTTCATATTTTAGGAGAATTCAGAGATAAATATGTTTGGTTTCGATTCTCCTCAGAATTTTGTGCGTCCTGCGCCCGAGAGCACTTGCCATCGCTGCGGAATGAAGGCAAGTTTATAGTTATTGCGCACTCTGTGTTAGCATCTAAATTAATGTCATATATGGCTACTTATATACCAGTCACACACTTTCATTTAGTCAGACTCCCAATATTTTTTAGCAATCGTCATTTTAAACACTTTCACGTAGAGATGCTCAAAAGGGGTTGCAACTTGCAGTTGTATCACGTTTAATGACGCTACACCTAAAATATGGATGTTTGCTTGATCTTCTGGCTCCAATAACCCCCAGAGGGATCTAATTCAATAGTGTAACTAATGTAGATTATAAAGAGTTGCGCGCCCTCTCGCTCCTGAACGCTCCAGGAAGTCGCGTCCTTAGACTACACGGGCTTGAACTTACAAACATTTTCCCTTTATTTTCTTCATTATTCATTTCCACTGAAGGAGATACTCTCGTTGGTTTAGCTCATAAGTTTTAAGTAATAATAATAATCACAATAATTAAAAAAAATAAAGAAGAATCGTGTTCAGGAAAATAAATTGCCTGGAATCTTTGTTTTCGAATGAATAAACGAATTTGATTCGATGCAAGCGTAATTATTCTTCCACCGTAAGACCGGTGTGTTCCTGCGCAGCCCCAATAAATCTGATGGCAAATAGTTGGAAAGAAGTCCTGACCTTGCTCAAAACATGTGACAGAGGAGGAAAGCGCGAAAAATAAAATAATTATTTTATGGAGATTAGTAAATGAATTTTTTGGGGGGGAGGAAAGGCGGGGCGGAAGAATTTAAATATTTTTGACATTGTGTGGGTTTATGTCGAAAATAGTTAGATTGATGGTTAACATAATTTTGAAAGAGTTGGCCTCTCCTATGGCGCGAGTGATTTTAAATAAAGTGTTTTATCTAATTTGAAAACTGAAGAAAAAAAATGTTTCAATAAAAAACACACAAGAAAAGTGGAAATAGAAATTAATTAGTTTTGAATACTGAAATCATAGATAAGAAGCTTAGTAAAACAACTTGTTCTCTTCCCTCATTGATGAGAGAATAAGTGAGAAGGACATGAAGGGCAAAGATATATAAGTGGAGAGAACAAAAAGAGGAAAAGGGCCAAGTATGAGAAAGACTAGTAACAAACTAGAAACAAGTGTTTTTAATAGATGACTGAGAGTATGATAACTACAATATAAAATGGATCAATAGAAATGTCATAGGGAGACGATGAAATCCTTGAACCACTGTTAGAATTCTTTCATCTTATCGACTTTTTAATGTTTTCAAGTTCGCCTTCTTAAGAAATCTTGTTGGTTTTTGTTCAAGATGAACTATTTCTATGCTAATTAAGTGATTTACTTAGATTAATTATCTATCGAGAGATTTTCCAGCTGTAAGATACAAAAAAGGGTAAAGAAAATGTCATAAACATTGTTGGTTATTATGTGATTTAATTAGTGACTTGTAAATCAAAATATAATTTATTATCTAGTACGAGAATTGCTTTCCAAGAATCTGTTCACACAACATACTACAAATTATACAGACAAACGAAAGAAAGAATGAGAAATTGAATTATAATCGTTGATTTTAATTTCACATATACATTTTTTGGCAAAATAATTGCCTGATTCCTAAAGGTAAATCGTCCTATTATGCGGTAACAACCCTATAATTCAAATACTCTTTATGCCATTATATACTAATTAGCGAGGAAAAGAAGAATTGAAATAATAATAAGTCTTTTGTAATGCGCTCTTCAAGGCCTCAGGCCTTCCCAGAGCGCACGTTGTGCTGAGATGAGAATGGAAATTCAATGGAAATCCAAGAGGGGGAGAAAGCAATTCTGAAAAGATGCGTTTTCAGGAGACGCTCAAATGTGGTAAGAGAGGGAGAAGACCTGATTTCAGCAGGAAGAGCATTCCACAACTTAGGGACGCAGATTGAGAAGGAGCAGTCCCCCATTGAGCAGAAGGATGAACGAGAAATATTCAAAAGAGGTGCATGTGATGACCAAAGGGCCCGAGGGACATGGCGTGGTGAGAGAGGTAAGACGGGGCCTTGTTGTTTAGGGCCTTAAATGTGAAGAGAAGTATCTTGAAGTGAGTACGGAATCTGACAGGGAGCTAGTGCAGTTCATGCAGCAAGGGTTTCGAGGGAGATAAGCGAGGGCGACGGAGGAGAAGCCGGGCGGCATAGTTCTATAAAAGTTGAAGCGTGCGGAGAGACGAGAATAGCAGATTCACAAGCAGAGAGTTATAGTAGTCAAGGCGTGAGGTGATGAAGGCATGAACAGCAGTCTCAAGACTTTGGCAAATGCGAGAGAAGTTACGAAGGAAACATAGAGATGATTTGCTGACATTGCGGATATGAGGCTTAAAGGAGAGATGCTCATCAAAAACAACACCCAGATTCCTAACGCAATCAGAGAAAATGATAGTATTACCGCCCAGAGTAAGCGAGGGAAAGAGAGATTTAGATTTTTTTTACAAGAGCAGGAGTGCCGACGAGGAGAACCTCAGTTTTGGAGTGATTAAGCCTGAGGAAGTTGGTAGAGAGCCAGTCAGAAATGGAGGAGTAGGCAGCCAGGAGGTCAGTGATAGAGTAGGCAAGAGACGTAGGGGATGAGGAAACGAAAATTTGAGTGTCATCAGCATATAGGTGGAAGGATAGACCGAGATTACGGAGAAGGGAACTAAGAGGGAGAAGATAGATACGAAATAGTAGAGGACCAAGGACAGAGCCTTGTGGCACTCCAAAGCGAATGGGGGTAGAGTCGGATGAAACGTCGTCAATCACAATGGATTGGGTACGAGACGAGAGGTAAGAGCGGAACCAGTCAAGCACGGTGCCTGATATGCCGAGGAAAGAGTTAAGACGATCAAGTAAGACGGTATGATCAATAGTATCGAAGGCAGAGGAGAGGTCGAGTAGAACGAGGATGAAATCACAACCCCTGTCCGCGGCTCTTCGTAAGCAATCGGACACATTGAGAAGGGCGGTTTCTGTGGAGTGATCTGACTTAAAACCAGATTGATAGGTTTTTTCAATGTTATAGGCCACCATGTGACTGTTGATGCGTAAAGCAACCACTCTTTCCAGAACCTTAGAGAGGTTAAAGAAGTTGCGAAATCGGGCGATAATTGAAAGGGTCAGTGGGGTTCAGTTGAGGCTTTTTAAGAATCGGGCGGATGTGGGAACGTTTGAATGAAGAGGAAACAAGACCAGTTGCAAGTAAAGTGTTGATCAGGTAAAGAAGCGCTGGGAGGATAGCAGGCAGAATTTTACATAACAGTTTAGGCAGAAAAATGTCCTTTGGGAAACCCGATTTCTTAGAACGCGAGAGCAGGGCTGTAAGCTCCAACGCGGTCACAGCGGGGAAAACGATAAGCGGCTGAGGCGGGAAGTCAGGGAGAATGGCAGGAGCCGGGAAAGAAGGCTGAGGGAGGGAGGCACGGAGGGTAGTGACCTTATCTGCGAAGAAATTTGAGAGAGTACCAGGGCTAATGGGTGGGAAGACCTGGGCTGGGGAAGTAAGACGGGAGAGCAGGCGGAAGACGGTACGGGGATCATTTCTACTATCAGTAAGCAGATTGCATGAGTAGGCTTCACGAACAGATTTTAATTTTGCCACGTAGGAAGCTGTCGCAAGTCGGAACGCCAGCGAGAGATGGGTCGTGTCTTGCCCACGTGTGCGAGCCTTTCTAAGGACTCTTTCATGGGCACGCATGGACTGCCTAGCACGGAGGAGTTCCATAGAGTACCAAGGGGCACGGTGACAAGGGGAGTTCAAAGGGGTGACAAGGGGAGAGTGGGAATCAAGACAAGTGAAAAGGGGTTGCTCGAAAGAAGAGAGAATCTGGTCAGGAGAGGCAGAAGCATCAATGGGAGGAAGTTTGGAGGCCACATCATTAGATACGGAGGGAATATCAATGGAGGCTAGTCGACGGAAAGCGAATAATTAACCTAAAAGAATCATTTTCTCAACCATATATATTAGCTATATATGTACATATATTTCCTCTGATCTGTAATAATCAATTTTAACTACCATTATATCTCATGGATATGGTACATTCATGAAAGGTGACTTACACGAATCGCACTTTTCAACATGACTCATAAAAACCATAAAAAAAGGCCAGCAATCTTTCTCAACTCTGTTTTATCTACTTTGTCCAAAATATTCAGATTCTTAGTGTTTCAAAATAGTTATAGTGGCTTATAATAGATAAAAAAAAGAATCAAACATCAATCAGAAGAATGCTTAATTTCTTTTAGATATTTCTGCAGCCAATGAATACAAGTTTTTCGTTTTTTATCGGATAAATGAATTCCAAATAAATGCAGAGGAAAAGTGTCAAGGGGATAAATGAATTTTAAATAAATGAGGAACGATGTTAAGAAGATAAATGAATTCCAAATAAATGCAAAGAAACGATGTAAGAAGATACATGAATATCAGATAAATTCAGAGGAACGATATAGGAAGATAAATGAATTCTAAATAAGTGTAAAGAAGATAAACGCATTTCAAATAAATACAGAGAAACCATTTCAAGATTATAAATGAATTCCAAATAAAGGTACGTTGTTTAGAAGATGAATGCATTCCGAATATATGCAGAGGAAAAATGTCAAGAAGATAGATGAATTCAAAATAAATGTCATGAAGATAAATGAATTCCAAATAAATGACGAGAAAGTATTTCAAGAATATAAATAAATTATAAATAAATGCTGAGGAACGATGTAAGAAGATGAATTAGTTCCAAATAAATGCAGATGAACGATGTCAAGATGATAAATGAATTCATAAAAAAGTCAAGAAAATAAATGAATTACAAATAAATGTCAATAAGATAAATAAATCCAAAATAAATGACGAGAAACCATGTCAAGAATATAAATGAATTCCAAATAAATTCAGAGGTACGATGCAAGAAGATAAATGAATTTCCAATAAATGGAGGAGCGACGGCAAGAAGATAAATTAACTCTGAATTAATGACAAGAAGATAAATGAATTCTAAATAAATGGCAAGAAGATAAATGAATTCCATATAAATGTCAAGAATATAAATGACTTCCAAATACATGTCAAAAGATAAATGAATTACAAATAAATGACGAGAAACTACTCGTATGTCAAGAATAGAAATGAATTATAAATGAATACAGAGGAACGTTACCCTGAAGATGAATGCATTGCAAATAAATGAAGAGGGAAGATGTCAAGAAGATAAATGATTTCGAAATAAATGCAGATGAACGAAGTCGAAAAGATAAATGAATTCCAAATAAATGTAAAGAAGATAAAGTGAATTCTAAATAAATGAAGAGGAATGATGCCAAGACCAAGAAGATAAAGCACAAAATAAGATGAACGTTAAAGAATTTTTTCTAAGAAGATCTCTTTTTGGTAGCCTTGTAGAGAGGTTTAAACGGGGGGTGGTTTTAGTTTGGTCATATCTCTTGCAACCACATTTTGCACAACTGAACCCCATAGAATGAGAACAAAGAGTCAAGTTAAATGGAAAAGATATTTACTTACTGTAAAGATAAACAAAGTGATGCATTTAATGGTTAACAAGGTCTGCTTTCCAAAGTCGCGTGCTCTCACTTATTCTGATTTATGACTTACGACCTACAAAACTTTTAATAATTTCCGTACTAACCTTGGGAGGACCTTGAAAATTATATCATTCGGAAGAGAATGTAAAAACAACATAAGAGTTTTCAATTTCGTTAGAATCAGCCGAATAGTTATGATGTTTTGCCAAATAATTTCCCGGTAATTAGATATTTGTGTGAAATTAATTATGTACGAGTATATATATTATATTTATTTATTTTTGATTAGTTTAATAGTTAATTTCGACCCTTCTTTGCTTTAATTAAAGCCATAAATTCTTCGTGGCATAGATTTCCCCCAATTTTCATAAATTTCTGACGCTATCTTTCCTCACTCTGCATATAGTTTTTCATAGGTATAACAGATAAACAGATGGAGATTACAGCAAAAACAAACCAAGACAAGAAGCTCCGTAGCGTTTCGAGTGTCCCATTGCAGTGATGAGAAAATTTAATCTTTAGGCAATGCTCTCAACGAGGGTGGGACAGCTGAGGGGTAGGATGCTGGATTGCTCCTCGGTGATGGCTAACTTAATTTGCTCATTGGAGGCTGGCTGCGACGTCTAACTGCCTTTTTCAGATCTCGCTAGATGTTTTCCAGTAGACTTATATACGGAGAGTGAGGTCTCCAGTCTATCACGATGATATTGTTTTCATGGAAACACTGTAGAGTGGACGCAGACTTATGACATAGGGCAATGTTTTCCCGGAAAATCACATTTCGGACATTTCTGAGGAAGATTAAGGCTCTGAAGGCAGCATGCAATCTCCCAGGACAGCTAAAATTAGACACAATCGCGGGAGGCATCGTCATTTGATGGAGCGCTCCCATGTACTTTACTACAACCACTGTTAATAGTTCTCTGAATTCATGGTGCCATTATAAACGGTGAAACGACCCGCCCCTGAACTTGACATAAAGGCCCATAAAATTAAAGAGCGGTCACCATGCTTAACTTTTGGTACTATCCACAACCGATTCAACTGATCCTATGGGCTCCTGTGGACTTTAACGTTTCCTAGGGTTGGAAACAACTGGAACGTGAACTCTTCGAACCATAAGGCACATCGCC
The DNA here is from genome assembly GCA_963969495.1 of Ceratothoa steindachneri. Classification (NCBI taxonomy): domain Eukaryota; kingdom Metazoa; phylum Arthropoda; class Malacostraca; order Isopoda; family Cymothoidae; genus Ceratothoa; species Ceratothoa steindachneri. The sequence goes on along the minus strand of OZ018323.1, from coordinate 155,794,384 downwards.
ACTGGAGCAAGGTCCAGTTGCAGGGAGCACGTACTCAAGCCAGTTGACTTCTCTTCTGCTGAAGACGTGGCAATAACTTAATAACCTAGTAGTTGCGCCACTCAAAACCAATCAATCAATCCATTCTGCTGAAGGCTGATCAGCGTTTTATGGCGGGCTTTACAAGACTTCAATCATTGTGCCAGCAGTCTGTGACGGACTGTTCTGACGGACGCATTAACCTGGGTGCCCTCTGCTCATTTATGTTGCAACTGAATGGCGGTTTTCTTACGATCCCGAAAGCTCATACGTCGCAGAGTGGCAGAGACTTGTCGTCAGTTTGTGTATTGATCCTGGATAGTCCAGAACGATATCGCTCTTGGATGGTCCCTCTTTGTCTGATTCTCTTCAATAGTTCTGCAACACCGGAATGTGACTTGTTTCTTCCACGATATAGTAACGTGTTTTAGCTATTATCATATCCTGTCGACATAAAATATCATATTACTAAAAAAATATGATGTATTATATGAAAACAATTTTACTGTAACATACCGCATACCGATAGCAAGATTTCATAAATTTGAAATAGTATCGCCATTTTAGATATTTTAAAACGTGTTATAAGGAAGCTTGGAGTTTTATTTTGCTGCTTTTCACTTTTCAGATTCATTGGCTAGAGATATAAACCTACACAACCTATTCAAACAGATACCCACGGGTATATATATATTTATAAATATATATATATATATATATATATATATATATATATATATATATATATATATATATATATATATATATATATGTATATGCAACAAAGCACACAGGGGAAATTAATATGAGGATTCCAAGTACTTTCGAACTTTATTTCGAGTTCTTGATAAAGAACTCGAAATAAAGTTCGAAAGTACTTGGAATCCTCGTGTTAATTTTCCCTGTGTGCTTTGTTGCATTTATTGCTTACTCACGCAATCCTTGTGAGTTTTCCATATATATATATATATATATATATATATATATATATATATATATATATATATATATATATATATATATATATATATATATATATATATATATATATATATATATATATATATATATATATATATATATATATATATATATATATATATATATATATATATATATATATATATATATATATATATATATATATATATATATATATAACGGGGGCCCAAATGTTACTTCACATTTTTTAAAAATAATAACCCCAAAACTAATTAAGTTATAAAAGTGGATTATATATTAAATAAAAGAGGAGATCTTGGATTTTTATTATTGAAATATAATATCCTTCAAATATTCTTCATTATTGTTAAAACAAAGGCGGATTCTTTGCACCAAATTTTCCATGATTTTCTAAAACATCAGGAGTGATTTTGTCGATTTCTTCAATGATGTTTTGTTTCAATTCTTGAAGATTATTAGGTGTATTTACGTATACCTTTTCTTTAAGGTATCCCCAAAGGAAAAGAATCTGGAGGGGTAAAATCAGGTGATCGTCGTGGCTAAGAAACGTCACCTAAACGTGAAATTAACCGACCAGGGAAGGCTGCTCTTAGTGTTTCTATGGTTTCTCTCCCTGTGTGTGGTGTCGCCCCATCTTGTTGAAACCACATATCATGCATATCTAAATCTTCCAATTCTGGCAATAAATAATCTTGTATCATTTCTCTGTAAGTGTCCCCTGTTACTGTCACTGTTTTTCCGTCAGCATCCTCGAAGAAGTAGGGGCCAATGATTCTCGAACTGGTTATGCCGTACCAGACCGTAACTTTCTGGGCATGAAGAGGCTGCTCATGAATTATCATGGGGTTTTCAGCACACCAGAATCTGCAATTTTGTTTATTAACGTATCCAGTAATGTGAAAATGGGCTTCATCGGACATGATTAGGTGCGAGGTAAAAGTCGGATCATTTGTTAGTCTCAAAAATGGGCGTGCAAAGTTTATTCTTTTTTGATGGTCTGCAATATTTAATTGTTGAGTTATTTGAATTTTGTATGGATAAAGTTTCACTTCTTTTGTTAGGATGAGTTGCAATGATGTTTGAGAAATTCCTAGTTGACTAGAACCTATCCTAGTTGACGTTTATGGCTGTTGTTGAACACTGGTTAACACACGCTGAATGACACCTGCACTTCGCACAGATCTCGGTATTGTGTATTATATTCTTTATATACGTATTATAGATACATAATAAAAATGTGAAGTAACTTTTGTACCACAATAAAACCCCAAGATCTCCTCTTCCATTTTATATATCACATACATTTATAACTAAATCAGTTATTTTGTTATTAATTTTTAAAAATGTGAGGTAACTTTTGGGCCCCCCCCGTTATATATAAATATATATATATATATATATATATATATATATATATATATATATATATATATATATATATATATATATATATATATATATATATATATTGGGTATTGCAAAAGTCCTGCTACACTCGTAACGACACCCTCAACAAAGGACACATTGGTAGTTTTGATGCAGTTAGATACGTTTTTATTATTTTAACATATAAATGTGTTTAATTTTAAATGTTAATCAATGTGTCCGCCTTAGGGGCGAGCACGCACTCCAGGCGAGATCCTAAGGTGACGCATACGTTGCGTATGAAGTTCTTTCTCATGCTAGCTTTCGCGAGGTTGACGGAGGACTTCAGCTTGTCGACGATGCTGTGGCGGAACTTGACGGCCTTGCTCTAGCCATACGCCACACGCTGTAGTTGAGTGGATTGAGGTGCACGGTCTTCCAGCTGACGTTGAGCCGCTTGGTGATGTCGGATTATTGTTGCGCGTGCCCAGGAAAGCAGAGAAATCGATTCTTTTAACTTCCTTCTCAACACAACTGCACACAATGGTAAAGACGTTTTAATGGCATGTGCTGATAAATTAGAACTTTAAGTTTGTTAGACGGAACTTTTTCTATCACACACGGAAACCTCTCGAAAGATAATAAACCAAGTGCAACAGAACCTTTGCAAAGCCAGTCTTTATATATATATATATATATATATATATATATCATCACTAACTATAATTTAAGAAGATCTTTTTGAGTATTTGAATAATAATTTTATCTTAGTTTAGTTATGACATGTTTTTTTTTATAAAAGTTATTTTTAATAATTCTTTTATAATATCAAAAACAAAATTAAATGGTGAAGTTCAGAAATAAATATAAGTATCGAAATTTTGTGAATTTTTTAAAACCCGAAGAATTCTAAATGGTGAAGTTCAGAAAATTTATTTTTATATATCTTCTATAACTATATTTTAGCAATGTGATATTTTGAAAGGAGGGAAATTTAGTTGAGAGTTTCTTTTTTAAATTATTATAATTGGCGAAGTTCAGAAAATTTCTAAAAGTTTTAATAACCACCACCCGGCATTCGCCCTATTTAAATTCTGCCTTTCATAACTCTTTTGAAGAGAGAAAAGAAATATGAAGAAACTGTGCATTGCATACTATATATACATACATAGTGTACAAATAATAAACAAAATTGGACGTGAAGGAGCACATGAAACAAAGAAATTCTCAGAGCCTTACAACTTGTTTTTCTCTGCAGGGACGGAGCCCTAACAGGTTGATAAATGACTTTGCTGATAGTATGAGAGTGTTTAGTCACTGCTTTAATGTGAGAAAGATCTCGAGGTGATAAGAGCTCGAAGCTCTTGTAGAACTCGTTTCTTTCTTAGGACGTCTTAACAGTGCAACGATCACGTTTCAAATTTTCGGGAATTTGCAGAGAAGATTATTCTTTACCTAATTCCTACACGATATAATTCATTTCTGCGGAAGAAAGTTCCTTTTTCTGGCCATTGAATCAGAAAATAATTCTTCAAACGATGCCTGGGCGATTTATTATAAGCGAATTTAAGTAAATCCATCATAAACTATGTAATGCCTGAGATAAATAGTTTTCATCTGGAACATGACGAGACGTTTAAGAAGTATGGCATATTAGTCGTATCTCTCGACACACTTTATAGGCCTAAAAGTGATTAAAACTCCTACGCTTATGTAGCTTATTAAACTCCTCAATTTGTTTTCAGATAAATTAGAGAACTTTAATAAACTACACATAACTGTGTAGTTTTCTCTCCTTTAGTACTCTGCGGAGAAATATCATAAAAACTGCATTACCACAAAATAATGGACCATTTGGAAACAAAAGGTCGTATAAAAATCTCGAAAATATGTATCCAAGATTCTTCATTACCTCCTTATGTAAAGATCCGTCTAAATTATGCTTTTAGGAGAGAAGAAGGAAGGTTAGATACATGTGTAATGGCGACAAAGTGAGGTGAAGTTGCAAGTAGTGGTACCACGTGGCCTGGTTTGGAGCCAGCTGGAGAAGAAAATAGAGGATTATTTGTTGCGGTGAGAGTGGGGACAATCTGAGGTGTCCGAGTAGAAGAGAGACACGTAAGAAGTTAAATATTCTCATCAGATATGATTCAATGGGGGTGGCTACATGGGCAGATCTCAAATGGGCTTAGTAGGACTGAGTGCCACGGGTAGAAGAGCGAACGGAATCTCATTTTAAGGAGAACAGATCTGGACTTTAATTAATATGTAAATAACTATTTTACGGTATACACTAATAGTTAATCTAAAGAAATGAAGTTTAACAACCCTAAAATATCCCTTTGTTCAAACTTTTCTATTTTATCCCCAATTCGCGAAATCTGAGACGTGGGATGAAATGTTAAATTATTGTCAATATAAAATTCGTCAGTAGTGATGATGTACAGAGTTATGCATAAGCTTTTACTACCATCTTAATATAAATGTATTTTGCTGGTTAAAATGGATATTTCTTTGATGTTTTAGTTTACGGTAATAGTTTACTAAAATGGAAAAGTATGCGAAGGATAATGAATAGCAGCTATGTGTAGTAGACAGAATTAGGACAAATGCGTTTAAGGAAGCAATTTTTTTTCTTTTCAGTAGCCTTAATCATATTATAGCATAATACTAGTCTAGAATAAAAATAAACGAGCAAAATAAACAAACAAGACCAAATAAAAAACACAAAAAACAAACAAAGATGCAAAAACGCAAAAAGAAGAAGGAAGCATTCTCTAACCTCTGGGGAGGTCCGCCTCTACCTGGCTCGGGACCATGCGACTAACACCAAAGAGAGTCTTCTAATAAAATGTAAGAGGCCAGCCTTTTCCAAGAAACCAAATAATCCACAAGTGCGTGTGCACAAAGACCCCTGAGTACAAGAGATAAGTGGTAGCGTCCCTGCTCGTCCGGCTATCAGGACTGGTAACATGAGCGAAGATCTCCCAGACTGTGGCATTCGAACAAGAATGTACAAAATAGTCATAGAGGAGCAGAGGAGCACGCCATCAACTAGTGGTGCTTCCCGCGAATGTGCCCTATTCGAAAGCGACCTGAAGCATTGGCGCCATTTGGGTTTGGTTCATAGAAACGGCCGAGGCGCAATGGCACGCATCATTAAGTTCACCTCGGCCATCTCTCCTCTCCATTGCTAGGCAGCCCAGATAACTGCTCTAATTCATCTCATGTAATCAGTGTGAGAAATAACGAAAGGATTGTCCGATCGGCCGGTCCATGCGGACTCTTTGGCGTCCTAACCGGGCGCTCATTCCTCGCAATTCCCAAATGCCAAGAACCCAGCAGAAGGAAATATCGACATCTGTCCGGCTTGCGGCAACCGTGGCGTCACGGATACTCACAACCAGGGGATGGAGATAATCTAATACTCCGAGAGCACTTAGGGTGTTTCGTGAATCGCTAAAGATTACAATTTGGTCTCCGAACCGGGCACGACACGTTATATCTCGTATCGAGCGGTGTATTGCAAACATCGGGCCGTTAAGACGCAGCGCCTTGTAGAGCCCAACTGATTTCAAATAGAGGGGATAGGGCGTGGAAATCCACCCACTCCAGGGAACAGGAGCCATCAAGGTACACAGGCATAGATCAAACGTGAGACGAAGTGCGGTTAAAAAGACCGAACGTAATATTCCCGTTGCTGTGGTAGCTTTGAGAGCAGAGGCGTGACGACAAATAGTCAAAGTTGGCACCTTCCAAGCTGGCGTCCTGAGCAGAATCAGAGACGTCACGGGCCCAAGAACTAAAGAGATTTCTTTGTTATTGCGCTTCTAGAAGACATCCGTTAATCGAGGCGGCGAGTAAGCGATGGGTATCGAGGGCTCGTAGGTAGTAGGCCTATTTTCTTCTCCAACGAATTTAGGTTCTGACTCCTTAAGTTTTCAAGGGAATTCGCTTTCAGGGGCTGGATTGCCGAAGGTGCCTCGGTAATCGTAGGAGAGGAAAAAGACTTTAAGGGAGGACGGAAATAATAGGCTTTATTTCTTATCGAGTGGTCTATCAAACTGGGAGCAAGCGGAAACGTTCGAATTCTGCGCGGGTGAGTCTTCCGTTTAAAAGGCTATGTAAGTAAGTCTTAAAGGGACAGCAGGACTCAAGGGCGAGGGAAACGGGTTGGCGACGCTAACTAATAGCTATAGGCTGCTAACAGCTTAGATTTGACTAATTCTCTTTCTCTGACTCTCTCTCTCTCTCTCTGTCTTAGTCCTTTTCTCTGTGTGCCTATATATATATATATATATATATATATATATATATATATATATATATATATATATATATATATATAAACGACCAGTCTCCAAGGGGTGTGACCCTTCTTTACTTGACCAAGATGCGAGGCGGAGCCAACGATCAGGGGAAAAGAACAACTTCTGGACTGCCCCTCCCCAATTTATCGGAGACCACGTGCTGTGGTATCGCGCCATGGATGACGTCATTTCCTGTTCAAAGATTCTCGAATTTTCGACTCCTGAGCACGTTGGGAAGATATTTTCCAATCATGCTAACTCGTTCCAAGCCCCTCCCCCCTCCCTCCAGCGACGAGATGAGAAAGAGCCGCGCTGTCTCGCACCTCGCTGCTAAGTGATGAATCGACTCCGCCTCCGGATTAAGATGTCTGGAGCTTGTGACTACTTTCTCCAAACTCCCCCTTCCCCTCCAGTTCGACGAGTCAAGCCCGCACCTCAAGGCCGTCCTTATCGTCTCGTCCCGCAGGCGTTCGTCAGACAGCAAGACTTCTTCAGCCGTGATTCTACCCAAGTCAATTGGTAGCTTCTGTGAACTGCAAGCCTTTGAATTTGCGCAACAGTCTCCCTTCGTTTAATCGAACTGAAGAAAGTCTTAATCGATTACCTTTGAGGAAAAAGAAGTTTCCTCTTCCAGTGAAATTACCAGTAATCCCACATTCCCCGTCGAACGTCATCTTTCAAGCATGGCTATCCTCATCGGAAGGTTAATTCGGATCGTGCCCCACCTTCCTCATTCGGATCCTGCCCCACTTGCCTATCAGATTATTCCCCACTCGCCTCATCGCACGATGGACCTTCCTCGAAGTCATTGACCCGTAAGACTGAAACCCCCTCTATTATTAGTATTGTCAAGTTCCCCCTTTTGACCTGAGCCTAGTTACATTAATCAATCAATTTCATTTGAGAATCCATCTTCATAATAATAATCAAGAGACGATCTCAATTTATATAATTCCACTTTGCCTATTATTATTCTTATTTTGATCTTTGTAAATGAAATTATATTTCGTCGTTTCATCTCTAACTAACCTTGAACGATACTCTCGGCCTATTAAAGTAAATCTCGCCAACCATTTATGCACTCTGCCTGATTATTAAGGATTTGAAACCCAACGCCTCAAGTGTGACCTCGTCGGTCGTTAATCCCTGCGAACAGTCCTTCAACAGTTGGCGTTGCAGTAGGTGATTAAGTCACCCCCTTGCATAATATGGGAGTAGTGTATGGTATAGAGTGGTTGTACCACGACAATCAGGAAAACTCGCTGTGTCTCTTTTGGGTGGGGCTGCAATATTTATGTATAATTATTAACTTACATATTTTCGCGTTTTGCACCTATTCGTATCAGAGAGAGAGAGAGAGAGAGAGAGAGAGAGAGAGAGAGAGAGAGAGAGAGAGAGAGAGAGAGAGAGAGAGAGATAGAGAGAGAGAGAGAGAGAAAGAAAGAGCGTTTCAAGGACAAGAAGTGCCCTAGGAGACCTTAAGGTCCATTCAAAGAGGGTACCTTTGGGATAACAGTTGAGCAGTCACAGTTCTGCACAAAGGCTTAAGTGCCCAAAACTTTGTCCAGTCTTGACTTGAACTGATCAACAGAATTGCTCTTGACAACTCCCACTGGAAGTGCGTTCCAGCTACCGCAGATGATGTATGTGAAAAGTTTACCACACAGATCACGGTTGTAACGCTTCACTTCAAGTTTGTAGCCGTGATTTCTTGTTCTGCCCTCACTAAGTTGGAAAATATCCGTGTAGTCTACATTATCGAAGCCTCGAAGTATTTTAAACACTTCAATACGCTGACAACGCAGTCTCCGGGTTTCCAACGAGAACAGATCTAATTCCATTAATCTATCATCGTAACTTTTGTGTCTGATAGAGGAAATCAATTTGGTTTCCCTGGTTTGCACACGTTCCAATCTCGCAATATCCTTTCGAAACGAAGGACTCCAAAATTGTACGGCATACTTCAGGTGCGGTCGGACAAATGAGTTGTACAAACACAGTATTATCTCCTTGTTCCGATATCCAAACTGTCGCTTTATGTAGCCTAGCATCCTTTGGGCCTTTTATCCGCCTTAAAGCACTGTTTCAAGAACTTGAGGTCATTAGTGATTGTTACACCCAAGTCCCTCTCCGTGGCAATGGATTTAAGAGCAGTGCCCTTAAGGATATACTGAGATTGGGGTCTTTGGTGGCCGATATTCATCACTTTGCACTTGTATACGTTAAATGGCAATTGCCAAGTGTCCGACCACTCCCTAATGTTCCGAAGATCATTTTGAAGGCGGGCTGTATTTCCTTCGTTTGCGACGTTCATACCAAGCTTGGTATCATCGGCAAATTTTGAAATCTTCGCAGCCATGTCACCGTTCGTTCATGTCGTTGACGTAGATGGTGAATAGTAATGGTCCCAGGACAGAACCTTGAGAAACACCGCTAGTAACGGGCACCCACTCAAAAGCCTGTCCATTCAACACTACCCGTTGCCGTATGCCGTTTAGGCAGTTCTGTATCCAACTTGCTACATTTCTGTCTACGCCCAGCGCACGTGCTTTCCATAAGCATGACCGGTGCCTTCGGGACCCATGCTGGGAACTCCTCAATCGCAAGTTGGACTCTAAATATGGTCATTTTGTCCACCAAGATTTTTTTCCATGATTTTACCGAATATGGAGATTAAGCTAATAGGTCGGTAGTTCGACGGTTACCTCCGCTTTAAGCCAGTCTCTAGGAACGCATCCGGACCGGATTGACATGTTGAAGATTGTGCTCAGGTGTCGTGACACTTCATCGAGCACTTCTTTCAACACTTTAGGTAGAAACCCGTCCGGGCCCGGGGACTTATTTGTATTTAGATCAGTGATCATTTTTCTACTTCACCTTGAGTGAAGTCCATTTCCTCCAGCTTTCCATCCAAGTAGGAATCTGTGGGCTGAGGGATGGGACCACTCTCTTCAGTAAACACTGAAGAGAAGTAGTCGTTCATGAGTTTAGCATTTTGTGCATCTGAGTGATTAATGCCCCCTCTTCATTCATTAAAGGGCCAATCATGCGATGGATTAGCTTACGGCTGTTTACATAACTAAAGAACTCCTTGGGATTCTTTTTGCAAAGTCTCGCAACTCGGAACTCCTCGGCACGCTTTGCCGCCATTATGCTGGACTTCACTCTCCTAGCTAGCGTACGGTACTCGTTAAAGTTTCCGGAAATCTTTGACTGCCGGTACACCATTCTTTTCTCCCTCAACAGTTGACCAATTTCTCGATTAAACCACTTTAGTTGAACAGAAGACCGACGGAGGCTTTTCAAAGGGATGAATCGTGATTAAAGACTCATGAACGTAGTTTTGAATCTATTCCACGAATCCTCAACACCCTCGCACACTTCTAGCCTCGCATCAGTCAATCAAGTCCGAAGACCTGCAAAGTCTGCTCTTGTTAAATCGAGTTTCCTCTATTCAATAGTCGCAGCCTCTACCTTGGGGACCTTGACTATAAATCTAACTAGTCGGTGATCACTGCTACCAAGCTCTTCGCCTACAGAGAAATCCTAAACAATGTCATCCTCAGAGGTGAAAACCAAGTCGAGGATATTGTCTCCTCTCGTTGGCTCTCACCCGTTGAGTCAGGAACTCGTTGTTCGCGAACTCCAGGAGTAATGCATTCTCGCCACAGGGTTCTCTGGTTTTACAGTCAACTTGTGTGTTGAAATCCCCCATGACGATACATACTCTGTCTTCGACAAGTTTTCCTAGTAGCTGGTACAGATCTCTGTCCTTTTCAACCAGTTGGGCAGGAGGTCTGTAAAGCACCAAGGTCCTGTATTTGGCAGGACCTATCACTAGGTCAACACCTAGTAGTTCATGGTCGGATACGATGTTGCAATCCGTCGAGTTGAGAGTATCCTTGACATACAAAATCACACCGCTACCCTCTCCGTCTGGCCTATCTTTCAGGAAGAGCTGATAACCGGGAATCCTGAATTCAACTTCAAAATCTCGGTTTAAGGTTTTTATCCACGACTCCGTTATGGCCACCATCTCAGGTTCTGCTGTTGCTACGAGGCCACGAAATTCAAGAAACTTGTTTCTGATTGACCTCGCATTAAACAGAAGAACCTTGAGGGAGTCCCCGACTGTAGGACTCCCTACGCTTTTCTGTTTTCCGCTTTGTTTCTTTGTGGCGGGGTCACTCGTCTCTTTGTGACCTCAGTAAAGGTCATTCCTGGAGTGACACGGGTATACTGGCGTATGTCTTCCTTTACTCGGGGCCTGACACTTCTTTGGGTCCGCTCCACAACATCCTGGATTCTGTTTGCGAGTAGAGCTTTACCTTTAAAGGAAGAGAGAGAGAGAGAGAGAGAGAGAGAGAGAGAGAGAGAGAGAGAGAGAGAGAGAGATAGATAGATAGATAGATAGATAGATAGAGAGAGAGAGAGAGATAAATAGAGAGATAGAGAGAGAGAAAGATCGTTTGCTTTGTTAGCTCTTTGGGAATTTTAACCGGTCAAAGCATAAAAGCATACATAGCCCTGTATTCGTTCAGCTTATCCCGACTTATCGGTCACTGAGACCTTTTTGACTGGCAGCTGTGTCTTAGTGTGCGTAGGTATGTGTCCGCGTGATAGTCTAGCGATTCACTTGTCCCATACATATAAATATACAATTGGGATATGTATATTATTTCTCGGATTTTCTTTGGTTCCCTTTTTATTACATGGCATAATATTTCATTACTTCATGTAAGTACCATTTTAGGGGATTTCATAGATCCACCGAGCATCTATTTGTGGAGGTTCCTCGCTGGGCCTACCTATCTTTCAAGTTGGGTGCCACAGCCCTACTTTACTTACGATTTTGAGCGCTATATAGCTACACTTAACCCTTGCAGGGGCTTCCTAGCCTTAAACCTAAAGAGAACAGGATATGACTAGAGTCTCTCGAGGGTATAGGCACTGTCAAGATCGGCTGCGGGTGCAGTGAGAGCCGTTAGCTTTTGAGAGAGACGCTGGGCTTACGTATACAAGCTCATAGTGAACTATGAAAGGCGACGAGCAAGTAACATCTCTCTGGCATTGAAAAGCTCCCTCTCAATAGGGGAAGTGCGGAAGGCATCAGCCACCAGGCGGAGACCGGTGTAGTGCATCGATTCTATTTTCCGCAATACCCGTCTAGTTGTGGATGCATGAAACTCGCATCCGTACCAAGCTTCGAACGAACAAAGGATCGGTAGAAAAGTAAGGCAGTAGCCATATCATAACTAGAAGTGATGAACTTCACGGAACGAAGAATGTTCATAGCACGGGTACAAGAGACTCTAAAGTTGCAAATATGAGCCTCCCAGGCGAGTCGTCGGCCGTAAACAAGACCAAGGAAACAGTGTGAATCTACCACTTCCAGGCAAATCTGTTTAGGCATAAGACAAGGTCTGGATGGAGCCGTAGATGGTGGTAGATATCCGCTACCTAATTCTAGATAAAGGATTACCGAAACCTATGCGCTTCGGCATAGCGAGAGATACGGTTCAATGCCTGTTGGAGTCGATGCTCCAGAGTTGGCATCTGGGTGGCACAAAAGGGGATTGAAAGGTCGTCTACGTAGAGCGAACAAGAATGATTTCCGGTAGCAGCGAGGGGATACCGTTGATAGTCAAGCCCCTCCTGTTCTTGGTGGAACTCTTACAAAGCAAAGGGAAACCATGCCACAAGTGGAATGTCACCTGTAGGAAACTCTACAAAATGTGAGTAAGGGGGAACCATCGAACCGTCAAAAATGGAAAGGGAGAAGCGCCCTCTCTGCTAGAAGAGTCATGAGAGCCCCCTGACCAAAGCACAGGTGGGGCCACCTCCGTCAACATAGTGGAGCTGCCCTCGGGCGGCTTTTATGATTTATGATGGCAGAGGGAAGCCTCTTTGCCGCATTCAGAAGGTATGATGGGAGCCCCTCCACCTGTCAGAGGGATGTTGTATCTCAGCTCCTCATCCGCTTCAACACCAAAGACAGGCGAAGACTTCCTAAGCTTAGGAGCACTGAAAAAGAAAAGGCGTGGGGGCTAAGGGGGGGGGGGCTATATCACGAAACCAGCCACTTCCGCCTATCCTGTCTCGAGTTTTAGGACTTTATTAGGGATCCGCCTCGGGTGTTTTAAAGAATTGTGCTTGCAATCTAAGAGGACACCCAACCCCCAGAAGTTACCCAGTGGCCGGTCGTTCCTTAAAACTCGTAGCTCCCAACTGGGTAGCCAGAGAGGGCAAGGCGACAGGGCAGATATCTTTACTTGGACGTAAAAATCCTACACAGAATGGCAAGGATCTCAAGATCTGTTGTTGCAGATCCAGAGACGGGACACAAGACCTTTAGTTGACCTGACAGCCAACAAGGCAGTAAAGCACGCCTCTCACAATCAGTACAACCATATAGACCTGAGGATGGCCTCAGGAAAGTGGTCAGCCCATTACTCGCAGGAAAGTGGTTATTGGGGCAAAACCGATATTCCAATTATTCACGTTCCAAGGCACAAGTTCCCTTAAGGCCTGGTTATTTGCGACCTGTAGGCGTCAAAGGGCGTTGTTTATAGAAGTTTCAAAGCCTCTCTTCTGATACGGCATGAGGTGGTGGTTAGGCTCTTGGGGCTAGACAGTGGGTTGAGGGGATAGTCAAATACAAAAAGGAATGCTGAGACGGAGCGAGGAGGAAGCGCACCAACAACTTCCTCAGGCCTGGTCAAAGAATTCAATTCAGTGGCGGGGCGTCCCCAATTTTCACTCTCTCTGGGTGAGAACATTTCCTCCTGGTACCAATTGCAAGTAGACAAAAGGTTGAGGGGATAATCGTAGACTAAAAAAAATAAAGAGGCGCTGAGAGGGAGCGAGAGGGAAGTGCATCAACATCTTTTCCAGCCCCCACCAGAGAGCTAATGTAACTAAGTGATATGTCTTCCCTAATGTGCACTAAGGCCGGAAAGATGTGCAGCTCCTACAAGTACCAAGTGTAACAGGCTACACAAGTTACCCACCTGCGGAGTTAAGAAAACAATGAAGGCAGGTGCAACGCTTATCAGTCAAAATGAATTGCTAAAAAAAAAATAATATGATTATTTCCCTATATTTTAAAACGCAATAGCAACGAGGGCGTATTCCATTTGCAGTTTGTAAGGAGAGATCTATGACGAAAGTGGTCAAGATGGGGGAAGCGAAAATGTAGGGAAGATATATAGCAGCCATCGAAGCCAAGAGAGAAAATTGCGGACGTTTGGGGAGGGTAGGGCAGACAATCATTGTAGTGAAAAATGGGGAACTGGCGGCTGTTTATTCTCACGATTGCGCTTCCTTCTCGCCTTTGCTTCACAAGAATCCTACGAAATATGGAACCGAGTTATTTTGATAGCATTCAATGGCCAGGAAACTCACTAGATGTGAATGTAACCCAACACTCAGATGCGATTGTTAAAGATAGAATTGAAAACAAAATCCTACAACAACTTGGTCCTGCCTAATATTCGTACCATATTATTCCTTGCCATCAAAAACCATTCTTTAGGAAATGCAAAAGGATACCCTACCATTTAAATAACTTCTTATGTCTTATCTTAAGCGGTTGTAAGCACTTGAAGCAAACGGTGGACCTCTACTCGTAACTTATTAAATTTATTCAAATTCATTTTAATTGGTTTTATTTTTCAGAGAGAGTAAATATTTCATTTGATATCAGGTTTTATCTCTTTTGGCCTTTCCTAAGTCATCTTATACCCCCAGCAAAAGGATATACCCAGTACAAATATGGAGGAAAGAAAAATACCATACATATATACTCGTATCTATGGCCGCGAACTCTAATTATCCCTCTATTTGAGTGAGAGAGGGAGCAAGAAGTGCGAACTCTCTTAAAATCCTATCCCGATGATAAATTAGGAAAGCTTGACTGATATCTATGCCATTAATAAAAATACTCATTAAATACCTGCTGAGTAGAAATAAATGGAATAGTGATTGGGATATATTGGGAGCGAAATTACCTTAACAAAATTCCTGTCGGAACAAATTGGTAGTGGTGGGGGTGAGGGCTGTGATACAGCCACGATGCAACATGATATATAAATTAGAGATACCTGGAATTGATGTAGATATGTATATGCTTCATGCAAGCGCAGTAATATGTGCCGGAGATCGAATAGAGTAGCAATACAAAGTTGAGTAGAGTAGCAAGTTGCAAAGAGAAGTGTTTGGGTTTGCAAAGAGATTTGACAAAGATATGAGTGTTCCATTTGGGACACAATAATGCTAATAATTCGCACAGAATAAATTATATGGTAGTTGTGTAAAAAGAAGAGGATGTAGGAGTGATCGTGACATCTGATCTGAAGAGCTATCTTCGACGAGTCAGACAATGTAAGAAGATTTGATTATAAAAGTAAAGATATAATTTTCTCACTCTTTAAGTCAATATTTTACACAGATGGAATAAGAAGTTGAGATTTGATTTTATATTTAGTTGGAGACGTTGAAATGTGCGAGACAGTGCAACATGGAGCAATTGAGGATAATTTTAGTCAGAGAAACATGATTTACGCGGAACGGCTGAAGGAGGTATAACTACCAATATTAAAGAGTAAAAGATTGGATAGTGAATTAATAAAAAGATTCAGGATTTTTCACTTGTTTGATAATATTAATTCGGTAATATTACTCTCAAAGAAGAAGGCAAAACCAGAGTCATGTTTAAATTGAAATGGAAGCTATTCCACGCGAATGACGAAAAATTAACGGAGTCTATTTCATAAATAATATTCGTGTTAATGTTAGTGAAGGACCAGAATAAACATTTGAAAATAATTAATTCTTGAAAGTCTCACATTATGTATATGAGTTAAAATGATAAAAAAAACGAAATGTTAACTCACGACAGTGCACAATCCAGGAACACAGAATCGCAGATTCTGTGTTCTCGGCTTTAATAGACAATAAGATTTATTGTAATTATTCTTTCTATTTTTGTTATTCACCAGGGTCTCATTTATCTATTTATGTATCTTCCCTCTACTATTCACTAAATGCTTAGATGCTTTGATTAACATTGCGCTCTATTACAGGAGTTCCTATTTCGTCTTAAAAAGAGAGATAGGAGTGCCATCGGCTTGTTCTTTCCAGAAATTAAATTGATTGGCCAAAGTGACTTCGATATCAGTATAAATTAGATATATTGAAGAATTCGCTGATAAATTTAAGATAGAAAATTAGGTTTAATTTGTAATTGGTATGCTACCACCAAATATCTTTCTTAGATTAGTGTATATTTTTCACGGTTGGTCACTAATAAAGTGGTTGTTATACAAATACACTCCAATTATATATTATATTTATTTATAAATTCAGGTATGAATTCTTCTTTGTTACTCGATTCAATTTGATGCAGTTCGCGTGAATAGAGAGCTTGAAGGTTGCCTGTGTGAGGCTGACAATTGGCGTGGAGCGAGTGAGTATTGAGCGACTGACAAGGCGATGACAACACATTCTAATATCCATCTCTTCTCAATGCCTCTAAATAGGCCCAATGGCTTGAGGTTTTCATGTGTCGCCAGCGTGCTAGAATCATCTTTATGCTCATAGTTATAGCCAAACTAGCCACATTGGGACAAATTATATCTCCTATGGATCGATGGAATATTTCTACAAGACCTAGAGTAGCAATTTCTGAAATGTTGACATGAGTAAATAAATAATTTTATCTGACAGATTAAAAAAAGTTCAATTATAATTTTCAATGTTGGTAAGATAATAAGAAGCCTGCTCTTACTAGAAGATCTTTAACCAATCACTAATCATCTGAATATGGGTTATAAACTACTGTGATTACCGCATCCCTAAATAATCAGCTTTTCAATCAGCTAGACAGTTAACACGGGACATCTACAAATAAAATCGGTTTGAATACTCTAGGACAGGGGTCTCCAAATTACGGCCCGCGAGGTCAGTTCATCAGGCCCGCGGCTGCACTATGCAACAAATGAACATTTCAAAGCAATTCTCTTGATTAGATGCCAAAATTACAAAGCAACTATTGATAATATCTTCAAAGCTAAACGCCAGTTTCATAAATCTCACTAACCTTTTTTGGTGCTTAGTTTATGAGACTGGGATATGTGCGCACTGAGTGTGATAATACTATCTTATTGCTAACGACACCTTCTTTGAAAACTTTTTGGTAAATAAATATGTTTGTTGTATTTATTTTTTTTTTGTGTATTGGTAAATAAATATGTTGGTTGTCTTTATTTTTTGTGTATTCACTATATTGTATTGAACAAAATGGTTATGCGGCCCGCACTCTTCATTCTCTCAGTTATTTGGCCCACTGCGAAAAAAGTTTGGCGACCCCTGCTCTAGGACCTTCGTAAAACCACTTTCCTTATTCTTATTCCACTCCCTCTTTTCACACATTGACATCAGCCATCTGCATCTAACTTAGTAGGGATAGATAAAAAGGCCTCTATTTCAATGTTGGTGTATACTACATACCTTCTTTAGCCCAACATTCCTGTCAAGGCTGTGTATACAAATGGTTAATATCCTGCATTGTACTAATCCCAATGTTATTATAATGCCAATAACGTTCATATAATGTAAGAGTAACCATACGTTTAATATTCACTCAAATCTATCTTCATTTATTGAAGATTTCCTTTCTCGAATTTGTGGAATACCTAGTACTACGGATAAGTCGATAGTGTCAACTTGCATGGATATTAAGGTCTCTAGTGATGAGCAAAAGACATTAAATTTTAGTGTTATTTTACATTTTTCGTTCAAGGTGAAGTATGACATGGTATTAATTGCCCAAGATGACAAAGTTTTCTTAATTTAAACGGAAGACTACTCAGATAGATAGTCCGATCTCTGGATTAGTAAAGAAATGGACACTTTATTCGTCATCTTTTGAACTCACATGTGGCATCTGACACAGAGGGCGCAGAGAAACGTTAAGGTTTTCATATCGAACATAAAATAAATTCTAGAATATAAGTGATAAGTTAATGGAGAGATGTTGGCTAGCATCGTGATGTGGCTATACGGATTTAGTAATCTTCACGCATATACCATCTATAAAATAAATTCGGATGGGTGTGAGGAGGTAAACCCCATATCGACTATTTTGAGGGAAGGGCTAATCTCTTATGAGATAGATAGAAAAGGAGAGAAGGAAGATAGAAGAATCTAACTAAAGAGTAAAAAGGAAGTAAAACGCTATAAAACGAGGAAGCTAATGCAAGCTCATTCAATCATATCTGCTGAGTCAAGAGATGTTCTTCAGAACAGTCGAGAAAAATGCTATGTTAGCTGCCCTAAAGATAATATAGAAACCTCAAGATAAATATCGAGCTTTCAAATGAGAAAGAACATGTATTTTACATTTTTTTTTGTATAAGTAAATAATTCTATAATTCTATATTGTTTTATAATTTTTTTCTCCATAAATTGTATCTTTCATGACATAGAAATAATCTATTATAAGCGAATTTTTTCACGAATTTCCTTAAAGTAGTTGCCAATTTGAATCTTACAATTCAATATAGATGAACAAGCCGAACCTCGGTAATTCTCCTTACAGGAGGAGCTTGCGTATCGCAGGCAGACCTTCGCTCTGTAGCCTACGGACTATCCGACCCTGGCGACGGGTTTTTGGTCTAAAAAAATTTAAAGGTTTCCAGTACATATATCCTAATAATTCATTCTTGGTCTCTGTTTTTTTCAGAACAATGCCTATTTTCCATGGCTAAAGGCAAGAAAAAAACTTTTAACGGAATTGATTTGAAATACGGAAAAACAACCTGCATGGCTGTTTTTTTCTGATCTAAGTTTGCTGTAATATGTTATTTACTTCTGGTTTACTGTGTTTTATAGGCCAGTAGCTATTTTTCAAGATAAAGATTCAAATTGAAAATATATTTTAGAGAGAACTTCGATTAAAACCTTCAAATATACGAAAGAAACAACTTAAAAAACAGCCATGTTTTAATTTTACTAAATTTTCTCAAATTCTTTTTCGAACTTCACCATTTATAATTCCTTTTGTTTTAAAAAATTCTAAAACATTCAATTCTCATATTTATTTTCTTTAATACAAATTTTAAATAATTAAAGTAACAAACAGGGTCATTAGAAAATGAATTGTTCTTTAGGTAATATGCCGAAATTTTCCCATGTTAAGATAGAGGGTAATGGATAAAAAACAGTTTATTTCATTTCATCAACCCATATTACCTCTTTAAAATACAAATATTGGAATGTTAGAAAATTCCCGACAATTTTCAGTCGGTATAAACGTTGGAAATTTTTTATTGGTAGAGGATCTTGACGGCCGTTTGGCGAAGGTTAGCCCACCCATACCCAAGAATGTGTCTTTTATTGAGTTAAATTCCCCCTTTTTTTATCAAGGCAATATCCAAGAAAAAACCCCGAGTATTTCTTTGTTGAAAAACAAATGTTTTAAATATAGTAACAAAGGTTAGAGGGCAATGAAAGATTTTACGAAAACGTCTTCTTATGAGCTTCATTTGGCTCTTAGATGATATATCTTTTTTTTCGAAAGGGTTATCTGTCTTAGGTTTCGAGCTCATGCTTATGGAAAAATGGAGCAACGAAGATAATAAACCCAATGGAGGTGAATGCCAATGAATAGAGACGGATTTGGTCGGGGTCAGTATGATTCTAGAGTGCAAATATGCTCCTCCCAGGTCAACTGAATATTTTCATCATTCGGCAGACAACGCGGTGGCTAAAAGGTAATAGAGTATATAGCCACATAAATACCACACATCACACAATCCCTACAAAGCAAAAATGCGAGAGACAAGAGAAAAAAATGGATAAATGAAAGTGAAATAATCAGATTAGAGACATTAAAAATACAGATTGCATATGTAGACTCACATCTTTAAATCACTTATAATGTCTATGATGACAGATCATCTCTTGATTAATTTTTACCTCGAGGGAGAAAGGAGACCGGTTTAATTATATTTGTAAAAAGTTCAGTTAGCAGGAAAAAATGAGTGGGAGAAAATATAATTAATTCGATGGAAAAGATTAATAATAAAAATTAAGCTTTAACCAGATACACGGGGTCGGAACAGGACATCTAGTTTAACTCCTTATATAACTCTGCCATGGCCGGTCCCAAAATCGGCTGAGAAAGGAGGAGGGTTGCCTGAGAGATGCAGATAATTTAGGCATAGAACCAAACACGGCCGTAAATTTATCATTAATGGTTGCACCGACCCAAAAGTGGCAAAAAATAACATATTCTGACATCGCTCAATCTGAGGGATAAATGTGGATTACCAATTTAACATTGCACCTAATGTAATGTAGCAAGACATTAGGTCGTCCAGAGAGTAATGGCGTCTATTAAGGTGCAATGTTTAAAGTTAAGAAGAAAGTAAATAATAAATTTATTTTTAATCAAGGTAGGTTCCATGGGATTAAATCCACTTTTTCTAATGGATTACAATGCCATTTATGCCTTTACTCTAGATATTTTCACGCCACGAGTTAAAGAAGGAAGGTCTTTAAAGCTTCTTCTGCACCTTCTTCAGATTGAAATTCTTTACTCTCTAGAAAGGATTTTTCAGGTGTTTAAAAATATGAAAATCTGTTGGCGAGAGGTCAGGAGAATAAGGTGAATGAGCAGAACCTTTGCGATTGACTAAAGCTGTGTTTTTCGTGAAAGTATTTCACTGCTGTGATTGTTTCTCCTTAAGTTCCGGAATTTATAGGTGATTCTAGCAGATACAATCCACAATACTGTCACCATACACCTTTTTTTGATAGAAAGCGGGTGTTGGGATATGTTTCGGTTGCTCTTGTCGGCAAGCCACTGTGCAAACCTTTTCGTATTGTTGTACAGAATCAACTTTACATCACAAGTTCAAGAAAAGATCATTCCGGTTTCTTAGTAACCACGTTGAACAAATATGGTAGCGACGATTTTGTTGGTCATCTGTCAGTTAATGCGGTACAAACTTATCCAGCCTTTTTATTTTTCCAATTTTAAACAAGTTGGTGGAAATGTATGATTTGCTTGCTCCCATTGTTCAAGAGAGCTTACGTACTGATGTACCAGAGTCGGCCTCGACTGCTTCCCTTAGTGTGTCATCTTCACAGGATCGATTCCTCCCTAGACGTTGAATATCTGCAAGACTCATCTCTCCTTCGAAACCGCTGAACCTAACTCTATGTTTTATAAAGTTTCAGCAGCTTTTGCCCAAATTTGAACTCATGTTGCTTTAAGCGCCACTAAATTAAAAATAACCAGATTTAAGGGTTGGACAACACAAAGTTCGTGTTAACTAATTTAATCCCTCAAAAGTTACATTAAACTTACTAAAACTTGGTTTAGTTGGTTAGTTTGTCATATATATGCCATTATAAGAAAAACGCCATTATTTTTCTTGACACGAGGCATAAAAACTTCTCCAGTAATGGCATAAATAGCATTGTAATACGTTGGACAAAGTGCATTCATCACATGGAACCTATTTTATTAAAAATCATTTTTTTATTTACCTGTTTGTTTATTTTAAACCTTGAACATTGAAAATCGTAATTACTTTCTGGAATACGGGATACATAAGATGGACAACTAAAAAAACCAAAAAAAAAACTATGATTGAGAATACTATTTTCCAAATTGATTTCGGGCCTTTTCGAAAAGAATTTAAACTAAGAACTTTTTCTCGAGAGGATTGGCAAGAACCCTTCCCACAATAGGATTTTGAAACAACTCCTAAAATCAGATCCTTAGTTGATGTTGCAGAGGAATCCTTAGTTTATGCTGCAGGTAAATCCTTAGTTGATGTTGCAGAGGGATCCTTAGTTGATGCTGCAGGTAAATCCTTAGTTGATGTTGCAAGGAGATTGAACGATACATGATGATTTCACTTTCTTCTTTTAGCAATTGCAATCGTCTACAAATTTGGGCGGGAGTTGCCCTCTTTGATTTTCGCCTTCATATATAACATGGTCTACTATATTAAACCTTAGGATTGCCTGCCCTCCTGTCCCCAAAGGTCGCAGATGAATCAGCCTTAATTGTGGAGATTGTTGCTCTTCCGTGCTCGGGTGCTCCAAGCAGTCTTTCCGTTGAGCCATTCGAGTTGCATATATTTCGAATGTTTTCGCTTTATTCTGGGTATAATTTTCTGATAAACCACCGTTGGTTTTTATTTATTAGTTTTAAGGAAGAAAAATAGAATCTTTTTAATTCCATTAGAAAATTGAAGCCACATTGGGTATGGTTAGGTTGCAATGATTGCCATAAGTTGTGGTTTTGATCAAAGCGAAGTTCCGTAGGTGTCAGACGGGGCGAAACGTTTGCCCATGGGTGTGAAGAGAACCAGGCAAATACATGATTATATTATTATTATTATTATTATTACTATTATAAATAAATAAGTAAAAAATAAATAAATAAATAATCCAAAGAAACAGGAACATGATTTCGTACTCTCCAGACCCTAAGGAAGCTCTTGGGTCCAGAGGTGAATTTATCGTTTGTGAGGATTTATCACTAGGATTTGTCAGGTACTCTTATATAAGTAAATATAAATCCATGTCTTTTTAGCTCTCCGCCTAACATAACGAATGTGGGATCCCTTGACTGATAAGGCATAGATCGCGTGTCACTGAATCTAGTAAACCGCTAGATCTATTGAGTGATAAATAGATTTACCATATCGTTTCATGGCTCTAGAATTGAAGTAGAAGTAAGACGTTTTGAATTGCATTCCCGTAAATATGATAGAGGTGAGGTTTTTTTTTTTTTTTTTGCAAACACAATCAACTACTTAGTTATTTTTTCATGAAAATAGGAAACCATGCAGCGAACTATTAACAAATTGAGTCTTTGTCCACTAATAAATTACGAGCCAAAATGTCTAGTTAAGCCTATTTGTAACTTTACGTTACACTTGTGTGTCATATAAGTAGTGTTTTGATTTTCCACGAAAGATGTTAGATAGAGTATTTAGTTTATCGTGGTGTTCCTCGAATGAGGCACAGAAAAGTACTCGGTGAAGTATGGTTTTCCATGAATAGGTAGTGGTTTTCAATACATGACGCCAGGAAGGTAATTCGTTTTGTAGTGTTTTTCCACGAATTATGTCAAAAAGGGATGCCAATGTATCGCGTTATTCCTTCCATAAAATCAAGATGTGAATCTCGTTTGGAGCGGACTGGGAGAAGGGCATCTAGTGTGGCGTGGTCTTCTAGGAATGATATGCGAAAGAAGATCAATTATGTCGTGGTTTGTCACTTATCAAGTCATGAATGATATGGTTGTGGCGTGGTCATACATGATTGACGTATGGAATCGAATATTTTGTGTAATAGTATTCCACGACTGACGTCAGACATGACATTGTTTATGTACTGTTGTCACAGGAATGACGCCAGGAAGGGCTTCCAGTATGTCGTGATCTTCTAAATAGGATGTCAAAAAGGACATCTGGTATCTCGTAATTACCAATAAGTGGGTCAAGAAGGACATCTGGTATGTCGTGATCTACTAATAAGTGGGTCAAAAAGGACATCTAGTATGTCGTGATCTACCAATAATTAAGTCAAAAAGGGCATCTGGTATGTCGTGATCTTCCAATTAGTAAGTCACGAAGGGCATCTGGTACGTCACGCTCTTCCAATTAGTAACTCAGGAATGGCATCTGTTATTATGGTTGTTCTAACTATGAAGTATGAAATGCCATTAACTCACTAAAATCATCGCAGCAAAATTCTCGACACTAAGAATTCCCCTCCCTGCCCTAAAATAAACATGTTATTTGTTATGGCATGAACGAGACAGATTAAGAGTTTCTTAACACTTCAGAATTCTTGTTTGTGTTGAAAACAAACACTCCCATAATCCGGAACGTCATCCAAGAGGTTTATAATACTCGTACCTTTCATGGCCACGATATTTAAACATAATGAAGTTTGGGTATTGGAGTCTGCCCTTATTCAGCTTTGTTTATCACTCCTCTTTCTGTTTATTTATCATTTTCCTTACCCTTTCCTCTTTTCCATTATCCTTTCTGAACTGACCTGAAATACCAGCCTTAGTTACATCAGCTTGATTGGATTTCTGACTTAAAATAATATTGATTGCCATAATATTTGCAAACCTATTTTTGTTTTTAAGCAAGAGGAATTAAAAAAATGAATAACTATAAGTTCCTCAAACAGTAAAAGAGTTTGTGAACATCAATTTAAAGGGTTGCTCAAGTTTAGAGGATAGGATGATTAAGCAATTATGAAGACGTTCCACGGGATCTAATTCGTCCTTCTTCACCGCGAGGCGAAAAGAAAGAATTCTCTATGCCTTTGAGTTTCCAAGTTGTTTCTCTTTTGATGTATTTAGCATATCCGTTTGCCTCAGAAACATCTCTTTTGTCATCCCAAAGAAATAACAGATGGAAGAAAAAGCTCAGGGACAGACCAGCGAATTCTAAAAAACATATTATTGAAGAAGAATCAGAGGACAGTTTCCCAAAACTTAGTCAGCATCTAAGACACGTTTCGACCAAGACTGTTCTTCGAGAGCCTCACAGAAGCCGAGTATAACTGCAGGGCTGTCATCGCCAAGCCTTTGTTTACGCAAATGAAGATGGAGCGTCTTGAAAATGGTCGAGAGACTACCAGAATTGAGCAATGGATGAATGTCATATTGAGAAGAACCTTCCCATACTTTATTTCCATGTGAGGTTAAAATGACACCGACTCTACCTCTGGCATTTCTCTGTATTACTCTACATAAGCTTTCTATGTATTTTGTTTTTTTTCTAGCCACTGGGGGAAGGGGGGGGAGCCAGCCAAACTCAGTGCAGGACCCAAACATTCCATAATCGTATTTATCTACAAAAAGTTCCATTTTCTTTAAAAAATTGATTAATTAAAGTAACAAACATGGTCATTCTCAAACTTGAAAAAAAAATCTTACGAAATATCCTCATATTCTCTCAAGTTAAACTATAGTTTTATAGAAAAGATTATTTCATTGTGTGGACTTTTTTCTTTCGTGTACCCAATGCAGTGAGAAAGTGGTTCCTTATTTCAATACTAAACTCATACCATTACTGAGTACGTTATAGATTTCCTTACGATTTACATCTATTTATGCTACAACATGAATATGCAAAACGTAACGGAAATGAATTCCAGTCGAAGAGTGATTCTTTCTGACGTCACTTTTGTTGCTATGGCAACCTCACAACATTAAGTGAATGGTGTCGGCGTGATAAGGGCCATTTAAAAGCTATGATTTGTTAACGTATGATAACGTAATGAACTCCAATTCCTTTATTTCATGAAAATAGATATTTTTCCCTCGGATTAAAATTTTACGAATTATTCAATTCTCTTTGAGGTTTAATATTTTGTAAGCACTCTACATATATCGTCGCACCATCTACGCTTTGGGGATCGTGGTGGGTAAAACGTTGAGTCCTTCAACTGTCAAGTAACTTGATTAAGAGCGAATTAAAAGAAACAGCGACTCATTAATAGCGGCAGTGAGATGTGTGCGGAATGCACTAAGTTGAAATTGAGAAGTTTATCATCTTTATGGCCACGAATTCCTTGCACTCATTTCGATTTTCCACTCAAAATGCAAACCACTCTAGTAACGACTAGTCGTTGCGAGGAGACCATACATGGTAGTATACATAATGTTCTAATGAAAAAAAACGACCTTTATGTTTTCTTAGAGCGGAATTCAGACTTAAGACGTCTTAATTACTGAGTAAAGTTCTTTAAATTTATTGCTTTAGAGCGCGTGGATGATATCAATTAGTATGTAAGAACGATGAATATCCAAATGCTTTAAGAGAGAAAAGATTTATGAGAATTCTTGGCTAAATGCAAGCGACCTGTCCATTGAAAGGAAACATTTACTTTTGGTATTCATGATGAACCAACGACTTGGATAAATGTTGTATAAAATCGTAGTAGGTCAAAGTCATGCAATATAAAAGAGGAAATATTGCAATTTAGACTAATATACACCTCTTTACTTGAAAATAGATTTACTGTACTCTAGTAAACTCAATTATATACGGTACCATTCAAAAAGATCATAAGATCATAACGCCTGAATTTCGACTATAATATCTTCCATAACATTTGCTAGAGAAAATCCAAGGTTTACAAAATTAGTGTACGATAAACGACAGATATAACTATGTAGAGGCAAAAGTTAAGCAAATTTAGATTAATAAAACAAAATATATCAGCAGAAGAGCAGCAATTTACTAGAAAACATGAATTGTCAAAAATATAACGAACGCTTATGTTTGTTGTATAGATAACCGGCTTTGTTTGAATAGCAACGAACTCCAATCCAATTTTGTGTACGTTAGGTCAATCTCTTGCCAGCTGACGTTCAGGTACCATGCTAAAAATTGGTCACGTACCTCTCTGCCTACGAGTTGATCGTAAAACTAAGACGGTCTTCCAATTGGAGTCATTGAAGAGACTGTCAAACACCCTAAAAATGTAGTCTATAATATTTTGTCAAATTATGAAAAACTAGCTTTATCTAAGGCTGTAAAATCAAGGGAATAATTAAAAATGGGAAGATCGAGCCATTATCCAAATTCGGAAACCGGACGGTTTCAAGACGTCTGAACAAGGTTCAAAAGGAGAGTAGTCTAATTTTGGCCAACCATTGTATCCAGACAGACAGTGACACTTTGACTAGAGGAAGATTATCTTCACGCTCATACCATAGAGGTAAAGCCCTTGACTAGTCCAAAAAAGAAGGCTCGTCTCTCATTTGCCGATGAGCAAGTTGCATGGAGGGAGGGCCAATGAAGCCAAGTCTACTTCAGTGATGAAGCTAAATTCAATTTGTTCAGGTCCGATTGCAGGAGGCATGTTCATCGCAGAGCAATAGTAAGATTGTTTGTAAATTGCACCAAAAAGAGTGGGAAGTTTGGCAAGATTAGTGTAATGGTCTCCGACGTGACTTCGGTGGAAGGCACTGGACCACTTGTGGTTTATGGGACAGGGTAAATGCATAAGTGTACAAGGAATTGCTATAGCAGCATGCTTTGCCCTCTTTGTGAGCGAGAGCCATGTTATGCCTCCTCACATCTTCTCAAAGGCCTCAAGGTCAACGCAGACGTTGGCATTTAGGTACTGAAGAGTCTAGTTAAGTCTTGGGTTGACAAAGTAGCCATGGAAAGGCTTTAGGTTGCTCACCAGGAGTCTCATTCCGCACACAATACAAGGAAGAGGCGTGGTTCTTTAACTCTTTCCAGCTCCACTGGCCCCCAGGCTTGTGGACGCCAAGTTCCCCCGACTTTAGTTCTCTAGATTATTTCGTGTGGGACTTTGTTGCGAAAGATGTCAACAAGGATGCTGAAAACACTTTAAGATCTCTAGGTAATGTTATCCATTTCAGGTCTCGCCTATAGAAGGTCGTGATGGCAGATGGTAGCAATTTAAAATGATTTCGCAAGTATATATCGGGTGAGCTCCCCAAAATAAGGCATTTAAAAAAAATAATATCTCAGTAACCTCATTTCTATTCACGACAATTTTCATAAGCAGATTACTTTCAATCTTTTTATTTCGAATGCAAAAAACAGAATTTAGATAGCTTCTATAGTTTTCTTGTACTTTACAAAAGTAACAACATGGATAAAAAACGAATATCGAGATAAAATATTATTTTATTGTGCAATATCATACAGGAATTTTCACGTCTTTACAAAAGCCTACAGGAATGAACATGTCATATTATGGATATCTTTATTTAAGGTCCCTCAGTATCCATAATTATGCTGTTTGAAGAAGATCGCATTCTCAATAAAGTTTGTTACTATGAAAAGGGATGGAAGACTGGAAGAGTATTGCAAGAATTTCTTGGAAAAATGTGGAAAAGACGTGCTGAAGAGAGACTCTAAAAAAGGATTCGCAAAACAGAAAGCACTAACAGAAAACCAGGAAGCGGTAGACCTGAAACAGCTTCAGAACCGGGAAATGTGAAGTACATTGACAATAACATCTGCTCTCAAGGAGATATACCAGGAAGTCATTCATCGCAAAGAACAATTGCTAAAAACTTGAATATTGGAAGAAGTTCTGTACAACGAATAATTAATACACAAAGCTAAAAGCCTTCAAAATAATAATATATTCTAGAAAAAGTGGTAATGTTATGGACAAAAGAAAAATAAGATGCAGACAGGTACTTGATAAGTTCTCTGTAGTTGATATTAAAAATATTGTCTTCACGGATGAAAAAGATTTCAATTTAGAAATTCGGCG
The DNA here is from genome assembly GCA_963969495.1 of Ceratothoa steindachneri. Classification (NCBI taxonomy): domain Eukaryota; kingdom Metazoa; phylum Arthropoda; class Malacostraca; order Isopoda; family Cymothoidae; genus Ceratothoa; species Ceratothoa steindachneri. The sequence goes on along the minus strand of OZ018323.1, from coordinate 155,766,413 downwards.
AAACCGCCGAAATGATGTTTACGGGCGTGGTAAAAAGTGTGACATTCCGATAAACAGAATATATCATGAAACTTCAAGATTTTCCAAAAAGGATATGATATCTGCAGGGCTCTCTTGGAATGACAAAACAGATGTTCCTTTTATTGATACTAAAAAGGCAAAAGTGAATTCTGCTAATTATATTGAACTCCTGAAAACAAAGTTGTTTCCTGATTGTCGTTGCCTGTATCAAGAAAATGACTTTATTTTGCAACAAGATAGAGCATCTTTGCATACAAGCCACGTCACACAGTCGTTTCTAATTAGCAATATGCCAAGATTAATAACATAAAATGAGTGGTCACCGTAAAGTTCAGATTGTAACTCCATGGATTACTCAATTTGAGAGTTACTAAAAGAAAAGGTTTACCGAGGTCGGAGAGAAAAATTCACTGAACCAGAATTGAAATGCAAAATACGTGAATCTTAGCAAGAAATTGGAATTAATGAAGTAAGAAAAAGTTTGTGTGTGGGGAAAAAGACTCAGATTAGTGATTTATCAAAGTGGTGGTCCATTCGATCATTTACTGTAGGTAAGTTAAATTTCCGATTATTTATATCTTTACACTCGATATTCATTTTTTTACCCATAAACCTATTTACCTATAAAAGGTACCTAAATTCCATTTTTGCATTGGAAAAGGGAGATTAAAAGAATTTTGCATATGAAAATTATCATGATTAGGAAGGATGTTACTGAGATATTATTTTTTTTAAAATGCGTCATTTTATTTGGGAGCCACCCGATGTATATATATATTGTTCTATCTATTTGTAAATTTTCATGAGAATATGTATATTGATTCGGCAGGTACACAACTTATTGTCTTTTCTTGTGTAAAATTTGAATGGATTTACCTGAAGCCCACGCATAATATATATATATATATATATATATATATATATATGCAGATACACCTACAAAGGAAAAGAGAAAAACGATTCCGAGTGCTTTCGTCTTTATTCTTAAAGACCCTTTCAACGAATGAACAGGAGGCTGGAGATACATTGCCTTAAATAGGGGAAGGGAGGATTAGACTACCGACCTCTGAACCTTAATTAGGGAGTATGACGCTTTATGACGCTTTCCTCACTCATCGCCACTTTTCATACAGTTCGGTTTTATTAGTACTTGTGGTACTTTTTATTGCTTTCCCATGCTCCCCACAAGTGTTCTATTGGATTTTAGTCTAGGCTTTTCTGTGCGCACTTAATTGCGGTGATTCCCTTTTATCCAAACCAATTCTTGTTGTGGTTTGATTTATGGCATAGGAAATTGGGCTGCTAAAATATAACTTCATTACTTGGTGCCGTCGGATGCAATTTCTGGATAGATGGCTCTAAAACTTGTATTGTTTATTCTTCCTGGGATAAAAACATCTCCCCTGGCCCTGATGAAAACATGCAGCCCCAGACCATTATAGAGCCACCAATATGCTTCACAGTTGGTACCAAACAAGCCTAGTGAAATGTCTCTCCAACTCTTACTCTCACAAATGTAGCCTCAGAGGTACCAAAAATCTTCAAAATTGCTACAAAAAAGTTACATTTAATTTTTTTTTTTTACCTGATAATTACTTTCATCTTAATTACGAAGGGGGCGGGGCGTTCTCTCCAGATAACTTTTGACCATTGTTCATGTGTTGAATTTGTGTGATACGTGGCCTAGTGAATACGTTTTCTTGTCTGATAATCTCAGACACCCATAGCTTCTTTATCATCTTCATCCTTTTAGTACTTAAGTCTCTTTCTAACTATTTGGGTGATGTTTTTGAAACAGAAGCTTCATTGAGCCCCCCCAACATGTTCACAAAATGTTTTTCTGCCATTCTGTAGTGAAGCCAGAATGTTACATCTAGTCTTACTTTGATGTTGTAAGTCATTTTCTGCTTCTTCTCTTCTTTGACACAAAGCTCTTGGTCTCTTGATATCTTTTTCTAGTGATTTGGAGAACATATCTTAAATATTTTATTTTTTTAGAATTTATTCTTGTAAGAGTTTTTTAGTTTTAGTAATATTACTTATTTAGAATGATATTTAATATACAATAGTTGTAAATTTAAGCTGAATTATAAGAAATAGCCCTTAAACTATGATTTTAGAAAGCATACAATTTTATTAATTACACGCAATTTAATAAAATAAGTAATTTAAACATATTAAAAAAATATTCAAGCATATCAGCAAAATACATATTTATGAATAATATGAAAAATTCTAAAAAGTTTGATTGAACTGTTAAAATGTTAAATATATAAATCTATGAAGGGGACTTTCTTCATATTTTCGCCAAAGGATATATATATATATATATATATATATATATATATATATATATATATATATATATATATATATATATATATATATATATAAAAATCAGACAGCGAATGTATAAAGAAAGGACGAGGAAATGACCATTCAATTTTTACCCTTTAAATCCTATTAAAATGATGCCATGATCTGATAACGAAAATTCAATGGAATCCAGTGGAAGTGATTTGGCAAGATTGAAAAATATTCTCATCAAAATGGAAATAGCAATCTGAAAATTTAAATTCGCTCTATCACACACACGGTTAACAATTTTTATCGAATCTTCCGAACGGCTAGTCCGGAGGCACAATAACACGGCATTTCTTTTTTTAAAGATAGACAAGATCATCTGATTACAAGGAGAGGAATTTTAGATGGAATATATGGCGAATAGTCTCTGTATTGCAATTAACTTTTCAAAATTTGATGGATAGTTATATTAAATGTTTTACCTTTACGCCAATGCCTCAAAGGAACGGCCTAAGGTTAGACTTTTCGGGAAGAGATGATGCTTTTAGATTTATAATATGTCCTAAAGTTTTTTTGGGCAATAATAAAACATTGTAATAGGTTAGAAACAGTTTTTGCCTAACTTTTATTGACCATTATTTACAACATAACAATGAGGCAAAAGAAACATATCAATGAACAATGTTATCACCATTATTTTTGAGCACTTGCTTCAAATGACGGGATAGATCTTGGATGCCTTTGTGGTAAAATTCAAATGGTTCGCTATCGGTGAAGTTTCCAACTACAGTTTTCAGCTCATCATCATTTGCGAACGTTTTGCCATTCAAGAAGTACTGCAGTGTCCGGAATAGATGGTAGCCTGTTGGCGCCAGGTCTGGCGAGTACGGTAGGTGAGGAAGATTTTCCCACCCAGCTCCAGGAGCTTATTGCAGTTATGGTTTGTAACGTGTGGTCGGGCATTATCAAGAAGAAACAGGAAATCGAAATCAGTGAATTCTGGTTGTTCTGCGCAATTGCATCTGCCACATGTTGCAGTTGTTGATTGTATAATTGAGCGTCAATAGACTGATTGAGATCCAACATTTCCTAGTAAATCACTCCCTTCACATCCCACCAGACACAAACCATAAGCTTCTTTTGACGTCGGTCGGACTTTGCCTGAATTTATGAGGTGTACCTTTGTATGTTCAGCTTCTTTTTCGTGGCATGTTCGAGTCGATACAGCATTTTTCATCTGAAGTAACCCCTTTTTTTAGCCAATAAAAACACCCTTTCCTGAACAGTAGCTATCATGCAGGTGTCTATGCGGAGCTGACGGTCGAAATCAGTCAGTTTATGTGGAATTCATACGTCCACTTTGTTCTCTTTGCCCATTTTTTTTTAATCATGCAAAATGGCTGTATGGCTGACGCTAAACCTTTCAGCCAGCTCGCGTGATGTCAGAAGTGGATTAACTTTGACACAGGCGTACAAACGGTCATTGTCAATAAGTGAGGGTCGACCACTTCTTGGCTGATCTTGGAGATAGAAATGCCCACCTGAAAGTTCCTAAACCAACAAACTTTTAAAAATATGTTGTGCGGGAACTTTGTTTCCAACTTAATATTTATTTAGAGGATTTCGTTTTCTTACTTGATCCCAAAGGATTAACATAGATATATTATTTTTATTTGGGTAAAGATCAGCCTAAGATTGTCATTTCAGCAAACTAATATAATTAGGGAAAAAACATATACTTATATAAGCAATGCTGTTGCTAGAAGCAAAAATAGATAACCGACTCTGCTTCAAGCGCTCTGGGAGGCCGAGCATCGTGCCTTGTCATAGAAGATATGTTTAAAGTATCTTTTTAACATTCCCCACTTCTTTCTAGTCTCTTGAATCCATTAAAGGAAGTATTTAGTGAAGACAACGATGGAAATAATGAGAACGATTTTCATGTTCTGCCAAAGCAATGAGGAAACTATTTCGGAATCAATTGATACACTCCTCTTTGGAGAGTATTTGAAAGATAATTAAGTCGTACCTTTCCTGCTAAGGCAGGATGTTCTGGTTCTAGGGCGCTTGAACCAGTCCTGGTTATTAATTTTCGCTTATACTAACTGCACCAATTGTCTCGATTTTCTTAAATTTGAGCTATTATATAATCGCAATATACTGGAAAAATTTCAGTGAATTCGTTCTTAGTTATAAATTGACTTTAGTTAATATCGCTTTTTATATTCCCCTACTGGTATCAAAATATTAGAAAGGAGATATTTTTACCATAGTATTTAAATATCGTTCAAGGCTTTCCGCTTGTAGGTTTATCGCTTAATCTCCGAGTCAGAGTAAAGATTCAAACAAGCCATAAACCTTAACAGCGCATCCATCCATACGCAAGAGATCAGAGACTTTCATGGTCCAATTTAAAGCACAATAGCAAAGAGGCCGAACCATACAGAAAGTTTGTAAGTGGAGATCGCTAAAGAAAGTGGTGAAGTTAGAGGAAATGAAAGTGATGGGAAGATATATAGCTGCAGATTTCAGCTACACATGGGGACAGGAGGGCAAGCAGGCTCTTAGATGTCACGTGACACCCCCTTGCGAGTGCGTAAGCGCATAGATAGAGGGAATAATGAGAGGGGGCGGAGTGGGAGGCAGTAGTAGGGAAAAAGGGTGTGAAGAATGCAGGCAATTTCAACCCCACTAGCCCAACCAGAGGGGTAAACTAGCCCTCACCCTCCTTGTCCCGACCGGGAATGAATGAAAGAAAGCCGCTTGGCGACTTGCCTTCAATGGATAAGAAGCGGCTTTTAAAGTAAAATGGTGGTCATCGGGTTAAATCGAAATGCCTAGGATGAATAAAGACTGGGTAGTCTCAATCTATTTCGAGACTGCCGGAGACACCGAGGCCTGGTTGGCGCGCCGCTCCTCCCGCTGCTACGTGTAACAGTCTACACGGGGCCCTACCATCCGGGAGGACATTGACAATTCTAGCACTCGAAAGAAAATGTAAAACAACAAAGAGTTTCAAATTTCGTTAGAATCGGCCAAATAGCTACAATGTTATTACCAAAACAAAAAAAGCAAAACGGGGACCGCCCGACCGGCCGACCGATCGACCGACTGACATGGTGAGATGTAGAGTCACTCGCAACTAAAAACAGCAAAAATACAAACAGGTAATTTTGGAAGATTAGTGACAATTGTGTCACGAATCCTCCTATAATCGAGATGGCCAATTCGTACTACTCGTGATTCTCCAACCTGCCTTTATCCAGGCAGATCCAGACCAGATAATGAAAAATATATATATATATATATATATATATATATATATATATATATATATATATATATATATATATATGTATATATATATATATATATATATGTCAGTATGACAATTATTGGTGAGCCCGAGGGCACTAAGGGCCGATTCTCTTTGGGGAGAGGTGCCCCAGGAAGTATTATGTTTTGACACTAAACAACTTCCAGGTGGAACTCTAGTCGCCCCGGGACAGAGCGACCTGTTTCGCGTCAGAGTTATGTGGATAGAGATACCCATCGGCAGGATTTCTTGCAACAGAGTGAGTGTGTTGTGCTGCGAAGACGGGATAAGAAAGAAAGCAGTGTTGTAAGATGTACCCATTCCAGTACAGGGCTGAGCACAGCGCGTCCACCAATCGATAGCCAGATCGATCTCTCTACGTACGCTGAAGTTTGTGTCTGCTCTTGCCGGGATCGAACTCGGTATCGCGACGTTAGCGGAGGACCATCGCCGTATCCACTCTCGCCAATTTGTATATTTATTTATTTATATTGGCAACGAAGACCAGCGTGAGCGTCGTGAAGAGGAAATCTTGTAGAACACGTTTTTACCAATATTTGTTTATAGAGGATTGAGTACGATTATGGTACGGTTAATAAATGTAGATATTCGTAAGATATTTCGGTATAAAGCGACGAAAATTAGGTCGAATTGTATAAGATTGTATAGAAAATTTTGTCCGATAAATAATACAATGATAAATAACTGAATTTTCATAATCCGCGTTTAGTTACCAAGCCAAACTTGGTATACGACACTGAAGATTTATTGTTTTGTTTGATTGAATAGGGTTATTCTTCGGTCCAAAAAAATTTGTATACAATCTTGTAGCATCTTCATAGAGGGGTTTGAGTAATGTGTAAAGGATCATTCCAAAAACTATAATAGTACTCAAGGCTGGTTTTGATTGAGCCCTTAGGTCATTGCTGGTCATCATTTATTATAATATGCTAGATTTTAGCATTTAGGGTCAATAGTTCCGAGGTTTCTAAGTTTCTTGCATATTCAAATTATGATTATGTTTATTTGATCTTACAAAGAGTTATATGATAGATTGAAACAAGCCAATTTTATCCTATGGATAGAATTTACGATATATTTTTTTCTTCTGTATTTTTCTTGCCTTGCTTGCTACTGTGCTCGGTTGATGTGTTGTAGGTTAAATTTGGGGATAAGTAGGTATAACAGTGGCGGATTTTACAGGATCCCTAAAGTTTAGACACAAGCAAAAGACATATCTTCTATAAAAAAATTGAACTACATTTTATTCAAGTGAAATAGTAATAAGTAACATCTTCAATGTGATGTACATATATCATGTGTGATGCAAAGCTCGATACGCTTTACAAGATTCATCCGATGAACTCCAAAGTTCCTTCAATTTGAGCACATTCATTTATGATGTGATGTTCCCTCAGATGTCCCGTATGTTTTAATTTTAACCGAGGCTTTAGGGACATCCTGTATAAAAGACTAAGGCGAGATTTACCCGATGTATTACTTCCAAATTTCTGTCAATTTGTGAACATTCATTTATGTTGCCTCATGTGTCTCGTAGGTTTAATTTTCATTGAGGACACCTTTTCCTTTAGCATACCCGAGAAAAAGAAATCAAGGGAGATCTGTTGAGCGAGGAGACCAGTAGGATATTTCTTATGTGCCCAGAATTTAGGGCCACCCTGTATATTAAAATTAGCGTTCAGTTCGAGGGAAGGTGTAGGATATTTTATTTAACCTTCTGATTCTCAACCTTTTGTAGTTAAAAAGAAAGTTTGAGCCAGAATTTTCGGATAAGTCGAGTCTGTGTCATTATCCACTTAATTGAATTGTACTCCATCAAGGTGGATAATTTTTCTGTATCTTTAAACTAGTATAGTATGGATAGATATTTATTCCACCTAACAAAGCCGATGGACAGCTTAAGCCCTTTTCTCTATAATTTTGTAACAAACAAATCCATGATTATATTCCCTCCATATTGATGTCGGATTCGAGATGTCTGTCTCCTATATAACTTTTTAAGTTTTTTTGCTATCCGGTCCTCTTGGGTTAAAAGTTCAACGATGAAACTTGTATTAACATGTAATCCTCCTTTTTTGCAATTCTACTTGTTATAAGGTTTTTCACGTTGGCGGAATAGAAATTTGGTTTTGATGAAACCTCTCAAGATTGTTTAATAGCCCATTTTCGCTGCACCGAACGAAAAAGTCTGCACATTTTTCAGCCATAAAAACATTCCGCTGGGCTGAAAAGCAAATTATTGAAAAATATACTGAAATTTTTCGAAATTATAATCAACTTGGAGTTTTGCGTTAGAACAACTCGTTTCACCTGTAATTTACCGACCACTAGATTATAATTTTAAAATGCTCGTACGATTTTACTACATAAGTAGAAGTTAAATTGAAGCATTTCTTTGATTGGTGTTTTCTTTTCCCTGGAATAAAGTTCTTTTATTAATATCTAATATATCTCTTATTCTTTTCTGAGGACGTAGGGCCAAAAATATCGGCATTTTTTGTGCGAAACAATAGGAGTTTGAAAATTTGGCTCAGGTTGCTTCTTAAACTGAATAATTGCATTTTTTTTTAACGTTGACCTCTGCTCTTTCTGTTACGGTTGATAGTTTTCTCACAGATCCCACATTTTTAATTAAAAATCATCAACCCATCCTCTAGACCAAGGGTGGTTAACCTACGTCACGCGTGGACCAAAGAGTCACGTCTGTAATATTTTGTCGGCGCGCAAAGCTCATGATAGCCTTAAGAAATTGGAATCTATCATAAGGCTTGAGAATTTGCCCCAATTAAATATATTTCTCTTATGGCGAGATAAATCAATAAAAATATGAAATATGATAAAAATATGCTAATTAATCAGTAGCCCAACGTACGTCAGAAATATTACGATTAATTGTATTAATTTTTATCATTTAAAAAATAAATAATATTTTCTTCAACATCATGAAAGACACATAGGAGAGGCTTTAAAGAATTTACCCTATTTTGGCACACATAGTTAAAATAGGTTCGCCATGCATGTACTAGACCAAGGGTGGGGAACATGCAGCCTGTTAGGCAGCTTGTGGCCTTTTTAGCAATTAAGTGTGGCTTTCTAAATGAATTCAAATTTTGCGGATGAAATCATTACATTCCTTTCCTACAAAAACTACTCGCAACAAAGTCATTTAAAGATTAGGTAACTTTTGAATTGATCATTCCTTTCATTTTTAAGCTGATAGTCGTAGAAGTTAGTTATATCTAAAGTAATAGGCAATATTCAGTATATCTAATTTAAACTTTATGGATGTGCCCGACAGCGAAATTAATTTGGCTTTAAACCCAGGTAAACCTCCTCACGCCTGCACTAGACCAATAGTGTTAGTCAGAGCTATAAGACTGGATGACAACTTTTGTTAAATTGTCCCTCCAAAGCTACAAAACAAACTTCGTTTGCACTGAGAGGAGAGTATTACGGTTGGATGTAAAGGTAATTATGATATGCAAAAACACATTTTTCACACGCAATTCTCCTCTCTAAATATCGATTGATAATATTCATTTGTTTGCATTTGGAGTGTCTATTAATATTTGAAACAATTCCTCAGGCATGTTGATTTAAAGAACAGTTACATTCCATGCCTTCAAAATTTTCACTAGCTTTATAAACATAATTAAATAAAAAAAATCTGTATTAAAAACATAGGAAGGGTAAAACTAACATTATTATCCCAATAAGTAGTAAGATTAGAGTTCTGCTTTAACAGTTTCGTACATGAACAATTTTGTGTAAATATCTCTGCTTTCCACCGATGTGACGAGCCATCTAGAGGATATGTACCAATGAATTTCTCTGAAAACTAGCATGGGGCCAGCTTCAGCCAATGCGTATGTATTTGATTTCTTGTTTGTTTTCTTACCCGTTAATAATTGGTATAAAAAGAATTATAATTAGTAAAATGATTGGTGTTTACGTTTCTTAATTTCCTTTTTCTTTTGAAATTCTAATTTTCAGCTTTTGGGAGATAGTGACGCCTATTCTTTATTATTTTCATTCTTTAAACCCGCTTTAATAATCTCGCACTGTAAGCTTTCACAAAAAAACGGGACAGTATGACGAGTATTATTTTTTTATCACCATAAGTAGAAAAAGTTTTATCATTTTAACCGCGTCCGTTCCTTTATCTGATTATAATTATAAAATTAAAATCTCCTATTTTGAAGTCTTCAAGTTTAGTTAGGAGTTTTTTAGCACTTTATTGTTCTACCTCTGCCTGTTTCTATTTGAAACATTTTATTAACAGATTGATAACCCTTACCATTGCGAGGTCGCTGATATGCATCTGTGGAATTTCACATTCTACCACTTAAGAATTTATAAACTCCGTTGTTAAAGGCTATAGAACCAACTCTAAAATTAATGCCTAAGGGCTCTTGCCCTATCTCCTGAAGATCGAGCATTTGAAGTTTGTATATAAGAATTCCTACAAAAAATAGTTCTGTGCAGGAATCCTATTCTTTTGCAAATATTAGATTGTAGCTCAAGTAGATATTTTCTCTTCGACGGGAAATATCTAGACATCTTTGACTCCTACCCTTTCCCCTGAAAGTGCAGAATATTAAATCTTTTGATTATTTTATTCATAAACCTGCAGAACATCGATTTCATTGACAAAGAAGAGTTTATGATGGGGTAAATGCTATCGTAACACTTCATGTTGGTGTCAATATGACACCCTACTTGTTATCTACTTTCTTTTACTTTGAAGATCATGCGCTACTGTTTTTATTTCGGGCACAGCCACTCTTTTATAAAAGCGAGTGGACAGGTGAGGAAGAGATCGCGGCATGGAATATATCTATGAGTTTACCTGGTATGATACAGGTAGATACGGCTAGTGCCGCATCATTATAGCGAAAGCGTTTGAAGCAGCTACAACTAAGATCTTCGCAAATTGCAGAAGCCTCACAAAGTGTCGGAATTTTTTGCTTATGAAATTTTATGATCATTATAATGTATAGTTTTAAAATAAGATTATTTAAAATTATATTAGGCAATACCTTAATAGATAAAAGAGATATATTCAGCTAAATATAAATTATACAATCAATAGGTGCAGTGGAAAATAATTTGCATTATTTCTCTTTCAGAACATCCCCATTGTTTTCATTGTATTTTGAGGCTACCGAAGGGTTTATATTCGTCCAAAACTTCAGCAAACAATTGTATTATAATTAATAAATAACAGCTTTATTAAGATTTCTTTAATTTGTGATATAAAGTTCATTGCTCTTTGCGAGATTCACCCGATGTACCCGATGTATCATATCCAAATTTCCGTCAATATAATTTATGATGCGGCGTTCCCTCAAGTGTTACCTATCTATATTTTTGATTGATTACATGCTTTTCTTTAGCATACCAGAGGAAAAAAAGTAAAGGGAGGTAAGTTCTGGTGAAATAATAAGAACACCACCATTAGTTTAGACTACCAAAAGAAGTCAAGAGGAGTAAGGTCTGTACAACCATGAGACAGTTGAGTAAACTTCCTCTAACATAATCGAGCTAAAGAAGCTGAGAGGGGTAGGATCTCGTGAACAAGGAGTCCATTGAATACACCTTCTGCTTTTAAATAACCCACTACAGAAGTCAAAAGGGAAAGGTCTGGTAAACGAGGAGACCATTAAATACACCTGCTTTTTAATAACCCACGGAAAGAAGTCACGACGTTAGGTCTGGGGAACGAGGAGACCATTCAATACACTTTCTGCTTGTGAATAACCCACAGCAAGAAGTCAAGAAGTGCAGGTCTGGTGAAAGAGGATACTATTGAATACAACTGCTTTTAAAAACCCACGAGAAGAAGTCACAGGGTAAAGGTCTGGTAAATGAGACCAGTGAATACACCTTCTGCTTTTGAATAACCCACGGCAAGAATTCACGACGTTAGGTCTGGTAAACGAAGATATCATTGAATACACCTTCTGCTTTTGAATAACCCACGAGAAGAAGTCACAGAGTAAAGGTCTGGTGAACGAGGATACCAATGAATACACCTTCTGCTTTTGAATAACCCACGGCAAGAATTCACGAAGTTAGGTCTGGTGAACGAGGAGACCATTGAATACACCTTCTGCTTTTAAATAAGCCAGGGCGAGAATTCAGAACGTTATGTCTGGTGAACGAGTAAACAATTAAATACACCTTCTGCTTTTGAATAACCCACGACAAGAAGTCAAGAGGTAAAGGTCAAGAGAACGAGGAGTCGATTGAATACACTATCTGCTTTTGAATCACTCACAGCAAGAAGTCAAGAGGTAAAGGTCTGGTGAACGAGCAGTCCATTGAATACACCTTCTGCTTTTGAATAAACCACGGCAAGAAGTCAAGGGGTAAAGGTCTGGTAAACTAGGAGCCCATTGAATACACCTTCTGCTTTTGAATAACCAATAGTAAAAAGTCAAGAGGAAAAGGTCTGGTGAACGACGAGACCAGTGAATGCACCTGCTTTGAAATAACTTAGGAGAAGAGGTCACAGGGTAAAGGTCTGATAAAAGCGGCGACCATTGAATACACCTTCTGCTTTTGAATCACCCACAGAAAGAAGTCACGACGTTAGGTCTGGCAAACGAGGAGATTATTTAATACAATTTCTGCTTTGTAATAACCCACGATAAGAAGTCAAGAGGTAAAGGTCTGGTAAACGAGGAGTACTTTGGATAAACTTCCTGTTTTTAAATAATCCACAAGAAGAGGTCACAGGGAAAAAGTCTGGTGAACGAATAAACCATTGAATACACCTTCTACTTTTGAATAACTCAGGGCAAGTCGTCAAAAGGTAAAGCTCTGGTCAACGCGGAGTCCATTGAATACACATTCTGCTTTTGAATAACCCACGGCAAGAATTTACGAGGTTAGGTCTGGTGAACGAGGAGACCATTGAATACACCTTCTACTTTTGAATAACCCACGAGGAGAATTCACAGAGTAAAGGTCTGGTGAACGAGGATACCATTAAATACACCTGATTTTGAATCACCCACGGCAAGAATTCATGACGTTAGGTCTGGTGAACGAGGAGACCATTGAATACACCTTCTGCTTTTGAATAACCCATGGTAAGAATTCACGACTTTAAGTTTGGTGAACGAGGAGACCATTAAATACAACTTCTGCTTTTGAATAACCCACGATCAGAAGTCAAGAATAGAGGGTCTGGTGAACGAGGAGTCGATTGATTACACCTTCTGCTCTTGAATAACCAACAAGAAGAAGTCACATGGTAAAAGTCTGGTGAACGAGAAGATCATTCAATACACCTTCTGTTTTTTATCAACCCACAGCAAGAATTCACGACGTTAAATTTGGTGAACGAGGAGACCATTGAATAGACTTTGTGCTTTCAAATAACTCACGACAAGAAGTCAAGAGGTAAAGGTCCGCTGAACGAGGACTCCATTGAATACATCTTATGCTTTTGAATAACCCAAGACAAGAAGTCAAGAGGTAAAGGTCTTGTTAACGAGGAGTCCATTGAATACAGCTTTTGCTTTTAAAAACCCACGGAAAGAATTCACGACGTTAGGTCTGACGAACGAAGAGACTATTTAATACACTTTCTGCTTTTGAATAACCCACGATAAAAAGTCAAGAGCTAAAGATCTAGTGTCCGAGGAGTCCATTGAATACACTTGCTTTTGAATAACTCACGGAAAGAAGTCAAGAGGTAAAGGTCTGGTGATCGACGAGTACATTGAATACACATTTTGCTTTTGAAATAACCCCTGAGAAAAATTTACAGAGTAAACGTTTGATGAACGAGGAGACCATTGAATAACCCGCAAGAAGAAGTCACAGGGTAAAATTCTCGTGAACGAGGAGATCATTAAATGCACCTTCTAATTTTCAATAACCCCCTGCAAGAATTCACGACGTTAGGTTTGGTAAACCACGAGAACATTGAATAAACCTTCTGCTTTTGAATAACCTACGAAAAGAAATCTCGAGGTAAAGGTCTGGTGAACGAGAACTTCATTGAATACACCTTCTGCTTCTGAATAACCCACGAGCAGTCACAGGGTAAAGGTCTGTTGAAGGAGGAGATCATTGAATACACTTTCTGCTTTTGAATAACCCACGGTAAAAAGTCAAAAGCCAAAGGTCTGGTGGACGACGAGACCATATAATGCACCTGCTTTGGAATAAACCACGAAACGAAGTCACAGGGTAAAGGTCTGATGAAAGCGGATACCATTGAATACACCTTCCGCTTTTGAATAACCCCCGGAAAGAATTCACGACGTTAGGTCTATCGAACCAGGAGACTATTAATACACTTTCTGCTTTTGAATAACCCACGATAAGAAGTCAAGAGGTAAAGGTCTGCTGAACGAGGAGTCCATTGGATAAACTTTCTGCTTTTGAATAATTCACAAGAAGAGGTCACAAGGTAAAAGTCTGGTGAACGAATAAACCATTGAATACACCTTCTGCTTTTGAATAATCCACGACAAGAAGTCAAGAGGTTAAGGTCTGGTAAACGAGGGGTACATTGAATACACCTTCTTCTTTTCAATAACTCACGGCAAGAAGTCAAGAGGCAAAGCTCTGTTAAAAAAGGAGTCTAATGAATACATCTTTTGCTTTTGAATAACCCATGGCATGAATTCACGACGTTAGGTCTGGTGAACGAGGGAGACCATTGAGAACACTTTCCGCTTTTGAATAACCCACGACAAGAATCAACAAGTTAAGGTCTATGAACGAGTAGTCAATTGATTACACCTTCTGCTCTTGAATAACCCACAAAAAGAAGTCACAGGGTACAAGTCTCGTGAACGAGGAGATCCTTAAATACACCTTCTGCTTTCGAATAACCCACGGCAAGAATTCACGACGTTCGGTTAGGTGAATGAGGAGACCATTAAATATACCTTCTGCTTTTGAATAACTCACGACGCAAAGTCGAGAGGTAAAGGTCTGGGAAACGAAGACTCCATTAAACACACCTTCTGCTTTTAAAAAACCCACCACAAAAAGTCAAGAGGTAAAGGTCTTCTGAACAAGGAGTATATTGAATACACCTTCTGCTTTTAAATAACCTATGAGAAGAAGTCACAGAGTGAAGGTCTGATAAACGAGAAGACCAGTGAATACAACTTCTGCTTTTGAATAACCCACGGCAAAAATTCACGACCTTAGGTTTGGTGAACTTAAGACGATTTAATATACCTTCTGCTTTTGAATATCCCACGACAAGAAGTCAAGAGGTAAAGGTCTACTGAAAGAGGAGTCCATTGAATTTACCTTCTGCATTTGAATAACCCACGGCAAGAATTCGCGACGTTAGGTATAGTGAACGAGGAGACCATTGAATACACTTTCTGGTTTTAAATAACATACGATAAGAAGTCAAGAGGTAAATGTCTGGTAAACGAGGAGTCCATTCAATACACCTTCTGCTTTTGAATCAACCACGGCAAGAATTCACGACTTTAGGTCTGGTGAACGAGGAGACTATTGAATACACCTTCTGCTTTTTAATAACCCACGGCGAGAATTCACATCTTCAGGTTTGGTGAACAAGGACACCATTGAATACATCTTCTGCTCTTGAGTAACCCACGGAAAGAATTTACGACGTTAAGTCTGGCAAACGAAGAGACTATTTAATACACTTTCTGCTTTCGAATTATCCAAGATAAGAAGTCAAGAGGTAAAGGTCTGGTGACCGAGGAGTCCATTGAATGCACATTCTGCTTTTGGATAACTCACGATAACAAGTCAAGAGGTAAAGGTCTAGGCAACGAAGAGGCATTGAATACACCATCTGCATTTGAATAACCCACAATAAGAAGTCACAGGGTAAAAGTCTCGTGAACGAGAAAATCATTAAATGCACCTTCTGCTTTTGAATAACCTACGGCAAGAATTTCCAACGTTAGTTTTAGTGAACAAGGAGACCATTGAATAATGCTTCTGCTTTTGAATAATCCACGGCAAGAAGTCAAGGGGTAAAGGTCTGTTGAACGAGGAGTCCATTGAATGCACCTTCTGATTTTGAATAACCCACGATAAGAAGTCAAGAGTTAAATTTCTGGGGAACGAGAAGTCCATTGAATAAACCTTCTGCTTCTGAATAATCCACGGCAAGAATTCAAGGGGTAAAGGTTTGGTGAACGAGAAGTCAATTAAATACACCTTCTGCTTTTGAATAATTCACGGC
Organism: Ceratothoa steindachneri; assembly: GCA_963969495.1. NCBI lineage: Eukaryota > Metazoa > Arthropoda > Malacostraca > Isopoda > Cymothoidae > Ceratothoa > Ceratothoa steindachneri. The sequence continues at coordinate 155,750,547 of OZ018323.1, read as the reverse complement.
AAGAAGTCAAGGGGTAAAGGTCTTGTTAACGAGGAGGCTATTGAATACACTTTCTTCTTTTGAATAACCAATGGTAAAAGTCAAGAGGAAAAGGTCTGGTGAACGACGAGACCAGTGAATGCACCTGCTTTGGAATAACCCACGAGAAGAATTCACAGGGTAAAGATCTCATGAAACCGGAGACCATTAAATACACATTCTGCTTTTAAATAACCCACGGAAAGAAGTCAAGACGTTAGGTTTGGCAAACAAGGAGACTATTTAATACAATTTCTTCTTTTGAATAACCCCCGATAAGAAGTCAAGAAGTAAAGGTCTGGTAAACGAGGTGTAATTTGGATAAACTTTCTGCTTTTGAATAATCCACCAGAAGAGGTCACAGGGTAAAAGACTGGTGAACGAATTAACCATTAAATACACCTTCTACTTTTGAATAACTCAGGGCAAGTAGTCAAGAGGTAAAGTTTTGGTAAACGCGGAGTCTATTCAATACGCATTCTGCTTTTGAATATCCCACGGAAGAATTTACGAGGTTAGGTGTGCTGAACGAGGAGAACATTGAATACACCTTCTGCTTTTGAATAACCCACGAGAAGAAGTCACAGAGTAAAGGTCTGGTGAACGAGGATACCATTAAATACACCTGCTTTTGAATCACCCACGGCAAGAATTCACGACGTTAGGTCTGGTGAACGAGGAGACCATCGAATACACCTTCTGATTTTGAATAACCCACGACAGTAAGTCAACAATAAAGGGCTGGTAAACGAGGAGTCGATTAATTACACATTCTACTCCTGAATAACCAACAAGAAGAAGTCACATGGTGAAAGTCTGGTAAACGAGGAGATCATTAAATACAACTTCTGCTTTTTATCAACCCACGGCAAGAATTCACGACATTAGGCTTGGTAAACCATGAGACCATTGAATAAACCTTCTCCTTTTGAATGACCCACGAGAAGAAGTCAAGAGGTAAAGGTCTGCTAAACAAGGAGTCCATTGGATAAACTTTCGGCTTATAAATAATTCACAAGAAGAGGTCACAAGGTAAAATTTTTGTGAACGAATAAACCATTAAATACACCTTCAGCTTTTGAATAATCCACAACAAGAAATCAAGAGGTTAAGGTCTGGTGAACGAGAGGTCCATTGAATACACCTTCTTCTTTTCAATAACTCACAAGAAGAAGTCAAGAGGCAAAGCTCTGTTAAACAAGGAGTCCAATCAATACATCTTCTGCTTTTGAATCACTCACGGCATGAATTGACGACGTTAGGTCTGGTGAACGAGGAGACCATTAGATACAATTTCTGCTTTTAAATAACCCAGAACGAGAAGTCAAGAAGTATAGGGCTAGTAAACCAGTAGTCCAATGAATACATCTTCTGCTTTTGAATCACTCACGGCATGAATTGACGACGTTAGGTCTGGTGAACGAGGAGACCATTGAATACAATTTCTGCTTTTAAATAACCCAGGACAAGAAGTCAAAAAGTATAGGGCTGGTAAACCAGTAGTCCATTGATTACACCTTCTGCTCTTGAATAACCCACAAGAAGAAGTCACAGGGTAAAAGTCTCGTGAACGAGGAGATCCTTAAATACACCTTCTGCTTTTGAATAACCCACGGCAAGAATTCACGACGTTCGGTTGGATGAACATGGAGACCATTGAATATACCTTCTGCTTTTGAATAACTCACGACAAGAATTTACGACGTTCGGTTAGGTGAACGAGGAGACAATTGAATACACCTTTTGCTTTTCAATAACCCACGGCAAGAATTCACGACTTTAGGTTCGGCGAACGAGGAAAGGATTGAATAGACCTTGTGCTTTTGAATAATTCACGAAGAGAAGTCAAGAGGTGAACGTCAGGTAAAAGAGGAGTCCATTGAATAAAACATCTGCTTTTGAATTAACCACGACAAGAAGTCACAGAGTAAAGGTCTAGTGAACGTAGAGACCTTTGATTACACTTTCTGTTTTTGAATAACCCACGGCAAGAATTCAGGACTTTAGGATTCGTTAACCAGGAGACTATTGAAGACACCTACTTCCTTTGAATAACCTACGATAAGAAGTTAAGTGGCAAAGCTCTGGTGAAAGAGGAGTACATTGAATATACCTTCTGCATTTGAATAGCCAAAGGCAAGAATTCACGACTTTAGGTCTAGTGAACGAGGAGACCATTGAATACACCTTCTGCTTTTGAATAACTTCTCAAAAGAAGTCAAGTGGTAAAGGACTGGTGAAAGAGGAGTCCATTGAATCCACCTTCTGCATTTAAAATCACTAACGGCAAGAATTCACCACGTTAGGTCTAGTGAACGAGGAGCCCATTGAATATACCATCTGCTTTTAAATAACTCACGATAAGATGTCAAGAGTTAAAGGTCTTTTCAACGAGAAGTCCATTGAATACACCTTCTGCTTTTGAATAACCCACAAGAAGAAGTCACAGGGTAAAATTCTCGTGAACGAGGAGATCATTAAAGTCACCTTCTTCTTTTGAATAACCCATGGCAAAAATTCACGACGTTAGGCTTGGTAAACCACGAGACCATTGAATAAACCTTCTGCTTTCGAATAACCCACGAGGAGCAGTCTTAAGGTAAAGGTCTGGTGAATGAGGACCTTATTGAATACACCTTCTGCTTTTGAATAACCCACGACAAAAAGTCCAGAGGTAAAGGTCTGGTGAACGAGGAGTCCATTGAATACACGTTTTGCTTTTGAATAACCTACGGCAAGAAGTCAAGGGGTAAAGGTCTGGTGAACGAGGAGTCCATTGATTACACCTTCTGCTTTTGACTAACCCACGAGCAGTCACAGGATAAAGGTCTGTTGAAGGAGGAGATCATTGAATACACTTTCTGCTTTTGATTAACCCACGGTAAGAAGTCAAGAGGAAAAGGTCTGGTGAACGACGAGACCATTTAATGCACCTGCTTTGGAATAAACCACGAGAAGAATTCACAGGGTAAAGGTTTGATGAAAGCGGATACCATTGAATACACCTTCTGCTTTCAAATAAACACGGAAAGAATTCTCGACGTTAGGTTAGGCAAACGAGGAGACTATTAATACACTTTCTGCTTTTGAATAACCCACGATAAGAAGTCAAGAGGTAAAGGTCTGCTAAACGAGGAGTCCATTGGATAAACTTTCTGCTTTTGAATAATTCACAAGAAGAGGTCACAAGGTAAAATTCTGGTGAACGAATAAACCATTGAATACACCTGCGTTTGAATAATCCACGACAAGAAGTCAAGAGGTTAAGGTCTGGTAAACGAGGGGTCCATTGAATACACCTTCTTCTTTTTAATAACTCACGGCAAGAAGTCATGAGGCAAAGCTCTGTTAAACAAGGAGTCCAATGAATACATCTTTTGCTTTTGAATTACTCACGGCATGAATTCACGACGTTAGGTCTGGGGAATGAGGAGACCATTGAATACACCTTCTGCTTTTGAATAACCCACGGCAAGAATTCACGGCTTTAGGTTTGGTGAACGAGGAGACCATTGAATACACTTTCTGCTTTTGAATAACCCAAGACAAGAAGTAAAGGTCTGGTGAATAACTCACAAGAAGAAGTCACAGGGTAAAATTCTCGTGAACGAGGAGATCCTTAAATACACCTTCTGCTTTTGAATAACCCACGGCAATAATTCACGACGTTCGGTTTGGTGAACGAGGAGACCATTAAATATACCTCCTGCTTTTGAATAACACACGACAAGAAGTCAAGAGGTAAAGGTCTGGTGAACGAGGACTCCTTTGAATACACCTTCTGCTTTTGAATAACCCACCACAAGAAGTCAAGAGGTAAAGGTCTGCTGAACGAAGAGTCCATTGAATACACGTTCTGCTTTTGAATAACCCACGTAAAGAAGTCAAGAGGTAAAGGTCTGGTAAACCTAGAGTCCATTGAATACGTCTTCTGCTTTTGAATAACCCACGAGATGAAGTCACAGAGTAAATGTATGGTGAACGAGGATCCCATTGAATACACTTTCTGCCTGAATAACCCACGGCAAGAATTTACGACGTTAGGTCTGGTGAACGAGGAGACCATTAAATACACCGTCTGCTTTTGAATAACCTACGACAAGAAGCCGAGAGGTAAAGGTTTGGTGAACGAGGAGACCCTTAAATACACGTTCTGCTTTTGAATAACCCACGATAAGAAGTCAAGAGGTAAAGGTCTGGTGAACGAGGAGTCCATTGAATGCACCTCCTGCATTTGAATAACATGTAGATGTGCTAAGATGTATTAGAGAAAAATTCCTTTCAACCGATAATCTAACTAGCCCATTAAATTTCTAAATCACAACGGACTCCCGTAGCGTGACGACAGAGTGCTGGCATTTGGATTCAAAGACTTGCGATCGATACTCAGTTCATAAAATTTTATGAAGAAATCTCCCAGAAGAAAACAAAAATCACGGCTCAACTCTAGAAATCGCCTCAAGAGAAAACCGATGTCAAGGAAAACGGAAAGAAAACGACTTCAAGGGCTCACCTCATCAAGAAGAAATCATCACGTCATCAAGAATTAAGAAGAAATCATCACCTGATCAAGAATTTTGAATGAATCATCACATCAAGATAAATGCAAGTTAATATGAAGATACATCAATACAGAAAAGAAAATCTAAGATCAAGAACTAACCCAGCCAACTTAAAGAAGAAGGAATCTCAGCCAATAAGAATACCAAGAGTCAGATACATGGAAGACAAATGTTTCAAGGGGCAACTTCAGTCAAGAAGAAATAAATAGATTCGAATATATAAATCTCAAGATGAATGATATTGATAAAACAAGAAAAGTTATAAATATAATAAAAAAAACCCCTTCCCCTATAAACCCACGGCAGTAATTCACCACGTTAGGTCTAGTGAACGAGGAGACCATTGAATACACCTTCTGCTTTTGAATAACCCACGATAAGAAGTCAAGAGGTAAAGGTCTGGTGAAGGAGGTGTCCATTGAATACACCTTCTGCTTTTGAATAACCCACGGCAAGAATTCACAACGTTAGGTCTGGTGAACGAGGAGACCATTGAATACACCTTCTGCTTTTGAATAACCCACAACAAGAAGTCAAGAGGTGAAGGTCTGGTGAACGAGGAGTCCATTGAATACACCTTCTGCTTTCGAATAACCCACAACAAGAAGTCAAGAGATTAAGGTCTGGTGAACGAGGAGACCATTGAATGCACCTGCTTTTGAATAGCCAACGAGAAGAAGTCACAGGATAAAGGTCTGGTAAACGAGGAGACCATTGAATACACCTTCTGCTTTTGAACAACCCACGGTAAGAATTCATGACGTTAGGTCTGGTTAACGAGGAGACCATTGAATACACCTTCTGCTTTTGAATAACCCACGAGAAGAAGTCACAGGGTAAAGGTCTGGTGAACGAGGAGACCAGTTTGATATTTCCTATATGTACAAATGTATAGCTTAAATCTTCTCTAAGTCTAAATGTGTCCCTCGATGTATGGATGGGGCCCATAATCCTATGGGTGGAGTTGAGGTAATGAAACGAGGTTTGCTGAGGTCATCTTTTGCAGGAAGCAGACCATTACACATTGAACTCTTCCGTAAAATGAAGAGAGACTGGGTGCCCTGGGGGCGCAGATTGACCGAACAGCTTGGTCGTCAGTGTAAAGTATATTGTTTATTTTATGATCCTCAATAAATATTAATGAATGCTCACCTTCCATCGGCGAACACAACGTACACCTTTCAAAACTCCAGCAATAAGGTTATAAAACAGCCAGAGTAAATCCCTAATCCTTACCTCTCGCCTCCCCACACGTATATGGAGCCCCTTACTTCGGATGTTTCCTCCTAATGAACTTTTAATTTCAATGTAAAAACTTCTAAACCATCCAAAAGTCCGCACTGACTCCATCTATCTATCAACCTACCATAATGCTTCTTTACTGACGCAATAATAAGATTTCTCCAGATCCATATATATACCATACATCTTACAGCTCTTATTAAACGCTTATCCTACCTCTTATTTTGAGGAAAATACTTGCTCCACACGCAACCCTGGGATTCGAAACACACTTTACTGCTGCCCTGTCGTTCCCTATGTTATTCTTCTTACTCGCACAATCAGAAGTTTTCCATATCTATTGTATATAGCAGAGGTGGGGAACTTTTTCTGTGCTGAAGGCCGCATTAAATTAGCTGTAGACTACATTCATAAAGTTTTAATTTGATATCCTGCAAGTTGAACATTATTTTTTATATAACTAACTACTTACGACTATGTATGTATCAGCTTATAAATTTAAAAAAATATCAATTTTAAAATTAACTAGTGTTTTAATGACCTTTCGCGAGTACTTTTTGTAGCAAAACAATAAATATTTGATCAGCAAAATGTTAATTCATTCAGAGGGTCGCCTTTTTGAAGCCAAGAAGGCTACATACAGACTAAAGGCTGTAGGTTCAAAAGACTTACTACATACACTGTAATTCTTACGAGTACTTTCATTTATCCTTCTTTTCCACCTATACAGCACACAGAGTTATTATTTTCTTTAGCAGAATCCTTCGTTTCAAATAATTTATTTTCGCTGCTAACTTTATGACAATCACTTTCTGGTGATTTTTTTTCATTTCTTCACCATACTATGCCCAATACCAGTCAAAAAATGACGTAAGTCTCCTGAAAACATTACTTATTATTCACTTTTTCGTCTGTTTAACCTGGAAAATAATCAGGTTTTGCGACCTTGGTTGTTCCTAGCATTAGTGAATCCTATGATCTCTGGGTAATGATATTTGATCATAAATGTCGGTTACCATCTAAGGTCAATGTAAGGATCCGCGCTCAGCGGACAAGTAAATAAGGAGCTAGGAATAGAGATACAATTAGTTATCAAACAACCATGCGACATTAGGGAATCGCCATTGTGGCAACCAACAAGGGATAAGGATTTGCTATGATATAAAACGGATCATATGACCCGACATAATCTAGCCAGAACATGCTGGAGTTGTACTTAACCTCGATTTATCTGCACCAACTTTGTAAGGGACCTTGCTTTCGTTGCAGAAGGTGGGAATGTTCAGAAGAGTCAACTACTTCCTAGAGCAATAGTACCATTTGGTATCGAGAAGTATGTATTACCTACAGATTTACCTTCTTCTAAGTAAACCAGTTTCTACACGAAGCTTTTTAAAAAATTCTGGTAGAGATGAGGTAGTACAATCTCAGCCATTTTTCGATACATAAATAAATAATCTACTTATTTAATTGTATTTACTATTTTAAATCATATTTTATACTATGGTATCGAGAAGTATGTATTACCTACAGATTTACCTTCTTCTAAGTAAACCAGTTTCTACACGAAGCTTTTTAAAAAATTCTAGCAGAGATGAGGTAGTACAATCTCAGCCATTTTTCGATACATAAATAAATAATCTACTTATTTAATTGTATTTCCTATTTTAAATCATATTTTATACTATCTCTATCCCATCATGCGTTTAAGCAGTTCTTTCTCACAAAATGAACAATGATGAAAATCTTGCTTATTCTCCCCTCGGTCATATCCATTTATCATTAAAATAATTAATTGTTATTCAAAATTCTTCATTAACTTAAGCCGCAACAGTGAAATCGTATTCCAACAATATTTTCTAGAAGCCTTCACTGTTTTAGATGACTTTAATCCATATTATTTTGGATAAGGGTTCATCCAGATGGTTTTTTTTCTTTTTTTCTTGAGAAGGGGGCCAGATGGCTTTGTTGTATTTCCCCCTTTCATTTCATATAAAAAAAGACTTTCACTGAGAATTTTTTATTCTGATTTTCCTCACAGAAGTCCTATTAAAATTTTAGTACCTTGCAGTCAGACGGACAGCTTTATTTCATCCTTTTATTTGAATTCTCACCTCTCTTTTATTTCCTATTATTGATTAATTAACCTTTCGTGCTTGCCTCATTGACCCCAAGGGTGAACATTTTATTACGGAGATTATTCTTTAGATATTTAATTTAGGATCCGTTTATTATTTATTCCCCTTTTGTGAACTCCGACGCATTTAAGGCTGATTTGTTGTAGGAAGAGTTCTAAGTTGGTTGCAGTTTCGTGGTGATTTCGAAATCCTCCCTTCAGACCTCATCCCTCCCCAAAATATTATTTTCTCATCCCTACAAGAAGTATTCAGTGAAAACGAAAGAATTTTTTTTTGTTGTGGTTACTGCACCATAAAGGTTAATGTAAACCATTTGTTTCGAAGGGCGTGTCTGAAAGCTCAAGAAAACAAATTGTTGAACACTGTAGACTGCAATAATAACCCGCTGTTTCACACAACGACATAAGGAGACGTGGGTTCTCCGTTGAAGATGAACGGCTCGTCATGGCTTTGAGTTGATTAAGGAGAAAACCTATTAATGTTGAGAAAACAGCACCAGAAATATATACATAAAATGGTTAAGATTGCGACCCAACAGTTACATAATGGGATAATTTCCTCCCCAACATAATCATAGTATTTACATATTTTTTAATCACATAATTAGCCATTTCATATGGGCATATATATTGTATACATGCATTTGGACGCCAACAAACGTGGAATCCGTTCGCTACGTATACATGTGCATATCGGTTCTCACCAAATCCATTAGATTACAGACAATGCAGAGTTAGGTAACCGGAGAAAAGATTTTTCAAATCAGTCATTGGAATGCATCGAATAGTGAACGCAAAATGACTTCATCAAAGTAATGAGAAGCGAGATAAATGACATGACAATTACAACTTAAAAATCCTATAGAAATAAAGAAGAAATGTCTTTATCAAAGGATCGACAAGGCTAGACGATCTACGATCTCTTTTCTCCTCGGAATTATATCGATAACATCTCTCTACCTCCGTTTATCATCAAACTACATCCCTTAATCATACCCTTCGAAATAAAGACATCGGACTCAAAATAATTGTGGATTATTAGTTAAGAGATCTTTAATTTCTGACTATTACTTGGCAAGCGAAGGTAAAATTGAACAAATTTCTTCTCTTTAAATGTTCCTACAAAACCCCGCCGAGAAAGGGGCAGTTCTATCTTTTTGCCAGAAGCTTAGTATTGTAAAGTTAAAATATTAATTTCTATAAATAAAAAAAGCCTGTCATAATTTATAGTAATTTAATCATTTAGTAGATAACTCATATTTTTAATGGTAATTTAATTCTTAGACCTTAAAATCAAACTTGCATTTATCCACTGCACAGAGGTAATCTTTGGTAATTTAACATTCATCTAAGCTTCTGATCAGGTAGCGTACATATATTTATTTACAATTATAGACGAAATTAGTCAAATTTAGTTTTAGTTAAAATATAATTGAGTAAATTGGTAATGCTATACTTGTGTAAAACTCAGTTTAGCTCAAGGGATTCATTTGTATATGTTAATTTCTAAGATGGAGGGAGAAATTCGATTTGGAGAAGGAAAAAGTGTATGAAAAAATTCATTAAAAAGGAAAGTAGAAAAATAATTGAAAAAAAGTAGAATATGGAGAAACCCCTACAAATGGGGGTCAGGATGAATCTACTAGGCACTAGTGTAGAACTTCTATGTAGAAGGAAAGTAAAGGGCAAGATAACAGTCATACAATGGGCCATACAAGAATTGGGGCATGGAGGGAACGCATCTACGAGTTTTGAACTGGAGTGGGTTGGGGGGAATACAAAGATAAAATGGTGAGAACAAATAAGTCATGTTAAATACCCCATTCCCCTGGAGTCAAGAAGGAAAGAGTGACATCCACGGCGTCGACCAGATAAGTCGACGAAAGCGGGTCGGCGACTAGCCTGCAAAGTCAGCCGCCGGCAATGAAAATAAACAAAAAACGGATTGTAAAGTAAGTACAAAGATGGGATAACAAATGCCGAAAGAAAAAAGTGCAGGTACTCTTTACCTAACTTGAGAATACTGGGGAGGGGGGGGGGCGGCGAGGACCGGTACCAGATGGGGGAAGGATCGAAATCTACGTAATTAATTGAGGGAATATTCAATCAATTTTAGTAGGAAATAGATGGTTGAGACAGGTAGAAGAAAAGCACTAATTACTTTTTGTCAATAATATTTTTTTAAAAGAATGTAAAATCATTTTTAATATAAAAATCATTAATCAACAAAATAGTTTAAATCATTAGTGACAAACTCTTCCATCCTTTAATTAAGCAGTGGATATTCTTCTTGAAGGATAAATTCGGTTTTGATGAAATATATGATTTAGCGTCTTTTACCACTTCCTTCATATCAGAGTAATTTTGCCATTCAGGTAATGTTGCGTTGAATTAAATAAAGAGTAATAAGATGGTACAAGTTTAGTGAATATGGAGGTAAGGAAGAACTTTTCAAGAGCTTTATTTAAAAGTTGCAATCATTGAAGATTTAGGTTTGCAGTAAGTGTTTGCTCATAGTTGTGGAATTAATACTGAATAAATCCTATTATATCCCACTAAATGCAAAGCTCAAACTTCTGATGTTGAATTTCACGTCAAAAAGTAGGAATGGATTTTTGTTTGCGACCAAGACATTTCTTTTTGCGATTTATACTGCACTAAAGAACCCACTTTTCATCTTCGGTAAAAGCTCTGCCTTGAAATGGGTCACAGGCCTTTCGAATTAAAGGAGATGAAGCAATCTTCTTATGTTGTTATTCATATATTTCATGTGGTCCACAGACACGATTTTTGTAGCTTAAAAAACGCCTAGGAATTAATATAGTTATTTTTAAATATCTTGTAACGAATTCTGGAAAATGTAAAAAGCTTTAAGAACCATTTCTTGGTTGTTTTCTAAAAACGACCTTAATTGTTGATAACAATAAAACCCACTAAAACCTTTTTGTTGTCTTCTAAAAACGACCTTAATTGTTGATAACAATAAAACCCACTAAAACCTTTTTGTTGTCTTCTAAAAACGACATTAATTCGTTCATAACAATAAAACCCACTAAAACCTTTTTGTTGTCTTCTAAAAACGACCTTAATTGTTGATAACAATAAAACCCACCAAAACCTTTTTGTTGTCTTCTAAAAACGACCTTAATTGTTAATAAAAAATAAAACTAGCCAAAATCTTTTCGTTGTCTCCAAAAAACGACTTTAATTTATTGATAACATAATAAAGCCCGTCAAATTTTGTTCCTCCCAAATAAAGGAAGTTAGGTAGTTCTCATGAAACCCGTGTTCATCTAAAGGATAATAATAACACTCAGAAATACCTACATTTTCTTTTTTCCACTCTTTTATTCTAAGTTTTTTTTATTCCTTTTTCTCTTTCCTTCACTCCAGTGACGCATTGCTAGACCAAATTATAAGGGAAAGATGGTGTTAAACACAATCTCCCTGCTTCTGGAATCTTCTAAAGGGTTTTCTTGAATGCTTCTCAATTAGAGAGATTAGCCTTCCATGCATGACAGGTTCAGGAAAATTACGTATTCTGCAGGACATTTGTGCTCCTATGTACCGAGCGCAAAATTTATCGTCCACCAAATTCACCGATTTCTTAGATAACCTATTTTCTAGGAGAGTTAGTTTCCTCTTTTATTTTTTATAATGATTAAAAATAATTTTTGTCTGTCTACACATTTATTACTGATTCGCACGGTCTAAAGCATATCTCAGTGAGAACCTTCAATGCTAACCTTGCGTTCAAAACGCCTACCCTTCCAACGACTAACCATACCAGATGTAGCGTAACTGCGTTCCTGGTTAGCATCGATATCTCTACCCGGATAAATCTTATTCATTATAAATATATGCCTAAAAGACCCATCGATCACTCAATCTTTGCTTTACTTCGTGTACAGGCGTTCTGTGAATTCATATGTCCTCAAAGAGCGTCATACCAAAGCACCTATTATTATTATGTTTCCAAGGATGACTTGGCTGTTGCCTAGACCGTTAGCACAGGAGAGTGGGGGAGGGCTATAAAATTCCCACAGCATGCAACGGCCTCCTTCCACTTTAACCAGCTCCCTTAGGATAGCCTCACAGAAAGGGTAACCCCACTTAATTGAGGTAACGTATTCGGATCCTACAGCGCAGGCTGTGAGATCAAAGTTCTCTCCTTACTGTCCCAAACGGTCAGAGAGAGTAAAGGTCACCTGGTCAATGGAGAGCAATGCAACACCAACATTCTCAGGACGAAGATGACGCCGCATCGTCTTAAAATAAGACTAAATAAGTCCGAAGGGGCTTAGGTGGCAATTAAGTTTTCACGCCCAAAATATGACTGAAATAATATATTAAAAAGTGTACCGTAATTACTCGTGTTGGAATTTTGATTATTCATTAATATTTTTAATTGGTACAATCTTAGGCAAAGAGAGGACGGCTGGAAACCCTTTATAAGATGAAGTAAAATTTAAAATGATCGTTGTTATACTACATATTTATGCTAATGGCTTTAATAGTTATTATTTATAGATGCTTCTTTTGACATTTCAACGCAGTGCTCTTGTCCATACCAAATATTAACCACTAATCTTAACTATTTATCTACACTACTTTTTAAAGCTTGTCCTTAGTAATATTCCTTCAGTAGTTCTTTTTACATTCCTTGTTTCGACTCTTTATCTATTTTCTCTTAATTTCCGAGGCCCTCAGAACATTAAAAGAGGCAAATTTAATTACTTGAATATTCTCATTTGTATGAGTCGTTATGTAAGACGAACACGAAGTGAAAAGAAGAGTCTATTTAGGATGGAGTGGAAGGAGTACACTCAAGTGTGATTGGTAGTGGCAGGGGCAAAGAAGGTATGGCAGTGCTTCTGAGTGAGAAATGTCAATACACAGTAGATGGGTATGAATGTATGAGCTCGAAAAGTATCCGAAACAAATTGACATTTGCAAAGATAAAATTATACATGGTTGTAGTATACGGAATGTGAGGTTGATTAGTGGATGAAATTGGTAATGGATATTGGTTGAAGGTTGTGAAAGAGATGAATGAGCATGTGTCAGGGCGAGAGATGTGTTAAGTGAAGGTTCAGGTATACCTTGAGAAATTGAAGTCAGGAAGAGGGTGTTAACTTTCTGTAATGGGGGAAGATTTGATACGAAAAACGAGTTCTTTCAACACTAAGGTGGGTATAAATACTCATGGATTGAGCAAAGATGATAGAGTGAATGTAAGCATATGATTGATCTGGTTCTGATGAGAAAGAATACGCTGAGGAAATTCATTTGATGTGAGGATGGGACTATCTAACCACATGATTGTACTGTATAAGGGTAATTTGTTGGATACAAAAACGCGACAAAAATGGAAGAAGAATACAAAGTAAAACGCATTTAAATTAGCGAGAAAGCTCGAGAGGAGGAGAATTTTGGTATGAAGAACATAAGGATAAAATAAATGTTTAACTAATCCCAGGAACTGGTAGTGAGTAGTGCAAGGGGTGTTTGTGGTTGTGCGAGAAGTGGATTCAGTTGAATTATTAATAATGGATTGGCGATGTGAAACGTAAGCATGGTAGGAAAGGAGTGATCTTCTTGTAAAGACTTAATAGTCCAGTTCATCATGAAATGAGAGATAGCGATGAATGAAGAAAAAAAGAACAGCATTTGAGTATGGTACTACTAGATCTCTCAGCAGCATTTGACATTGTTAACCACACTGTCCGTCATCACCGCCCCAAAGGTGCTGGGTGTCTATATAAATGTCCTTGATTGGTTCCACTGGTATCTTCTATCTCTTAATCAATTCTATATCTATTTTGGCCAAAGAAGGTGCGTTTTTGCGTTCCTAAATATCGTTTTGAATCTATCTATTTCATCTTGGTATTCTTATGTATTGTACTGCTCTATCATTTCATTTTTATGCTCAGATACAAAAATCTGTTATGATTGTTTTGCGGAATGTGCCTGGAAGTAAAGAAATAATACCTAGTGTAGAAGAATTATAACATAACTACACCCAGAGGGCCAAGCGTACATATATGTTAAAGTTCCTCGTCGGAGACAGCGAGAGAGACGTACCCAAAAGAGGAGGGGCGTGAGAACTTAGACGTCGGACTAACAGCCAAACTGCCGAAGCTTTGATCTCCCCGCCGAATAGGTAGTTGTTGGCGAGCTTCTGTACCCAGGTAACCACAAAAGGGCATTAAGCAGCTCTTTAAAGATCCAATTACCTACGAGGTCGAGAGGCTCACGGTTAAAGCACTACCAAAAGCGGTGCGAGATCAAAAAGAACCCCAAGGATTGTGACGGTCGTCGGTGCTTCTGATTAAGAAGTCGACCTGGGCTCCGCGATGCCACCCTTCCCTCACCCCTCGCACTCCCCTCCGCGGCCTCGCCCCGTCTCCCTAAAGTTGGGCGGGCACCGGACTATAAATAAGCCCGTAAGAAAAGAAAAGGATTATTCTGTGAGAGACGATAGAGGACTAGATCGAGGAGATCAGTCCTTCACCCAGTTTTCGAAATCGATTTCTAAATCTTAGAAGATTGTCACGATTTCGTATCGGTGCTATGCCGAGTTATCCTTCACAAACTTAGTAAGAAGTCTGGCTGGATCACAATTCCTAGTGCTAAACAGGAATTTTGGGAACAAAAGAAAAGAAAACCCGTTCATCCTCGAGTGATTTACAAATTGCAATCTCAGTAATTGAGAGAGAAGAAGCCCATAACCCAGTTGGGCAACCCCTCGAGGAAGACGAGGATACTAACCGACTTTAAGAGCTACCCAGAAGAGTACTCCTTGGAACAGAGAGCACAACACTTCTCTTCGTCTTTTAAATGTATAACCGGAGATAAAGTTATAAGAAGATTTTTGACATCGTATCTCCCCCCTCACACTTCTCGTGAAAAAACTCCAGTCGGCCACTGCAACTCAAAGAAGCCTGAAAAATCCAATATAGCGACATCCGTCAACCCCTGATCTTTTTAAGGTCATGTATTTCCGAGTAACAATTTCTATTTGTTTTGATTGAGTGGGAATTTTAATACTGTACCCAAGCTAACTAAAGGAGAGAAAATATTTAGTGACTCCTGTCTTATTGCTAGTTAATATTAGTGGCACGAAAATTGTGGCTAAACGCTATATTAAAAGGTCTCCATAAATTAACTAACTAGCAATTGATTTATTTACGTGGGGCTTACTTTGCGTTGATCATGAATCTCGTCTGGAATAGTCCCATGCTCAATTCGTGTAAACTATGTTAAACTTATATATGTTATTGTAAATACTTTGAGTTAATGGATAAATTAAAAGAAAATATTTTTGGTTAATTCTTGGTGTTTCACTAGATCCTTACGTGTTTGACTCCCTCTTTCCTTAAAACGGATTAAACGCTGTGGCACTCTCATATACACATTAGTTAATAAGACCACTCAACCAAAAGAGGAATGGTTTCCCTTCCTAAGTAGAAGTATCAGACTGGCGCTCTAAAGTCCATAAATATATAATTCTCTGACAGAGAAGAATAAGGACCCAACAATACTTCGACACCTAGGGAGTGGAATAATGCTGAATTGTGTAAGGAAAAATAAGAGAAAAGATAATACAAGAACTACTGAGGAATAATTCTGGTTTGTGTTATTGGGAACGTGTCTGAATAACTGAATAACAGGATATAATAGAGTATAAGCGAAGTGAGTTTAAAGTCATTGAGAAAGCAAGGGATAAGAGGTGCATTTAAGGCAGAGGTGGGCAAACTGCGGCACGTGAAGGCTTTTCATGTGGCCCGCGTTTCATTTCAGACTTCGACAAAATATTGAAAATAAATTATTGAACATTCTGTCAATATCTCATCTCATTACTTTTGGATGTAAACGCTATGGTAATACTTAAGACTCGAGGCGCACGGTAGATGGCGCTGTTAGTCGGCTACAATTTTGGGCTACAGCATATCTCTTATGACGTCAGACAATAGTGTCAGATGTGACAATCACTGCGTTATATTTTTTTTGTTGTTTTGGGGATTTGTAACTTTTAGTCTATTATTTACTAAATATCTGCGCTCTGCTCGTTTATAGTTTTTTCTAAGTTAGGTAAGGTTTCTTGATGTCTTTTATTGTTTTTTGTTTTGTTTTCGTATTTTTTGTTTACTGCGAACGATAACAGCTTCTTACTGGCAACATCGTAGCTTATAAATAGGACCCGTTTTGCAAATGTTTTTCTTTCGTTATTGTGTTTTCGTGCTCCCCATGTGCTTCTTTGTTATTCGAATTCGGCTTTACTTTGTATGATCGCGAAAAACTTTTAGATTATTTAGAGGCGCAAAAACTGATCAAGAAACCTATAAAAGTAAGAATTGTTTGTTATTAGGTTAGGTTTTTCTGCCAGTAAAAAGCTGTTGGGGAGAAAAACCCCGCAGTAAATTCAAGGGGACTGCCCGTGAGGGAGATATCACTGCAGGGGGACCACCCTGCGATGATCCTGAGTTTCAATCAATTGGGGGGGTCTGGGGGGCGCAGCCCCCTAGTATATACTCAAATACAAAAAAATATTACGCAGATATTGTTCACATCTGACGCTACCGTCTGACGTCATAAGAGATATGCTGTAGCCCAAAGTTGTAGCCGACTAACAGCGCCATCTACCGTGCGCCCCAAATCTGAAGTGTTACCAACGCTATATTCTCGAATCAGTTATTTTCAAATATATTTCATTCGTAGGTAAAATGTTCTTTGTAAAACAATACGATACTTTATAAATACATTTTCTCATTACCCTTATTTAAGCGCTCTCTTTCGGTCGCGGAAGTTAAGCTACGTTGACAATGGTTAGTACTTGGATAGGAGAAGCCTGGTCCTTGAGTAATGATCACATGATGTATAAGTGTAAATCGGGATTCGGATTCCACGTTAAGCTGTAGGTCCCCACCCTGATATAAGTCTGGAAACAATTTAAAAGGGGTGGCAAAACCCTGTCAAAAATTATCCTTAGTTATTAATGTGTAGCTCTGTCTATGACTATGTAGGATATGCGAACAAATGTATAAGGGTAATTGTAATTAACTTATATGTATTCGAAATATGCATTTGTTTTTAAGTGGGGTCCGAAAAGCTTTACATAAGCTTCAATGTGCTTAAAATTATTGCCCATCCTTGATTTAAGGTACATAGCTCTTTTTTGATCTGATAAAGACGTATAAATGCCTTGAAGGGAGAGCGCATTATGACAAGATTTGAGAATGCATCGATCTGGTGGCAAATGTTGGAAGGTGAAAAAAGTTTGTGATGAAAGTAAGTCGTGAGTTCGGAAGAAAGATAGGGTCAGATTAATGTGCTTATTATACATTGTTTGAAGCGAGAGGGTGTAATGTAGTCTTGGCTGTTTAATATACGTATGGATGGCGGGCTGTAATAAAAATGAGAGGAAATTATAGATAGATGTGCGAGATTGAAGAGCAATGGCGAAGAATTGATGCTAAATATGTTGGTGTAGGTGTATGATCGCATGCTAGTGTCTCATAACACTAGCCAACAAATTTAAACTTTGTCTCTGCTACTAGAGTAAATTTTGTTGTAACTAACTTTGGTGCGCTGATTCAAAATCTGTGCTCAAATTTGCCCTAGCACGTAATATTCCTGAGTTATGCAACTAGGCTATATGGCTCACTTTGTCACCTTGGATGAAATAATGATATAATTATTGCGAGTTTGAGAAGAATGAGACGTTTCTGGGCAAAGGTTTGGAATCGAGGCACCCTATTTGGCATTGTGTACGTCCTTTTGCAGACCCAGGCAAGATATGTATTGCATATAAAAGAGGTAGTACTCATCTAACTATAAATTTCTTCAAAAATGTTCGAGACTCTTGCTCTCTTGCTTGTACGTGGATATAAGATCCTCCCATTGTAAGAACCAGCAGTAGTCACCCATCATGTTTTCGTTGAAGCGGCTTTGATACCTGCTTTCCATTATTGCGATATCTCGGTGGAACCTTTCCCCATGTTCCTCACTAATATCACCAATATTAGATGGAAAGAAATCGAGATGCGAATGCAAGAAATGCATCTTAAGAGACATCCGACACTCCATTCGTTAATAGGCCTTTAGCATGTTGTCCACTAGTTCTTCATAGTTTTCAGCCCTATAATTACCAAGGAAGTTCTGCATTACATGGACAAATGAATCCCATGCTACCAACTCAAGTGGAGTTAGTTTATTTCTGAACTCCTTGTCACGTATCAATTCTCTGATCGCCGGCCCTACAAAAATGCCAGCTTATCTTTGCACCAAATTTTTCTTTGAGATACTGCAATCCATCAAAATCATGGGCCATTACTTTAAAAAAATTCGTGATAAGGCCAAGTTTGATATGAAGTGGTGGAAGGTAGATCTTATGGGGATGTACCAAAGACATGTGCTTCACATTGTATCGGCCGACTATGTGTCCTTCTCTCTCGGCCACGTTTTGACAATATAATGATTCCTGTCATCACGGCTGTTCCATAGGCATAAGAAGCACATATTCTTTGTATATCCTAGCTGCAGTCCAAAAAGTAAAGAAATTACCTTTAGATCACCACAGATATTCCACTTATAATGTGAGTAATGAACACCTTCCAAAATAAATTTCATTGAGTCATATGTCTCTATCATCCCAACAATAAGTGCGACAGGAAATGAAGGTATTTTGTTACCATTGTGTAACAACACAGCTTTGAGGCTAGCAGTGCTTGCATCGATGAATTTTTTCCATTCATTAAGTAAATGCTCTTTTCCTAGCTGATTAATGAGGCCATTAACATCAGTACAGAAACAAGCACTATCTTTTTATATATAAGACAGCTAAGGCCTCATGGCGTTTACGGAAAGTAGATATTTTTTCACCGTCCTCTAAAAGATTCAATTGCTGTAGTCTGGAGCCCAATAGTTCTGCGTTCTCATTTGGCAATGACGAATCCCTCACCAAATCATTCAATCTTTCTTGATTTATCAACTGGATCTTCTCTTCCTTCGAATCATACTCATACATTTCATCGTCATTGTTATCTTCCTCTTCAGGCTATGAATTATCTTCTTTAACTGCACTAGCTGATGGAGTAACTGGGATTGGCATTTCCATATTATAGGGGACTGGTTTTATAGCTGACTTACAATCTGGATATACAATTTTTGACTTGTTCTTATTTGAGAATCCCGCAATATTTGTCATACAAAAGTAGCAATCAAAACATGATTTGTTGGCTCACGCCACAGCATTGGTATAGCAAAAGGCATACCCTTCCGTTTGCTATTTAACCTCTGTGTGAGCAAACTTTACAACCAAAATAACAATTGTACGCAGTTTTCACTCTTTTAACTAATTTTTTCCGATGGTTTCTTGGAGTATGACAAAAGTTGTCTGGGCTATTTATACATTCTCGCCGATTCGTGTTTTCAACTTAGTTTCTATATATCCTGTTATATACTTTTGTAGAATCTTATTTTATTTACAAATTAATTGAGAGATGAATCTGAAAGAAAAATGCAATTAATCACTGTATGTAAATACCGTTTCAACACCACTACTATAATGGCTAAATTTGACAGCGTGATAAACCAGGAGTGTAAGGCAGGAACCAAACACACACAACACATCCTCCCACTACGGTGGCCGAAGCAACACTGCCCATATGTTTGACTAAAGAGTATATGTTTATCTCAGGAACCTTACGTGCTAGAACAATTCTGATTACAGGTTCGGAATCAGCATACTCGATTTAGTATAATCACCAGCTATTATTAGCCAAGTAGCAAAATCACTGTTGACTAGTGTATGGTGAGTAAGATTTGGAAATGATGATGGCACGTTGTTGTTGTTGTCGTTGTTTGTACCTCCGCGAGAGCTGATGACATCTCTGCTCCCTCCGATCACTTGGGAGATTTAGGGATAAACCTTTGGTTCTATAGCCTGGGTTGTAATTTTCCCAACGTTACCACAATTAAGTGGGACAGCGCTTTAGGTGAGGCTGTCTCTAGGGACCAAGGTAGGGTGGAGGGAGGCTGTTGCATGCTGGGGGAAATGTATAACCCCCCTGTACTAGCAGTCCATGCAACAACTAGGAAATGGTTGTATAAACTCAATGATTGCATCCATGTGTTGTGGTATAAACACAAAGATTGCACCCAGGAGGGGTGGTATAAACATAAAGATTGCATCCAGGTGGGGTGGTATAAACACAATGATTGCATCCAGGTGGGGTGTTATAATCTCAATGATTGCATACAGGTTGGGTGTTATAAAGTCAATGATTGAATCCAGGTGTGGTGGTTTAAAAATAATGATTGCATCCAGGTGGGGTGGTATAAACATAATGATTGCATCCAGGTGGGGTGGTATAAACATAATGATTGTATCCAGGTCGGGTGGGATAAACTCATTGATTGCATCCAGGTGGCATAAACTCAATTATTGACTCCTGGTGGGGTGGTATAAACTCCTTGATTGCATCCACGTGGAGTGGTATAGACTCTATTATTGCATCCACTAGGATGTTATAAATTCAATTTTTGCATCCAAACACAATCAGTGCATCCAGGTGGGTTGGTATAAACTCATTAATTACATCCATGTGACGTGAATTAAACTTAATGATTACATCCAGGTGAGGTGGTATAAACTAAATGATTGCATCCAGGTGATGTGGTATAAACTCAATGATTGCATCCAGGTGAGGTGGTATAAACTCAATGATTGCATCTAGGTGATGTGGTATAAACTCATGATTGCATCCAGGTGAGGTGGTATAAACTCAATGATTGTATCCAGGTAAGGTGGTATAAACTCAATGATTGCATCCAGGTGATGTGGTATAAACTCAATGATTGTATCCAGGTGAGGTGGTATAAACTCAATGATTTTATCCATGTTGGGTGGTATAAACTCAATGCTTACATCCAATTGGGGTTTTCTAAACTCAATTATTGCATCCATGTGTGGTGGTACAAACACAAAGATTGCATCCATGTGTGGTGGTATAAACTCAATGCTTGCATCCATGTGGTGTGGTATAAACTCAATTATTACATTCAGGTGGGGTGGTTTAAACCTAATGATTGTACCCATGTATGGTGATATAAACTCAATACTTGCATCCATGTGCTGTGTTATAAACTCAATGGCTGCATCCATGTGGTGTGGTATAAACTCAATCCTTGCCACCATGCTGTGCGGTATAAACTCAATGCTTGTATCCATGTAGTGTGGTATAAACTCAATGATTGCATCCATGTGGTGTGGTATTATCTTAATGATTGTATCCATGTGGAATGGTATAAACTCAATGATTGCATCCATTTGGAGTGGTATAAACACAATGATTGCATCCAGGTGGGGTGGTCGTGTCATATCCATTTGGATATGACTTCATCACTCTACATCCCTTTTTTTATTGCCCTGCAGGGTGGCTTTAGTTCAAAAATCACATTCTGTTCTGCTTGGCGCGATTGATGATTTTGAGAGGGTGTGTGTTAGGGAAGTGATGGCATAAGCAATTAAGGTAAGTGCTTATTGGTTAAAATTGGGCACTATCAGTTATTAGAGCCTTTTCTGCAGTTTCTGAAGTCATTTGATGAATTACGTATATCTGGTGGGTCGTAAAAGCGCTTGGTAATGCTAAAGAAGATTGTAGCAAGATTTTGAATGGTAGAACAAAATCAAGTGTAACCAGAACCTTATTAATTGCTATTCGAGTGCAAAAAGTTTCAGGAAGTTGCTTGAGAATATGCTAGTATTACCCTTAACTTATGGAAGAGAGATTATAATATGGAAAAAGTGGGAAGTTTTGAGATTGAGAACAGTGCTAGTGTATAATTTGAGATGGATGTTGGGATGATAAGGGTAGATAGAAGAAATAACGAAATGGTATAATTAGATATCATGAGCATGTGCGTATGAGATTGTGACTGTTAAATGTTTTAAATGGTTATAAGCGTGTAGGAAGAATTGCTAAAAATAGAATTGTAAGAAGAATATTCGATAGTGCTTATCTGGTTGTGAGAAGAGTTGGAAAATCGCGTGTGTTGGATTAATTTTGTTTAAGATTGTTTGAGAGATAACAGGCTGACCGAGGGACAAATTGATGATATGGTGTTTATGGGTGGAGTTGGTTGTGAGTGGGATATACTTGAGGTCCTCTCTTCGAGTATGAACCATAGTTGGAAGAAACTCTATTGCTCGTAGGGTCCCAACGCCATGAAATGCCAATGGCGTGGAAAATGGTGTGGCCTCGTACGTGATTGATCAAATATGAGTGTGGACGGTATATTTTGTTTGGTATTGATACGCATTGACCTTATCTTGAGGTAAAACAATCGTAACTGAAGGTTAAGAGAAGCTTCTTATTCAAATATATACACCGCGTATCAGCTCTAAAGCTGCTTTCCTGAAAAATGAGCCCTGGTTCATTGCGCAAAGCTTGGAATCTCTTCATTTATTTTCATTTATTACGCGTCTGAGGGTGTAGCTATTTCTTTCGAAATCGTCCCACGGTTTCATCTCTTTTTTCATACATTAAATAAATTTTATGTAATCAAAAAGAAATGGCCTTTATATTCATCAGTCTAATGACCCTTCAAAAAGAGTATTACTTCCACGAGAGACTTGTTACATTTAATGCCTAACGTTACCTATTCCAACCGTGGCACTTTTATGCTTTGAGCTCTTTTTCACTTTCATTACATATCTTGATGTCAGGGGTAGATTCTACATCGAGATACATGTATTGTATTACTTTCATGACATTCAGTTACATATTTTGATACTAATTGCTCTTCTTAACGCTAGATATTTAACTATACCCCATTGGATCTCGTAAATAAGAGTATTTCTAACTTCCTGCTTAGTGTAATTGAGAGGTATTTGAACCTCGTGTCAACTTGTTCCTTTTCACTTAGTTTTTTTGGATGAGAAATATTTACATTGTTACTTGTAGGATAGAGGCATAAATGTAAGGTATTTCTGAACTCTTAGTCTATAATTTGACCGCGTGTGCCATCCATCACGCAAGAACTATGGGCTTCATTACATTATCTAACCCGCGAATAAGGTTATCTCTGCAAGCGACGAATGAGCGTATTCTTATTTTACGAAAAAGATCGTGGAGGTCTCGTGGCCAAAGTTATTGCATACTTTCACGCTAGTAATTCCGTTGCCGCTCATAATAGCATCAGCTGAAACAGATTTAATTAGAATATCTTTCGATTTCAGACCGAGACAATATCCAATAATTTCTGTTACGGTACATGTAATTCTCGAGAGATAATTAATGGTATACTGGGCCGTTTTATGAGAGCTCTTTTTTGGTAACCATCCAACCATACAGAGGGTAAAGGGTGTGGAATAATAAAGCTCTATACGGAATAACACCTTTTTATTGCGTGCAATATATAGTGAACAAAAGAAGAGAAATCGATTTAGAGAAGATTATTTGCCCTTGATTTCAACCCAATTTGCTTGAATGAAATCCATCCAGGGATTGATTGCATTGTGCTTTTCACTGAAATGCCGGGGGTAGGGGGGATTTGGGATTGGAAAAATTACAATATAATTAATTGTAATTTTTACTTAAGAAGACAATTTTGTGTAATACAACATAGACATGTTCACTTGGTAGAGAACAATCGAACGAGAGGGCGTGGCAGATAGATGAGGGAAAAAGTTGGGAGAATAGAAAGAGCAGGGTTGATGGCATCAGCCCAAAATACTGGTGTGCATTGGGCGTAAAATAAACTTGTTAGAGCAGGTTCGTAAACGAGTACAAGAACTTTAAAAGAAAACTTGAACCCGTCTATTGGAGGAGATGAGTCTATTAAATAAGTCCTCTCTTATCTAGCAGTTCTGGTGATCCATTTCCTCAATGAGTGAAATGGCCACGTTAGATTATGCTCAATTTTCTTTTAGATAATTCCAACAGATCTGTAAAAGAATTCCTGATTCTAAAATTTTAGACTTAAAAATTTCATGCAAAGAATCAAATTAGATCTTTTCCCGGTGGTAATTTTCCAGACGATATTTTCACCATCTCCCTCGTGCCTCCTCGAGGCGTTGTCCATCGTTTTGCGGCACTATCTCTGTTCATGTTTCCAATAGGACTTATTCATCTATGTGCAACTTTCTTATAAAACTTACTCCTCTATGTGTAGGTATCTGATGAAACATATTCATCTCAATGTACGTTTATTGTGAACATTATTCATCTATGTGCACATTTCTTATGAAAATTACTCATCTATGTGCATGTTTCTTGTAAAAATGATTCCTCTCTGTGCACATTTATTATGAAACTTATTCACCCATGTGCACATTTCTTATGAAACATACTCATCTCTGTACACGTTTCTTATGAAACCTACTCATCTATATGCACGTTTCTTACGAAACTTACTCTCATTTCTGTGAACGTATCTTATGAAACTTACTCATCTCTGTGACGTTTCTTATGAAACCTCCTCATCTCAGTGCACGTTTCTTATTAAAATTATTCATCTATGTGCACGTTTCTTATAAAACTTATTAGATTAATGTTTTATATAGCAATATATCGCGTTACATATCGTTCAGTCCGATCTCTTGAATTCGCGTAATTCATCTTTGTATATAGTAGTGTACATAACGCAGACATTAAGGTGTAACTCTTAAAGGCTCTA
This sequence comes from Ceratothoa steindachneri, assembly GCA_963969495.1. NCBI lineage: Eukaryota > Metazoa > Arthropoda > Malacostraca > Isopoda > Cymothoidae > Ceratothoa > Ceratothoa steindachneri. Next base: position 155,725,905 of record OZ018323.1, on the reverse strand, counting down.
TTTGTCCGGCCTTCTTTAGACTTTGCCCGCACTTGAACTCGAACTTAATTTATGTCATAACTTAGAACTTAAAACTGAATTAAAGAACTTTTGTAAAGTGCAATAAGATCTAGTTAAATAATAACTCTATTTTTGCTTTGGTGACTTCAATATCCTGACGTTCCTCAATCTCCCTGCTTCAAGGCCTTATTAATCGGGAAAACAGCCGTTGCGGATTCTCCTCGCTAATCGCGATTCCTCGCGATTACATAACTCCCGAAATACCGGTTTCTACCCTGATGTGGTCTATCCTCATCCTCCGGGCTATTTGACCCCGTCGCTAGAGTAAGACCGCCCCCCAGCTTAGGGCATCCAATAGCAATCAACAAATAACTCTCGTGGGAAATAAGGAAGGGCAACGCAAACCAACGATGTATCTGTATCAACCGGAGTCCTTGCCAAAAGACTCCGCGCTAACTCGGTAATCTATCACCAGTACTGGCAACCAGCGTCCCCCTTCCAAGGCTCTTGGGTTGGCCTCACGATTACCTTCAAGGTTCCCCCGTAATTAGGGAGGGCCTTCAAGAGCCCCCCCTCCATAACTAGCGACCTTACATTAAGAACCGTCCCTTTTTAGCAACTAGTGCCGTTGTTTCACCAAACAAAACAAGAAGCGGCAGAACATTGAAGAATTTGAGGAAACACAAGGAAGAGGAAAGAGAATAGAAGTCAACCAGTCGAGGCTAGGTGAGGCAGAGTCAGTAAGTGCCGTGACGATAAAAGCTCCAGTATTCAACGACGCTGCAGTGACGGGTTGGTGTAGGATTATAGAGGCTCATTTCTAAAATTCAAAAATCACCAATGAGGTAACAAAATATTACCAAATATTGGCCTCATTACCCCCTGAAACAGTGAACCACCTGCCTGCAGACATTTTCGAAGATGAAAACTACGAGAAATTGAAAGCTGAAGTCTATTCGAGAAGACTAAGCCAGAATTATTCGAAAAAAATAACAGCTTCATCGACTTTCACTGGCCGTTCTTGGCGAAATTCGGAGGAACTTAGGCGCACAGTCTTGCATCATCGAGTAGGTGAGGAACTTGCAAGGCAGAAATTTATTCAATCATTGCCTCCCACCATTGCACCGATAATTGCCACTCAAAAAGACCTTTCGTTAACCCAAATCGGTAAACTCGCGGACGAATTAATAATTTTTAACAAAGAACAATGCGCTAATGTGAATAGTGCTGAAAATGAGTGCGGTCCGACGGTAATGCGCGTGAAACAATTTGGAGTGCGGCGTGGTGTGCTAATCAAAGTCATGGTGGCAAATTAAACCTCACCCCAGTGAACGTGCGTCCTTTTAGGAAGGACCAGAGGCTAATAGTGTGTCGTGCACATCTCTATTACGGCGATACTGCAAAGTAGTATAAGTAGTGGTGCAAATGGCCAAAGAAAAAGGAGGATCTACAAATTCAGCCCTCATCTAGACCATCGTCGCCGGAAAACTAAGGAGGCTTGTCTTAGTCACTGCGGCAGCGGGTATGCCGGCCGTTTTCAAATTAGCCGCAAAAATCAACAACAAGAGGTACGAATTCCTGATTGACACGGGGGCGAGTGTTTCAATCATCCCAGCCAGCAATGCTAATAATAGCAACATCAAAGAAAGTTGCATAAATCTTTTAAACGCAAACGGCGGGAATATTAAAATCCACGGGGAAATGAGTGAGGATTTGGCCATTCCAAGTTTAAGAAGCTCATTTCGATGGTCTTTCGTTGTAGCAGACATCACCGCACCCATCCTGGGAATGGATTTAATGAAGCACTTCGATCTAATCGTAGATTGCGCCCGGAATAAGTTGCTGGATCGAAACATCAAGCTCGCTTCAGTGGTTTTTATTGGGGCTAACCCATTGTTTTCGATGGTTCATGTTGACATAAACACACCACTTTTCATAGTCAGTGATGATGCGGTGAAGAAATCTGTCCTTATATCCACGAGTAGCCTTGTGACGAGCAAGCAAACCTGCGGAAATCGTGGAGCGTTGAAGTTTGTGACTTTCGCTCAAAGCGTGCGGAACCCATGCACCGAATTTTTTAACTTTCCCCATCGAATAAAGGCGATTCACTACAGGTTTTTAATCTCACCCCAATTGTACAGCCAATTCTCTAGTCGATTGACGAGGATTTTAATGAAGAAGGTCGTTCAATCGATCTTCATTGAACTTAATGGGGCCACCAGAACGTTCTTCGTCATTAAGATTGAAAGACCGTTTTTGAAACGTGAAAACCACCATTGAGCTGACCTTTGTGATAAAGCATTTTCTCCGTACACAACACAAATATCGCGACTAGCTTTGGCGGCGTTTGCATTGTTTTCGTCTCGATTGAAAATGAATAACAACAATTGTCGAAAATGCGCCTTTATTTCAACTTGACCGTCCATTTTGAAGGTACAGAACAAAAATTAAATTAACACAACTTTTAAATAAACCGCAATCACTTATTACTCAATTTCAAGACGTAGCATAAGCAAAAGCCTAATAGTCTACGCTGTTAAGAGACGTAGCCTAACCTTTGCAAATTTTGCTCTCATTATTTATTATTGTTTCTTAATATGTGCACAAATAACGTCAACAAAACTTAAATCAACACAAGTAAAAAAAAACGCAAGAACTTATTCCTCAACCTAATAATTACATAAATGAGGGGTGCTCAAAACTTGCAGCCCTACTTATGAATTCTAAAGTTATTTTTTTTATCACCATCATAATCATCATCATCACTAACTCTATAATTTAAGTAGGGGATTTTTTGAGTATTTGAATAATAATTTCATCTAAGTTTAGTTATGACGTGTTTTTTTTAATCAAAGTTATTTCTAATAATTCTTTTATAATATCCAAAAACAAAATGGTGACGTTCAGAAATAAATATAGCGTATCTATATTTTGTGATTTTTCTAAAGCCCAAAGAATTACAAATGGTGAAGTTCAGAAAATATATTTTTATATATCTTCTATAACTATATTTTAGCAACGTGATATTTTGAAAGGGGCCAAATTTAGTTTAGAGTTCCTTTTTTAAATTATTATAATTGGCGAAGTTCAGAAAATTTATAAAAATTTATCCATGTCTGCTTTTTTTTAGATTTTAAATTTTAATCTTACTAGTGAAGCGCAAGCTTCCCTTGTAGGGGTGAGTGGCGAAGCCATTGCCTGGTATTAATATGACCTTAGTTCTACTTGGTTAGCTAATTAAAAGTTTTGATTTATTTGTGTCATCTTGGGAATTAAATGACTATTATTATAAAATTAATTATATCTACTTCACTTTTTTGTTATTTAACTGTTTGAAACCTATTCGTCAGTTTGCTGAAGATTACGCGGCCTTCAGTATTACCATCCTACCAGTGGAATTTGACCTACAATTGCTTCTAAAATTAGGACAAGACTGGCTGACATTCACACATTTGAATTTGAACACCTAAATTAAAAATAGCAGAGTTATTGCCATCTCAATTCTAAACTCTGGTGACGTTCTGAGATGTCGATGTGAGAAACTACCCATCAGGCAATCTTTCAAAGGTTATTTATCCTAAAGTGCTTGAAAAGTGGGAACGAGGGAACAGTTCTTTTCTAGCCCCGTTGTAAATTCAAGAGTCACAATCTTAAATAGATCCAAAAACATCCCTTGGGAAACGAGAGTTACAGGCCTAAGACACTTTCATTACAAAACTAGACAACCTCTTGATATACTCAGACGTAAGTGTAAAATTGTTTCTTGCTGTGAATTTGGCTGCCTGGTTGCAAAAACGAAACTCAAATTAATTAAAATCCCATATGGAGATGAAGATGTCTCTGAAGGAACTTGCTTTCATTAAAGGTTAGAGGGAAATGATTACTGCTTTTGGACCACATAAGGTGTGCTTTCGAGATTAACTTTAGTAAAATAGACAATCAATAAGTAAAAAGACAATAAGTAGAAGGAAGAAGAGTTGCTTACTATAAGTAGGCCAATGTTTCAATGCTATCAAGTGAAATAATTTTTATTCTTTCCTGAAGAAAATGAAGAAAAAATTGCTGATGTTCAAGATGGAAAGGATTGAATTTATGAAATGACATTAAAAATACAAAATACATCTTCAAATACTATTAAAAAGCAGCCCGGGAATTATTTTTTTTGGCTATAACATCATAACTAATCGGCTGATTCTAACGAAGTTTGAAAATCTTGTATTGTTTTACATTCTCTTTCAAATATTATTATTGCCAAAGTCCTCCCAAGGTTAGCCGGGGAATTAATTTGTTTTGATAATAACATCCTAACTATTCGACAGATTCTAACAAAATTTGAAACCCTTAAAGTGTTTACATTCTATTTCAAATCATAGAATGGCCAAGGTCCTCCCAGGTTACTCAAGAAATTATTGAAAGTTTTGAAGTTAGTAAGGTCCTAAATCAGAATAAGTGATGGCACGCGACTTTTAGGTCAGCAGACCTTGTTTGCTTTATTTTCTATACTTTTGATAAAGGGCTTGTATTTTTGCTCTTCTATGCAGATCCCGTTTCGTTTATTAACTCTGCCTTTCTTGTATTAATCATTAAATAAATTGCTATATTTTAGATACTATGAATCTTTAATAGGTTGTTTTTGAAAATAGTGCACATTGCTCTAGTAGGGTATACTAATGCCGATTGAATTATTACTTGGTATATATATTATTTTGTCCCTAGTGATCAGTGTTCTTCTTTCTTCAGAGTAGCTGTAACTCAATCTCTCCTTTGTGTACTCTTTCCGTTAAATGTTTCCTGTAATTGGTTTTCATTATTGTCAATCCCAGCACCTTGCACTCGTTATGAGACCTGTATCTAAATTTTTCATGTTTCTGCTCTCATTCTTGGTTGCATTGGTTCATTTCTATTTGTGCGCCACTAAATAAGTTACCACATCTGTGAATTAAATATTGAGGAGCCCTAGTTTCTCTGGGTGGAGGGATATATATATATATATATATATATATATATATATATATATATATATATATATATATATTATATATATATATATATATATATATATATATATATATATATATATATATATATATATATCAAATATAAATAATGCGGGGCTCAAACATCCACTTTGCGGTAGTCCAGCTTTTAGTTTAAAGTTTCTTGCTCGGTGGTTGCTTACCAAATCGCAGAGGAGCTGTTCTATCCTATTCTCAATTCCCAATCTGATATTATACATTGGATTTCCTCTTGACAAACTTTGTCGAAAGCTTTGGATACGTCTCCACAAATTATGTATATAGTTACCTTTTTTTCTTTGGCTTTGGCTATTTTTCAATGATAATGTTGAACGCCATCCCATTTCTTCTATTTTTCGAAATCCGAATTGAAAGAAGTTTAAAAGGTTGTTTTTCTTTAGGTATTTGCTTAGTCTTCTGTTGATTATCTTCTCGTATACTTTTCCATTGAACGCAAGTGTGGATATAGGCCTGATGTTTTCTACTTGCGTGGGAGATTTTCGTGGTTTAGGCAGAAATATCATGTTGGCCATCTTCACTTCTTCGGGTATCCTGTATACAACATTCCTTCAATACGTTTTTTAACACCTCAGGCGAGATATATGAGGCGTCTACATATCTTTTTCCAGTAAGCCTAGATTTTCAAGGGCCTTTTTCTTTGAAGCTTAGGAACATCAATTCTTTCGTTGCTCTCTCTTCTCTTTCCATACAGTTTTTGTTGGGGAGGGGGTGTTTTTCTATTTCTTGATTTAGCCTGTTTGTATTTCATATTTTTAATTTTTTCTTTTGCTTATCTTAAAAATTCTTTTTGAATGAGTTCGAAATTTTTGCTCAATTTCCATTTCATCTTCCACATAGTTTCCTCTCGTATTTTTGTTTTGTAATTTTTCTTTTGAAGGTTTGTCTTTCATCGGATTAAACATTGTGCAAAATTCATTTAGTTTTGATTCTTCATCTATTTACTTAATGTTTTGCCTCATTTAAAATTTCTGTTAATCACTGATAAAATTTACTTGGTATTGCATTTTCATCTTCTCTTTCCATTGCTTCGCGAATTGTCGGCAATTCTTCATCGATCTCCTTGAGTGTTGCTTGGTTTAGTTAGGTAAGGGAAAGGGACGCCAAGAAGAATACCCCCTTCATTTGTTTCTTGAATTCCTTCCCTCTCTATGTCTCCTAAGTATAACTCCACGTGAAGTAAGCTCTATATCCAAAGAGAAAAATGAAAGAAGAAAGAATTTGAATATCCGCCAGCACCTCACAGGTGTAGTTAAGTAAGTTGGGCGCTAAAAGCTTTCACCTCGCCGATGAAACTCTAATCTCCGAGATTGGGAAAATGATAGCCAAAAGTATGCCACCCACATCGTTGGAGACGATTAAGACCTGTGTCGGGCGACAAAAGCTAATCCCTCTAGGCGCTGGAAGCCGCTCTCAGACCTCTGTGCCTTCCAGCGATTAGGTATCAAAAAAATGGCCGTCATATAAATACCCTGTTTTTTTCGAAGAAAGGCAGATTAAGTTTGAGATATCATCGCCTTCGGTTCAAATCGTGTGTCTGTTTCCCCAAGTCCCTGGCATTCGCGTATACCATCGAGGTTGGATCTCGTAATTGTTCCGTCCCCGAAGGACTGGCCGGTATTCCTCTCGTCTCATCTAGACTCACTCCCCTCAAAGCAAATTTGGCGCCAAAAAATGATGTTTAGTTTTATGTTGGGGCTTAAAGCGCTGAGGACTTTTCAGTGGCATTAACCCACGCCCACCCTACTCTATGGGAGATGGGTTACTGTTGTAGTTTTGAAATCAAAGTCTTTCTTTAAGGTTCACCTGCCTAGTATATGTTCTCTTATCGTTAGGGATTCTATTTTTATATGAACCTTCTGTTTTTACCATTGTGTAATTAATCTGATATAATGGAAATCAAATTTGTTTTTTTCCCTCCCCCCATTGATCTCTACTCCCGTTTTCTGGGGCTCGAATTGAAGTTATCTTAGGGTCTTTGCTGGTCTACCAAACTGTAATTCTATAGTATGAGGAGTGAAAAGAGGGTGGCCTATAATCCGGTTTGAACTGAGTCCTTTTAGGCTTAGGGGTAGCCGAGTGGCTTAAGCCTCCATCCACTGAGCTCACCGACTAGACAGTAGTTCGAATTGCGGTCATCGTTACGACGCGCTTTCCTTTCCCCCTCTAATTCTCTTTTACGACTACAGCTTTGCCAGACTAAACAAAATGCGGTTGCCAATCCAAAAATGCCTCGGGCAATTCCAAATGTGGCAGTCAATCCAAAATGCGACTTTCATTAAAAAAATGAGGATATCAATTTCCCTAAATACACGGGCAATCCCAAATATATGATGAATCCAAAATATAACTGTCAATCCAAAATGCGGTAACACTCTAAAATCCGACGGACAATCCCAGAAAAATGCGCTATCAATCCGCTCCCAAATTACTGTTAATCCACAATTTGACTGTCAATCCCAAATACGTGGGTCAATCCAAAATGAAACAAGCAATCAAAAAATGCGGATAATAATCCAAAATGTGGATGGTAATCCGAAATTTAAGAGTGAGGTAAATTTATATTTTAAACAAGTACAAGTTGACGTGGCTACTAGTCCTATTTAGTTTAATCAATTTTCTTTACTTAGTGGCAATCAATTGCATGAATTAAAATGAAATTCAATTTTCCCTTGTTATTTCTCCTTTTCGGCATATGATTTTAATGCATTGATTTTATATTTTCTAACAATGAATTATATTCTACTATTTGATACCTACATATTACCAGAGGGTTGATCATTCTGAATTTTATTTAAAAAAAATATAATATTAACAACATTTATTAAAGGCATTAATGATAAAATTTGTTATACACTCTCTCCAATAAAAGAAGCCACCGATCGTTATGCAGAAATTTCATTTTAGTTTTCTCAAAGCAATGAAGCTCAGCCTTTAATTAAGTTCTCTTAAAAAAAATGGAACTTAAAAAATGCATGACGAGCAAAATGACGTTTACATTATCGAAAAATATAAAATATTTTATTATTTACACCCATTTGGAGTTTGGTTACTTGGACACTGTCTAATGGGTTTATCATTTTAAAAGAAAAGGTTATTTCTCTCTATTGTCATTAGCTGTGTAGGTGTCTTTTATGGAAAATACAAAATAGTAATTTTAATATGAATAACTTTCACAAATAGTTTTAAAAATATTTCTTATGAATGAAAATTTCTTTAATTCAATGAACAAAGACCATTTGTATAAAATTGCAAATCGTTTTCGCGACATTTAACGACATCGAATAGAAATTGTCGAATCTTACCTTAAGAAACTAAATAAATGTATCTCCAACTTCTTCTCTTTTATATAGCAACCATATGATATACAACCTGTTATAAATCATAATCTGCTATCATTGATGCAGCCGCAGAAGTCTCAATGATGGCAAACAAATAAAAAATTAACAATCTTTCTTTCTCTAGTTTGGATTTGTTGTTTTCTGCTTAAAATGGTAAAGATTCAATTCTCTTTAATAAGATATGTATTTGTGTAGGTAAAATAACTATCTTTTCCTTGTGATTTTATGCATCATAAGTGATTAAGAATGAATAACAGAACATCTTTAATTTATATCTTTTTAGTGTGTTTTAAAGTAAATATTGGCACGTGAGAAAATTTTGTATCAAAGATTTGGCCAATTTTGGCCCACCCACTTAAAAAGATTGCCCACCATTTTATCTTTGGTATACATTTATCTGTGACCATTTTACCATAATCACTTACCCGATCTCACTATAACTCAGTAAGATGAAATTCGTTTATTATTTTGAGTTTGGGTTAAAATGATCCATCGATATTGAAAAACAAGAAATCTTTTGATCAGACTCACAAATTTTTGCTTTTCAATTAGGTTAACTGTTTACTTGCTGCCAAAGGGAGTTAAAATTGGAATAAAGTTGTTAAGAATGGATTAAGAGAAATAAGGTAAAGGGACAAATATAAACAAATCAAAACACCCCAAATAGAAAATCAGTGTTTGTCTAAAAATAATTGTACCATCCTAGAAGATGATAAACATTAATCACCAGGCAAAGGAAAAGAAACTCGGGGAGAGGTTTGTAGACCATGTACCAGCTCCAGGTGGGCTTCAAACAAGCACTTAGATAAAAATTTAGGTATGCCAACCATTATCTGTGATTTAGGTTTAAAATACTCCATGGAATTGAAACAAAAAATATCAATGCAAAGCATTCTCGAAAAATAAATACGGAACATTGCACCACACACGAATGGAACTATGATAAAAATAATTAGTTTCATTAACATCACTGTAAAAAGGTATGTCTGTAATCCTGTCTTAAGGGAAAAATTGGCGATTTGGCGATTTCCTCTTGGCTTCCATATGAAGGCTCACGGAGTAATTTGTATATCTTTTATTTCAATCATTTATTCAATAGAGTCGCAAACGCAGTGTAAATACGAATTGTCTATTATCTCCAAAGGGGGGAAACCATGCAGTTAGGGGAAAATAGCTTAGTGGAGTTATGTATCTTCCACAGATTTTCACTTTGCCCCAACTTATGTTTCTCGCTGTACCCAAACCTTTGGCAAATTTTCGGGTAGAATTTTTTCTCTTGGTTTTCACTTTTTGACAAACAAGATTTACTATGGTGTTAGGAACTTCAAAAGGGGAATGATGATTTTTATATTATAATAAATAAAACCTAAATAAGAGCATCAAGGTAGGCCACCGCATCATTATAACAAAATGTAACTCAAAAGATGGAAAAGGCCATCAGGGCATATCAAAGGTTAATTCAGCATATACAAAAACCACACGATCCTACCGCTATGGTATGAACAGCATATCCTAACAGTTTGGGTAGAACTAGAATTCTCCCGCTCTATTGAATTTGAAGCTATTTATTACAGAGCAGTTAATTAATCAACGAATTGACTCAAATTAATAAGGTGAAGAGAAAAAGACTCGACACGGTTGATAGGACCTGCGTGTGGATTTAACTCATTCATCATATTACTCCCCACATGGTTATACGAGTTCACGTCTGCAGAACTGTATTCAGTTAAAAAAAAACACAATAGAACGCTAACGAAGCTGCACGAAACAATTATGTAAAATTAACTCCCTAACAATCATTTACTAACACTTGGAATCAGCTTTCATTTCGGAGCTGATTTCTATTATCTTTATTTTGATCAACTTCAACTTTCAGGCAAGAATAGTAGTAATCTCTCCTTCACAGATTCCACCAAATATGCCAATTATGCGGTTGTAAAATTGATCCTTTGTGCTTTTATTTCGTTATAGTGTGCAGATAAATTCCTAGTGACACCTAATCCATAATTTGAAAACTAAATGGATGGATTGAATAGATTAAGTTATAGAGGAAGTGGCAGGGTTAACAAAATTTCAACCTTGAAATTTGTATTGAGATGTTTACAAGAATATTGAATCAATTGCATTGAAAAGCTGTTGCAAATCCCCAAAAGAAACAAGAAACTTTCGCATGTCGAAAGCCTCTAAGAAAATGAGATCAACTTAGAAGGGTTATGGAGGATGAGAATTGTTTTCTTTTAGGAAAAAAAAGGAAACTAATGTAACCAATAGGAAATATTTGCTCAATAAAAAAAAACATAAGAAGAGAGACACAAATAAATGTAGGATAAATAGACAGAACAAGAATATTGTAAAAGGATAAAGATCGAAAATGTTTTAGCATACCTTGTCGTGTCTGAATATTGAGACTAAGAGGGACTATTTCAAACCTCGAGAACAAGGTTTAGAACCTCCAAAGACGCTTGAATATCTGACCTCGAATTGGCGGCAAGATGTGAACAGAGATAAGGCGAAGTTTAATTAGAATTTCATTGCCAAATAAGTCAAATCTTCGTAACTCGACTTCTTTCCTGTTCCCTATTAATGATCAAACAAATCTGAGGCCTGAAGATTAAATTAATCAGCATATAAGATTTAGAAAGCTATTGAAAGCAAACATTAGTAAAACAAGGTAAACATATCCAAGTCGCGTGCTCTCAATTATTCTTACTTGTGACCATAGGAAGTTCAAAACTTTCAACAACTGGAGCAATCCGGCCTATAGTTAGTTTGCTTTTAATAAATCTTGGACTAAAGTTGGGATGACCTTGGTAATTATATCATTCTAAATAAAATGTAAATGAAAATAAAGGTTTCAAAGTGGTTAGAATCAGCTGAATAGTTACGATGTTATTGCTAAAAAACGCATTGAAAAGAAAAATTTAACCATCCAACCGACCGACCTACGAACCGACATAGTAACTTATAACTCGCGTCCACTCGACTAAAAATTAACTGACAGCTTCTTTAAAAACAAGGCAGGCCCAGGAGACATACGCACTCTGCAAGTTCTAGGCCCCGCATTACCCTTATATTATACAATCTTGTATTGTCTTCAATACATTTTAGTTTATCCAAACCTCGCGATGATTTTCTTTACAAATTCTTGTGATTATTCATTCTTTGTCTTTCGAATGATCTTTATTTTCAAAGAAACTAATTTGAAACCACATTAGGGAAGCAATTTTGTAACACTAGTAATGATACTAGGGTGTTACAACTACAGAGGAGGCATGAAAGTTACTTCATTCCTCGCAGCATAAAATCTTTGCTAACCCTTTGTCACTGTATGAAAAATGATCAGATACTAAAGATGCAAACCATCAGCGAACTATCCGCAGTCCAATATCTTACCACCAGCAGACAATTACCAGATCATCAAAAGTTAATCAGCTGACCACAAACATACCATCAGTAGAATACTATCATACCACAAAAAGATCTCTAGGAAACCAATATCGCACCCTAAAATACCAGGAATAAACCTTTTTTTTCATCTGTGTCTTCTCCTGTCACCATTCAATTTCTTTTTCGCCGTCATGGTACAAGGATCAGATTCTCCTTTTCTCTCACATCCGCACATGGAGCTCATAGTAGATAGGTACCCACATGGGGCCACGAGAGACATCAACGATCTAGAATAGATACAAGCTACACATCCTGGTTCGGATTCCACGTTAAGCAGTAGGTCCCACGACTAACTTCACTTTGTTGTCTCCTACTATATTTCCTTGTGGTCCTATCCTTAAACTTTCTCACTCCTACCCACCGTACCCACAGTGCATGGGGCCTACTTAGGCTCTGAACAGTGTGGCTGCGGGAGACTAAACAGGAGTAGCGGGTCTCGCCCTTTCCCCTCATAGGCCCCTATTTTGATGGTCGAGGGGGGATGGGGTCTCGAGCGAGCTGTTCTTTGCCTCCCACTTTTCTTTTCATTTTATTTCTCGCTCGACGAGATGCCATCTGCAAAGCCTCGACGCGTCTTTTTTTTCACTTCATGAACGCCGCACGACCGAATCTCATCTAGCTCATCTTCTGCCACCCATTATTTGCGATCGTACACAATTTTGGGGAATTTGGACTCCTTCATTTTTGGTCTGTCGCGTACAGTTATTGTAGGACAAGTGTGCTCATTTATCCTCTTTATGGTCCTCTGTGATGTATCGTGAACTAATGTCGTTTCATCACGTAACTGTAGACTTGAAAGAGGAGGTTTTAATAGCAACAATTTTTAATTTTAAGTTTATCTTCTATTATATTTGATTCGTCAATATTCATCTTTTATCATACATCATTAAAAAAATGTACTTAAAAGTAAAATACTAGAAATTCCATAGCTAATGTAGTCTCTTTTAAATCATTCATTGAAATGGCCGAATATAATTTGTTTTGACGCCCTTTATATTCTCTATTTGAATCGATAAAGATCTTCGTTATAAAATTAGGATAATTTGTATTCAAAGATGACATGAAGATTTAAATATTTGACTTCTAATATATATCCAATCTTTCCCATGATGAAAAAAATCACTCTAGATCTATGTAGATCTTCTAAGCGTATACAATTCTATTCAATGGAGGTAAGAGGTTATTAAGTACACTGTATTTCGGCCAAAATTATATTCTGTATTTTTATGATATCTTTAGAATATTTGGAGCTTGGAAATATTGTAAATCATAAAAGAATTTTACAAGACAGAAAATTCGGGTGTGCGTATCCACCAAATATCTGATTCCTAATATTACGAAAGAATTTTTTTAAAAGGGTAACTATTAAAAGATATATTCAGTGTTTTTATAGTTATTAATATGTGTATTTTAAATATATGTTACTAAACTTAGTCTTCTAATATTTTTTATGTTTTATGATGGAATATTTTGTTCATTATGTTTGATAACACTTATCTTGCATCCAAGATAATAAGTACCTTGAGACCAAATAAGATTTAACTTCTTGAATATGCAAAATTCTGGAGAAGATATAAAAAAGGGGAAATTAGTATTTGACTGTTGTTTTTGTAGTTCAAGCCTTAATTCAAAAAATATTTTTATAACAAAGGCAAGTCGGTTAATTTTGGGATTATGCCCACTTTCGAATCTCTGGATAATTCATATATATATATATATATATATATATATATATATATATATATATATATATATATATATATATATATATATATATATATATATGCTCAAATACAATTGCATAATATTGTATTATATATCATTTTTAAGGTAATTTAAAAATGAGGGGCTTCGCCCCTATACCCTCCACTTAATTATGTGGGAATTGTACCGCCGACCCCCGCACTTTTTAAATAAACTCGTAATATTCCTAATTCGAAAGCCTAACATTAGATTCGAATTCAAAAGGCCATTGCTAAATGTCGTTAGGCCTTCAGAAACATAAGCCTCATGCCCGAATGCTATTTAAATCAATCATAGTTTCTTTAAAATTGATTAATATGAAATGTCCATGTGATAATTTAATTCAGAAAAAAAATCGCATTAAAATGATATAAAATACACTATAATATGATTCCAACTCACAATGTGTCTTCCAAGATGGCGGCCAACCAACCTACTTTTCATCACAACATCATAATTAGAAATTTGTCCACATTAATAGTGAAGAGCTATATAGAGTTTAGCTATATAGAGTATATCTACGATATATAGCATTTGTGCATTTTAAAAAATATAGATATTTATAACAAAACGCTCACAAAATTCTAGGGTTGACATAATTCCCAAATTAACAGGCAAGCAATATTCGAATATCCTTGCAGAACCGATTGACCAATAATGCTTGTAACTTTTTAACTAATCTATGATCTACGCCTACTATGACTGAATTCAATGTAATTTATCATACATGTTATTAAAGGTTGTAAATACAAAATACAATTATTATGTTTTGATCAAATTAAGCCCTATGTCATTAAGGTGGGAAATATAGACTATACTTTTCACGTTTTATTACAATTTTTATTATGCACGAGAGACTCTAGCTCTTAGGTTATACCTGTCCAGTTTATTAGGAACTTTTCGCCAACAATTGTTACAGTAAAATAACTATGAACTATACAGTGTTGCTTTAAATATAGATAGTAAACAGCCGGTTCACATTAATTGCAATCCGACAAAAACAATCTTGTTTTAATTCTGACAGTGGAATAAACACTTTGAAATTAGAAGAAAGTTTTGTTTCAGAATTTTAACTTGAAATGATTGATGACGTGGTTGTGACTTCAAATGTTTTACACTCTCGTGGCTACCAATTGCTGAAATCTATGCATTTAAGATAAAAAAATAAATAAACCGGATTTTTTTAGGGTTGTTAGAAATACAGTATTAATTTTAAAAATAAAAATGGAAATAAATGAACTTTGCTGGATTATATGCATTTCTGTACTTCCATACCTACGTAAACAGTTGAATGGGCGAACCTATCATATGTACATACACAAACACCAACGATGTTTCGTGCTCTAAATGAATGTTTCCTCCCAAACCTCCCTCAGTTGAAAGTTCCCCCTGATTAGTTTTTAATTGAGGTTTGCGAAAGAGCGATAAAACGACCCTCCGCCCTAATGAAGAAATTAGGTTCCTGAAGAATTTGATACTCACATGTGAGGACACAATAAAGGCAAATTATACTGATCTAAAGGTAATTTTTGCATTTTTTTTTGCGGGCCTTATAATGACGTGTTTAAGGAGGTTCGAGAATTTTAATCGGGGAGGGATTCGAAATGAAATGCAAGTTACAATGGTCATTATGGGGAATTATTGCATGTGTGAAGGTATATATGCGAATAAAAAAGGGATAAATACAATAGCTATGATTTTAATGGATAATGTCTATATTTAGGCGAGTTATAAAGTGTAATGCCAATTCGTAAAAAAATAAGGAATTGGATTGGATAGTGTATATATATATATATATATATATATATATATATATATATATGCAAAAAATCCCACAGGAAAATGAAAGGCGGATTCCAAGTACTTTCGAAATTGATTCCTTGATAATGAACTGAACAAGTTCGAAAGTACTTGGAATCAGCCTTTCATTTTCCTGCAGGTATTTTTGTATTTATTCCTTTACTCACGAGCCACTTTGTGAGTTTCTCATATCCATATATATATATATATATATATATATATATATATATATATATATATATATATATATATATATATATATATATATATATATATATATATATATATATATATATATATATATATATATATATATAAATCTTTCAGGAACGTGAAAGAATGATGAAATGAATCCAGCAAAAATAATAAAACCCTTTTCCTCATATCTCGTTTCCTTATATCTGAATTGCAAAACTTATTGACCGCCCCTCGTATGATCATTGCCACGCTGGCCTATAAATGATATACACTGAAATACTAAAAGTCAGAAATAAGTTTTTAGTATCGTTTAGAGTTACACCTATCACAAAAATTGTAGCAACTTGACGTGGCGTCGTTTCCACAAGTGGGCAGAAGACGATTAGAGAGATGTTGATCCATGAAATCTCGATAGCTTTTTACAGTTCACTAATATTTTTTGGTACTGGATCTTGGGTGCGAACAAACCTGACACCTCTTCCCATAAATGCCCTTTTGGGGTTCCTTACAGGTGAATATAGTGGCCATATCATTCATTGAAATTCCTCAGACTGCTCCTCAACCAATTCTTGGAAAGATGAGGCCGATGACCCGGTCCATTACATTGGTAAAATACTCCATCTTTATTGTGATACATGAAGTACATGAATCGATTCAAATGGACAACGAGCATTGCAACGTAGGGGACACAGATTATACACTTGTTGAGGTGGACTAGCAGACCCAACGCATGTTGCATAAATACTCCCGATGCCATTATGAAACCAGCTCCAGAGTTCACGATGCTTTATTAACAACAGGGCCCCATGTATTTATAGGATCTATGCCACACCAGAAACCCACCATCAGACCTAGACGACTTGCAGCCGCAAATTATCGGATTGCACTACATTTTTTCAGTCACCCAGGGCCTAAGTAGCGACCACACGAGACCAGGTGTGGTGCTGTGTCCATTGTAGGGGTGTTAACAGGGACACTGGTGAGTCTTCTACTCTCATATTAGAAGGTTAAGAACGCTGCAGTAACCTGATCAGATGAGATTTGAACCAGTGTTATTTGTCTGTTACCCTGAACAATTTTACAAACACTCCAATGGTAACGATCATTAAGCACCCCTGGTTAACTCGGCGCTCTGCACGGTGGAAGACAAAGCCATCCATGAAGTATTCTTGGTAAACACTTGACACCGTCGATCGAGGCCTGTTAAATGTCCGCACAGTTTCAGAACTAGAATGTCCCATTCGTCTGGTACCCTCTGTCATGCCCTTTTCGAACTCCGATAATTCACGTTGCCTTACCAGGGCAGCCTATATGGTGTTGTTACAGACCCACGAAATATCAGATCGCAAGTGATACAGGTCTCGGAATTTCCATAACGTTAAGTTAAGGTTAAGCTGCCTACTATTATCTTTACATACTGGTAACCGATAAAATTTGGCACCTTCCTATAGTTTAAAAATATTTTAGAGAATGGCGTAAATCAAATTATATAGAGAAAAATAAGAAAAAAATAATAAAATTCATGTTGAGATTATATTGAAAGAGCTAATTTTAAATTATACTCATTCTTTTATAGACAAACCAGTGTTTATATAGGAGAAGTCCTGCATTGGAAGACGTCTGTGATTCAACATCAAAGAAGATCCAAATGATATTGTTGAAGTAGAAAACTACCTCTTACAGTTGGATAGTTAGCGGAAAAATCTCATTAAGTTTATGCTACCGATCATTAACACATATAAGAGCTTACCAACGTATCCAAGATGGGTAAGTGAGACCCACGCAAATTGTTGGAGGTTAGTTACCAAATTATAGGGAGGAAACATGTATTATCCTTTCATCAAACCTAATAAAAAATTTCTTAACCTAATAAGAACAGGCAAGGAAAAATGGATCTTTTTTATACAATCACAAACAGGAGGAAGAATCAATGGACGGGTCACAAAACAGGTCGATGGAATAGTACGAAGAGGGTTGCATTTTCAAAAATTCTCTACCATTTAATGGTAATCGCAGGACTATTAGTTTTTATTTCCTGGAAATCAGTCTGATTATTTACGCAGAAAATGTAACACCAACACTTACCAGACTCTTGTTAGAGGAAAAAAATCCTGTCAAAGGACAAATCCAGACAGTATAGACTGATGATCATTTAATATTGGGGAAGGTTCTCGGCTTATCGCCTGTGCTCGCAAGATTTCAAAGTAATTACCATATTTTTCAAAGTAGACAAAATATTTTCTCTTTGTAAACAGTGGTGTGAGAGGAAATTTAAAATTAATTATTTTGTTTAAATAAAACCAGTTTCTTTCTACCACATGCTATTTAAAGATTGATTGAAGAATGTAGACCTGTTTTTAGACCCTGGGTGCTTTTATATAATGAATTAAAATACTTGTTTTTCTGTTATTTTAAGTAGAGAAAAATCTCAAGACAGCACGAAAACTGCTTTGACTGAGTTGATATTGAGAGCAAAATCTTAAAATTAATGAGAATAAATTTAACTATTACATTCAAACCCCTCAGTCTTAATTAAGTTTCTGACTGATTACTATAAATTTACGATAAAATACTTGCACTGTTATTGTTTCCGATGCAAAAGAAAAGAAATTACCATATATAAGAAAAGAAAACACGTTCGGTGGCAAATTATACGAAATCAACCTTTTTCGAGATACTTACCCCTAAAAGTCTCTTTTAAGTTATAATTGTTATTATTTTTTTTGCAAAATACCTTTGTAATCATGCGTTACAAGATTTCATTTTTTCAGGGCGTTAAATGAACCGCTTTGACCTCCATTCGTCGTCCAATATGGATTTGTGCCACTCCTTGAATACGCGAATTTCGTCTTATCTGATGACTGGAATTTCCTCTTATTTACTTTTCAACTTGACTTAGGTTGGATCGACCTCGCGCCCAGTGTTGAGATAATACATGAAAAATCATTGAGCTACTTTTCTGCTCCTAAATTATGGCTATAGGGGGAGATATCATCGGTGTAATCATACGTTAGCGCTACTTTTGCCTTAAATGGTTTATTACGAATATATACTTACACTTGAGTTAAGTAAACTTTGTTATAATGCCCTTTTAATTCTTTCAGTTACTAGGTAAGTTTAAGTTTGATAAACTGTATTAAAATAAACACCCGAAATTCTTCTACAATGACAAAGTGAAACTTCAACTAGAGGAATGATTATAATCAGAAGAAGAGGTAAATATTACATTCGTTTAATGAAATTAGTTAGGTTTTGCCCAAAATGCCTTTGAGCGCTGCTCAATTTTCTCGTTTGGATACACTTCGGCGCCGAATTCTTTGGGCGGAGCCGATAGACGGGATATCTTATTTTCTCGTATAATTACCAACCATCACATATATTGATGGGAATAAACTGATCATTACTGTCAGGAAAAACTCTCTGTCCTTATAAAGACTCGTAAATGATGACTAGACCTCCCGTCAGCTGTGACAGAACACCTTCGGATCGATCTATTATGTAAAAGATGGAAGACCTATAATCTGGGCTGGATACTGAAGAATTAGCAGTTGGTGACAGCCAAGTTACATAAGACATAGATAATAACACACAAGTAATTTACCATTTGTAAAATAGTTAAAGATTTACGCTCATTGTAATAATTATACAATTTACCTAACCTCCTAGTGAGATTCGTAGCAAACTGCTTTGGGAGGTTTTCTGTTGTTTACTCTTTTGAGATAAAACTTTAGTCCGCTTTTTCTGGGGTCTAGAAACACTATAGGGGTTCATATGTTCTCTAGATGCAAAATAAAGGGAATCTAATTTGGTTTTATGGCTAAGTATATCTTAATTGGTTAGTATTTTCACAGGTGATCAACGGTGTCCTTTTTGTATACTAACAGTGATGGTCAAAGGTTTTGATACTACTATATTTTTTCATATAAGAAAATCAATAGAACTAATCAAACATTGCCTTTTGTTTTATTATGTCTGTAGCCTATTTATAACGTAAAATATACAAGAATTAGTGCCAAAACCCATTTTATTAATAAACCCACTCAAATGATACATCCAGTCAATATTTACAATGATGTATCTTGTTCTTTGCGACTTCTTTAATTCGTTTTGTCATGCAGAGACCAAATATGTGATGATATTTTAATTGATATTGCTCTATTTTTGTTCAATAAGCACCCAAAACTGCTCACAGCTAGTTTGATCTTCACCAAAAAATTCTCTAGTCGGTTCAAGTCTGTCGAATTCCAAAGCCAAGGTCCTAAAACTTCGAGGTTATTTTCAGCCAAGAACTTAGTCCTTTTGGTTTGTGACAAAGGTCGCTATTATGCTGAAATATACAGTTGTCTTCTCAAAATTGCTCCTGAACTGTGTGGAAAAGGTGCTGATGAGGCACGTTTTGGTACCATTTTGAGTTCATTGTAGTGCTCTTGGGCAAAATTGTTAGTGCTCGATTTCCCTTAGATGAGAATCAGCCTCAGACATGGAGAGAGTACAGATGCTTCACTTTGGGCAAGACAACGGACTCGTAAAAGCACCCCCATTTTCTGCTCCTAACGAGTCTTTAACAGTCCATTCCTTATACTCCATACAATAGTGTGGCTTATGTGTAAGGTTCTTGGTGAGATGAGGATTCTTCGCAGCCCTTTTCTACTTAAGACGTTTGTCATACCTGATGCTTTCCAATTGTGAGGCGATCTTAGCGTTTATTTAAAGCTCTTGGCGTCCAGGAAACTTCACTTCGGGAGTGCAACCAGTCTTTAAAGTCATTATAATCCTTTATGCAATACCCTTAGAAACTATCTCCTTTACAATGCTTAAATATTGCTACATCTCTATATGGAATGAAAGTTCTTTAATGCAATAATAAGCGCAAAAAAATGATTTGATCGAGAGCAAACTTTCACTCCAAATCCTAGAAGTGGTTTTGATTAGAGGGCATTTGGTAGGGTGCGAAAGGAGTTTTCCTTATATATTCCTCAATAAGCAACTAGCTGTCACTGTAGGCTAACATGTTCAGTAATTGCACCGTTTGAGAGTAACTATTGAATATAAACGTCCTTCATTAGTCAACCGAAGGGGTGCTTTTTTTCTTCAAGACAATGCACGCTTCAGCGAAGAAAAAATAATGCTTTAGCTTGGAGAGTTCTTCCACATCCTCCATATTCCTAAAAACTTGTACCATCTGATTACCATCTATTTAGGTCGGCACAGAATCACCTAGAAGTCAAGATTTGCTCTGATATGGAGGTGCTAAAGGATAACAAATATATATTTTTATCAAAACTGAATGCATTCTTGAAGAAAAATATCCACTGCTTAGTGAAACGATGGCGTTAATGAAAAAATAAAACCAAATGGTTAAATGACAGTTCTGTATGAACCGAGATTGTTGTGATTTAGAAGGAAGATATGCGCCCAAAGTCAAATTCAATGGTCGGTCGGAATCTTTGAGCCTAGGAAGATACCGTCAACAAGAGTGTGTATGTTCGTGTAAATGTATTGCCACTTTTATATATATATTTGGTTGTACCACGTAAAGAAAAGGAAAGATTGATTGGAGCTAGTAATTTCGTTATCATAATAAGATTTTCAAACTCACAACTGTTTATAAAATAGAGACACTATATTTATACAAAGGAATGCTTTCCTTATAAAATCAGATGGTCAGATTTTATATAGTATACCTTATTTGGATTGTAATTTATTCTCTGTAGGTCAAACTTCTATAAATATCTCTGTAAGAATTAAGCAACATTAAAATGCAGTATCTAAGGGATATACAAATAATGCTTTGGCCGTCCACAGGCTTAAGATGGGTCACCAGATTAACTGGTCAAAAGCAGATATCATAATGCTTAGAAATGATATTATTTGCAGAAATATATGTGAATCGTTCCTAATTTCCACCACAAAGGAGAGAAATGTAAATATTACCCCCGGTTTGTTTTCTTTAGATCCAGTCCTATCTTTCTTCCTCAAATCAAACTTATCAGAGGTCATAAAGAAAATCTGACCATCTGATTTTATAAGGAAAACATTGCTTTGTATAAGTACAGTGTCTCTCTATTTCATAAACCATTGTGAGTTTGAAAATGTTATTAAGATAACAAAAATACTAGCTCTAATCAATCTTTCTTTTTTTCCTACGTGGTACAACCAAATATTTATACTTATTCACGTGTTACCTCTCGTGATTTTTACCTATATATATATATATATATATATATATATATATATATATATATATATATATATATATATATATATATATATATATATATATATTCGTATATTTGGGCAGAAGATTCTCTTCGTGACATATTTTATTGAAGGCGACTGCGAATTCAGCGTTAATAATTTTCTTTTCCAGGCTCTCGATTTCTCTAGTATTCCGCTCTTGATCGTCGGTTAACCCGTGTATAAGTTCACCAAAATCCATTACAAAAATACTGATGAAATATTTATTGGCCTGATGCGTTTCGATACACACCTGTATCATTATCAAAGGTTGATATTTATAACTTAAGCAATGATCAATGATGTTTAAAGAGATAAATTGGTGTGGGAATAGTTATAGAAGAGATAGAGGTATGTGTAATTAAGAGAGAGAGTTATATGTGCCAGGTCGTCTGGCAAACTCAGTATTTCTAAATATTTATATTGGTTCTTGCGTTGAAAATGTTTTAGAGGTCAAGCCTTTGTTTTCGTTTATGCTTTAGTGGTTTAGTTAATCTTGAATAATTGCCAATGCAGTTATTCTTCTTGATTCTTCATATTCATGTTAGCGATTATTTAAATAACTTATTGTGTCCACTTTGGATCTTTTAATATTATTTTATTTAGTTGTTCCGAATTTGCAATTTAATTCTTTTTAATTATTTTTTATGTATACAAATTTTTATTGTGTCCACTTCGGATCTTTTTATATTACTTTATTTAATTTTTCAAACTTTGCAATTCATTCCTTTTTAATTATTCATTATGTATTAGATTCTCTTTGTTTGTTTTTGTTTTGTTTTTTATTAAAATATGTCCACTTCGGATCTTTTCTTGAGTTATATTTGTCTTGTTCTTTGTTTTTCATTTTTGTCTAGTTAAATTTTGTTTTATCTTCTTTTTTATTATTTCTTAGGTATATATTGGTATTATATCTGTTTGAATCTTAGGCTGGCTGCTTTTGAACGCCTGCTTAAAGTTCATGTTCGGGTATTCATCATCAGGTCGTCTTAATTGGTTCGTAATTTCCTCTGGTATAATTCGATATATTTTATCCCATAGATTGATTGCTCGCTTGTGTAATGTCTGGGTCCAGGTTCCTTAGAATCTCGTTGTATATTCTTTTTTTGTTTGTCCATACGTTGACATTGAGGTAGAAGATTTTCAATTTACTGATATATCTAATTTGATTATCCTTAATTTTTAGTTCTTATGTGGTTGTTTAGGTTTATTCCCGCTTTCTCTTGCTGGTGATATTTTCCTCCCGTTTCTCTTCTCTTTGAAAATCTTGTGTGCGAGATTAAAGCAGGATTCCTCGGTTATCACTATTATTCCTTGTTTCAAAGCCGCTAACAAGTTATTTTCATTTATGTCCGCTTCATGATCATACTTATACTTCCCTTTCATGATCCCTGAGATGATGTCAGCTCTTTTCGATATTTTAGGTAATGGTTCGGACGGCGAGCCGTAGGTTTTTGATGCTGCAGTATTGTCTATTGGAACGGTCTCGTCTTTATTCTTAATTTACGTTGAAACAGTGGCGTTTCCTTCTTCATTAGTGGAGCTTGATTCCGTCTGGATGGCACTAGGTGTCGGCGTTTTAGGTCTATAGAGGCGGGGGTCTCTAGATGAGGAGCCAGATCTTGGGGTAGAGTCTTGCATTGTTTAGAGTTGGGCCTGGAACAACTCCCCTGACGGAGGATTGTTCGGAAACCACATCGGCTTAAGTCCGGTGTGAATCAACATTTTGTTCAATTCGTCAGCGTAACTACCTGGTTTGATTACATTTGCAAATTGCGGGTCTAGGATGCACATTACCAAATATGGTCTCATTTCCGGATCTATGTTCAAGAGCGTCTTATTCTGTTTGTCCGTTTTAGCTGTTTGTGCGTATGTTGTGGTAGCCTTCTTATTTCTGTCCTCTATAGCCTGCTTACTCTTGTCTGCAACTATGGATTTCTTTAGCGGACAGGCCATGGATAGGGTACGGTGTTGGTTTCCACAGTTAATACATTTTTTCTGAATGCTCTTACACTCTTTCCATGTATGGTATTTACCGGCGCATTCAGAACATACTTTACTATCGAAGGGGCACTCCTTTGTATCCTGTTTCTCTAGGGCGTAACACGAGAAGCACACCTGGACCGGAACGAAGACCTCACGTTCTATGCAGGATGCAGAGACTTTGGAGTTGAACATCACTAGTCTATTTTCGCATGCTTTGTTCGCCATCTCGGTTGTTTGTAATGTTACTTTAAAAACGTGACTATACTCCTCTCCTTCGCGGTTTTTTTAAATTTGTACACTTCTATATTGGCACAAACTTGCTTGGACTTAATTGCGTGTTGCATTTCTTGTATGGAGTGAGAACTGACGTAAGGGTCTATGCGTTGACAGACGATCGATCGCTGAGCTGCAAAGAAGTCAATTAATATATGAATACACGTGCAAAATGTGAGACTGTGAGCTCCTACCTCATTCATATATTGGAATGACAGAAACAAAATTAACACGAAGAATGAGCTACCATTTAAACAATGGTGTCCCCAAAACACATACATTCGAAAACCATGGAAGGCAATCGGACCGGAAGTCACTCGAAGATAACACCGAAATTCTTGCGCATGCTCCAAATCGCCAACAATTATACATATTAGAAGCGCTCAATATAAAAGAAAAACAGCCCAAACTAAACACACAAATATACATACAGTTCTCCCTGCCTTCCTCGCGTCCTCGTGCACCAAGTGTTAATCTTATAAATTAAACATTTGAAGCAGTATAAAAAAGTTCATTTTAATGTAACTTTCTGTGTTTAAACAGTCACAAAAAAATTCATTTCAACGTACCTTTTGTATTTATGAATTTAAATTCCCTATTATAAGTGTGTTCGTATATTTGTTAACTAAATAACAATGTATATAAAGTCCCGTTTTTCAATCGCTTAAGTTATAAACATCAACCTTTGATAATGATACAGGTGTGTATCGAAACGCGTCAGGCCAATAAATATTTCATCAGTACTTTTGTAATGAATTTTGGTGAACTTATACACGGGTTAACCAACCACCAAAAGCGGAATGTTAGAGAAATCGAGACTCGAAAAGAAAATTTTTAACGCTGAATTCGCAGTCGCCTTCAATAATATATATATATATATATATATATATATATATATATATATATATATATATATATATATATATATATATATATATATATATATATATATATATATATTCATGCAATGCAGGAAATAAACCTCATAATTTGGGATCAACTTATTGCGAAACCAAGTCATTTTCAATCACTGAAGATGACGGATGTCTCCGTCGAAATCTGGATTAGCAATAAATTGGTCAAAATCCTGGTTTCTTTCCTGCATTTGCATGTACGTTAATATGCTTCATTGGATATATGTATATGTATATATAAAATAGGACCCATAAACAGCCCTCCTTAGAGTTCTTTTGTAAAAAGTAATATTTATTAGCAAGGCGTGTGATTATCACGAACGACTCGCATATTTACCATTTATATTTATCTACTCATTTGTCTTCCTCTTGTCATCCTCATCGTTGATACTTTTCACTTAAATCTTACTTCTTTTCCGATAGGTTCTTTTTTAAACCATAAATCTATAAATTATCAGAATACTCGTTTGAAGTGTTTTAATCAGGAATTACTCGCGTTACAAAGACTCAGATTTAGTGGCAAATATTGCATAAAGAGATGGAAATCTGGATGTCTCTCTACCAAGAGTATATCAGCCTCTTTTGGTTACATTCAATGTAATATTATCAGGGGAGTTTTGGGATGGTTTACGAAATTGGCCCATTATATCACCTTGACGTTTCAGTGTAGGGCAACAAATTGTACACCAGAATGTGTTTTTGTCCCTGTGAGTTGCAAGACAAAATAGTAAATTCATGGAGGAAAATAATAATCTTAAGATTATAGAATTACACGAAGAAAATAAAGTTAATTGTGCTTACGGAGGAAGTTAATTGTGCTTACGGAGGAAAGGTTGATTGTGCTTGGGGAAGGAAATTTAATTATGTGTATGCAGGGAAATTAATTCTGCTTAGGAGGGAAAGTTAAGTGTGCTTTGAGGGAAAGTTAATTATGCTTATGGAAGGAAAGTTAATTATGCGTATGCAGGGAAATTAATTCTGCTTAGGAGGGAAAGTTAAGTGTGCTTCGAGGGAAAGGTAATTATGCTTATGGAAGGAAAGTTAATTATGCTTTTGGAGGAAAGGTTAATTGCGCTTACGGAGAAAAAGTTAATTGTGCTTAGGAGAGGAAGTTAATTGGGATTAGGAGGGAAAGTTAGTTATGCTTACAGGGGGAAAAATTAATTATGCTTACGTAGGGAAAGTTAATTGTGCTTACGGATTTAAAGATAATTATGCTTACGGAAGGAAAGATAATTATCTTTATGGAGGGAAAGATAATTGTGCTTAGGAGGAAAAGTTAAGTGTGCTTTGAGGGAACGTTAATTATAATCATGGAAGGAAAGTTAATTATGCTTTTAGGGCAAAAGTTAATTGTGCTTACGGCGAAAAAGTTAATTGTGCTTGGACGGAAAGTAAATTATGCTTACGGAGGGAATTTAATTTTCTTACAGAGGTAAATTTAATTGTGCTTAGGGGAAAAGTTAATTATGCTTTCGGAAAAAGTTAATTATACTTAGGGATGAAAAGTTAATAGTGCTTACAGGGAAAAAGTTAATTGTGTTTGATACAGAAGGTTTATTGTGCTTACGAAGGGAAAGTTAATTATGCTTTCGGAGAAAAAGTTAATTATACTTACAGAGGGAGTTAATTGTGCTTACAGAGGAATAGTCAAATGAACTAGGACGGATAGTTAATTGAGCTTACGGAGGGAAAGTTAATTATCTTACTGGGGAAAAGTTAGTATGCTTACGGAGATGTTAATTGTGCTTAGGACGGAAAGTTAATTATGGTTTGTAGGTGAGGTTAATTATGCTTATGAAATGGAAGTTACGGAGGTAAAGTTATTCATCCATATGGAAGGTAAGTCAATTCTGCTTAGGAGTGAAAGTTAATTGTGCTTACGGAGGTAAAGTTAATGGTGCTTAGGAGGGAAAGTTAATTGTGATAACGGATGGAAAGTTAATTACGCGTATGGAGGGAAAGTTAATTGTTCTTACGGAGAGAAAGTTAATTGCGCTTAAGACAGGAATATAATTGTATTTAGGAGGAAAAGGTAATTATGGTTAGGAGGTAAAGATGATTATGCCTACGAAGGGTAAGTTAAATGTGGTTACGGAGGTAAAGCTAATTTTTCTGACGGAAAGAAAGTTAATTTTGCTTAGGAGTGAAAGTTAATTATGCTTACGGAAGAGAAGCCAATTGTGCTTAGGTGGGAAACTCAAATATGCTTACTAGGGAAAAGTTAATTATCTTATGGATGGATAGTTAATTATGGTTACGTAAAGAAAGTTAATTTTGCTTATAGAGGGAAAGTTAAGTCTGTTTAGGAGGAAAAGTTAATTGTGCTTACGGAGCGAAAGGTAATTATGCTTACATATGGAATGTTAATTGTGCTTAGTACGGATAGATAATTGTGCTTAAGAGGGAAAGTTAATTATGCTAACAGGACAAACGTTAATTATGCTACAAACAGAAAGTAAATTGTGATTAGGAGGAAATGTTAAGTGTGCCAACAGATGGAAAGGAATTAAGCTTACAGAAGGAAAGTTAATTATGTTTATTGAGCGAAAGTTAATTGTGCTCAAGAGGAAAAGTTATATGTGCTTATACACAGAAAGTTAATTATGCCTTGGATGGAAAAATAATTATGCTTTGAGGTGGGAATATTATTATGCTGGGGAGGGAAAGTTAATTGTTCTTAGGAGGGAAAGTTAATTATACTTAAGGAGGGAAAGTTAATTATGTTTACGCAGTGAAAGATAACTATGCTTACGGATGGAATGTTAATTATGCTTACAGAGAGAAAGTTGATTATGTTTACAGAAGGAAAGATAATTGTGCTTAGGAGGGAAGGTTAATTGTGCTTTTGAGGAAGAGTTAATTATGCTTGTGGAAGGAGAGTTAATTATGCTTTCGGAGGAAAAGTTAATTGTGCCTACGGAGAAAATGTTAATTGTGCTTAGGACGGAAAATTAATTCTGCTTAGGAGGGAAAGTTAACTATGCTAACAGGGGAAAAGTAATTATGCTTACGTAGGTTAAGTGAATTGTGCTTAGGAGGGAAAGTTAATTATGCTTATGGATGGAAAGTTTTCCTATGTTTTTGAGGGTAAGATAATTGCGCTTAGGAGGAAAAGTTAATTGTGCTTAGGAGGAAAAGATAATTTGGCTTATCGAAGGAAAGTTAATTAAGCTTTCAGGGGAAAAGTTAATTATACTTACGGATGGAAATTCAATTGTGTTTACGGTGAAAAAATGAATTGTGCTTAGGACAGAACTTTACTTGTGCTTACGAAGGGAAAATTAATTATGCTTACGGGGAAAAACCTACTTATGCTGAGAGATGGAAAGTTACTTATGCTTACGAGGAAAAGCTATTTATGCTAATGGAAGGGAAGTTAATTCTGCTTAGGAGTGAAAGTTAATTTTGCTTAGGAGGGAAAGTTAATTGTGCTTACGGATGGGAAGTTTATTCTTAGGGGGAAAAGTTACTTATGCTTACAGAGTGAAAGTTAATTATGCTTATGTAGGAAAAGTTATTTTTTTCTTACAGAAAGCATGTTAATTGTGTTTAGGAGGGAAATAAAATTGTTTTTAGGAAAAAAAGTTTATTACGGTTAGGAACGAAAGAGAATTATGCTTACGGATGGAAAGTTAAATATGCTTTTGGGGGGAAAGTTAATTATACTTATGGAGTGAAAGTTAATTATCCTTACGGCGGAAAGTTAATTGTGCTTACGGAGGGAACATTAATTATGTTAACGGAGAAAAAGTTAATTATGCTTATTGAGGGAAAGTTAATTATGCTTATGGATGAAATTTCTATTATGCTTACGGATGAATATTTAATTCTGCTTATGTAGGGTAAGTTATTTAGGCTTATGGAAGTAAAGTTAATTGTGTTTACGGATGGAAAGTTAATTATGCTTAGGAAGGAAAGTTAATTTTGCTTATGGTGGGAAAGTTAACTGTGCTTACGGAGGAAATTTAATTGTAATGAAGGAGACAAAGTTAACTGTGTTACGGATGGAAAGTTAATTTTGCTTATGTCAGGAAAGTTACTTATGCTTATGAACGGAATGTTTATTTTGCTTACGGAGGAAAAGTTAATTATGCCTATGTAGGCAAAGTTCATAGATTTATGGAGGGAAAGTTAATATGCTTTGGATGAAAAGATGATTGTGCTTAGGAGGGAAATTTAATCGTGCCTAGGTAGGAAAAGTTATTTTTGCTTACAGAGAGAAAGTTAATTGTGCTTACAGAGGGAACATTATTTATGCTTACGGGGAAAATGTTAGTTATGCTTACAGAGGGAAAGTTAATTATGTTTATAGAGGGAAAATTAATTATGCTTATAGAAGGAAAGTCAATTGTGTTTACGGAGGGAAAGTTAATTATGCTTAGTAGGTAAAGATAATTTTACTTATGGAGGGAAAGTAAATTGTGCTTACGAAGGAAAATTTATTTTTGCTTACGGAGGTAAAGTTAATAATGCTTATGGATGGAAAGTTAATCATGCTTATGGAAGGAATGTGAATTTTGCTTACGGATGAGAAATCAATTGGTTTTTTTCGGAAGAAAAGTTAATATTGCTTACGCGGAAAAAGTTAATTATGCTTACGGACGGAAAGTTAATTTTTCTATACCTAGAATTTCTCCCAATTTACACTCATTCAAAAATATGTTAGAATTTTTTCAACCTACAATTTAACATGAGATTCGAACCCCGGGTATGTGTAAGGTATGAGAGTCACCGAGAGGGCTACCCCAAATTGGACTCCCTTCTGTGACTAACCACGCCCGATGTTGCATAACTCCGGTGTGGAAACGGTTGAAATCTATCTGTCGTATACATGCCGGTTATCTTTACCCTAAATCTTCGTGTATAAGTATTGAGGAGTCTTAATTGTTTACACTAAATTGCTCGATAATTGTAAAAGTAATTCGCTTTCACGGTTTAAAACGTAAGCGAAACTTGAGTCCTCTAAACCGGTTCCCTATCTTTAGTCCAGTTACTCATTTAAATGAACTACCGGTTAATTTTCAATAGTGCAAGAGGTCCTTCAAACGGATAACGAAATTAACATAAAAATCAAAATGTCACTCAGTGTCAAGCCCTTTGGCATCAGGGGCACGCCTTTGCTGTATGGAAAGGTGTACAGAACTGTATTATTACATATGTTTTGATGACTCCACTTGGAAAATAATCGGATCAAGTAAAGATAGTCCCTCCTATGACAAAAAGGAGGGATTAACTTTACTTGGTTAATTGTTACGGGGATGACCTTTACTTTGTAAAATGGGAGGTATACGAGGTTATGACATCGTCATTTTAAGCTTTCCATCACAGTAACAGGCTAAGCGTGCGCGATCAAAAAACAATTTATATTTGTCCTTAAGAACCCCAAATGGATCGTAGTGTATTCAATGAAATACTTAAGCCTTTGCTGGTAGAGGATCCTTGTCCTGCCATTAATTGGGTGAAGCAAACGTTTCTTTTGAGAAGTGAACTGAATTGCAGCAAGTGCAATAGATTAATGCATCGGACTGTAAGAGCAAAACTGCAAGATAAGCACGTGCAGAAATGTCAAAATAAAAAGTGTACAAAATACATACACCACATATCAATTCTCAAAGATTCAATTTTTATAGATCTCAAATTTCCTTACAAAAGTGGATATAAGCCATTTTTTCTTGGTGCCAGCAAATAACTGTATCGGAGGTCATGACATTTTTGAATCTTTCTAAAATGACTGTGATTAACTTGTCTTGTTTTTTTAGTGAAATTTGTACGAACCATTTCAATGAGAACCCCATAAAGCTTGGTGGCTCGGGTAAAAGTGTACAGATCGATGAGAGTTGTTTTAGCCATAAACCAAAGCACCATCTAGGACGTGCAGCTCAAACTCCTTTATGGATATTCGGAATAGTTGATCCTTCTACTTCCCCCTCGTTGGGGTATAGGGAGATTGTCGACTCCCGCAAAGCAGCAACACACTTGCCAATAATCAACAAAATAGTTCGGCCGGGAACAACCATACACAGTGACGAATGGAAAGCTTATCAAAACATCACAAGGACCTTGGATATACTCATCAAACCGTAAACTTTGTAGATGAAGTTACTGGTGTGCATACACAGGCAGTCGAAAGCCACTAGAATAAGCATAAACTAAGAATTAAACGCATGTTAGGATGTAAGAGAGAAATACTAAACTCTTATCTACAGGAATTTATGTGGCTTGAAAGAAATAAATACAATGTTTTCAATATTTTTTGCCATACGATTGTCAGTCAATACCGTTTTAATTAAGTTATTAAAATTTAATTTCTAGAGTTCTACAAAATAATATTTTTTTAATTGTAACAAATATGTTCCTAAATACATTTTGTAACAGTTACTAGTGTAACTTTGGGAGGGATGATCTTTACTTGGTAAAATGGGAGGGACTATCTTTACTTGATCAAAATAATCCTTTGTGGCCCAAGGTAGGCTCATCCATCCCGCGTCGGTGGAATGTTGATATGAAAACCACTTCGAGAAGACCTGAAATTGAAGAGTGGTGTTGTCCATGCAAAGAGAGGCGGGGGGAAGAGCCAGCGGTGTTTGGCTGAGCTCTGTGTGTGATGACCCAAGTGGCCGGACCTGTTTGCGCGTATGCCCAAACTCGACGCATCGTTAACTGTTGCGCCCTTAGAGCACCGAAATTTAATATTCGCCTCTTCTACCAGGAATCGAACCCGGTATTCTGGCGTACGAAATCTAACGTCTTATCTACTGGACTAGCAAGCACTCCACTAGTAGGTGGTCTGATATTATTAACACAGGGGTAGTAGGAAATTATTCTTTCGCCTAATTTCGCGTTATCGTTTGCACTTCCTGTAAATATCCAGCTATCTTTTTCGCGCCTGTTTAGACCCAACAAAGGGAGATAGTGGTCGCTAAACGTTCTTAAAAAAATCTTTCTTACATCTTTCTTAATGCGGTATATCTCAAAACAAATCGGATGGGAATGACTTAAAACCTTTGATGTGCCATATATCTCCCAATATGCTCAAGAGCTCTCACCGTAGCACCTGAATTACAATTTTGCAAAACACCCTTGTAAATTTCTCCCCCTCTACTAATAAATATATACTATTTTGTCTCTGATTATTCCTTGATAGAATCATTGTAAATATCAACGAAAACACTCAGAATCTAGTTTCCGGTTTGTTTTGTTTTTGTTTTGCTTGTCTCCATTTATGTTCAATATCCACATCACGTCTGTAGCGGGTCAATAGCAATCAAGGAATTTTAAATAGCTTATTGCTAACCTTTCGGTAATTTTGTGGTTCTCAAGATCATCGAGAAGAGTTGCGCATCGAAAGGACGCATAAACGAGGTCGTGTTTCAGATGTATTTTATTTTTTAATTGAATATTCTTGTTTTGTCAGTAGATATAATTTTAGAATCACCTACTGGCGACAATTGGCGAGAAAACGGACGCTGAAGTCAGTCAAGAGAGGTATTTCGAGTTTGCTGCGAGAGTCTCTCTCAAATTGACTAACAACCTCTTGGTTGATCATACAACAACCAACTAAAGGAGAAACTAATATTATTGGTTTGTTTATCATTCAATTATTTGTTTTTAATATAATTTTTATCATATTTTCCTGTTATCCATCAGTGATTTTTGTTTCTTTCCAAAATTGGACGAATTCCGGAGAAATGTGTTACTTCAAGGCTCCGAGCGCTCCGAGGACATGCCTCATTTTGGCTGTGTGTTCAATGTGCTTCCAGAAAATTTTTACCTTTTATTCTACCATTGTTCAAATGTTTTCTGGTGGAAATGACCCCTTCGGTTTTTCTCATCGTAACATTAATAATTTTGGGGGTCGATTTTAATATTATCTTTTTTTACTTTTCTTCATCTCGAACAATAAATTAAAAAAATCTTTAATTTCAATTGGATATCAAAATATATGTGGTCAAATAGATAATTATCGAAGTTTAGCATCCCACAAACAAAACTAAATTTATTATTAGAATATATTAGATTAATGTGTTTTAATTACATTGTTTTAAATATGAAAAATGTAGAAAACTTGAGTGTTCGGCAAAGTGAAGTTACAGAAGCATCCATTGTCTCCTAGGTATATGTATGGTCTTTATATGTCTCTGCACATGAAAAGATTTACAAGGAGTAACAAGGAAATGAAGTACCCTAGGAGACCTTACGGTCCATTCAAAGAGGGTACCTTTGAACTAGCAATCGAGCGGGCACATGGCTGCTCAAATGTTTTGCGTCCCTAAACGGCCACTTTTCAAGACTTTGTCTAGTTTTGACTTGAACTGGTCAACAGATTCACTGTTGACAGCTTCCACTGGAAGTGCGTTCCACTTACCGCAGATAATGTAAGTGAAAAAATTTCCACACAGATTGCGGTCGTAACGCTTCAGTTCAAGTTTGAAGCCATGATTGCGCGCTCTGTTTTCACTCAGTGCGAAAATATCCCGGTTCAATATTGTCGAACCCTCGAAGTATTTTGAAAATTTCGATGAGCTGACCACGCAGTCTACGGGTTTCAAGCGAGAACAGATTTAATTCCCTTAGTCTATCCTCATAACTTTTATGTCAGATAGAGAGAATCAGCCTTGGTTGCCCAGGCTTGTACGCGTTCCAACCTTTTGATGTCCTTTCGAAACGAAGGACTCTAAAATTGTACGGCATACTCCAGGTGCGGCCGAACGAGGGAGTTGTACAGACAAAGTACTAACTCCTTGTCACGGTATCCAAACTGGCGCTTTATGTAGCCTAACATCCTTTGGGCTTTCTTCTTTGCCTTGATGCACTGTTTAGAGAACTTGAGGTCGCCTATCATAGTTACATCCAAGTCCTTCTCAGTGTCACTCGATTCAAGAGCAGTGCCCTTAAGGATATACTGAGATTGGGGGTTTCTGTGGCCGATATGCATTACTTTGCATTTGTTCACGTTAAAAGGCATTTGCCACGTGTATGACCACTCCCCAATCTTCTTAAGATATTCCTGCAGGCGGGCAGTTTTTCCATCCTTTGCAAAGTTAATACCAAGCTTGGTATCGTCGGCAAATTTGGAAATCTTGGCAACCATGTTACCGTCCATGTCTTTAACGTAGATGATGAATAGTAGTGGTCCCATGACAGAACCTTGAGGCACCCCGCTAGTAATGGGCACCCACTCAGAAGCCTGTCCATTCACCACCACCCGTTGCCGTCTGCCAATTAGCCAGTTCTCGATCCAGCCGGCTACTTTTCCGTCTATGCACAGCGCTCACACTTTCCAGAGAAGGCGGCGGTGTGGTACCTTATCAAAGGCTTTCTGAAAGTCTAAGTACACCACATCCACCACCTTGTCCCGATCGTGCTCACTGAAGACGAAGTAGAAGAATTCCACAAGATTCGTCAGGCATGACCGTTGCCTTCGGAAGCCGTGCTGGGAACTCCTCAGTAGCAGGTTTGACTCTAAATACGACGTCATTTTGTCCACCATCATGCTCTCCATGAGTTTACCGACTATCGAAGTCAGACTGATAGATCGGTAGTTCGACGGTTGGCTTCGGTCTATTTCTTGAAGATATGAGTCACCTCCGCTTCACGCCAGTCTCTAGGAACGCATTCGGTCTGGATTGACATGTTGGAGATTGCGCTCAGGTGTCGTGACACTTGATCGTGCACTTCTTTCAACACTTTAGTTAGAAACCCATCAGGGCCAGGTGACTTATTCGTCATTAGGTCAGTGATCTTCTTTTTTATTTCCCCTCCGGTGAAGTCCATATCCTCCAGCTTTTCCCCCGAGTAGGAATCCATTGGATGGGGAATGGGACCACACTCTTTAGTAAACACTGAAGAGAAGTAGTCGTTGAGGATGTTAGCATTTTCTGCATCTAAGTGCTTTAATGCCCCCTCCTCATTTCTCAAAGGGCCAATCGTTCGACGGATTGGTTTACGGCTGTTCACATATGCAAAATCTCCTTGGGATTCTCTTTACAGAGTCTCGCCACTCGGAGTTTCTCAGACCGCTTAGCCGCCCTTATGCTGGACTTCACTCTCCTGTGAGTGTTAGAATGTTTTCATGTGTTTTATAAAGTGGTCAGCAAATATCTCTCTTATTATATGTGGTCATTCGGGTAGGGTTTGGATCAGAAGTTATAATACCGCTATAGCAGCATTGTCCGATTTAAGTACGTAGTTTGGATGCATTCTCATCGCAAAGATTTCTTGCAAAATATATTCTAAATTATTTTACAAGTCACACGTGGCCTACCCGCTGCTAGCATTTATTTAATGTTAGAGATATATTGCTATTAGGATTAATCTGATACAAGATACATAATATAGAGTCCGATGTTCACATACAATTGTTCAATTTCTGTCAAATCGTAGTTGAAGATGTCATTATCCAGAACTTTCTAAAATAAACAGCGAAATCGAATTCGGTGTAGAGGAAGCGTCTGTCGTCATACGTTTTCTAGTTTACACTTTTGTTCCATTATCTCAGAATGAGCAAAAGCAAAGAAATTAGCAAAGAAACACGAATAGATATTTTTGCATTTCGAAATGTCGGGTACATGTATGGAAAACATATCGAAACGAATTCACATACTACGGCATTAATTTAAACAAACTTACGGAAGCATAGTTTCACTTGAACAGGGAAAACTCTGCCAAGAATGGGAAAGAATCACAAATTAAATTAATATTCGTATAATTGAAAAGAAAGTTAAATTCCAATATATCAACTGGTCTCTCAGGAAGAAGTCAACGAAGGCATCGTAGTCATGCGGGATTTTAGAAGCATTGAGCAAAAGGTTGAGCTGACGCTGGATGGTGTACCAACTGTTTGGCCTGGCTGAAGGCGGGCATGTCTGAATTTGGATCGGTAAAAGTCTGGGGTAATGTTATATGCCGCCAGTAACTCTGATTTTAAGGTGGAATAATCGATCGTTGCCTGTGAGGGGAATGGTATAAATATATGTCAGAGTTGGGAATTTAGCAAAGGCAACAATTGAGCCACTCAATCTGCCTCGATGTCCCAATGGTTGATTTAGAAGAAATTCTCTAACTGGATTAAGAAGGCACCGAAAACCTCGCTTTCCTTGAAAACCGGAAGCTTAACAGACGCGGTAGGGGAGCTTTAGACCTCGAGCTGATGGAAAGAGTCTCGTCTCTCGTCTTACTCATTACAAGTTCATGAAGACGGATTCTTTTCCTTTCTTCTCTTTCCTTCTCTTCCCTCTCTCTTTCGATCCTTTACTCTTCTTGAATATAAGTTAAGAGGTCCTTGCCGCTGAGCCCATGTGACTCTCCTTGCAACTTGAACGTGTTAAATAATGAGGGCATTTTATCGCGTTCGACCAACTTTCAAGAAAAGCAGCACAAAAAGGGGGAATTATATGTCGCACAGGGGAAGTGCTGGTAGGCTATGGCGGACCTACGATTTTTCACTTAAAAAACAAACAAACACAGAGATAATTATTCTGCACGGCGCAAATTCTTAATTATACTCGAAATATTCACCTCGAAATTTAGCGAATGATTGTGTTGCCCAATACGTATGAAGAAACGACAACACAATACAAAATAAAAAGAAAAAGGATTAACTCCCTTACAATACGGCAGACGTTTTATGAAGCCTGGAAAAGGTTGAAATTTCACACGGTCACAAAATTCACTACAAAATATGCACACAAAAGGGAAAATTGGAAATGAATAATGTCTTTTCTACAATTTCTAAAACCAGGACCTTTAATATACAAGAATAACTCACAATAGAATCTGTCACAGCTCTAAAAAAAATGAGATCAGATACTGGAGATAACTCTAAAATACCTCACACCAGAATATAATATAAAATGTCGTACGGTGACCCTGAAGAGGGCACGCCAGAAAATCGAGAGACTAATCCCAGTGCGAGGGTTAGATAAACAAAATCGAGAGCACTTGGCCTAAATAATATAATCAATACTTAGAGGTTCTTGGTTTAGAGAATCTAATTGTAGAAAAATATATAACTATACTATATACAAAGAAAATATTAATAGCACAAGTAAATAAATGAATATAAATAAAATGAGACCCGGAGTACCAAACCGGGAGGGGAGGGGATACAAATGAGTCGAGTCGACTCTCGTACCCGTCGACTGGGTACGAGAGTCCGAGAGAGGATGTACGGAAATTGCTTCCAGAAAAAATGGGAGAGTGCAATTATCGGGGAGATTCACGTAAAGCCTGATTCACTAGAGGCTTGAATACGGCGCGTAAACGGGGCGCTGCAAAGTTGAACTTGCAGGATTCCTTCATCTTTATCTCGCTGATAAATGAGCGAGGGAGTACTCCAATCGTTAAATGAAGTCGATAACCGAGTGATAGATGCCTGTCCATGTCCATCGTCTGTCGGCGGGAACTTTGGCCTTAAATTCGAGCAAGGCCGGGTAGAGGTCACGCGTCCCGTTCGTAGCTGGAAGCTGTTGGGAGGCGAGGCAGGGCATACAAGACTATACGTGACTGCTAACCAAAAAAGAGACAGGGACCTCATTAGACTTGACGTGCCAAGGAAGAGGGACGATGGTCTTGGCGGCCCCACAACTTTGCGCAAAGGTCCTTGGCGCCGTGAGTCTGGCGCCAATCAGACGGTACTACGACGAGGAATGGAACCCAAACGGATTACGCGGTCCTGCGAAAATCTCGCGGCTCCCTTGGGGCTGTCTGGCGATGCATGTGTATCTCTTCAGGGTCCACGGGTAGACGTTGGGTTCTTGGGGGGGGGGGGCTTCTATATCTAATAAGGAGTAAAGTTGAATTGTACACATTTAATGCCATGAAATGACCCATATGACCATGAGACATATGGTTATTAACCCTAGAGATTTTAAATCCTCCATCGGATTTGGTACTGGGTGCTACCATCTAGTGGCAGAAGCCTCATTTAGTCATTAAAAGGCATTTGTAAGTGATTTGAACCATGGAAAAACATCAATGAAATAGCCATTTATCATCTTATCACAAATTGCCGTAGATCATTGGAGGGACTCTTCCTCTTGTTTATGCAATCCCAACAAGTTTGAAGTTAAGATTGAAAGATTCTTCTGGATGACTATATGAGAATTATTGAACCTCAGGTGTTGCGGATTAACTCATATTTTTATTGGGTATCATTGAAAATCTTTATTGAAGAAGTAGACAAAATAAATTTTACTTGTCGATGAAAATGAAAAAAAAACTCATTTAATCCAATGATCTGTGCCTTCAAGGAGAAAGAAATTGGCTTAGGTTGCCTAAAAATTAGAAATTAAAATAATATAGAAAGATACATTTTTATATATAATAATTTTGTCCAATCCTAAATTCAAGATAATTGAACCTATTTTGAGCACCAGGAAAATATTCACCCACAATAAAATAAAATTGCACAAATAAAAAGAATTTTATATTAAAATATTTATATCCCTTTTTTATTATCTGGAGGACTATTGCCCTTTATTGATTTGCTTTGGACAGCCAAGGACAAAACAATCGTCATTAAATAAAGTAAGGACAAACGAAGCGTCGTTAAATAATAATAATAATTTTTTTTGTGATGTTATGACGCTATTTATTATTTTATTTAGTGCAGTATTTAATAAAAACATTGTCAATTAATTGCAAATTATAGACTAATATAATTTGCTACTCCATAGGGTTTATGTCATGAATTGTATCACCACACATTTATACAAAACATTTGCAATGTCATGGACACATATATTATTAACACATATTCACTGCTTAGTCTTCTTAACCGAGATTAACGAGCGAATCGACTCCATAAATTACAAATATTTGTGGGGTATGCGACCCCTTGGGGAATAACAGCCTCACGTGGGCCTTCGACAAGCAAGTGAGGAGGCCGCCTTCAAACCATGCACTTCGCCCACCCCGAGTCGGAAGCCGGACTGGGGGATTGGAAACATCACGTTTCATTTGACTTGCGCATAACGGAGCAAAAACCTGTTCTATCCATTGAGATTCACACCATCAAACCCATACGAGAATTTATACACTAAACCTTGCAAAGAGGACACTTTATCAGACGCCCTCTACATCTCTGAGCTTAACCTTCACGGCACCTCTCCATCCGATGGATGACCCCCTGTGAGCAATATGTTAAATTTGAGAACATTCACAACCTCAAGGAGTCTAGGAACCCTTCTCCTGAGCCAAAAATTCCTAAGGCGAATACTTCCTACAAAGAAACGCGTACAATCGAGCCCTTCAACGATAAACTCCATTCACTGGGTTCTACCCGTGAGTTGCAATCTGTCGGCGACACTCATCACCTCACACATTGTCTGCCGTTCTTGAAACTAAATAACTCGGCAACTGCGGGACTCAGCAATCTCCTGTAAGCTTCCTAATGGAAGAAAGTATTTGAAATCGCCATAACAAGAGGATGAGTCAATTTCTTCGCAATAACTCTCTCGTCGCTCGATAATACTCCAAACTGTCTCCTCCCGACCTTTCTGATAAAAAATCTATTCGTGCTCTTTCCTTGTAATTCAGCTACTAGCATTTTGAGGTATTTTAAATCCGCCTAAATCAGTCAAAGCCAATCTAAATCAATTGCTATATAGTCAATTCAATCTGTTGAAGGCAACTCAATTTAATGTTTAATTCATGCAATCTAGGTGATATTAATTCACGACAGTGTTAATTAACTTTTTATTTATATACTGATATAATTAATTCATTGCTAATCTATAATATAACATGTTAATTATAAATTAAAATGATTAATTGTCTATTGCTATCCCTACCTTGCCACCTCTTCTATCAGAAATTAATTGCATCAATATTCGCAATTTTAAATTTATGTCAATTTATCCCTACCAAAATGGCTGTGAGAAAGTCAGGTAACTGCGGTAGTTGAAACATAAATTGACTCTTTGCAGCATTTGGCAGGTTGATATGTTTTTGAGGTTTTAAATTTCTATCTGGAGTTTAAGGGGGAATTTATGTAATGATTATTTGCCATTTATATGCCCTTACTCAGACCATAACAAGATTAACAGTTATCTTTTGTCAATTACGAGAAGACAATTTTGTGAAATTCGAGCGTAAATATTGCTCTTGAGGCAACTCGCTTTAGGTCAGATCTGTTGAAGCTTACCAAAACAAAAACAAATGCTCCCAAACGGAACGATATCTCGGTAGAGCTTCTAATTTTAAATAGCCATAAAGAGATATCATCGATTAGTTCCTAAAGCCTAGAAAAAATATAGATACCTTTAAGTTTTTGCAGATAATTTTAAGCTATTGCTTCCCCAAACAACAATTGGAGAGATATATTGCTACCAATTTCGCATCAATGTAACAATTATCCTGTAACTGAACCTATGTTACGTTAGGAAATTTTGAGACTGTAAACAATATCCGATGCCGTTCTAATATACCGGCTATCGACATGTTTAGTGGTCTACTATGTTGTCAATCTCAACTTTAACATTTTACAGAGCACTTCACCAGAAGAAGGTTAAATGATTATGAAAATGGTTATTAGTTTCCAAATTAAGTAATTAATTAAAAGATGCATACTTTTTAAAAATATTTCATCTAAATGGTTTGTGCTTCCCTGTTGTATGATATTAACTTGCACTAAAGAAAACCTAACAACCCTTTAATTAACTCTCTAAGTATTAAAACTAACCACTCCTTAATGTAATCCCTTAATCTTTTCCGGTTACATGATGTTTAAAACGAAGATAAGGTAGACAACTAAATAACATATTACAACATCAAATATGTTGGTAGACCGCAAATTAGAACAACACTCAATATCTTTCGTTAGGAAAGGAATCCTAAACGAAAAAAAGAACAGATTTCTTCTCGACTGATATCACTTTAACATTTCATCTAACGGCACCTGGAAAGCATTTATATGATATAAAATTAATCATCTTATATTCCCAAATACTGTAGAAAGTCTCATCTATGTATTCCAATTTGTCAAATTCAGCTTTTTAAATTTGTAATTTTGATGCAATGTCGCAGCTGCTACAGAATGGACCCTGTATGGACCATGAATGATGTATTTTAAGCTTCAGAATTATGAGCTGAGCTGCAAAGCTGTTCCATGATTCTCGTTTAAATAGTCCTTACAGGGTCATTTCTTTCAACCTCACCTATTTAATCCTCCGTAACACGATTATATCATATTATGTACAGTTGCCACATTTAGTAATATCACGTTTTTCAAAATGTTTTGAACAAAAGTAAGTTAATTATGCTAAAATTATTTTTTGTTATATAAATCGTCGTATAGTTTTAGATGACTGCTGCTAAGATTTGCTGTACTGGGTTGCCAAGTAATAATATTTTTCATAGAATGTTAGGTTGGGAAATGAATTA
The DNA here is from genome assembly GCA_963969495.1 of Ceratothoa steindachneri. Classification (NCBI taxonomy): domain Eukaryota; kingdom Metazoa; phylum Arthropoda; class Malacostraca; order Isopoda; family Cymothoidae; genus Ceratothoa; species Ceratothoa steindachneri. Next base: position 155,684,547 of record OZ018323.1, on the reverse strand, counting down.
TAGGCATAAAAATAAAAGTTAACCAAATGTTAATGCATTTTTATGATATCGATGATTAAAAATTAAATGTACAAAGTTAATTAATCATGAGAAAGTCAAAATTGTGGGAAATTTGGGACTCCTGTTTTGAAACAAAACCGTTTCAAAATGTTTCAACAGTACTGCCTTAAACACCGCTATAATAAAACAAATTTCTCTATAATTTTAATTTTGTTTTAATGATGTCCTATTTAGTATAGTTATAGCTAAATTTACTCCGAAAATTCCATCTCTCATCAAATAATCATCACTAACTCTATAATTTAAGAAGGAGATTTTTTTGAGTATTTGAATAATAATTTCATCTTAGTTTGGTTATGACTTATGTTTTTTTATCAAAGTTACTTTTTAAAACCCAAATAATTACAAATGGGGAAGTTCAGAAAATTTATTTTTCTATATTTTCTATAAAACTATTATAATTGGCGAAGTTCAGAAAATTTATAAAAATTCAACCATGGCTTCTTATTTTTAGATTTTAAATTTTAATCTTAAAGCGAAGCGCAAGCTCCCCTTGTAGAGGGGAAGTGGCGAAGCCATTGCCTGGTAATTATATATTAAATTGTCACCCTGAACTAAATTCAACGTAAAGTGTGACGTTGCTAATTATGGCAACTGTGCAACGATAATCTAAAAAAAATTATTCTTAATGTTTTATGAGATATATGTAGCCCATGAGCATCAAAATATTAGAGGCGAAGTTTGTACCATTCGTTACCTAATTTACCATTAACACTTCGGAAGCCATCGTGGCTGTGTTAATTTTATAATTGATTCGAATCCAGACAAAAAGTCACGTAAAAAAGTGGGAAAAGTCACAGGAAAAAGAGGGATAGTATATTACCCCTACTGATCCCGTGTCATTTAACCTAACCTAACCTAACCTTATATGATTTATTTTATTAATTTAAATTGCTTAAGATACTAAATAAATCTATTTTTCAATTTGTATAATGACCTTATATATAAATTATGTTGTTAGTTAATATACATCTGTTATAAAATTGTTATTACCTTTAATGGTATTTATATAAGTTGTGATTTTCATAGCCTAAATTATTACATTTTCCTAACATAAAAGTGTAACATTTCATGTAATCTTTTTCAGCCTACAATGTAACTTTCCTGACTCCACCCTCTCCCCCCTCACCTTCCAACGTCAGAATTAACCACTGCAAAACGGAGTTGTCCCACTAAAACTGTTCTCCTGAACATAGCCTTGTTCTGAACGAACAAAAGAAATGTAACTTTCCTGACTAACCCCCCCTCCCCCTTTACCTTCCAACGTCAGAATTGGCCATTGCAAAATGGAGTTGTCCCACTAAAACTGTTCTCCTGAACATAGCCTTGTTCTGAACGAACAAAAGACCTCTTACCGAGTGATTTAAATCATTCTCCCCTCGAATTTAAATTGCAATACCAGCGAGAACATCTCCCGCAGAAACTGCCACCACCAGGGTGGGAAGAGCAAATTGCTACATAACATCGGGACCGGAAGGACAAACTGCTAAAATTGAGGCAGAAAGGGCAATCTGCTAACAAAGGGGGCAGAAGGGCAAACTGCTAGCATCGGTGCAGAAAGGGCAGTCTGTTAACGATGAGGCCGGAAGAACAAACTACTAGTAACATCGGGGCCGGAAGGGGATTTAAATGAGAGTATTGTCTCTCGCCTGAGGGGAGCTCGGTAGGGCGCAAATTGTTCGTGATCGCAATAACTCAAGAAGCGAAGGATTTAAATACCAATTCTCCCTTTGTTGCTTATTAATAATTTTCGTCGAAGAATAATATGACACCGGAATAATCGCGTAGGATAATACTTCGCACTCCTCTCACAAATGTTAAATACCTTAAAAAAAAGTGAGAACAGGATTGCCAGTATTTTCGTCTGTATTAACAAAGACTTCTTTGAGAGGGTAGGAATCCACATTTTCTTTTCCCTTGAGAGAGTTTGGAAACACTGAATTCCTGGGCCATTTTGTTATTACTAATATTATTATTTTCATTACAATTAATTGCGTTACTTGTCCCTTTGACAAGTTCCAGGACGGATAAGGAAATCTGCATAAAGATCAGTATGACAATTACTGGACATTCCATGGCCACAAATGAGTAGTCCCTGTCGGGTATGGGAAAGGAGAGTAAGAACGGTAGTACCGTTTTGCTGCCTACCAATCACTAGTACAGGAACCGATGGTGACTCGATGAAGCGCCGCTCGTTCCACGCCAGGTAAGTGTGCATTGGAAACAGCCGCTACGACCACAGGCAGAAGAGTGATGTGGGGTGTGTGCGTGTGTGTGGGTATTCGCACCCAGGATCCAGGCGTGGAATTCGACGGGATTATTAACACTTGAAAATAATAAATAAAGCTAAGACTAGCGAGGTCATCTGACGCAAAAAAATTGTAAGAAGAGATCTGTAAAGGTGGTGAAAATAGAGAGAGTGAAAATATCGGAAAATACATAGGCATTGGGGTCAGGAGGGAACATAAGCCTTCAGATGTCATCTAAGTCTGAAATATTTACAAGATTTTTTTATGGACGCATTTTGCAGGTGTGATTAAGAAAAAAAAAGTTTTAAATTTTATTTTTATAAAATTGTCGATGTGGGGACCACTCGGATTTAAAAATAAAGGGGAATTTGTGTCATAGAATCTGAGTTTAAATTTTTGTTTTCTGAGTCGACTAGAATGTTCATTACTTTCCCCCCCCCCCCTCCCCCGGAACATTTTTCCCCCAAAATGTTATATAATCAATCGATTGTTTTATTTTAAAGTTGTGTAATGATCGAAATGGATGTTATTAATTTGCTCCTCAGCGTAAGAAAATCCCAAGAAATCGCTGGTTTGAATTGTAATGCCACATTCTCAAGATAAATGTCCGAGATATCTTGTAAAGTTCCAAATAACTTTTATAACCTGAAAACGAGATATCTCGTGATGTTGCTGGAACAGTTTAAAATAGACACCAACCCTGAAAGTGTATAGGGAGAGGCAGTCAAGTAGATTAGGTCTTTAGTAAGTATAACTTAAGCTCGCGGCGGTGTTTGACGGTAAAATGGATATCTACGTGCACAGAAACTCTGTGTTTATTAATGATCTCTTTGAATGGGGTACGTCTTTCCCGTATTTAGAACTAAATGAAAATGCTGTCGAGACGCAAAAATTAACGTAATTTATATCCCTTAAATTAGATATGATTTTACTTGCCTATAACATGTTTTGCATCTAAATGCAGAATTTATGCTGCTTATTCATGTAGAAATGAGCCATTCCATTCACTTTAACTTTAGCTTTGGGGATTTCTAAGGCACCTCGCATATGAATTCTTTAAGAAATTTAGTTGGAGTTAAGTTGCCATATATGGAAATCCAGTTATTATTTTCTTCATAGAGGACAACAAAGATTTTATGTAAATTATGAACATAATGTCTGAGTATGAGTAGGTCTAGCGTATAATTATTACAGGAAATTTTAATCTCCGCTTCTGACAATAGATAAAATTAAAGCGAGTAGATATGATTGAAAGCGAAGAAGAATAATACAGTCATGGTCAAAAGTTTTGAGACTAATAAATGTATATATATTTTTTTCATTCGTTTTGGGAAATTTACGTGATAGGAAAAATTGTTCTAGTATTTAAATTATTGCAGGTTTATTAAAAAGTAAGCATTTCAAAAATAAAATGTTTTAGTTCCCTCGCTGAATCAAAAATGGCGCTCTGGTCCTGTTCCTGTAAGAGATGAGTTTCAGTCCCTGGAGCTTTGCTATTCGATCAAAAGGGGAAAAGGCTGACAAATCTGGCTCGAATGAAAGATATGTAATTATGATCTATTTTGTACTATTTTTGGTAATTTCCAAAGAAATGTGAGCAACCGTTGTTGCTCAGTACCAAATTGGCCCGAAATGCAAGGAGATGATCTTGTTTATATCTCGCCGGGACCAGATAGCATCTCTCCTCCCCCTGACCTTACCACATTTAAGTGGGCCCGCGCTTTCTGTGAAGCTGTGATGAGACCAGGTTAGAGAGGAGGGAGGCTGTTGCATGGTGTGGGAATTTTATAGCACCTCTCTGTGCTAGTAGGCATCCAACAGATAGAAGGTGGAAGTTATATTCCAGTTCTATTACAATGAGATAGTTGCTAGTGATACGTATTGCATCATTGAGCACTCTCTTTAGGATCATTGATGACTTTAAAAATACTGGTGACACTTTTATGAAGGAGTTTTTTGGATGCTCAACAGCTTCAAATGAACGTCGAGATCTTATCCTGATAATGTCCCAGGTCAAGGATCGGGTTGCTTCCATTCTCAAGCTTGCTCGTGATTGGAAAGAAGCAGGTAGTGTGAACGATTCAGTGTGCACAGTGAGACAGAGACTTTTCGACAAAATTCTCAAATTGAATAGGGCCGCGAAGAAGCTTCATATCACCATGGAAACATTACAAATAGGCTCCACCTTTGTAGGAAATATAAAGAATGGACGGTTGAAGTCTGGGGTAAACTGATATCCTCTGAAGCTCCCTTAGGCTTGTTTGGAGATTCTGAAAAATCTTTCGCTAGGAGGAGAAAAGGGAAGTGCTCTCAGGAGTCCTATCTTGTATCCACGTTAAAGCATATGGACAATCTTCCTGTCTGGGGCTGATTCTCATCTATGGGAACTGGAGCACCAACACTTTCGCCAATAAACACTGCTATGAACTCAAAATGTTAGAAAAACTTTCTTTATCAGCACCTTTTCCAACATTTAAGGACCAATTTGGGGATGATAAGTATATTTTTCAGCATAATGGCACACCTTGCCACAAAGCAAAAACAATAACAAAGTGCTTGACTGAAAAGAACAAAGAAATCTTGGGACATTAGCCCGAGAATTCGCCACATTTAAACCCAATTGAGAATTTGTGTGCGATAATCGAACTGACGGTTGATAAACAGAAGCATTTTTGGGTACTAATGAACCAGGATGGTGCAATATCAGTGAAAATCTCCTCACAAATTTGGTCTGCACATGAAAAAACAAATTAAAAAGGACCTGAAGAACAAGGGACACCATTGCAAATATTGACTGGGCGCATCAATTGACTGCATTTATTAATAAATTGGGTTAGGGCTGTGTAGCAGAATAAGGTCGAAGGGCGACCACGTGCCATTCTGTACCCACCTGGTCACGAGATCATCGCATAGACCTTTGAGAGCACGGCTGAACCAGAGCGAGGGTTTGGCCTACGCCGTTTATCACACCCAAGCTGTATTTGCTTAGGGACCGATTTCATCGTCTCCTATGGCTTCCTATCAGCCAACATTCCTGCCGTTCCGTCATAGATCTAAGTTCGTCGAACATTCTACGCCAAGGTTATCTCAATTCACCCCCCAACCCCCCGAAGTAGTCACCGACTTTTCCCCAAAATTATACGTGTGTGTGGAGGCGGCAGCCAAGCCATCTAAAGTCTCCTCTCCGAGCGTCTATATAATCCTTCGACTCGGTTTAGTAAGGAGCACTAATAGACTTCCCACCTACCACCGCGAATCAGCTGAAGGACGCTACCCACCCCACCCCTCGTGATTGGAGACAACGACAAAAGCTAAATCGAAATCTGTCAACTCTCCTATAAGCAATCGGCGAGTATCTGACGAGGATTCCAATCTCCGAAGGCCATCTACTTCTGCTCCCTCATCTGAAGCGTGAGGTAACCCGACTTCCCCCATCGCAGTCATTGTATCCTGACTGGCCCTTCCTTGCAACGAGCACGTAAACCATTGTAACCGTTGCCGCTCGCAGATTGTTCTACAGTCTGGCTTACCCAATAGATCCTTTTTTTGTGTTCGCACCCTGTTTAAAATTGCCCTTCTAATTACTAACCTGAACTCGACCACTTTACTCCCCTAATTAACCCACTGTATCTAGCGTAGACATTTAACTCCATATGTGCGATCATTCCTTTTAAACCCAATATGTGTGTATATTTAAATATTATTTTGTTGCTAGTAAAGATATATTTTTGTCATTGTCTTTCTTTCGTAACCACAACATGTACCAGCTACCTCTTAATCATTGGCAAAATTGCACTCTGAAATATTTGTTTTAAAAAAGACCCCGCTAAGTTAATAATAAACCATCCTTACTGGACTTATAACTATATCCCATTCACTAACGGTCTTCAACCGACTTCGGCCCCAAACCCCCAAAGTACCTAGTATATATATATATATATATATATATATATATGTAGTCTGGCCATTCTACGACAGGCTGTAAATTCTTTTATATTTCACTTTCAAATTACTATATAAATATACTAAAACAAGATGCAACTTTGCGTTGCTCTATTAATTTTATTATATGAACAAATATAGTAGTCGCAAAACTGTTGGGCATGACTGTAGTTTAAATTCATGAAAAAAAAGCTGGACTAGCATATACTTGAGTGTTGTAAATAGCTCTAATTTAAGTTCATTAAAAAAATAAAGAATCAGCAGATTCTTGTTTATTGTAAATAGCTCTAGTTTAATTAGAAAAATAGGCCAGCAGGTTTTGAATACAAAACACTTAACTCGGTTTAAATGACCTAATGACAAATTCCTTGGATGTAGTTTATATCATTTTAGCGAGTTTCTGCATTCTTAGACGTTGGGACTTGGATAAACTTTGTTAGCCCTTCTATTTTGGGTTATCTCTCAAATTATGTCATTTTAGTTGAATAATTTAGATATTAAGACTCGTTTAGTTGCTAATTTGAACTTATTTTACTAATTATCATTTGAACGGCTTTATAAAGAGTTAATTTTTCAAATGGCTTGTTTGACTTGCTAATAAATTAGTAAGGAAGAATGTTGAAAAGAGCTCTTGATTGACCTTCGAAATACTCTTCTCCGGTAATATTCCGCTTGTCTTATACAATCTTGACGGCCTGATAGTAAGGTAAACTGCAACGTAAGGAGTGAAAGTATACGGTTGTTATAGCAACGAATAGCTACCTTCCATCCACAAGGAGTTACAAGGAATATTAGTACCTCAAAAGACTAGTTTGTCCATACCGAGGAGGTACTCTGTTTCTTTTCTAACTAATAGCTTTAGAGAAAGTATAGTACAGTTTAAGGCTCTCCCCTCCCACCTCTCCCACCCGAGTCAATCGGGCATAGAAAGTATGAAAAGACACCTGCTGTCCGAAAGAAAGTGTACAGTCAGGAATTTTTATAGTAAAGCGGAGCCATCTCTTTATTGTATTATTCAGTTAAGAATCAATTATTTAAAACGAACAAAAAAAATATTATCCTAAAAAGTAATCGTCCTTATAATTTTATCTAATCTCTTTTTGAAACTATTAACGGTAGGACTCGAGACAATCTCTTCCGATAACTGGTTCCATGCATTTACAATTTTGTATGAAAAAAAAATTCCACATGAATTGAGACTGTACTTTTTTGGGACTAGCTTCATGCTGTTATTTCGTATGATATTTTTATTGATTTCGAACCAGGTGGTGTAGTCTACATTTTCAATTCCTTTTAGGATTTTAAATACTTCAATTAGCTGAACTCGCATACGTCTAGTTTCTAGTTTGTATAGATTTAACTTTTCCAGTGTTGTTTCGTAATTGTATTTTCTTAATGATGGAATCATCTTCGTAGCCGTGGCTTGAACTCTCTCTAATCTATCTATTTCCTTTCTGAGGGAGAGTGACCATACCTGTGCACAGTATTCTAATTGTCGTCTTACTAGAGCATTGTATAAGTTAATTATTACCGTCTCGCTTTTATAGCTGATCTGTCTCTTAATGTATCCAAGTATCTTCCGCGCTTTCTTTTCTACATCACACAGTGCGTGTGAATTTTAGGTCATTAGATATACAAACACCGAGGTCCTTTTGGATTTCTATTTCTGCTATTATTTTGTTATTGAGTTTGAATTCTGCCTTCGGATTTGTGTGGCCAACGTGCATTAATTTGCATTTGTCAAGATTTAGTGGGAGATTCCATCTTTCAGACCATTCAGATATGTGGCCAATGTCCTTTTGAAAATCTATTATATCTTGCTCGGTAACTAAGCTTTTACCCAGTTTGCAGTCGTAAGCGAATTTGGAGATCTTAGAGATTAATCCCACGTCTATATCATTTACATATATAATAAAAAGCAAGGGGCCCAAGACTGATCCCTGAAGAACGCCGCTATTTACAGTTATCCACTCGGACTCTTCTCCATTGATCACCACCCTCTGCATATGATTACTAAGCCAGTCTTCAATCCAATTCGCTATTTTGCCTCGTATTCCTAGGGCTCTAACTTTGGATATTAATTTCCTGTGTGGCTTTATGTCAAAAGCCTTTTGAAAATATAAATACAGGATGTCGAGAGATCTCTCACTATCATGAATGGTGTTAATGTAATGAAAGAACTCTAGCAAGTTTGTAAGACAAGATCTGTGTTTCCTAAATCCGTGTTGCGTGTTTCTTAGCAGTTCTTTGGTTTATAAGTAGCTTACTATTTTTTCTGCTATAATACTTTCCAGTATTTTACCAATTATTGATGTCAGACTTATTGGTCGATAATTGCATGGCAGATCTTTGCCTCCTTTTTTAAATATCGGAGTGACATTAGCTAATTTCCAGTCTTGAGGAACAATATTATTTTCAAGTGATAAGTTAAAAATGTAGGTTATCTGGTCCACCACTGCATCCTTTACTTCTTTGATTACTCTTGGCACTATTTTATCAGGTCCGGGGGATTTGAATTTATTCATTTTATCTATTCGTATTTGTACATCATTGCTCGTGCATTTGAATATTTCCAGTGCGCTATTTCCTAAATACTCATTATACGGAGCGATATTTTGACTTGTGGTGTCGTCAGTGAAAACTAAGGCAAAGAACTCGTTTAGCGCAGTAGCTATATCTTTATCCTTAACTTGTAAATTATTGTGACCATCGTTGATTGGGCCAATGATGTTTTTTATTGGTTTTCTACTGTTAACTAGGGCGTAAAATTCTTTGGGGTTTTCTATACAATTTAATGCTACCCTCATTTCCTCGTTACGCTTTGCTCTCCTAATTCAAGTTTTTATCTTTCTTCGAAGATCAAAAATAGTTCTTTTTATTTTCTTCTGAGCTGTTTAATTTAAACGTCTTATAAGCCTCTTCTCTTTTGTTAATGTACCTCTTAATTTCATTAGTCATCCATTTGGGAATTTGATTCTTTCCACTTTTTCTGACTGCTTGAGGAATGAATTGAGATTGTTTCTTTAAAAGATTGTATTTAAACTCGTTCCATACTTCATTTATGTCTCTGCCATTTAGTTGATAGTTTATGAGACTTTGTTTTAACGCCGCGAAGTTTGCCTTTCTGAAATCTAATTTTGCATTACTTCTTACAATTTTGTTGTTTGGTAAATTTAATTCGAATTCTATTAGGTTATGGTCGCTGCCACCAAGTTTATCGCATACAGTTACGTTTGAGAGAATTTCATCATCTGAAGTTAAGATTAAGTCCAATAATAGGCTCGGTGACCGATTGAGTTAGCAGATTTTCCTCTATGAAATTCAGTAATCTTTGCCCTTCAGAATCTGAGTTCCGTGTCAGCCAATTAATTTGGGGGCAGTTAAAATCGCCTATAATAAGCAATAATTTGTCTTTACTAAAATTAGTCAGAATTTGTAAAATATATTATCTGTTTCATATGAATCGTGTTGCTTTCTATAGGTAAGTATATATACAGACATTTGTTTATGTTTAATTTTACTCCTATTAATTCAAATTCTGTCTCTATATTACAATTAATAGGCTGAAGGTCTTCTCTTATATATAATAGCACCCCATCTCCTTCCTTGTAGATTCTATCTTTGTGAAATAATTTGTAACCTTCGAGTTGAAATACACAGATAGAATCCCTCGTATGACTATGGATCCAAGTTTCGGTGATGCCTATTATATCATATTTATTCAATGCTACTAACGCTTTGAATTCTAAAAAGTTATTCCGGATTGATCTAGCATTAAATAAAATTGTTTTGAGAGAACCTATCCGTTTATTATTGGTCTTGCACCAAGGTCGTTTCCCGAATTAGCTTGGGGTTGTGGAGAGATGGCAGGTTGCTTTAGTACTTCGGTCAGGTATAAATGGAGCAATTCTTCGTATTGCTCTTTTCCTTTTCTGCTAAAATGCGTTCCGTCTAGTTTGAAATATTCCTCTCTCTGGATAAAATTCTGCCATAGGTCTACGAATTTAACATTTTCTTTTTCACATATCTCTTTTACCCGATCGTTAATGCCTATTTTGCTCGACTTAACATTTCTCTATTTGAATTTAGTCTCGGTATTAATCCTATTACCATGCCTCTTTTGGTCTTTGATTTGATTTTTTCGACGAGCTTAGAATAGTCCTCAATTATCTTTTCACTTCCAGCATAATTTCTATTACAAAAGACATCATTAGTTCCAACGTTGGTTATTACGGAACAATTTTGTTTTTTTTAAAGTTAGGTTGTCTATCTCGAGTTATTTTTTGGATGTTCGCTCCGGGAAAACACCAGAATTTACGTTTACTACGATTTTTCGCACCAAAAAAGAGTATTTCTATTTTTGGAATCACCGAGTGTATTCGTGTTTGGTTTTGATTTAGTTTTTCGTTTATTTGTAATTGATATAGAGTGCTCTTCTCTGAGACTGTTAATTTCAATTTTGTTTTCTAAAAGCAGTACAGATTGTTCTAATTTGATTACTTTTTAATCTATGCGCGTTATTCGATTTTCATTGATAGCACAATCACATCTATTGGTTTCTAGTGCAGAAATTCTGTTGGTTGGAGAGAGAGAGAGAAAGAGAGAAAGAAGAGAGAGAGAGAGAGATAGATAGGAAGAGAGAGAGATCTACAAGGAGCTACAAGGAAAATAAGTAACCTAGAAGAACTTACGGTGCATACAAGGAGGGTACTTTTGGCGCAATCTTCGAAGGTGTCCGTTGGGAACCTCGAAGATCACTCGCAAGGATCTTAACGGTGATTTCGCAAGACTTCATCTAGTCTTAACTTGAACTGGTCAACAGATTCACTGTTGACAACTTCCGTCGGAAGTGCGTCCCAACTACCGAAGATACTGTAAGTGAAGAATTTCCCACACATATCACGGTGGTATCGCTTCATTTCAAGTTTAAAGCTGTGATTTCTTGTTCTCCCCTCGCTGAGCTGTAAAATATCCCCGTAGTCTAGTCTGTTGAAGCCTCGAAGTATTTTGAATACTTCGATAAGCTGACCACGTAGTCTTCGGGTCTCCAGCGAGAACATATCTAATTCCCTTAAACTATCTTCATAACTTTTATGTCTGATAGAGGGAATCAGTTTGGTTGCCCTGGCTTGCACGCGTTCCAATCTCGCGATGTCTTTTCGGAATGAAAGACTCCAAAATTGTACGGCATACTCCAGGTGCGGCCAAACGAGGTAGTTGTACAGACAAAGTACTATCTGCCTGTTACGGTATCCAAACTGGTGCTTTATGTAGCCTAACATCCTTTGGGCTTTCTTCTCCACCTGAATACACTGTTTCGAGAACTTGAGGTCACTCGTGATAGTTACACCCAAGTCCTTCTCAGTGTCGGTGGATTCAAGAGCAGTGCCCTTAAGGATATAGGGTGATTGAGGATTTCGGTGGCCGATATGCATCACTTTGCATTTGTTTACGTTGAAAGGCATTTGCCACGTATCAGACCACCCCCCAATCTTCCCAAGATCTTCCTGCAGGCAAGCAGTATTTCCATCCTTTGCAACATTCATATCAAGCTTGGTATCGTCGGCAAATTTAGAAATCTTGGCAACCATGTCACCGTCCATGTCGTTGACGTAGATGATGAATAGTAGTGGTCCCAGGACAAAACCTTAAGGCACCCCGCTAGTAACGGGCACCCACTCAGAAGCCTTTCCATTCACCACCACCCGTTGCCGTCTGCCATTTAGCTAGTTCTCGATCCAGCCGGCTAATTTACCGTCTATGCCCAGCGCTCGCACTTTCCGGAGAAGGCGTCGGTGTGCTACCTTATCAAAGGCTTTCTGAAAGTCTAAGTACACCACATCCACCGCCTTGTCCCGATCGTGCTCACTGAAGACGAAGTGGAAGAATTCCACAAGGTTCGTCAGGCATGTCCGTTGCCTCCGGAAGCCGTGCTACGAACTCCTCAGTAGCAGGTTTGACTCTAAATACGACGTCATTTTGTCCACCATCATGCTTTCCATGAGTTTATCGACTATCGAAGTCAGAATGATAGGTCGGTAGTTTGACGGTTGGCTACGGTCTCCTTTCTTGAAGATATGAGTCACCTCCGCTTCACGCCAGTCTCTAGGAACGCATTTGGTCCGAATTGACATGTTGAAGATTGCGCTCAGGTGTTGTGACACTTGCTCGCGCACTTCTTTCAACACTTTAGGTAGAAACCCATCCGGGCCAGGTGACTTATTCGTCATTAGGTCAGTGATCTTCTTTTTTTATTTCCCCTTCGGTGAAGTCCATATCCTCCAGCTTTTCCCCCGAGTAGGAATCCATTGGCTGTGGGATGGGACCACACTCTTCAGTAAACACTGAAGAGAAGTAGTCGTTGAGGAGGTTAGCATTTTCGGCATCTAAGTGCTTTAATGCCCCCTCCCCATTTCTCGAAGGGCCAATCGTTCGACGGATTGGTTTACGGCTGTTCACATATCCCCCAAACTCCTTGGGATTCTCTTTACAGAGTCTCGCCACTCGGAGTTCCTCAGACCGCTTAGCCACCCTTATGCTAGACTCCACTCTCCTGGCTAGCCTCCGGTATTCGTCAAAGTCACTCGAGATCTTCGATTGTCGGTACACAGTTCTCTTCTCCCTAAGCAGATGGCCGATTTCTCGATTAAACCACTTTGGTTGAACAGAAGACCGACGCGGACATTTCAGAGGGATGAAACGCGATTGAAGACTCATGAATGGGGTTCTGAAACTATTCCACGAGTCTTCGTCAGTCAGTCCAGCACGAAGACCTGCAAAGTCTGCTCTTTTTAAATCGAGTTTCCTCGATTTACTAGTTGCAGGCCTTGCCTTCAGGACTTTGTCTACAAAACTAATTAGTCGGTGGTCACTGCCACCGAGCTCTTCGCCAACAGAGAGGTCCTCAACGATGTCATCCTCAGAGGTGAAAACCAAGTTGAGGATATTGTCTCCTCTCATTGGCTCTCTCACCCGTTGAGTCAGGAACTCGTTGTTCGTGAACTCCAGGAGTAGTGCGTTCTCGCCACAGGGTTCTCTGGTTTCCCAGTCAACTTGTGTGTTGAAGTCCCCCATGACGATACAAACTCTGTCTTCGACAAGTTTTCCTAGTAGCTGGTACAGATCTCTGTCCTTTTCAATGAGTTGGGCAAGAGGTCTATAAATCACCAGGGTCCTGTATTTGGCAGAACCTATCTCTAAGTCAACACCTAGTTGCTCATGGTCGGATACGATGTTGCAATTCGTCGAGTTGAGAGTATCCTTGACATACAACATCACACCGCAACCCTCTCTGTCTGGCCTGTCTTTCAGGAAGAGCTGCTAACCGGGAATCGTGAATTTACCTTTAAAGTCTCGGCTTGAGGTTTTTATCCACGACTCTATTATGGCTACCATGTCAGGTTTTTCTGTTGCTACGAGGCCACGAAGTTCAAGAAACTTGTTTCTGATAGACCTCGCATTAAACAGAAGAACCTTGAGGGAGTTCCCGACTGTAGGACTCTCTACTCTCTTCCGTTTCCCGCTTTGTTCTCTGTGGCGGGGTCACTTCCCTCTTTGTGACCTCAGAAAAGGTAGTAGCTGAAGTAACACGAGCGTACTGACGTACATCCTCCTTTACTCGGGGCCTGACACTTCTTTGGGTCCGCTCCACAACATCTTGGGTCATTTTGGCGAGTACAGCTTTCCATTTAAAGGAAAGATGCACTCTGTCCCTTTTATACAGGTCGTTTCTCCCGTAAAATGTGCGGTAGGGGTCTACAAAGAAGACTCCTTCTGCCATGCAGAGATCCGCCAACCATCGGTTTACTTCGACGTTTCTCTCGTAAGCGGAAGCATCCAAACCACGACACGTTTTCGGGTTTTAAGCCCAATGTCATCCACGGCTCTCATCACCGTTTGGATGGTCTTGCCACTAAGGCCAACCTTACCCCCTCTGAGGTAGAGGTCATTGCCACTCACCATCAGAGCGACAACTAAATTCTCATAAATCTGAGCTTTCTCTACTCTGATGTTGTGGTTACCCTGTCCTGGCAGGCAGCTTACCTTCACGCGAGTGCGAAGGTGGGACGCCAGCAGCGGCTGCAGATCACGTGTTTGCGAGTCACCAATGAGGGTGACCTTCGGACACTTGGTCTCTGAAGACCAAGTGTGGAAGAGGCCTCTCTTTTTCCTCTTTACTCTTCCCATTCTTATCTTTATTTTTCTTATTCCCCCTTTTCTTCTTGTTTATTGGTTTTTCTTCTATTTTTGGACCTACTTCTTTTGTTTCAACTTTATTATTTTTCTTTTTTTTTCCTTTTTTCTTTTTATTTTTTTTCCCCTGCCTCGGCTGTCTTAACGTCAGATGATGCCGAAATCTCCGCTTGGGTAAGAACTATGGCACCAGAAGATTCCCACACATCAGTGGACGATGCCTCTTCTAGGCATCGAATATAAGCTGCGTGAAAGGCTTTGAATTTCTCCACCTTTCTCTAAAGAATTTGAGCTCTCTCCTCTGAGGCTCTATAGAGGTCTTTTAATTTCTCCACCTCTAGCGTCAATATGCAAGTAGTGCAGATACTTTTAGGGCTGCATTTTGAGTAGCAGCCCTCCGGAAAGTCAACACACCACTTTTCTAACTGGAGAGAGAGAGTGAGAGAGAGAGAGAAAAAAAAAAGATACGAGCCGCCTCGTCCTTCAATAGAGAGAGTCAACAAACACCCAGATGACCCTTTTTGTCTGCGCTAATGGAGGTGCGAAATTATGAGACGCCGCGATTACCTGAAATGCGGCCATCACAGCAAACTGCGACAAGTTTGAGAGCCCAGAAAGTCCCATCTGAAGTCGGACAAATTTTGCCTCGCCGGCTTAAACCTTCTCGCACTCGCGCCAAAAGGCCGAGTCTATTCTCGTCTGCCGATCCAATCTGACCCTAGAACCCTGCCCTTGGGACGGAGGTGGGGAAACCCCATTCCACTCCTATAAATCCTCCGGCACCAGAGTTGGAAGGGAGTATCCACCTTCTTCCCTGCTACCTCAGTATCCTCTATCCGCCCCCGTCGGTACCCGCTATTCGCGTCCCGTTTGACTCTACACAATTCTCTCAGAATCCCTCAAGCTCCTGGTATTCTTGTTAATTCACGTGAGTCTACCCCTCGACCCGCTTACCCATCTCCTCGAATGCAAGATTTAAGTTCAACGTCGTAATAGTCATTATCCAGAGACTATTATTTGAACTTTGCGCTAAGGAAAGGATTACTCTGTCGAACAAAATCTTCGAGGTAACAGCAACGCGCAACTCTTCTGTAAAACTCCTTTTAACCTTGTAAAATAATATTGATTCACATATTAGTAAAGTTATTTTGTACTCGTTTCTCTGTTATCTCGGAACTCCAAGATAGTCGACTATTGGCCATCCTACTTTCAGTTAATTTGCACTCTGTTTATATTTAAACTTCCCACGCGCTCGTAAAGCAGAAAGGGTGAGCTTGACCCTATTCTCCGACATCTATATTAAACTGGTGTAACGTGCGTAGGGTTAACCTACGATATCTTATTAATCTGGTGTAAGGTGTGCGAGGTTAACCTACGACACCCCTCATTCAGGCCAATCAAGTGACTGTATACAAAAGACCGACTTAGGAAACCTCTAATATAATTATTTTTAATAATTCAATTCTAAACAGACTCCTACCAAACTACCCTATTAAAGAATCCCTAATAAATTACACTACTAAACATCCCCTAGTAAATACCCCTATTTTACATCCCCTACCAAACAGATACATACTAAAATACCCCTAATATAGAATCCATACTAACTCTCTACTAGACAACCCCCTACTAAACAAACCCTGACCTAACAACCCTTCCTAAAGGTATTCAAATTTAACAAGCTCTATCAACCAACCCTTATTAAACGTAGCCCAATTTAACAAGCTCAACTAAACAAAGCCAACTCAGCACACCGTATTAAAAAAATATTAAGTTTATTCTTATTAAAACTCCCTTCAATTTAAAGCCAAATTAAAAAAAACCCTAATAAACCGTAACTATGAAAGCCTACTAAAACCTCCCCTGCTAACTAACCCCTTACTAAAACAACTACGAAACAACAGAGAAAAGAAGTATTTCATTCAAGTTCCATTCGAAAATAAAATAGAAAACAGAGGGAAATGGAATAAACTCTTAATAAAGAGAAACAGAGAATAATAATAAAAAACTTACAGACTAAAACGTCTAAAAAATTTAATGCTAGAAGAAATTTTATAATCCTTAAGCACAAATACAAACGGAAACTCGAGATTTCATTGTGGCTCGTTAAAACCTTCTTCCTCCTGACCTCCCCAAATTCTTATCTTTAATCAAAGGATTATTTGTGACGTGAAAAAAACGTAAACGCAACCGCTACAAGTGAACGTAACATTGGCCTCTCTGCCCAGCAGCCACGGATGAATAACCAAATCACGTTTCTATGCAAATATCGAAGTCAAACGGCGGTTGAAATAAATCAAATAAAAATTATGATCACTAGGACTGGAACATTGGTCTCCCAGCTGCCGATTAGATGCTCTGCCACTGAGTAATGGCCGGCGATCTTGGCCCAATGATATTTAGAGACACCTATAACCATGGATTCAGTCATTTGAAGCGAACATAAGATTGCGTTTAGATAGAACCAGGCGTCTCGTTACTCGCTCGAGCTTTGTAGGTTGAAAATGTATTTTTTGGCGGGGGGCTTTCGATTAAATATTGATTTTAATATTGAATAGAAGTTTATTTCAGTTAAAACCGGTAAAAATAATGATAAATATTTGTTCTGTTTTTGTCATCATTAACTTTATTATTCCTGTTCAATTTATTTATACGTTTGCTTTATCACTCAGTACCTCCCTTCATTTTATCTAGTGGAACAAACCTACTTTATGGCTCCCTCAATGTGCCTTCTGGTCTCAATTACATAAAATATATGATTCGAGTCACATATACATATTAAATATATGACTGGAAATTTACATAGGGGTCTTCTGCCTCAAAAGATTTAGATTATTTTTTTTTAATATCCCCGCCCCGATCCAAAGAAACTAATTATTTTTAATGGGGAGCCAGGCCAATGATATCTAAATATATATACCATAAACATTGAAGTTAAAATATAAATCATTGATCTTATACTTCAACCACATACCAGCAAATATTCAGTTTTCAATAATATAAGATGCTTCTGATGATAGGTAATTTTCCTTCATTGCATGGGATGTTATTTTTATTACCAGCCATTTCAATTCCAAGATTCACTAATTCTGCACATAACATTCTTAATAATATGATAAGTGGTTCAGGCTTCTGAGATCAACTTTAAAAAAAGAAGAACTATGTGCTCAGCATCACTAATTCAAAATATTATGTTCAGTAATGACCGTTACTAGTCAAAAAGTAATTAGAATAGATGTAATTGCTTTGATATATTTCTCATTGTGATTATGTTAATCTTCTCCCCTCATCTGTATTGGCTTGCTCTTATAAACGCAAGAGAGCGTAGGAACGATTTTTTTTAAGCCTTGATTTATTGGACCAGTAGATACTCGATTATATTGTACTATATGTATATATGCGTGCGTCAGAGGAATAAAGGCTAGAAACATAAAGAGAGAGAGAGAGAGAGAGAGAGAGAGAGAGAGAGAGAGAGAGAGAGAGAGAGAGAGAGAGAGAGAGAGAGAGAGGGGAGCAAGAGAGAGAGAGAGAGAGAGAGAGAGAGAGAGAGAGAGAGAGAGAGAGAGAGAGAGAGAAAGAGAGAAACAAACAGGCAGAGATAAATAAATGAGATCATAATATAACGTGTTATTTGGAAGGTTAATCTAACCAGAATTTGCATTCGGCTCGATTTCCCTTTGTCTGGATGAATGAAAAAGCAGGAAAGTTCAAAAGTAAATCTCAAGAAGCCTTCAAGAACTTTAATTATTGGAGCAGGAATGGTACGAGGTTTATTTAAATTTTTAGAATACCAATGGATTTTCAGAACAAACCAAGGAAATCTTGTTAAACCGAAAATAAACACAAGTACCTCTGGACAAAGGGACTATAGAAAAAAACTGGCGCGGGTGGGGAATGTAAAAATGTGTATGAGTGGGATAGCTAGAAAGGAAACTGCATCAGCCGCTAGTTAATGGGAAGACAGTCAAAGTTATAAGTTTAAACACGGATATAAAGTACCTGTGTGGTCTTACATGAAATCTGCCATTATTTTCATTTCCCCCCCTAATTTATTTAATTTTTAGCGAACTTTATATTTTTGGTGAGTGAAAAACCCTCGTACATTCATGAACAGATTGGGATAATTCGTATTAAAAACACACTCCAGGTTAGCTATGGGCAATTGGAGACTCTTAAATGCTGTTTAACTTCTCTTTGCAGACATGGATGGTCAGGCATCGGGGAAAATCATATAATGGTTTTCACGCTAATTTCACCTGGGTTTTAATCACTACTCAGGAGAAGGTCCGTGAAACGTATGGAATTACAACCATAATATGGGCTCTTTCATTTTCTAATGACCAAGCAAGGACTTAGAAAGTTATCATAAGGAATAGTCTTTTATGCTTATTAAAACTTAATACCGAGGCAATTTAATGTTTTATTATTAACATCGCATCATTGCTAAGGAAGTCCTATCCAGTCAAAAATTACTACGGTTTATATCATGCATTTGACTCTTGGCATTTAAGAATAAAACTCATTAAGTAGGTTGGAATAATCATTTTAATATAAAAAAATGTTATTGCTCTTAAAGTTTGAAAGTAATTTAGGCCTCGCGATAAGCTGAATTGCCGTGTTCTTTGAACAATGAAACAAGGGTGGAGTTTGTTCCAACAACCTTATGTTAAGTGAGAGATAAAAGAAATAAGATGTAATCAAAGGGAATTTTCATTAAGAAAAAGAACAAGAGAGAATAAGACAGAAGATGAATGAAAGAAAAGAATAAGATACTAATTAAAGTTAGGGATAAAAAAACAGCATAGGGAATTTCTTAAGTTTAATTAAAAAATATTGGCTGTTGTATTATGAATCCTTAAGAAGTTTTGTCTCGTATCAGAGGCCTCCAATAACGCGGTTAAAGTAGGTCCAGTTTGATTACTTGCAGATAACTGAGGATTAGCACAAAATAGTAGATTTCAAGTGATTTATAAAAGGTTTGCGTCAGGGGAAAATTCCACCTTTATATTTTCCCTTTAGTTGATCCAAAATTACCTAAAATGTTAAAATGGTTATCCTTAGTTTTAAAATCTGTTCCTCTCTAACCTTTAAATTTTTCCTAATCAATAAACAGTACATTTATAACCAAATACAGTACTTAGGTCCTTGCAGTATTATTGAAGTGGATTTTATACGAACAAACTTTAATAAGGCTTACTTGACTTTGAGTTTGTGAGTAAAAAACCGTTTTAATGGTTCGCTATTTTCGTTTTATTTTATACTTGTAAAAGGAGCTTTAATGAAACTTCTAATATTAATTGAAATAGAGCTACTTTTATAGTTAGCACTAATTAGCAAAGACTATAAATTATTTATCTTATTAAAAAGAAAAATGATATTTTAAAGATAGTTTTGGGGTGGATTAGTAAAATAGCCAATATTTTTAGGCACAATGTAAAAACTGAACGTTCAATTTGTAGGCAATATATTTGGAGATAATAAACTTTTGCCTAGATGTGTGGCGGAAAGAATACGCATAGCGTCCTCCGACCTATGTCGTAAAATACGACTAAGTGGGCCGCTGGGTTCGGGAGCCTATGGTGTTAATAGGTGGGGTTGTCGCATTATTGTGTGACTGAATTGGTGTGTGGAATAGGAATGAATGAGGGAGAGATGAGAGAGTAAAGGCATTTGATAGAGACAGACGGTATATACTTTACTGAAACAAACTTGAAAGGGAATGAACTGTTTGTGCAGAATGGGGCGAATGGGAGCGGGCGTTCAGTTGTGAATCATACGGTAAAGTGCGCATGGCAGTGTTTCGGAGTGAGAATGACATGATACAATGGCTGAATATGAATATGTGAGCTCGAGAGTTATGCAGGTGAAGTTGAGATCTAGAAGAGTTAAACTGTGCGTAGTTGTAGCGTATATACCATGCAGTGATAGAAGTGAGGGTGAGAAAGAGAGGTTATGAAATGACTTGGGAGAAGTGGTAGATGGAATTAAAAACGGGTGTCCGTTGACATTTGGGGAGATATGACTAGACAGATAGGTGACAGGAGTGAAGAGATAAGTGGAGATTTTTGGTATGCCTGGAGAGAATGAGAATGGAGAGAGGGGGGTAGGTATCTGTTCTAATAGACTCTTGTGTCTTGCGAACACATTCTTTCAGCACGAGAGTGCGCATTAAGACATATGGGTTGGGTGAGGGAGAGCGAGAATGTAAGAGTATGATTGCTCTGTGACGTGTAAGAAAGAGTATTGTGCAGGATGTGTTTAATGTGAAAACTTTGAGAAGTGAAGGTATGGAAATCTCTAACTATATTATTGTGGTGTGAAAGGTTAAATTGGTTTATATATGGGGGAAGAGACCCATGGGGTGGATAGAAAGGGATAACCAAAGTGAGAGAAAGAATGAAAAGTACGCCAAAATAAGGGAGAGTAAAAGAAAGGAGCTAAGCGTGAACATGGGTGTGGAAGAAATCTCAGGAAGTGATTGTAGGAAGTGAAGGGCTATATGAGAGGTTGTTATAAATGAAAATAGGAAATAAAAGTGCCGAGTATTAGAATGCCGATCGATAAAACGCGATGGAAATCAAAAGGAAGACGTACTTGAAAATTATTTATAGTGAAGAGGAAAACGTCAGAGGATGCGGGTTGAGGTATATAAGGAAGTGAAGAGAAAAGTGAAATGAGTGATTAAATAGAGGATGAAATTAGCAACCGAGGCATTTCAGCAAAAGATGAATGAGGATCCTGATGGGAAGATGATGATGAATGAGGATCCTAATGGCAACAAAAATATGAATGAGGATCTTGATGGATCCAGGAAGACGAATGAGGATCTCAATGGGATCAGGAAGAATGAGGCGTGTGATTGGAACAGAAATATGAATGAGGATCCCGATGAGAATAGGAAGATAAATGTAGATCCCGATGGGGGAAAGAAGATAAATGAGGATCCCGATGAGAACAAGAAAAACAATGAGGATCCCAATGGGAACAAAAATATGAATGAAGATCGAGATGGGAACAAAAATATGAATGAGGATCGAAATGGGAACAAAAATATGAATGAGGATCCCGATGGGATTAAGAAGAAGAATGAGGATCCAGATGAGAATAAGAAGATGAATGAGGATCTCAATGGGAACAAGAAGATGAATGAGGATTCCGATGAGAACAAGAAGAATGAGGATCCCAAAGGGAACAGAAATATGAATGAGGATCCCGATGAGAATAAGAAGATGAATGAGGATCTCGATGGGAACAAGAATATGAATGAGGATCCCGATAAGAACAAGAAGAAGAATGAGGATACTGATGGGAACAGAAATATTAATGACGATCCCGATGAGAAAAAATATGAATGAGGATCCTGATGTGGAAAATGAGATAAATGAGGATCCCTATGGGATCAATGAGAATAAGGATCCCGATGGGAACCAAAAAAAAAGGAGGATCACGATGGGAAAAAAATATGAATGAGGAGCCTGATGGGGTCAGGAAGATGAATGAGGATCCCGATGGGATCAAGAAGAAGAATGAGGATCCCGGTGAGAACAGGAATATGAATGAGGAGCCCGATGGGGACAAGAAGAATAATGAGGATACAATGGGGACAGGAAGATGGATGAGGATCCAAATGGGAAGAGGAATATGAATCAGGATCTCGATAGGGGACAGGAAGATGAGTGAGCATCCCGATGGGAACAGGAAGATGGATGAGGATCCCAATGGGAACAAAAATATTTATGAGGATCCTGATGGAAAGAGGAAGATAAACAAGGATCCCGATGAGATCAAGAAGATGAATGATGATCTCGATGGAAACAAGATGAATAATGAGGATCCCGATGGGGACAGGAAGATGAATGAGAATCCAGATGGGAAGAGGAAGATGAATGAGGATCCCGATGAGGTCAGGAAGATGATTGAGCATCCCGTTGGGAACAATAAGATGAATGAAGATCCCGATATGAACAGAAATATGAATGAGGATTCCTATAGGAACAGAAATATCAATGATGATCCCGATGGGGACAGGGAGATGAATGAGGATCCCGATGGAAACAAGAATAATGAGGTTCTGATGGGGACAGGAAGAGGAATGAGGATCCTGATGGGGACAAGAAGATGAATGAGGATCCCGATAGGAACAGGAAGTTATTCTCGAAATCAGAAAATTAAGAGGGAAACCAAACTGAAAAAAATAACTGTTTGAACATAAAAAAATAACACTGGCATGGTACTCGCGATTACTAAGGAGTTAAAAAGTAGATAGTGAAAGTAATTTCACTTGGTTTATAATCTAGTTATGAAATAGGTTGTAACCGGCAATGTTCTGAAATGATATGGACATGTGAAAGAATAGATGGAAATAGACTTAAGAGAATATACAAGGCTGAATGTCCAGGTGTGCAAATGCTTGCCTAGCCCGATAAAATGCGGATTAATAATATGTATTAGCGATTGAGAAAGAACTGGTTGGTTGAAGTGCAAGTGGTTGATTTTTGTGTATGATAAACACGCCTAAAACAGTTTGTAAGGGGCCGTACTTGAGGCGTTCTTTCCAATGTTCAACCCTAACTCGTCAAGATGTTGCAGCACAACTGGCCCATATTATCCCTCTGCTATGAAGGGCCAATCTGGCACAGTACAAATGATAGATGGTTCCTTGAGAACTGTTATTAAGAGAACAGATCAATGCGATTAAATGATGTTCTATATCTTGAGCTTTATTCGGATACTAGTTTCTTCTACCTCTCCCACACTTAACTTTGATTCCTATTCTTCCCCACGTATATTGATATCAATATTTTTCTGTTCACAGCAATACCAAACAATGAAGGGGGCATCTAACCCCCAAACCCAACTTATCATGAACTCTATGGATATCTCGAAGTGTCTTCCCTAGCGGGATCTTCCCAGTCACCAGAAGTAAAGCCGGATCAATCGATGATGCAAATGTGTTTTTTTTTCAGAACTAGAAATCCCACGCATCAAAATATTGGAATCATGAATTGCTATGATGTGTTTTGCGACAAAGTTTAAGACAAGGAGAAGCTTCTATCACCCCAAGCCTCACAAACCTTCAAGAAACCTGGACTTGAAGTGTAACCACCCAGCTCCCGAATCCTTGCTAACAAGAGCGTCATCTGTCGGAAGGTTGAAAGCTGGATTGGCAAGCACTCGATCAAAGATATGAAAACCGAAATCAAGAAACATCAATCTTGGTTAAAAATACAAGAAAATTCTAAATTTAATTAATTTTAAAGCCTATACCCATTTCTTTAAACTTATCCCAGAGTACACCGAAGTTGCCAAGAAGATAAAGGAGACAGGAATCCTTCTCTAGAGCATGAGAATCCCTTCAAAGAATATCGACTGTGAGAAGTGCATCAATATCCAGATGTGCTTCAAGTGCTATAAAATATAAAAACACATCAGGTGACTGCGCTGAAGAAGAAAAAAATCATTTATTGGGAATGCACATCTAAAAGACCAGAGTGGAGCCGTAGGACTCGTTCTATAAAGTAGGTAGGCCTCTGGCATCAAATTGCAGGATTTAATAGGCCCAGCGAGGAACTCCACAAATGGACGCTCGGTGGATTTATCAAATCCTAAAAATTGCTATTTGCGTAAATTAAGGAAATAATATGCCAAGCCTAATAAATAAAGAACCATAAAGAATTAGGAAGTGAAACTATATTTATGTTAAATTGTACAAATAGATCTAAGGCAAGAGGTCTTTAGAGTCGTCAGGAAACCTACAAACATTCAAAGTTATCAAAGGTGACCACCTATATAAATACGAGGATCGCACAAAAACAAACATAGGCGTGTTGGGAACATTTATAAGCAGCTGAACAAATATAGGCTCTGACCAGAGAAATTTCACCTGCAACAAGCGATTCCCTATAGAAAAAAGCTAAGTCTATTGGAAATATGTAGGCCTAACAGGTACACATACCAGTCGGAAACTTCCCCCAAGGGGCGTAATTAACCAACGAACTAGACTACTGGGTCTAACCCACAGACAAGTCAAGGTCACGCTCCTTGGAGAAGAAATATATATATATATATATATATATATATATATATATATATATATATATATATATATATATATATATATATATATATAAAGAGAGAGAGAGACACTCTCATTATTCAGAATCCTTATTCATTAAGTCAGTTCATTTCCTTAGTAGCGTTACGGAATCACGTTTACTCGCCTAAGTCCTGCCGCCTTAAGCCTTGATACTTCGCCTAAAACAGTAAGCTTTACACATTGACCGCAAAGAACTCGCAACGTTTACGCCTGCCCCTTTAGTAGGCCAATTCAAGGATAAAGTTATTATTTCTTTGCCGCGTCCTTTCAAAGTCATTTACTTACCCCGATTACCGAGACACCTTCGGTAAACTCAGCCTAATGCATAACCCTCGTGAGAAATTATAAGGAGTCAGATCCAATTCAGCAAAGACGTAAAGTAGGCCCACTGCCTAAAGTCCTCGTCACTCGTTGAGCGCAATAGCAACGAGGACTCTTCAATACACGCCCTTATAATTACCGACCACGAACCCATAAAACCGGTAACCTACATCACCACATAAACTGGTAACATTCACTGGCAACATCACCCCCACCCCCATAGAGCCAATAACCGAACACAATTAAAAAGTGTTTGGATTACAGTTGGAGCCACAAGGCCTTAGCCATATCCTGTCCAGCAAAAAAAGGCCTCCCTGAAGAAAAGGGTAAGTGAAAACTAACAAATATTTGACTCGAGAAACCAACTTTACGCGTCCGTTGATTGACAAGATCACCCTTGCAAGCACCTATCTCCAGATCAACAGCACCCTTAAGGTCAAGATCCTAACATACATACTTCATGCCCACGTAGTCACCATCACACACTCTGATGGTTGCCAAAAAATCGGAATAATCATAGAAAACGTCCAGGGATCAATAAAAATCGCAGAGAAGGTCGACTGGAATGCACCTTTCAAAGTCACGATCAAGGATGAGATGATGAAAGGTTTTAAAAGAAGTACGAACCAGATACTCGTCGCTCCGACCAATATAATGGAACAGGAAGAAACCTATTCGGCACTGAAGAAACCACAACTCTGCAAAGGACAACGAAAAAACGAGTATCCCTAATAAAAAGAACCTCTCGAGGAGCCAAATTTTCCCAACCTCGCCGCGAAAACAGACTCGTGAACAGAGAAGCAACAATCAAGAGAAGACAAACCCATACCCAAGTAAGTAGCCTCGATAATCGCACCTATTCTTTGCCACTTACTTTGCAGAATGGAAATGTAGAATTTAAAATTACTTTAAATATCTAAATATGAACGGCTGGAAAGGAAAATCAACTACATGCGGAAACATCTTTAGAGAAATTGATTCTGATATTATGTTAATATCCGAACACAGGATAGACACTGAGAAAGAAAACTTGAAGATTTGGAACTCCGACATAATAGCGAAAACCCTAAATCGAGAGAGATAAGTCGGTGCGGTGCGGTTACTGCCTTCAAATGATGAAAAAATACTAGTAGATAAAATAACGAGGAGAAGCGTACCTTGCAACCGATATGGAAGCGGAGTTAAGAAGAATTATTTTGATGAGGTGTTACCAGCATCCCCCATTCCAGGGGCATCTTTACGGTCAGAAACTGCACAAGTCTCTTCACCAAAAGAATTATTGTCATTCTCAATAGAGGCTTGACGCTTGATGTGCAAAGATAAAATCAGAAAAATCTGCACATCCTCATCGAAGGGAGAAATGTGCAAATATTGATCCTAAACATCACTACCCTTCTGACCGACAGGTCAGCCTAGAAGACGTAGATCTGCCTGGCGAGTCACAATCTCCCTTTCAACTACCATCGAAATGGAGCTTTACGAGATACTTTTTAGCGACCACCTGGCCACAATTCTCTACATCAATTACCGTCCGATACAGGTTCCGACTAGCCCCCCCTCCCTCAAATAGCTTAACAAGATGAGCTGTGAAATTTACAAAGAAAAGCTAGAAGAATAGATATATACCCACTTCGCGTAGCGCACAGGAGGAAATCGATGACGAGGTAGAGGACCTAAGAAATCAATTAATAAACGCGTAAGAAATTACAGTTCTGAGAACGGATACCTAGACCTTACTACATCTCCAATGGACCTAAGAGATGAGGCGAAAACACAAAGAAATAAGTCTCATAAGAGACCAAGTAATTAAGGCATGCGTAGCGGGAACTCCTACGACTAATAGTAAAACAAAATGAGAAATGTGGAAGGAAATAATGGAGAAACAAGGAGTAACAAGGAAAGTAAGTACCCTAAGAGACCTTACGGTCCATTCAAAGAGGGTACCTTTGGACTATCAATCGAGCAGGCACATGACTGCTCAATTGTTTTGCGTCCCTAAACGGCCACTTTTCAAGACTTTGTCTAGTCTTGACTTAAACTGGTCAACAGATTCAGTGTGAAAATATCCCGGTAGTCAACATTGTCGAACCCTCGAAGTATTTTAAAAACTTCGATGAGCTGACCAAGCAGTCTACGGGTTTCCAGCGAGAACAGATCTAATTCCCCTAGTCTATCCTCATAACTTTTATGTCGGATAGAGGGAATCAGTTTGGTTGCCCTAGCTTGTACGCGTTCCAACCTTGCGATGTCCTTTCGAAACGAAGGACTCCAAAATTGTACGGCATACTCCAGGTGCAGCCGAACGAGGGAGTTGTACAGACAAAGTACTATCTCCTTGTTACGGTATCCAAACTGGCGCTTTATGTAGCCTAACATCCTTTGGGCTTTCTTCTCTGCCTCGATGCACTGTTTCGAGAACTTGAGGTCGCTAGTGATAGTAACACCCAAGTCCTTCTCAGTGTAACTCGATTTTAGAGCAGTGCCCTTAAGGATATAATGAGATTGGGGGTTTATGTGGCCGATATGCATTACTTTGCATTTGTTCACGTTAAAAGGCATTTGTCACGTGTCCGACCACTCCCCAATCTTCCCAAGATCTTCCTGCAGGCGGGCAGTATTTCCATCCTTTGCAACGTTCATACCAAGCTTGGTATCGTCGGAAAATTTGGAAATCTTGGCAACCATGTCACCGTCCATGTCGTTGACGTAGATGATGAATAGTAGTGGTCCCAGGACAGAACCTTGAGGCACCCCGCTAGTAACGGGCACCCATCAGAAGACTGTCCATTTACCACCACCCGTTGCCGTCTGCCACTTAGCCAGTTCTCGATCCAGCCGGCTACCTTTCCGTCTATGCCAAGCGCTCGCACTCTTCGGAGAAGGCGGCGGTGTGGTACCTTATCAAAGGCTTTTTGAAAGTCTAGGTAGACCACATCCACCGCCTTGTCCCGATCGTGCTCACTGAAAACGAAGTGGAAGAATTCCACAAGGTTCGTCAGGCATGACCGTTGCCTTCGGAAGCCGTGCTGGGAACTCCTCAGTAGCAGGTTTGACTCTAAATACGACGTCATTTGGTCCACCATCATGCTTTCCATGAGTTTACCGACTATCGAAGTCAGACTGATAGGTCGCAAGTTTGACGGATGGCTGGGGTATCCTTTCTTGAAGATCGGAGTCACCTCCGCTTCACGCTAGTCTCTAGGAACGCATCCGGTCCGGATTGACATGTTAAAGATAGCGCACAGATGTCGTGATACTTCATCGCACACTTCCTTCAACACCTTGGGTAGAAACCCGTCCGGTCCAGGGGACTTATTCGTCTTTAGGTCAGCGATCTTTTTCTTTATTTCTCCTTCGGTGAAGTCCATTGCCTCCAGCTTTTCCCCCGAGTAGGAATACGTGGGCTGGGGGATGAGACCACACTCTTTAGTAAACACTGAGGAGAAGTAGTCATTGAGAAGGTTAGCATTTTCTGCATCTGAGTGAGTTAATGCACCCTCCTCGTCCACTAAGGGCCCAATCCTACGATGGACTGGTTTACGGCTATTTACATAGCCGAAGAACTCCTTTGGATTCTCCTTGCAGAGTCTCGCCACTCGGAGTTCCTCAGTACGCTTAGCCGCCCTTATGCTGGACTTCACTCTCCTGGCTAGCCTCCGGTACTCGTCTAAGGCACCCGAGATCTTCGATCGCCGGTACGCATTTCTCTTCTCCGTAAGCAGTTAGCTGATTTCTCGATTAAACCACTTTGGTTGAACAGAAGACCGACGGAGGCATTTCAGAGGGATGCAACTTGATTGAAGACTCATGAACTTATTTTTGAAATTGTTCCACGAATCCTCAACCTCTTCGCATACCGCTAGCCTTACATCAGTCAGCCCAGCACGAAGGCTTGCAAAGTCTGCTCTTCTCAAGTCAAGTTTCCTTGATTGACTGGCAACAGACCTTACCTTCGGGATCTTGACGGTAAATCTAACTAGCTGGTGATCACTGCCATCGAGCTCTTCGCCTACAGAGACATCCTTAACGATATCATCCTCAGAGGTGAAGACCAAGTCGAGGATATTGTCTCCTCTCGTCGGTTCTCTGACCCATTGAGTGAGAAACTCGTTGTTGGCGAACTCCAGGAGTAGCGCGCTCTCGCCACAGGCTGCTCTGGTTTCCCAGTCAACTTGTATGTTGAAGTCGCCCATAACGATGCACACTCTGCCTTGAACCAGCTCACCCAGCAGCTAGTACAGTTCCCTGTCCTTCTCAACGGGTTGGGAAGGGGGTCTGTAAAGCACCAGGGTCCTGTATCTGACAGGACCTATCTCTAGGTCAACGCCTAGGAGCTCGAGATCGGATATAATGTTGGAGTTTGTATATTTGATTGTATCCTTGACATACAACATTACACCGCCACCCTCTCTGTCTGGCCTATCTTTGTGGAAGAGTTGGTAGCCAGGAACCGTGAATTCGCCTTCAAAGTCTCGGGTTGAGGTTTTTATCCACGATTCTGTTATGGCTACCATTTCGGGTTCTTCCGTGGCTACGAGGCCACGGAGCTTAGAAAACTTGTTCCTAATTGACCTCGCATTGAACAGAAGAACTTTCAGGGAGTCCCCTAATGTAGGACTCCCGGCTTGTTTGTTGGCGAGGCACCCCTTTTTGCGACCTCTGAGAAGGTCGTTCCTGGAGTGACACGGGCGTATTGGCGTACGTCCGCCCTCACTCTGGACCGGATACTCCTTTCGGTCCTCTCTACGACATCCTGGATCATGTTCGACAGAAAGGCCTTTCCTTTAAAGGAAAGATGTACCCCATCCCTTTGGTAGAGATCATTTCTACCATAAAAGGTGCGGTACGGGTCCACAAAAAAGACCCCCTCTGCCGTACACAAATCTACCAGGCGCCGGTTTAAAGACACATTCATCGAGTGAGCGGTCCGTGTTGGACCTCTCCTCGGGAACATCCCAACTACCACGCGCTTGCGGGTTTTCAGCCCACAGTCGTCCAAGGCACCCATGACCGTGTGGAGGATTTTATCTGTAGGGCCTACCCTACCTCCTCTCAGGTAGAGGTCGTTTCCACTGACCATCAGACCAACGACTGAGCTCTCAGAAATCTGTGATTTCTCAGTCTCTACTCTGATGTGGTGGTTACCACCGAAGAATTATGAAGAAAGGTACCCGACATAAAGAAGGGTCGCTGAAACAGAATATTAAGATAAAATGCAAACATGAAGAAACGAAGGAAGAAGAAGTTGAAACCCTCTTCTGACAATATTAGAAAAAAGGATTCTGTATCCGTCAAGAAGAAAAGGAAGATTTAGATATCGTGTTTAAACATCAAATCATTGATTCCCCTAAAAAAAAATAATGGGCCATCATCGGCTTTAGTCAGAGAGGCTCCGTTCAATCTGCCCTCACAAGAAGACTAAGTTTCGCAGATGAGTTCAAATTCGCGTAGATGATATTTATACTCAAGCCAGGAAAATCGAATTTGCAGATATAAAATAACGGCTCGATCTCCCTGCTGGATCTTGCTGGCCAAGGTATGTAAAAAAATACTTTACAAACAGCTAACTGAACAACTTGAGCGAAACGAGTACAAATTCCACTTCAGGAGGAACAGCCGTACAAAAATGTTCATTGGAGTAATCATGGCAAAGTTAGGAAGAGCGAAGAAACGGAAAGCGACCCCTTCAACGCGAAACAAAGATTAAGCTAACTCAATAAGTATCTCCATTATAGTAAGTTACAAAAAGATCAGAGCGACTGTATTTCTACAACATATCTTCCATAACTTTTGCAAGAAAAATTTCAGGGTTTCCGAAATAGGCTTAAACTACGCAAGGGTAAATATTGTGCAAATTTGGATAAATATAACGAATATTATTATCAGATAAGCAATTGAATAGAAAACTTGAACTATCCTAAATTATCCGGACAATTAGGTTTCTTGTAGAGAGAATCGGCATCGAACTGAATTCTTTTCCTCTTTGTCAGACAGTACTTTTTTAATTTCCTAATAATTTATCTCTGCCTTTTCCATATTTGCAGGTCACTAATCCGCGGAGTAGAAAATAAAGGAGGAAAGGCAATTCAAGCGTTGAAAACCTTCACGCAATGGAAAATTAAATTTAGAACATTTAATAGGGTTATTATACCGGTCTGCGATGGCTACAATTTAATTTGGGTACATTTTACTTGACTAGAACGGTATAGAGACCTGAACTGGACTTAACTATACCATCAAACCAATTGAAAATTGAAATTTCTTTTATAGGTATGAATTCGATAATTTTACAATGATGATGTTTTCTCACTGATAGGAAAGTTTAGCTTTTGTTAAGGAAATAGAATGGCTTACTTTCAACATGTTCATACAAGCTTTGATTTTTTTCTAATTGAACGGATGTCATTTTTATGTTCATACCTACGGCTTATGATATTTTTTGTGTGTCTCACCAACGTAAAAGTGATCAAACCTAGCCACACAAGGAATCAGAGACTCTTTTGTTTTTTCTCTTATTATTCTAACAAAAGGAACATTTTAATTTACATGGTTCTGAAAAAGGCAAATTTTCTGTAGAAAAGAACCTTTTTAATCCCACTAAATTAGGGGAAAATGGTAAGGAAATAAACTTTATTTTTGCATCTTTTGGATGGATTAGATTTGAAAGGGGAGGTTCTTTACACTGGTGAGCTTTCTCTAAGGATTATAGTCCATATTACAAACCAAAGAATAGCTTAGGAAAAAGAGTGGGATGGATTTGTGAGCCACCCTTTCTCCAGGATGAATTGAACAATTTGACGAAAGTTTTCATTGATTTACAAAATCAATTCTTGTCCATAGAGAAAGCTTGCCAGTTTGTAAGAGCCTGATTAATTGGTTCCCCGCCTCTAAACCTCTCAAAAAGGGAACCCTATATAGATTTTTGTAGCAGGTATCTGGAGAAGCGGTACACCTACACCCTGCCCTTTCGAATTCTGTTGGTTGCTCAAACTAGATTGAGACCACTTAGTTTTATTATTTCTAAACATTTCATTTTATCAGTTTTCGTCACTTTCTTTACAAGATTCTTCTAACTTATTTTCCTGACCGGCGGTTAATTTCGCAGGCTAGTCGCGAATCAGCTTTTGTCCATTGAGCCCTAGTTGCGGCGCTAATGGGAAAGGCTGGTTCACCCCTCCATCTTTGCTATGTTTGGGTTTTGGATATTGATATTTAGGCATTATTACCTCCTCTTTCTTTATACTGACCACCATCTTTATTTTTCTTATTTATCCTATTACCCTCACACACAGGGGGATGTTATGTTTAGTATAAGCAACTTTGCTCCGACTGACATCTGATGGGTTGCGCGTCCTCTGCTTCCAAAACAAGCAATTTTCCCTCCAAGCTCCAATGCCTCCAGAACGATCTGCAGCTCCATGCCTTCTACGCAAAATAAGAGCCTACCTCCTCTCCTAGTGGAACCGAACTAGTACAGCGAGAATGGAGGTAAAGAGAGGCAGGGAATGAACGGATATCTCACATTGGGTGTATATCACGCACCTGCAAGGTCGACTACAATCTTGTCTTTAGGGGGCCAATAAATTGTACCTAGTGAGGATCAACCGAGGTGAAGCATCCATGATCGTCTTCTGAAAGCTGACAGCTAAAGGGGAACGGGAAAATAGGATCTCTTTTCACGCCTAAATGGAAAGAGCTGTCGGAGGGTTGCTGGAAGAGAGGATCCTCACTGGGATGAGGGTAGGTTGCTCGTAGATAGATCTCCCACGGCCATTTAACATGGAAAGCGAATTTGGCGTTGTCGCCTTCGATGCCGTTTTAGAGAAGATTAATCGCAGCATGTGAGCATACCCTACTCTTGCATCGAGTCCTTTGACGGTGAGAACATTTGGGGTCGTCTCACTTGTAAGTTGGAGGGAACCAGTCACTCGTATCTCCCCTCCAAACTTTACGCAGGAAAGTAGAGGTCGAAGTACCATTATTGCTGCCCTCATTCTCAGAGACAGACTTTAAGCAGTCTAAGAGGTTGTTCACTTATTGTCTTTTGCCTCATTCGAATCAAGTGACTCGGTGGAAAAACGTGGGTGCTTTGCTCCTTAAGCAGTGGTCATTTTGAAGTTGTGTTGGGTTGGTTCTCAACCTGGGCCGCCATCTCGTTCGCCTGTTTTCTAGTAATGTCTTTAAGCGAGTAATCAAACATCCCTTTAACATAGAACATTCCTTTTTAATAATATTAGGATAGAATGTGATGTCCCTCGCATTGGTGTATCAATGATTATCCAAGAAGCACCCAATTAGGCACTCAGGAAGGGGGTGGCTACATGAAATATAAGGTTCCTTTCTGAAAACAAAAAACATTTGATTCTCTAAGATGGTAAGAAGATAGATTTCTATGGTCAGAGAGCATGTACTATTGGATAACTTAACTCCATCACTCGACAACTTAACCAGGAAACAATAGAGCGGGCTGTCTCAAAGATGCAGGTAACCTTGCAACATGGGGCCCCAATGTCCCTAAGGTTCTACTCTCTGTCTTAGATTTAATTATGGGTGGGAACCACGGAATGAGGATATGACCTATCGCTATTTTGATTTTTAAATTTTTGTCCTTGAGGACCTCAATTTGCTTATAATGGCCTTGTCCAAGAGTTATATTAAGCTTGGCCATAGGTCACATCGCCCCAAAGTCATTCTCTAGGGTGAACCCAGCCTTTTGGGCGACGCCGCCTTTGTTCCAGTATCTTGGACCAAACAATTCTAGAGTAAATGGTCTCCATCTAGATATCCCTTTCTAGGCAGCGGAAATCTAGTATGGGACTCCCAGGATAATAGGACTTTGATGAGGCGCTGGTTAAAGGGCGCGGGGGGAATCACACGAGGAACAGTGAACCAGGAAGCAGAAAATCTACAAAGATGTTGTTAAATCTCTGTGGCACCCCACCAGGTGAGTCTCCCATCATAAGACCCTATTAGGGTATTCGTTCTAGTATCGAGCTCTCTTCAGGAGAGGAGGTACTTATTTATTTATTTTAGGGAGGAGTTTCCTATGACCACAAGGTGGGGAGAACAACGTGCTACTAAATGAGCAGCTTGAGGAAAGCTTCCAGAGGGAAATATTTGATAAAGGAGAACCTCATTCAGCTGAATAAACAGTTGGAGGCGTACCACATCACCGTGTACCGTGGTGTTCTGTTCCTTTGGAGTAACCCACTCATTACCCATATTGTCCATCCGTTTATTACTTTTATTTAGGTCTTCATTATCAAACATGGAGATCCATTAACAAAACAGGCTGAAAAATCCTAAAGACTTACGTGGAGCCCGATCCGGAGTCGTGCATGGGTGATTTTAAACCGACTAGCACCACTAATGGCCACCTCTTTCGCCATATAAAATACTACCCATAGCGTGGTACGCCCAGATACTTAGACGTAAAATAATAGAGATAAAATGAAATATTGAGTCAGTAAAAGGGGGAAATGGGGACCAGATATATAAAGGTTTCAGATGTATAAAGAAGGTCAGAAAAACGTGGCACTTGTTGGTATGGATTTGCTTTTAAGGATTTGAACGTGCCAGCTCTGCTTATTCATTCAGAGTTGATTAGATCTTATTCTGAAGTTAATTTCCTGTTCATTCGTTTTGTTTTTCTTAGGAATACGATTACTTTTATTCTTTACAGTTGAGTAGTGTGTTTTTGGTGGATTTTTTTCAATTTACTTATCTTTCTCATTTGCAAATATTAGCGCATATTATTAGTAATATGACACTTTTTTAACGAATACCCCAATTTTATAGATAGAAATAATCGAAAGCAGATTGGTTTTATACCTCACATGTCTACTTAATTCGAAATTTTGGTACCTGTATGTCTCAGTATAACTCAAGGCCTACATTTCGAGATAACTTAGTTGTTATTTTCTGGGCAATTCATTTTGTATAATTATTGTTTATTTTATGTTTCTTATCGTGAAATGGTGTAAATCATGGACTTTCTAAAAAACACATTCCAAACGTTATAATTTGGAGGTTAGAAAAGGCAACAATGCAGTCAACAGCAAAGAGTTTGTAAAGTATAGGGTGAAAGAACAATTAATGTGAGTCATCCTTGCCTATGACCGTTGCAGGATTTTCTCTCCTGAAAATGTTGGTCTCAAAAATGAACCCAAATTAGTAGTACCAGTGAAATTTGATCAAGTTCTTTTAAAAATAACAGAGACTGCATAACTACATTCAGCTCATTTCACTTCGCATCGAGTTATAAAAGTGAGAGGGTAGGTTTCACAATTGTGGTAATTGTTCATCTCTCATTTTGATTTTTAGTAGGATTGTTACAGGAGATAAAAGTGGATAATGTACAATAAAATTAACCCTTATAGATAACGGATTAGTTGTGGGGTATAACCAATAGCCCAAC
This sequence comes from Ceratothoa steindachneri, assembly GCA_963969495.1. Taxonomy (NCBI): domain Eukaryota; kingdom Metazoa; phylum Arthropoda; class Malacostraca; order Isopoda; family Cymothoidae; genus Ceratothoa; species Ceratothoa steindachneri. Next base: position 155,649,269 of record OZ018323.1, on the reverse strand, counting down.
TCAAACATCAACCTCATCAACATAAGATTCTTTTGTGTGTTTGGGAGGATATGAATGGTATTATCCATTTTGAACCTCTTAACTCAAATCAGATTCTTATCAAAGAGCTTTACTAGGCAGAGTTGAACCGTCTACATGCATCAATTGAGGAAAAAAAGGACAGTATTAATCAATAGAATAAGCGTGTTCTTTCATTAATTCATCACGCGACCTAATATCGCATAAGATGGCAAACAAAAACCTAATAATTTCGAATGGGAACTAGTGAGTCATCCTCCACAATTCCTCGACTTAGCCGCATCAGATTATTATCATTTTACGGGTTAAGCGAATCACCTGAAGAGAATGAAGATGTCAACACCAGAAGAGGTCGAAACAACCTAAAAAAATTTAAATCAAAGTCGGAACAATTTTTACAAAGATGGCATGGAAATGTTAATAAAAAAAATGGAAATTATAGTGCTTATTGAATTAATCAATAAATTTTTATTCAATTATAAATATCTTCAAAGAGTTCTTTATTTTCTATTCATAAAATCATGATAAACATTAAAAAGTGCCCTATTACTTAGAGGATGACTTAATACATATGTGAGAGGATACGAAAGGAATAAATGCCTTCAAGGAAAAGAAAAACGGGAACTGTGATTCGCGGAAACTGAAAATTTAAGTTTTTACCAAAACTCTTAAATCTTTACGATTATTATAGGTATCCAAGTATTCATTCATCCATATATAGATATATGTATCTAAGGTTTCTTGCAGTTAACAGTTGTTAGTTAGTTATGTATTTGCACTCAACCCCCCCACCCCTTTTAATCGTTCTCCGACTAGATAATGAACTGCACATAAAATTAGAATGACACTCACTGGCAAACCTATGAGCACCATGGGAAAGTGGGTATTCGTTGGAGCGGAAGAGGCAGAAATAGCCCAAGTACTGTGTTTTGTCATTAACCATCGGATACAGAAGTGTTATCCGTCCCGCATCAGGGTCGTGAGGACACAGAAACCCCTTTCAGAAGTTTCGAGACGGAAGATTGATGTGTTGTGTTTTTTAAGAGAAAGATGGGGGAAGGGACAGCGGTGTTGTATTGTCTATGCGGACGAAGACAGACGCGACCTGAGCTGTCAACGCGCATGCCTCAGACTCGAGTGTTAAAAAATAATCACTGATAACAAAGAAATACGAAATACTTCTCTACATGGGATTCGTAGATTATTTAAAATAGCTTTTAGCTCAGTGAACACTGATTCAATTATAAAAGAATTAAAGAACTTAATAAATCGTAGATTGATATACTTACCTACAAATTGAGTCATGCAACAATCTCAATTTAGGTTGGACTCGGTCAGTAATACAAGGCAAATAAAAAAAAAAAGTGACAGTTGATACATATGGTCCTAGAAGTGATTATTATCGAGTCTATGGGATCTCACTTCATTTAGACAAGACCCGTTAACGGGTAATGTGACATCGGTTAACATCAAACGGGTAAAGAGCGATTCAAATTTCCAAGCATTATAGAAACACGAACTTAAAATATCATACAATGACATATTCTCCTCCAAATTAAGTCATGCAATCTCATCACTTAGGGTGGATAGGGTCAGTAATAAAAGACAAATAAAAAGAAACTGACATTTGATGTATATGGGCCTAGAAATGATTATTATTTGATATATGTGATCTCAATCCATTTAGACGAGACCGGTTATTGGGTAATGTGACATAAATTAACATCAAGCCGGCAAAGACGGTCTGTATTGTAAGAATAGACTTTCGGTTATTTTTTCATTATAGCAAACCAATTGTTCTATTCGGTAGTAACTTAGATGTTTTCTTTCTATCAGGTGTTCGAATAAGTTCGGGGCAGTTTATTTATATATTCTTTTAACTGGTACTCGTAAAAGCATTTGAGGGTTTTAACGGCAACAATCCGTAATTATTCTCTGCAACATAAAACCTATGTAGATCACTTTCTACCGGATAACTGTCACAGGAAGGCGTTTATGGCAACAAGGAATACATGCAAGATGGCAACACAAAAGTCAGTTGCAAGAGGGGCTCTTTTACGACTTTAAACTCAGAATCAAATTATCACAAACAACCCGCAGGATATATGCGCCACCTGGTGGAGAAGTTAGTGACCGCTGTACACAAAAGGAAACGAGAATGCTACGAACTGTAAATGAGTCAGTCATATTGAGATGCATGACTTCAGAACGATCAGAATGTATCACTGACGAAGAATGAAGATTTGTGTTGAAGTAACTTCGTATTAAAAGTAATAGAATAATTGAATTAGTAATTAATATAAGGAACAAAACTTCTGCCTGGTTCTGCACCACATCAGAAAAAAAGTACTCGTGATAAAATTTGTCCGAGTAGATTTCCCAAACCGAACGAGCTATTTTGGAGACAGTATAATTTCAATGGATTTTGATTGGATGTATTTAAAATCCGTGGCGACTTGAATCTCCAGTTTTAAACTTTTACCTTTTCTTTGGATTAATTTTTAAAGATTTTTCTTTATTAGAGGAGACAAGTTTCTGGATAAATTTAAGCTCTGAACTTTGACCAGTAAGTATTTTCCCAAGTTTGATGTTTGTGTCAGCTGTTCTATTCTTTCACCTCTTAAGGTGTCAAATGAGTGGCATAAATCTTTCGGTGTTGAACCAATTTCCTACACGATCTAAAATTCTAGTTATAACAAATTTTAAATTATATGAAAATTGTAAGAGCGCGTCGTCTTGGTGACTGATCCATGTTTCGCCGTTCTTCCTATAATCAAAGAACTTAGTGCCATCTTTTAATCTTTTTCAAATATATCCAGGTAATAGAAGAAATAAAAGGAAAACACATATGTGGAAAGAGGAAAGTAAAAAATAAAGTACAATCATAAGTAAAAATGATTGGGATGAGAAAGATCTTCAAGCCTTAGATACCTTTTGATTCAAATATACTAATTTGAATCCCTTTTAAAGTGATCGATTGTTAAAGGATAATTGATATATATATATATATATATATATATATATATATATATATATATATAGTAAAAGGATATGAGCTCCTGCGAGAATTTCTTTGGATATTATTCGGTTCCAAGATACTTCGTATCTTGCAACTAAATACTAAATTGGTCTACGAGTATGAATTAAGTAAAATCTTCTCCCATTTTGGGGAATGGAAGGATTCTAACCCATCCCGCAAAACCACACTGATTTCTAGGGTTAGTTATAACAGCTGCAAGCCTTATAATAAATGTTTCGAATGGGCTCTTTAAGTATTGCGTGGTGGGTTGACCTCATATAAACTAGGAAACAAAGAAACTTGAGAATCCACTGTAGGTGCAATTGCTTATATTATTTACAATTAAACATGTTCAGTCTGTCAGAAAGCTGTGTCGAGAAGAGATAAGTGCCTCACAATTGGGCTCGATCCTAGGTTATTTAAAACACGGGTGCATTTTTAAGTAATTATTTTTACATATTTCTCTTGTGAAATGTCTGCATTTGCAGTCCAGTTGATTTCTCCGGAATTCTTTCATAGTTTAGATGACAGTAACAGCACGCCACTTAAGAGCCAAATCAAAACTTTCGTGTGAGTGATGTGGACCTTTTCTGAGTTACACATATAAGTAGTGCGTTCATATTTCCAGGTATATTATGTTTACAGGTACGTGTATGCCTACGTTACTCGCTTCTCAGATAGACCACTCTAACCACTGAGCCACAGTTCCACATCGCGCTTGATTGTACAAGTACGAATGGACGAATGGCCAACTTTTTATTGACGGGTATAGTTTTATTTAAACTGTTTTCAAGGTTATATATATATATATATATATATATATATATATATATATATATATATATATATATATATATATATAGGTTACCCCTCCAAAATGTATACAGACTTTAAATAATTGTAAATTAGGTGTTTATTAAAATACATTTTATTTTCAAAATTTAAAATTATTTACAATTACAATTATTTAAAGTGTGTATATATTTTGGGTGGACACCCGGATATATATATATATATATATATATATATATATATATATATATATATATATATATATATATATATATATATATATATAACTTACTGTTCCTGTCTCGTGTAAAATCCAAGTTTATTATTTATTACGCCAAATGCTCTGCTAATTTTCACTGTCCAAAAAGAATCTTCCTTCTGAATAGTAAACTGGGAAGTTTGAGTTATATTGGTGTCTATTACTACTATTTGAAATCAATAGAGCGACTAATTTTTTTATAGGTGAAAATACCCTTCGTTCCACAATACTCAGCTTTAGGGGTATTTATGGATTGAGTTCTGGTGAACTCAATCGTTGGAAAAGTCGTGTCATCGAAGACAGGGCTGAAATCCACTTTACTACCGTTTCATATTGTTTAGTTTATTTTTAACAATGGAATATCGTTCAAGAATAACTTAGCAGACTAGTATTAATTCACTGTCAGTTTTTATTACCTGAACGGATGTGTAAGAGCCTGTGGTCAAGCTAATTAGCTGTCACATTAAGAATTCTTCTCGTAAGTAGGTGCAACTGAACTCGGATTTTTAATGTGATATGGTTGTTGCACCTCGCATAAATCTTGACATTTGGCTGCATTCATGTGGTCTTAGATATCTACTCAATTCTACGTTTGTTTGAGGTTATTTCTTAAACGTTCGTGTCATCCTTGCTCTCTTTCTCTTTGTCATTTGAGTTTGTTCTCTTTATATCAGGAAAATAATAAACAAATGATAGTGAATAAGAAAAGCAACCCACAAGTGTTGAATCATGTAAAACGACATCAAGGAAAGAAAACTACTGTAATATCGCTATGAGCTGGGAAGCCCCAAACTACTACAAATTCTCCAGACAACTATCTTCTCAAAGACTTGTCTCTAATTCGAATTCGTTCCACTGCAAACCTGATCTCTTAAGACTGAGTTTGGCGCTTGACTTCTTTAGGGTCTTACGAAAGAGGTTGATTGCCATAAATGACAGATAGGAAGACTATAAATTATCCAAAGTACAGGCACACAGAATTACCGATAGATGTTATCTCCCAAGATGGCATTATAGAGATTACTTTCTAAGTAGTGCCTGAAAACTAAGATGTTTGAGTGTGCTAATAAATGATAAAGGATTGAGAGAGGAGAAAGGGAACACATTCATAGCTTTCATCCCTAAATAAATCAAAATAACGAGATTGACTCCTAAGAGAAAGGTATAATTGTATTTCGTTATTCCAAACTCGATTTCACTTTCGGCCTAGGAATAACTCACATTCAATATGGAAGTAATTTAAGGACAACTTAATGCATATAATTTGCCCCCAAAGGAGCAATTACATTTATTCTCTCTAATTTGTTTTACCTTTAAAAGTAAATCTGATGTCATTTTGCTACAATAGCGGACAAATTCTTCCATACTCTCTATATTCTGTTATAGCACTCGAGGGAGGCAAAGATGTTCAGAGCAACACTATAGATGAACGAATTGAATAAAAACCTATTTCAGAATATTCAACAGTTATGAAACAGATTAGAGAATAGGAAATTTAATTTATTAAGGTATCATATTAGTAATGAGGAAATCTTTTCATGTTTATCATTATTATAGGATAGAAATCAAGCAACTCTTAGACATTATTTATATTTAAATAACTGGATATTTTTTTAATTTAATAAGAGAGCTAAATCAAGGGGTATTATAAAAGACTGGTCAACGTAAAATTTAAATGGACTGAACATGGAGCATAAACAATACAAAACTGATGGATGAAAATAGACTTTAATTATGCCCAAAACATTCGACAGCATTGACCAATCAAATTTGAGAAATCTTATAAAGACTAAACAATGTTTAGATCGGCGAACTAAAATCGTATACAAAAAATTGAAGAGCTGTTCTTTGTCTCCCACTTTTCATTTCATTTCATTCCATGATCAGCAAAAAACACTGACTTATTCCATATAACGCGAAATAAAAGCCTCAACGGAAGACTAATTAGGAGGATATTCAGCCATCAACCAATCACCTATAAATAGAGAAGAAGAGACGAAGGATCAGAACGTCCCCTTGGGGCCTCACTAAGTGCAAAATGGTCTAAGAAAATACTACAATGATTCCCTGCGGGTGATCAACGGGCTGAACAAGCCTCGCAGAGAAATATTCAAGTTTGGAAAACTGAACATCGCCTTAATATGGCTTCTAGACATCCCCTCAGGATGCGTCGCAAACTGTGAACGAGAAAAGGACGTCGAAGCAATAACGAATGAAAAGGCACTGGAGACCCTAAAAAATATCGGACTATAGCCCCATATCCCCCACAAATACAAGCTCATCGCAGCGTTGTGTGCAGGAGACTCGAGCCTTGATCGGACAGCGCAGCAGGGAAGAAATAAAAGAAGAGATAATCATAATAATAATAAGAAGAAGACTTTTGTAATGCGCTCTTCAAGGCCTGAGGCCTTCCCAGAGCGCACATTGTGCTGAGATGAGAATGGAAATTCAATGGGGGAAGAAGGCAATACTGAAAAGATGCGTTTTCAGGAGACGCTTAAATGGGTAAGAGAGGGAGAAGACCTGATTTCAGCAGGAAAAGCATTCCAAAACTTAGGGGCGCAGAATGAGAAGGAGCAGTCCTCCATTGAGCAGAGGGATGAACGAGGAATATTCAAAAGAAGTGCATGTGATGACCGAAGGGCCCGAGGGGCATGGCGTGGCGAGATGGCAGAAGAGAGGTAAGACGGGGCCTTAAATGTGAAGAGAAGTATCTTGAAGTGAGTACGGGATCTGACAGGGAGCCAGTGCAGTTCATGCAGCAAGGGTTTCGAGGGAGAGAAGCGAAGGCGACGGAGAAGAAGCCGGGCGGCATAGTTCTGTACAAGTTGGAGGGGGCGGAGAGAGGAGGATGATAGATTCACAAGCAGAGAGTTACAGTAGTCAAGGCGTGATGTGATGAAGGCATGAACAGCAGTCTCAAGACTTTGGCGATCAAAGTGAGAGCGAATGCGAGAGAAAATACGAAGGAAACATAGAGAGGATTTGCTGACATTGTGGATATGAGGCTTAAAGGAGAGATGCTCATCAAAAACAACACCCAGATTCCTAACGCAGTCAGAAAAAATGATAGTATTACCGCCCAGAGTAAGCGAGGGAAAGAGAGATTTAGATTTTTTGACAAGATCAGGGGTGCCGACGAGGAGGATCTCAGTTTTGGAGTGATTAAGCCTGAAGAAGCTGGTAGAAAGGCAGTCAGAAATAGAGGAGTAGGCATCCAGGAGGTCAGTGATAGAGTAGGCAAGAGACGTGGGGGATGAGGAAACGAAAATTTGAGTGTCATCAGCATAGAGGTGGAAAGATAGACCGAGATTACGGAGAAGGGAACTAAGAGGAAGAAGGTAGACACGAAATAGTAGCGAACCAAGGACAGATCCTTGTGGCACTCCAAAGCAAATGGGGGTAGAGTCAGATGAAACGTCGTCAATCACAACGGATTGGGTACGAGATGAGAGGTAAGAGCGGAACACCAGTCAAGCATGGTGCCTGATATGCCGAGGAAGGAGGGGAGACGATCAAGTAGAACAGTATGGTCAATAGTATCGAAGGCAGAGGAGAGGTCGAGTAGAACGAGGATGGAGGCACAACCCCTGTCCGCGGCTCTTCGTAAGCAATCGGACACATTGAGAAGGGCGGTTTCTGTGGAGTGACCTGACTTGAAACCAGATTGATAGGTTTTATCAATTTTACAGGCCACCATGTGACTGTTGATGCGTGAAGCAACCACTCTCTCCAGAACCTTAGAAAGGAAAGGAAGTTGCGAAATCGGGCGATAATTGGAAGGGTCAGTGGGGTTCAGTTAGGGCTTTTTAAGAATCGGACGGATGTGGGCATATTTGAAGGAAGAGGGAACAAGACCAGTTGCAAGTGAAGTGTTGAACAGGTGAAGAAGCGTTGGGAGGATAGCAGGCATAATTTTACATAACAGTTTAGGCGGAAAAATGTCCTTTGGGGAGCTCGATTTCTTAGAACGCGAGAGCAGGGCTGTAAGCTCCAACGCGGTCACAGCGGGAAAGACGATAAGCGGCTGAGGCGGGAAGTCAGGCAGAATGGCAGGAGCCGGGACAGAAGTCTGAGGGAGGGACGCACAGAGGTAAGTGACCTTATCTGCGAATAAATTCGAGAGACTAGCAGGGCTAATGGGAGGGGAGACCTGGGCTGGGAAAGTAAGATGGGAGAGCAGGCGGAAGACGGTACGGGGATCATTCCTATTATCAGTGGCATACGTCATTAAATTTAAAAACAAACAAAGACAACAGCGACTATACCCATGTATTCAAAGTTGTATTTGTAGAGACCTCGATTGTTCAGAAGTCGAATGAACAGGGTCTGCTCATGTTCAACGTCAAAGTGGGTGGAGACCAAATAGAGCGGGAGGAATTCTTTCCCATCCAGCTTTGCTTCTGCTGCTACAAAATTGAGCAGCACGCCACCAAAGACCGCAAAGAGTATGAGGAAACGTGCTCCAAGTGCAGTGAGAAAGGTCACCACTGAAAGGACTGCCACAACATCTTCGAAAAGTGCACAAACTGCAAACAGGGCTACAGATCAATGGCTATGGCATGCCCAATAAAAAGGACAACTTCGAGCTGCAGATGGTTCAAAACACAGTAACTGAGAAAGATAACAAGGAAGAATAAGAAAACCAAACCGGGACAAAATCCAAAACTCAGGAAACAAAAACTCCTGCAATAAGGTATACGCCACAGCTGCAAAACCCACACAAACTAAGCTGAAGAAAGAGATCACAAAGAGAAAGGAGCGGACAGGGTCGAAATCGACGGATTTAAGAGACGCCACGGACTCCTCTGATTCAAAAGCTCCCAAGAGCAAGAAACACAAGAAAGGGAAGAAATCCCCTAACAAACTGCTCGATGCCGATGAGACCAATCTCGCCATATATGCATCCAAGAAATTCACCTTTCCTAAAATATGGATGATGTAAAAATACTAAACGGAATAAAACCAAAATGTACCAATGGTAGTATGACGCATCAATCGAGGCTGAAATGGTTGAGGATGCCCTGCACCACCAGAACGTTACTTTATACGAGGACACGTGTGAGCAGGCTTCCAATGCCGAATTCAAGAAGAAGAACAGTAGAAAAAGGATAGGGCCGGATTTCCGGACCTATATCACTTACAGGTCAGCCACTAAACCTGACATTAACATGACAAGCGACGGCTTCCCCTTCAACTACCATAGCAAACAGGGTCAAACAATTCCTAGCGACCACATTGCTAACCACCATCTCACTCATGCCGATCCAGCTGCCAGTCACATCGCGAAGGAACTACGCCACTGCCAACTGTGACGGTTACAAGACATTTCTCCGTCAATACACCCCAGCTGACCTGAGTGAGGCAACTTTGGAGGGGATCGACGACGAACTGGAGAGGGTAACGACTTCTATCATTGAAACAGACCTCGAGTGCGTACCAAAGGCAGGGTACAAAACGCTACCTCAACCCAGATGGACAGAGGAAATGGAGAGGGTCGCACGTGCTCACAGGAAAGTGTACGAAGAAACTAGACGGAAAGGTATACACCGGGAAAGAAGCGCGCTACTACGCCGGCTAAGCTCTGTACTAAAGTAGGCCATCAACATCCAACAGGCTGAAATATATGGAAGATCCTTATGGTCGGAGTAGACAGCGAGCTGAGCCCAGCCAAATTCTGGCACAAAATCAGGAAACTGAAAGGACCTCAAAGAAAGGAAGAGGCTCTGATTAAAGAGGACCAGCAATATATAGAGGATCCGGCGTTTCTGGAGGAAAGATACAGAACATCTTGGATAAATGTCTTCCCACTCCCCGAAGAATACAATGAAGAGTTCGACCAGGAACTCGAGGGTCATCTGATTGAGGATCTGAATCAGATAATACATCGCACGCATCCACACCACGACGCGGACCTTTCGCTTTATGAAAAGAAAGTCTTTGAAAAGGTTAAAAAGATGCAGCGCAAGCTTAACTAAGCGGCCATCGCTGTCGATATATATATATATATATATATATATATATATATATATATATATATATATATATATATATATATATATTATAGGAAAACAAAAGCACTGCCTCTGGAAATATATTCAGAAAACAAGACTCAGACATTAATACCATCTCGAAGCATAGCGTCAAATATAACAAATAACTTAAAATCTTTAAGTATAATACATTATCAAAGAAACCAAACGGCGACCAGTACTTTGGGGATGCATTTGCGATCACAAAAGGCATAAAATTCTTGGAAGAAAGGGCGGTTAACGAAACCTACACAGCTGTGACATTTGAGATGAAATACAGTCTCTTATAATAGTAGCAGCCTAGCAGCCCCAACCCCTCCGGAAATACATCCCAATCCACTCAGTGATGGAAATCTGCTATAGAAAAGGCTTATCTATTTTGCTGGAACACCAAAATGCCAGGATCCAAGAATCAAGACACCGGGAAAAAACAAAAGACGGCAGAATCTGGAACTCTTCATAGATAGAAACATCGAAAGAGAAGTAGGACCAAATTTTTAAACGTTTATTAGTTAGAGAACGGCAACTAAAGATGACATGATACTAATAACTACAAAAATTCCATATAAGATATACATGGCACCAGTTTCAATACCATGTTATGACAATATCGGAATTATATTCACTATAAACGAGAACCTAATGCAAGTTCCAATACGACCGAGAAAATATGTCTTACTGGAAGGCAAATAAAACCATGTCAGCTGAATTTGACCAAATATTAGAAAAATTGCTGACGACCATATCGAAAAATGACAAAAGGTATATAACACGAATTATGCACAAAACACTTCGGCACCAAAAATGCGCACCCGAAATAGAGAGAAAAGTAATAAGCGTCACAGAAAAATATAGATAGATTAAAAAAAAGGGATAAAATTAGCAAATAACCCAAGAACTGCGTAGATTAAAATGAGAAAGGGTCTTCTTAACCCATTAAACTTGAAAGTTAAATTTTAGAACGATTCTAGAATATTTTTGTAAATTGGCTAGTAATAATAGAAAAAAAATGCTATAAAAAGAGTTTAATTAAAAAAATAATTAGTATAGGAATTGCAGGTGAAGTGTTCAAGTACTCCTTCGACACTTAGACTCATGAAACTTGGTACATAAGCTAAAGTTACATTAAACTTTATTTGGAATTATTTAGTATAGCCATATATACAGCCCTGGCCAAAAGTATTAGGCCACCACAGTGTTTCTGGGTTCTGCTATCTCAATGTTAATGAAACTCGTGCACATGGTGGTTTATGGTATATTTCACAATATACATTAGTTTTAATATTTGGTTGACCCTCCTTTAACTTCAATTACCGCTTTTATACGGTTAGGCATAAAATCAACTAGTTTCTTGCAGGTGCTAGGCGCACTCTTACTGCATTTTTCTCTAAGTTTTTGATACAAATGCACTTTATTTTTAATTGTTGTGTTCTTGATAGCTTTACCAAGAGTTTCTCATAGGTGTCATTGGTGTTCGATTGGATTTAGATCGGGGCTTTGATCTGGCCAGTTTATGGGAACAATACCGTGTGTCTCAAACCCTTGACGAGTATTCTTTGCTGTATGACATGGAGCGTTGTCCTGTTGAAAGATAGCACTGTTTTTCGACACTCCTGGATGCAATTTAGCAATTGATGGCTCTAAAACATCCGATAACATGGTAACATAGGTAACTGAATTCATCCTTACCTGACATAAAAACATTTATTCGGGTCCTGTGGCGGACATGAAGGACCACACCATGATAGAATCACCCCCATGTTTTACGGTTGGTAGAAGACATTCAGCCTTAAATGCTTCCTCAACTCTGCGATGCACGAAAGTTGCACAAGATGTGCCCAAAACCTGAGTAAAAAACATGAGCGATAATATTATCTTATGTTGGATATTTCTTATATATTTTGGGCAAAAAAAATAAGCTTAAGATTATTTTAAATACATCAAATATTAAAAGAATATCTAGTACCAAGTGCATTCCTACTAAAATAATTAGATTATAAAAAATAGTATTGTGAATTTACTTGAAAGGTCTTTAAAGGCCCCATCGTCATTAATGGGTTAATTAAGAACAACAAGAGGACCAATTGAGGTAATTAATAAGGAAACTGGAAGAGGTAGAATATCCAGGGAAAGCATAAAAAATCATTAACATAATTAAAATCAAACCACCCAGACAACATATCAAAATTCGAAACGAATAAAGTGAATACATACAAAACATTGAAATAACATCAGCAAAATTTAAAGAACAGTAGAAGATTTTTTTTACTATAGGCCATAAAGATAAGATAAACGGAAATTAATGCAAACACATATATACAAAAACACTTACAAACGGAAATTAGTACAAACACAAATATACAAAAACACTTACATAATAACATTGTCTCCGAGTGTGGACGAATCTAGAGAAAATTTCCGAGGAACGGAGAAGATAATAAGGAAATATGAAATAAAATGTGCCATTAACTCTTTTAACACAAAGATCAGTAGGGCCAACATTTCTGACAAAACATAACTATGAAAACTTTCCAGAGAATATATTAAAACCAATAACTAGCCTATTCATGGCCTATTAGATCATAGGATGCTACCCAGGAAAATTCAAAACTGCAAAAATGTTCTTCGTGATTAAATAGGGAACCGCAAACACAAATTTCAAGTTACCGGCTGATTTGGTTGCTGGATTTGCTTAGCAAATACTTTAAGGAAATATTCAACAGAAGGCTTAAAAAGTATCTCGAGGAAAACTGGTAATATAATTAGCAGCAATACAGTTTCCGGACAACAGGCTTTACAGTGGCACTAGCTTTCACAACGAAGAAATTTGCCAAAGCAGAATCAGAAAACGCAAACGTAGACATGATTTTACGAGATGTCGAGAAAGCCTTCGATAAGTTAGTGATCAAAGGCTTAAAAGACAAAGTTTAACAACTAGGACTCGGCTTCAAGTTGGAGAAAACCTTCACAGATTATATTAGCAGATGGAGAGCGTGCATCTTCGCAGAGACCAAGATGATCTTCCCTTCAATCTACAAAGCCGTACTACTTCAGGGGAAGTGTTTAGGTCTCACATTGTACTCATTATACAGGAAAGATATGCTGCGCTCAAGAATACAAGGCTGCATCAACATACAATACGCAGTGGATGTTAGAAAGATTATAGCAGCGCAGTTTATTAACCCAATATGGCAGGCCAGGTAACATACGAGCAAAAGAACAATTAATGATAATCGAATGAAGAAACTAAAACTACACAAAAGAAGAAATAATGATCGGTTCACATATTGAAACAAGATGGTATTAACTACAAACAACAATACGAGTAAAACAAAAGTTACGACCTTGAGTTGCAAACGAAACAGATCCTTATATAAATCAATTATAGAGTCAGTGCTCGTACATCCACCAATTCCACTCCATACAATATCCAACACTAACAAAATAACTACAAAGAGTACAAAACAAGGTCACTTACATAATGACCGGCACCAAAAGAAGAGAAAGACAGACTATTAGGAGCTTGCAAGAAACCACGGGCATAAAACCCCTCAGCATATCAAAAAATAACAAAGAGAAAAGAAACTCGACAATTCCTGTAGGATATTGGCACAATATATTTCAAAGGAGCATGTTACAATTGCAACATGTGGACCCATCAATATTTACTTAAGCAGAAAAAAAGTACAAAAACAAAACAAACGACAACAATCAAAGGAGAGAAAATTTCCTGAAGGCTAGAAGAATTCAAAGTAATAGTATAAATTGATAAACAAACGTAAACAAGACGTAATGAATTGAAGCTAAGGATATCAGCCAGTCTCCTGGCAATAGAAACTTTAATTCAATTTTATCACACTTGCATCCCCAGACAAATCCTTATTTTTCGATTATTCGAATCGACTCTTTAACTACTCCCCATCTACTTTTCCAATCTGAACAAAAATTGGATCATTCTCCGTTATATGGTGATTTATTGAACAACTAAAGATATTTGCTTAATTCCAAAAGTTCAGAACCCCTTTTAAGCTCAGTTGGACATTACTTTGACTAATATATTCCTAAAACTACATTTATTCCACAATATATATACAGGGTGTTCGATACAAATTTGACGATTTTTAATGTGTCCTTTTTTAAAAAATATGTTGATGTATCGGTGAACAGTCAACGGCTTTGGATTGGATAGAAAGTAAAGTTTTAGTTGAGAAAAGATTAGCTAACGAGTGGAATTGTAAGCTATCTGACTACTGAAAAAGTTACCTGCATCATGATGATTCACACCCATGTATCAAAATGGGCCACATTATGAGTGGTGCTCAATAATCAGTTAACAATTTAAACGCTGTAGAATGTGACATAGGCAGTTGCAACGGAGAATTCGAGGCCGTGGTCAGCAGAAAGGAACAATTCATTCGTTCTGATTTCGTTTGCAAGCTGGAATTGATCCAACAAGAACCGATTGAAGCATCCTGTTGCACCGGGGACCAGCTTTTTCTCAGGTGAAAAGAATTTCTGCCAAGAACAGTTGGACAATACCCAGAACAACAGGTGGCTTGCCTACAAACCATCTGACGTTTCACATAACATGAAGATCAAGTTCCTCCAAACTGATGGTCCTTGGGTGTCTCCAGTGAGAATGACGTTATGCCTTTCTACATCTTTAAGCATGGTTTTAGGCTCGTATATATATATATATATATATATATATATATATATATATATATACGAGGAGCGTTCCGAATGAAATGCCTCCACATTCTTTACTCCGTCCCAAGTGGTCCGAAAGGGATTGCTTATACCATTGTTATGATGACAGAACCTTTGCGCTAATAACCTAAAGTTTTAATTTCTCTGTTGCAGATATTGACAGTTTAACAGTCTAAGAATATAACCCCTGTAATGCACTTGCGTCAGAAGTAGAGATGCGTCATTGACTGCATCCATGCAGAAGAATTTGAACCAATCGACATTAACCAACACTTGGTGAACGCTTACGGAGCTGATGCAGTCGATGTCAGCACGGTTAGAAGATGGGTTCATCGATTCAAGAGTGGTGATAGAGATTTGAGTGATTAACCGCGGTCTGTACGCCATGTACAGCCGCCATTAAAGAAAATGATGTACGCCTCGATCAGCTCATCCGCACTAATCGGCGGATAACGGTGAAGGAAATGCGTGCAGGGTTGGAAGTGATTGTCAGTGCACTGGAAACGATGTTGTCATCCTTGAGGTAGAGCAAAGTGTGTGCCAGGCGTGTCCCACGAATGCTCACACAGGAACAAAAAGAATACCGGTTAGCTGTCAGTCAGGTTGTTGGACAAGTACGAAGCAGAAGTTGTGGCATTTTTGGACGGCATCGGCACTGGTGACGAGACGTGGTGTCACCACTACGAGCTGGAATCCAAACGGCAGTCGATGGAATGGCACCATTCAGGCTCCCCAACGAAAAATAATTTCAAGACGCATAAATCAACAGTCAAAGTGATGTGCACCCTCTTCTGGGACATAAAGGGCGTCATCCTCTTGGATTTCTTGGAACCAGGGGAAACCAGCAAATCTGACCGTTACGTTGAAACGTTGATCAAGCTTAAGTCCCAGATTGCTCGTAAAAGGTCATGGAAGAAAGAAACATTTTGTTTGCGACACAAAAAAGCCACACCACACACGAGTTTGGAGACCACGAAATGTGTGACAACTTATGCTGGACGGTGCTGCTACTGAAAACTAACCTCTTGATAAAGGTGTAATTTCTTTTATACAATTTTGGTTTAAATAACCTACACCCTGAAAAAATACGTAACGCATATCTTTACAGACATTTGGCAATTTCAATTACGGTTGCTAACTGCTATTTAAAATTGTTACTGTGGTCCTCTCCACCAAAAACACAGGAAAACCGTTTCCTTTAAAATATCGACCAATAAATTTAACTTTTTTATGGAATCCAGTGCAAACCGAACAAATGTTGTATGTACTGAATATTAGTGTTTTTTATGGCACTGATTTTATACAAAAAATTAAAAAAGCTGAAGAAGTTGACGCCTTGACCAGTAAAGGTTGACTTGGAAAAACTTGCGTTTCAAATCCTGTTAATGAATGGTAGATGTGAACACCCCTAAATGAGAGGGAAATATTGAGCTATTTTTCGCAGGTAAATTTAATATTAGGATGTATATGGTTGGCGTATTGCAGGAATCTATCACACGAGTACTCGGAATTGAAAAGGAGATTTGTATAATCAACAAAGCGACGGTATAGTATGGGTCTATTGCTTCCTACTACTTGGTTGAATAATTGTTCTTCTGACCAGGTCATGAATATAATAGCAAAGACATGACCCCAAACAACTGCACATGTTCACCCCATCTATTTGCTAGTAAATTTTGTGGTTAAATATAAAGTAATTGTCTTTAACCGCTAACTTTAGGGGTTCTTTAAAAAGTGGAGGGGTAAACCTATGGAAATTAGAGCTAGGTTTGGGAAAGGCCCTCTGACAATGATATCGATGGTTTGGTTAGTGACGAAACGTGGAAACTACTCATAAAGCTGTATAAAAGATGCTGAAAATTTAGTGATTCTCTTCCAATCGAACAAGGTCTGCTGACCAAAAAGTCGCGTGCCCTCACTTATTCTGATTTCTGTACTTACGACTTTGAAAACTTTCAATAATTCCCGGAGTAACCTTGGGACGACCTTGACAATTCTATCATTCGAAAGGGAATGTACACACCTTAAGGATTTCCAATTTAGTTAGAATCACCGAATAGTTATGAGGTTATTGAAAAAAAAAAACTAATTCCCTGGCTAACTTGGGAGGACTTTCGAAATTATATCGTTCGAAATATAATATAAAACAACATAAGGGTTTCAAACTTTGTTAGAATGGTTGGAATAGTTATGATGTTATTGCCAAAAGAAAATAATTTCCTGCCTAAACTTGGGAGGACTTTGGCAATATATATTTTTTTTAATTAAAATGACGGGCCTTAACTTTTGTCACACATCATTTATGGAATTGGAAAGACGAAAAAATGGTCAACCCTAATTGCATACTCTAGAATAGTATAGCATAACACATTATAACATAGTGTAACATAGCATATTATTGCATAGTGGTGTTTATCATATTATATAATAGTATAACATGGCATAGTATATTATAGCATAACATAGTATAGTATAGCATAGCATAGCAAAACATAGTATAGTAAAGTATAATATAGTATAGTATATCTAGTATAGTATCTCCTAGCATAGTATAGCCTAGCATAACATATCCTAGTATAGCCTAGTATTGTCTAGAATAGTATAACATTATTTAGCATAGGCTAGTATAGTCTCGAATAGTAGCGTGGCCAAACCTAGCTTACCGTAGGATAGCCTATCATGGTATTACCTCACCTAGAATAATAAAGCCTAGCATAGTATAGACTAGCCTAGATTGCATAACATAGTAAATCCTGCCTTGCCTAGTATAGTATATCATAACATAGTATAACAGAGTATATTATGTCATAGCGTAACCTAGCCTAGTATAACCAAGTCTAGCCTATGATTCCCTATTATAGTAGAACTTACCATACTATAATCGAGCATAGCTAGCATAGTATAGTCTAGCCTTACATAGTATAGCTTAGCCTGGCATAGTATGACTTAACCTAGACTAATCTAGCCTAGCCTAGCAGAGAATGTATAGCATGGCATATCTTAGCCTAGAAACCTTAGTAAAGCCTAGCCTAGCAAAAACTAGCCTAACATAGCCTAGTACAGCCTAGCATATACCGGGTAGTAAAGCTTACCATAGTATAGCTTATCATAGTATAATATAGCCTAGCCTAGAATAGTATAGTATAGCATATCCTAACCTAGTATAGTTTAGAATAGTTTAACATAGTATTGCCTAGCCTAGCCTAGTGTTGCAAAAACCTAGCATAGTATAGCCTATCTAACATAGCCTTCCTTACTCTAATATAGATTAGCATAGTATAGTATAATCATAGTATAACCTAGCATAGTATAAACTAGTCTAGCATAGTATAGTCTAGCTTAGCATAGTATATCCTATCCTATTCTAGTATGGTATATTTTGGCATAGCACACCCAACTAGAGTCTAGTCTAGCCTACCCTAGCCTATGCTAGCTTATCATGGTACACTATAATCTAGCCTAGTCTAGCGTAGCATAGTCCAGCATAGCCTTGCATAGCATAGCATACCCTTGTATAGCCCAGCCTAGAAAATCATGGCATATAATAGCCTAGAATCGCATAGTATAACCTAGAGTAGCCTAGTATACCCTAGCCTAACCTAGTATAGACTTGCATATATCCAGCATTGTATATATTAGAATAACCTAGCTTAGTATAGTATACCTGAGCCTATCACAGTGTATCTTAGCCTAACCTAGCCTAGCCTAACTTATCAAAGTATAGCCTAGCCTGCCTAACAGAGTATAACCTAGCCTAGATTAGCGCAGCCTACAATTGTATATTAAAACTTTGTCTGGCCTAGCTTAGCTTACCCTAGTCTAGTATAGCCTATCTTAGTATAGCCTAGCTTATCCTAGTTCACTGGAACTTAGCCTAGTATATTCTATCCTATCCTAGCCTATTTAGCATATTCTAGCCTAGACTAGCATATCCTAGTATATTATATCATAGCCTAGCTTACCCTACCCTACCCTAGCCTAGTTAGTATAGTATGGTATATCATAGTATTGCCTAGCCTAGAGTAAACTATTAGATCTTAGCCTAGGATTGCATAGCATGCATAACATAACCTAGCCTACCCTAGCAAAGCCTTGCTTATCCTTGCCAGCTACAGCGAAGACAACCTAGCATACCATAGCGTAGCGTAGCCTAGCATAGCTTTAAATTGACCTGCCTAGCCTAGCCTAGTATAGCTTAGCCTAGCCTAACATAACCTAGCCTAGCATTAACTATCCTAGACATGTATAGCCTATACTATTATACCCTAGTCAAGCATAGCTTATTATTGTCTAGCCTAACATACTAGCATAGCGACTAAAAACTATTCTGAATTTCAAATTGGTTTGATGAAAGTGGAGCTATTAGAGAAATCAATAATTATTTTTGTAGATTACATGAAGGGAGATGGCAGTATGCTAAGATTGGGCGAAAGGAGATGTCCTCCATGTCACATTTAGGAAGTCCGTAAAGTGAAACCAAATAAGACCCAGAAACGTGCAGGTGGTTATGTGTAAAGGAATCTTAAAACTTTTCTTTTCTTTTTTTAATTTGAGCAAAAAAGATTAATTTTGTCTTCCAACCTGATTGATGACCAACGAGGGGAAGAGATTCTGATGCCTTTTGAATTTGGAGTTATTTAACAGAATTGCATTCAATTTCTTATATACTCAGACTTATCAAGAAGAACTGCAACTCTACCCTTATCAAGTCTGGTAATGACTATATTTATCTTTTGTAAGAATCCCTGAGGATATCCAGGTCATTTCGGCTGAGAAAAAGCGAAGAGAATTTGAACATAGGCAAAAGGTGGCAAAATTCCTGCGCAAAATATGAGTGTTAAGCGAAAATCCTGGAACTCGCCAGTAATAGGCAATTTTTTTAATTCACTCAGAAACTTTTCAAAGAGAAAAAAATACTCGATATGATCGAGTTTAAAATTCCAAAGTTTATTTTCAAATCGTAGAGCGAGTAAAAAATGCTTCTCTCGCGTGAATTGGTGATGTGAAAACCTTTTCACTGTATTATCCTTTGTGGAGAAGCAAGGTCGAGATAAGTTAAGTTTAAGTAGCTTGCGGTCATGAACTTTGAGTACAGAGTTAGCTTAGTTTTAAGTAGTTTGGGTTATAAGAGTATAAAAAAACAACCTGTTTTAAAGTTTTGTTTCACTTTAAGGATACTCTGCGTGAGGCTTTCGAGGGAAAGGAATTAAATGTTGATTTTGTTATTTAGAAGTTGTTAGAATTCGGTTGCATAGAGGCTTTTGAGGAAGAGTTTAAAATAAATAAAACTATGGAAAACACGGTTTCTCCAGCAAATTAAAAAAAAAAAATCAAAATCAAGTCGAGCCTTTCTGTGCCTACCTGAAGTCTTCTCAAGAGAACGAAGAGCATAATTCCTTCTTGTCCAAAGTCTGAAGATATACATGTATTCGTTTGTGCTGCTCCTGTAAAGCTTCTTCAATCTTTCGCTCATCCGGTCTTGATCAAAGACCGAACGTATCTAGAGCTCAGTTGCTCTATTCGACCCTCATGCGGAAGATTTTCTGTGATGGCATTTTATTTATACTTCACAATGATGTCTAGAGGAAATTAGAATGTTTAGAATGGGGAAAATTTTTCTATATCTATGACCGGGATTGTGCAGTTTAATAATATGGTTCTTTGCAGATTCTAAATGCTCAGCGGTCTAAACCATTACGTTCTTGGAAATGTTTCTTCGGTGAAGTCGTGACGACGAATGGCAAACCTCGAACGTAAATTAGCAGCTAACCTATCCTTCTCGAACGTTCTAGGTTACTTTCGAATCGTTTCGAATCATTTAAAAAAATAATACCTATGGAATCATAAAAAATATAAAAGCATTCCATATTGCCTATAGTTTACACTTGAAAAATATTGACTCTTATGCGTTATTATAATCTCCTGCTCTAAATGATTGAAATATACCGAACAGGGAACAAAATGGTCCTGCTACAATATTAACTTGCGAAACGGATACTAAATTAAACAATATAAAAAAGGGAGCATACATTATACCTCGTGACTGACATTGCCTATGCTTATGCACGAATCTGTATATAAGACATCAAAAGGAATAGAGTAGAAAAAATTCTTTTGACTGATTGCCATCAATCAAAAGACTTTTCTTCCCTGCAACGTTTTCTTAAAGTAATTACTTTAAGAAAACGCCGCCGTTTCTCAACTTAAGCGTTTTTTATTGGCTGAACGGTTTATTAAATGCAAAAATATAGTGCACATATACTGTTTAGTTAGGTATTGACGCCCCGTCCCTTTTCTATGGTCTTCCGCATGGTCAAATGAAATTCACATCAAAATCAGAATGGCAATCGCTGAGAATTCTTGGGCACAAGGTGTGGTATGAAATGGTATGGCATTGTTAGTGCGTGTGATATTATGGATATTAAAGACTCTCGGTAGCAGGATGAATTCCCTATAGCACACGACTAGGGGAAAAATTGATACGAAACAGATGTATTAACTGTGGCCTCACAAAAACACATCTTATAGAAACTTCATATGGAGAAATTACAAGATTTGGTTGCCATATATTGCTAACAGGTCCACACGAGTCAACGGATGAGAGTCAAATTCTATGTATTCCTGAAATGAACTTAGAAAGGGTCCATGAGCTAGCTGGGGATTCACTCTAAATCTATCAACTTTACCGTTGGAATTTGAAACCCATAGATGGGTTTAAAGCTCCTAATTCTTGAGTATTTAAGATCCTTACACAAACTGTCTGTATTTTTTATTGTTGCTTTTCGCTTGGGGTCTTAGCTGGAACATGTACGTTGCCAACAGGGAATTTTCCATTTTAGGATCTTTGTGAGGCTCTTCACATTGGTCCACACTTAACCAAGGAAGGAAGGCCAATTTAGGTTCGTCTATCGATTATTTTATCTATTTTATTTTAATCTCAATTATATATTCATTTAATTCATTCACATTTCATTGAATGTTTGTGTATACCATCCATACACTACCAATTTGTTTTGCTATAATTGAATGAACCAGCAGTGTAGATTCAGGAGAATTCCGCGCAATCTTGATTACTCAGATCTTTGTCAAATGTATACTACCATTAAATTCACTTCTTAATTTTCCAACTTGTTTTAAAATATCCCCCCCAAGCCAGCATTAGTTTAGTGTTAATATTTAAAATAAATAGTAAATAAAAGATATAATTAAAACCTATTTTGATGTTTTTAATTTCAATGTAAAAAAAAACACACACAACTAATTAAAACATGGTTGCAATCAAAAAGTTAAGTCAAATCATGATCT
The DNA here is from genome assembly GCA_963969495.1 of Ceratothoa steindachneri. Taxonomy (NCBI): domain Eukaryota; kingdom Metazoa; phylum Arthropoda; class Malacostraca; order Isopoda; family Cymothoidae; genus Ceratothoa; species Ceratothoa steindachneri. The sequence goes on along the minus strand of OZ018323.1, from coordinate 155,627,134 downwards.
AATCCTATAACTAAACACACCCAATGTGGATTAACTCCTTTCATGACGCGAATAGATTATACCACACGGTTAGGTCATAACCCCTCTCCATATATGCAACATAATAGTCTATAATTCCTACGTAAATTACTTATTTTGAGAAAAAAAGCTGTTTTCTGTTTCTTTGGAGCCAATGGAGACTTCTTTTTTTTTTAAATTGCTCAATTACTCCGCGCGTTTCCCTAATGATTTGTTCTGAGAGCTTAAATTCAGACTTCCTCAAATGTACCTATAAAAATATTAAAGAAAGGATTCATTATATTAATTTCTCTTAATAATGTATTCTGGATCGAAAAGGTGCAATTTTCGAAGAATACTTTTAAATAAAATGTATTTTAGGGACTGTTAACATTATGCTAGAAATATATTTTTCAGTTTCCCATTGTGATGGTAATTAATGAAAAATAAAAATAGACGTTTAATTCTTCACGATGTTGCCATTAGTATGCCTAGGATACTTAAACAACTGAGTAATATTCAGGGAAGGATCGGAATCAGGCAAGGGAAACTCAGATACCCCCCCCATTCTCTATCCTCCTTCTCTCCCCACTCCTGCTCTTCCTCCTTCTCCCCCTCCCCTCTCTCGTTGTGAATGGATCAAGAGACTTTGTGAATGGATCAAGAGAATAAATAATCCAACTGTTTCATGTTTTAATTAAGTTTCCTAATAATCCGCCTCTTTTTCCTCCTTCTCTCCTCTCTCCTCCTCCTCCTCCTCCCCCTTCTCCTCTCTCTCTCTTGTTGTGAATGGATCAAGAGAGGAAATAATCCACCTGTTTCATATTTTAATTGAACCTCATAATAACAGCATTTCGGCTAGAAAACCCGATCCCTTTCTTCAAAACTCCTCTTACAATGCAGGCATCCTACTGTAATTAGTTAATGGTTATATAAGACCGATAATTAACAGTCTTTCTCTTGAGAATCCTTTGAGAATTGTAACTAATTAGTAACGAATCTCACAAAGGATTTTTTTTATCCATTAATTAAACATGGAATTAAGGATGCTAATGATTTTTCTTTCTTTCTTCTAATATCTATGCATTGCTTCAATTTAAAGACAGTCGATTTGGAGGATAATAACTAGAATGTACAAGCAAGTAAACTGATGTTGACGTGAGATATTTTTCCCTCATCAAGTTTGGAATGAGTATTACTTACGTCTTACTCTCTTCTTGTTATTTGCTTCCCCGAAGCAGATGACCTCTGCTCTCTCCATCCGCTCTTTTACTCTTGTACTTTCCTGTATATCGTTTAACTCTTTTGTACAATTTTTTTGCATCGTTATTCATTTGTACCTATACGAAACTATTTTGTGCTCAAAGGACTTCGTGCAAGCCTGTAATAACATGCGGCTTCAAATCTCTATTTAGCACTTGCATCCCGGAACACACATTTTCCATAGACGCGCCAAGGCTAGTGATGAAAGCCAATATTTTACCACTGTTGGTAGGGGTCAATAGAAGCAGCCATTTTAAATTTATTTGTTCTTTACCTCAGAGAAAAAATTAAGAAATTTGTACACTCCTCGCCCTCAGAAGTGGTAATATTTTGTAGGATTGATTTCGGCTCGTGAAGACACGAAGGACTTAATTTGAACGTTGATTTCGGTTCACTGACACGATTTTTTTAAAGGAATTACACATCTATCATATATATGCATAAAGATTAAAATCTTGATACCTGAAAATCTAAGTACAAAGGATTTGTAAGAATCAAAATATGGAGACTGAAACCTCACATTGTTGAGTACGCTTTGTTCGATGCTCTGGAATAGTTTCCCTCTAGGTTGATTTTAATTGTTATGAACAGGGAATTAATATTACTTAAAGGTCCCTTGGATCACTGAGGTTAGCGTGTAATACATGCAAATTACATGCAGAGTATTTTGTAATGTAGTGTGCAAAGCTTCGAGTTTATTTTTGCATAAATTTTAACCAAGGTTTTTGAGAAGATAAGAAGTAATTTGGGTCATCTTCAATATTAATTCCAATTGTTTAACATATATTAAATTTTAATCTCACTACTGACCACTAAGGATCATGGTACTTATTAACCTTACCGAAGGCACCAAGCAGATATTTTTCGTTTTCGGTACGGATTTCACCAGTGTTTCCAAAAGTCAGATTTTATCTCCATGGAGATAAAGAGTTTAAATTTGGGTCCAAAACATAGGTCGCTGCACCATAAGATTCTGGTTCCTAATAACCTTTTACCATACACGCACCCTTACCCGATTGACTAGTAGTTCTCGTACCACTCTTCCTACTTTCACAAAAGAATAATGGATACCATTAAGAGATTCAATATATTTTAATTTTTAGTTATATTTCACATATTTAGAAACTAATATTGATCTTTTTTATATTTATAAAATCGCATCATTAAAATCAATAAACAAATTCCATTTCTATCCACATCTCAAAGATCAATCATCTTAGACCGCAACATTGCATCCTTCTAGCAAACCAGTTTAGCACCCCCAGGACTTCAAGCATCCAAGGTTACGTACCACTGACATAATGCAACGCCCTCAATACCAACTTGACTAAAAACTGGACTCCATCTGACGATTATTCATACCCGCTGTCGCTTAATATGTCTCAAAATGTGAAGCTGTGTCAAATTTGGACTCTAGTATTCTGGGATATTTATTGCTCGCCCTCTGATGGGATGGAGAGAAATTCCCAGTAATCATAGGTGCAGGAGTTGGGCCTCATAACTACGATCTGCCATGTTTAAAAATACAGGTTTTGCACCTTCTTAAAAAATTCCTAAATACTCCATGTCTTTTCTGTGTCCTAGGTACCTTCAACATAAAAAAAACAACCAAACAAACTGATCTGAAACCCTAGATACGAGATTATTTACGTATATCAAAAGGATTTCTTGATTAGCATGTATCTTACATACTATTTTTCCCCTCCTTGCAATATATCCATATAATTTTTAAATAGTATCTATATAAACATAGACGTTAATCTTACTGGAGCTCTGTGTCACTATTAGATAAGGCTCTGGATTTTACAGTACGGGGTACTAGGGTTGAATTCACGCCAAGAACGGACACAAAAGAAATCAGGTGCTTGTAGAAAATTACAACCTTCATGGTGGAGCGTCTTCATGTGCAATGGGTGAAGCAGTTTCAGTCACTTACTTCAACACGTTCATATACGATTGCAACCGCTGTTTTCCAATAGTCTCCTCCGTACACACATGATACATCACTCTTCCTGCTATAGTTTTCGATTGGTTTGTTTCAGACCACACTCTAAACACGTTGACCTAGTAGCTTTCCATTGACCCACGGAGGATTCTAAACGCCCACTACCATTCGTAGGGCCCCTCCCCCAACAGGGGGAAAGTTTACCCTACAACATCTAATGAGAGACTGTCCATTCACGCAAATCTTAACAGATGTTTCCTCGCAGCTCTGAGGTTGAAAGATACCACTGGGGTCAATGTCGTGCTCCGATGGGCCTTTTGGCGACGAAGGAATCATACGGAGGACGTTGTCCTCGATGTGATCTCCCCTTGGAGAGAAATACGGGTTCATAGCATGGCTTTCTCGAGGCTGACCATACTCCTTAGAGAGTGTAACCTAAGTGTCCTGGTAAAACAGTAAAACCGAGTAAAAAAAATCGAAGTCTTAAAGAAATAAACCGTAAATCTGTTTCATTTACATAAGTGATAATAAACTAATGATAATGAAAGAGTAAAGGAAAGGGATAATTAATAAGATTAAAAATAATAATGAAATTGATGATAAATTAATAGGAAAAATAATGCAAATAATAATGAGTTTTGTAGGCAACTCTGTATGGCTATGGGCCTTCACAGTGTACCTACTTATAAATTAAGGGAAAGCTAGAGATAAGAGGGGGTTCTTCAAGGCATGGTTGCGGACACCAAGGAACAGGATGAGCATATCGCAGCAGGCAGCTCATTCCACATTCTCGGGGCGAATATAGAGAAAGCTGATTCCTCCATACGACTACGATGAACAATCGGTAAGAGAGCAGAGACAAAGCGCAATGTCCATGTAGTCACTGATAGAGTCAGTGATGGAGGCAGGTAATAGTAAATTATTAGTACTAAAATAGTGGTAGTAAGTAAATAGTACTAAAATCATCTTGAAATAATAATAACAGGAGAATTCTGAGTTGTAACCTAATCGACGTCAACTACGGACTCGTTAGTCCCGTAAACTACAAAATTTGTAATAATATTTAATTAAATAATATAAATAAAGAAATACTACAAAATAATAATTATTCTGCGAATGACGAGAACTCTTTTAAACATAGTAATGACTTTATGGTTGCAGCAGACCGTTGTTTACCTGTCTAGTCATGCTAAGGTAAGAAAGTAGGAAAGTACTGCTGTACTCTGATACATCATCGCCATGTACATATATAAGTATACAGATATACAATCTGTATATTATAATAGTATTTTGATTAGTTAAATTCAAATTCAGTGGAATCGAGAAATCATCTTGCTAAAAGCTATGTGGCATTTCTTTTTGCTGTTGAAACCTTGCAATTATGCAATTTAGCCTAAATACGGGTGGTAGTCATCAAGGCGGGTAAATCATCTCTACCCATTGTCTTGGATAGTTGACGAACATCTCGTAACAGTTTAGCGAATCCATAACCTGAGTTTTTAGTCACGGGAAGATGTAAACCTTTTCCCGTTGCTTAATCAACCTTTAACACCGCCTAGTTCTAATGCAGAATAAATATTCCTTATGCCCTGCCCCGCCTAGGTCCGGTCAAATTGATATAAAAATATCAAAAATTCATTTTAAATTTAGCTTCTGCTCAAAGTTTAATAAATGATGAGCTTTTGAGTCACGACAACTATATAATCCTTGATATCGAGCCTTTCGAGACTCGTTGCCTTATTTAAATAAAAAAAAAGTGAAAATCAAAACGAATCTCGCTTTTAGTTCTTAGTCACAAAGTAGTAAGGACTCAAGTATGTGCAGCTGTTACTCTGCCTGACATCAAAGCTAAAGGTGAGGAATCAAACGAAAGTACGTCTGAAAAAATGTAAGAAGTTCGACGTTGAGAGCTACGAGTACTACCCGGTAAGTCTCCCGTTTTCATCAATATCGTCCATTGCGTCCGCCAGTGCTGAAATTCAGTACTCTAAACATTTAACTCTACCAGAAATGGCTGGGAAGGAAAGGCTTGTCTAGCACTGACAACACAGACAGCTTTCAAATATTATTCAGAAGTATATAGGGGTGGATATGGTGCAAGGGAAATACAAGATCGAGAGACTAGTGAGAGAAATGGTGGGGAGGGTGCAGGAAAAGAAATAAACCACAAAAATTTTGGTATCATCCAATATAAATTGCTCAATACCCTTGTGGAATGTTTTCTTGATCAGTGTGAAAAAAGGAGGAGAAAGCTTTAAAAGATGAAGGTATAAGGGGAAACTATTTGGTAAACTTGAACAGAAAACATTTTACCAATAAAGTGAGACAAATGTCTGTTTCAGCCTTTTTTCATACAATAGGGGCTTTAAAAAGTTAATATGCATACATATTACACGAGTTGGTATCTATCCTATTCTATTATTTGGCATAAATTATATTTGATTTTACTACATGGTTTTTATTTCAAGTTCTCTATGTTTTTAAGGCTTCAATTTACCGAAATTCAAACCATGAGTCACCAGGATATGTAAGCAACCTCAAGCATTAACTACAAACTTACTCATCGGAAATCAGCGTTTTGGCCAGCCAAAGTCCATAAAATATATTCATTATTGTACCCACTTAAAATCATTTTATTATGTAATAACAGACAAAAAAAAAGAAGAAATTGAATGAATTTAATGTGAAGCGTTAGTTCGTGGCGAAATATTTATTAGTAACCCAACGTTTACAGACAACGGCAGGTGAAGAATTCTTTTCACTGTGATTAAATGGAAATTGAGGCAAGCCCTGATACAGATCTGGTTGGAATTAGTAATGACAAGCCGATTTATCATCCGGGTCGCAAGTTGAAAAGATTGCATGATCTGAGTGACTAAACATTTCAACGAAAAATGCAAAGGTAATTAACAAGCGAAATTGCTAACGAAAACGAAACGCTAGGAAACAATCTTCGTTTGTAATCTCGTTGCTCAACGGGCAACTTAGAGATAAAAGGGCTCCCTATACAAATTAATAAAAGGCAAGACTTCAACTTCCCTTCGCTCATAGTGCAGAGTAATTGCACTTGATCTGAAGCCTCATTAAACCGTTGGTTATTAAAAGGTTGCCTGAGAAGACGTGGACAATTAACTAAAGTTACAACGTTACTATCATTTAAGAAATGTCTGCATATTTCTTAACACAAATTTGTATATCCTTAACGAGAAATCAGATTTAATATGATATTCGTTACTACACGATATTATAAAGAAAGATCCTTCCCTACCTAATATTTCTCACAGCTCCCACAGACCATTGGAAACGTCCAATGTCATTATTATACAGTGATGACCAAAGGTTTTGAGACATATATTTTAATCTTTTTTATTCGTTCTTAAAATTTAAATGAAAGGAATAATTATTCTAATATTTAAATTATTGCAGGTTTATTAAAAATTCAGAATTTCAAAAATAATAAGAAAAAACAGCGCATACCCTCGCATAATCCAAAATGGCGCTCTGGTACTATTCTAGATGGAGGTGAGCTTTGGTATTCGATCAAAAGGGCAAAATGTTAACAAATATGTGTTAAATGAATGGTTATGTAATTATAATCTATTTAGTAATATTTTTTGTAAAAATAAATGTTTAAATCTTTTGCAATTGTAGAGAAGGTTCTTTCCAAAGAAAAGTGTGCAACCATTGGTGGCCCGAAATGCTAGGAGATAGTTTCTTAGGGTATTGCATAAACGAAAACTATTTTAGGATTACACTCTGTAGGAAAATTCTTTTCCTAAGTGTTATTTTTCACTCTTTTTATTGCAAAAGAATAGAAAATATCCATTAATTGTTTTTAACTTTTATTTTTGGCTTGTATGATGAAGTATTTACTAAAACTGGCAAATTTTGTTTTTTCATCGATTGTAGGGATAATAAAAACAAGGTTAAATTGATACAATAAATATAGAAAAACGAGTAAAAAAAGTTATTTTTCACTCTTTTGATTGCAAAAGAATAGAAAATATCCATTAATTGTTTTTAACTTTTATTTTTGGCTTGTATGATGAAGTATTTACTAAAACTGGCAAATTTTGTTTTTTCATCGATTGTAGGGATAATAAAAACAAGGTTAAATTGATACAATAAATATAGAAAAACGAGTAAAAAAAGTTAAAAGTGAAGTTTTCTTTGAGTTCCGTTTGTAATGTAAATTAGTTTCCTGTACAATCCTCCAAATGTAGGCTCCCGTCATGTTTTCATTGTATATTCCTTAGTACTCGTATCTATGTTCAAAGATCAGTATATCTTAATGGAAGTGCTTCCCTTGCTCCTCTGAGTATGCCTGCATTTTCCCCTTGAATTTGTGAAGATGGGCATTAAGGATATGCACCTTCAGAGACATCCTGCAGCACATTTTGGCCATAGAATTTCACTAATTTTTTAACCAGTTCCACGTAATTGTCAGCCATGTGTTTGCCCACAAAGCCCCGACACACCGAAACTAAACTATTTCAGGCTTCTTTTTTCTTTTTAGTAAGCTTTTCAGGGAATTCTGAACATTATGATTGTACTGGTTTGTTGTCCAACAAAGAGACCAGCTTTCACTTCTGCTCCAGAGTTTGGGAGAGAAATTTTAAGGTACTTGAAAGCTGTAGACTCTTTGTTAAGAGCTCTAACAAACTACTTAATGAGGCCTAGTTTTAAATGCAATGGAGGAAACAAAACCGTTTGAGGGGATATAAATTTATCACACTTGATATTATGGTATCCAACAGAGAACATGGTACTTTGTGGCCAGTGCTTCTTGTGGAGCTGTCGTATCCATACTTTCCCAAAGACAGTGATGACCTGGAAATTTGGTAAAAACTACCTCGAGACTCATAAAAATGATACCATTTCGAAATCTCTCATCACTTCCCAGCCATAGTCCTTTGTCGTGGTATGACATTATATTATATCAATACCATATTATATCTATGGGGGAAGGGACTAATAACTTGAAGGCGAACCGACGAGGGAGGACGCCACGAGTTTCGATGCGCGGAGCAGCGAGAAAAGACTGCAAAACGAGGTCAGCTAAAATTTGGGCAATGGCAAAGCTCAAGGTTATTTAAAGAGGCATGTAGAAAAATATAATTTTATTTACATAAAATAAGAGAATTAATGGGCAAAATTAAATTGGTAAATGAGGGGGGAATTGCAGAGTTATGCATCAGACTCTGAAGTTAAGAATTAATGCGTTACAGAAGGAGACTATTCCAATGGGGAGGATTAACTCAAATGGGTTGCTGAAGGTGGGGAGGGGTTGGCTTACGGAGGATTCCGGGTGAGGCTTCAGGGTAAGGTTTCACGAATGTCTTCTGCAGGCAATAAACGTGAGGGCGAGGGCACTCGGAGCTTCTGAGCGGGAAGTTGACGTGATGACGGTTTTCCAAAAGGAGGGAAGGGGGTAACGTCCGGTCCAGGGGAGAGTATTTCCTCCACCTAAAGACGAGGAGGGAACAAGGAGGGTTTCGACAGGAGTTAATGAGTGGAGTCGGAAAAATCGCTCGGTGGCGATCGTAAAATGGAATTACCTCACTGGCTGGGCTAATTCCAACACACGAAAAGTTTAGCCGTCACTTTGCTTCTTTGTTAGCATCTGACTCGGAACTAGAGGAATGCTTCTTGGATCCTGGCGGGACTCCTCAACTCTGTGTCTCCCACCTGGAAGACGAGCCCTATATATCCGAGGCTCCCCCCGCAGAGGTGGGGGAAACAGCGCTACTCTCGAATGGCCTCGAATCTTCACGCCCAGGCGATTCTAACCCGCGAAAAGGTGGTCCGAGGTGGACGCGGTTCGAGGCTACCGCTTGTGGATGTGGGGCGGGGGGCTTACCAATTTAAGCCTAACCAAATTCTAGAATTTTTTTTAGCGCATGGACGTCACTTCCGTGCTGGAAAAGAAATTCCACGTGGAATTCACCCACATCCTTATAATTCAAAGCTTGTAGTAGGATATTGACGCTGTTGTAGTCCTCTTTGAGATATACTTAATGAACAAACGAAAGGATGGATGCTGATTTCAATAATGGTAAGAACAGCTTTAATGCTTCTCGAGAAGCTGTAAATGAAGACCCTCCACTCAGCTGGATTTAATGAGATTCTAATTGCCTCAAACATACCAAATACATCTTTGCAGTAGTATAGCCATAGCCTAGCTTGATAAATAAAGAATCTTGAGAAATGTTTATGACGGTTTGTTTGGCTTATCACTTTCAGATTCTCATCCAGCATATCCCACTATTTGAGCTTGACTTTGACAAACCACGAGCTGTAACATGGTCATTGAGGTGTCTTTGGTTGGATAATATGGATTACTCTCAACAGCCATATCTCTAACACTGTAGTCTACATCATCATTCATCGTTTCAGCTTCTGAATTGTTCCTTTCTTCTAGGATGACTTATTCTTTGTTTGGACGAGTACGTACAGGAAGTTCATCTCTGTGTGGTATTGGTGCAATAGAAGATGGGAATTGAAAATTTCAAGGCTCTTCTTTGATCTCTATACCATCCTGTAAGAGTAAAAAATATATTTTATTACTCTTTTGGCTTAAAAACAAACATAATAGCTTAAATACTTGTAACATTTAATATTTTACTATGTACAACAAAACTTTTTATAACTTTGTTAAGTTTTTCTGCAGTGTTCACAAGCAAACGATGTTCCAAGGATTTGGTCCTCAACTACCATTGCAAAGTATACTTTGTAAGCTTCACACATTCTCATAGATGCCATAATAATCCAACTTTTCCTCTTGTTTTGATGAACTATCCGCCGATATAAGAGAATGCATCTAGATAATAATTGCACAATCTTGATGCCATTTTTCTTCTGATGTCTTTACTATGGAATCTAGAGTTGAAATGATTTAAGATCTATGAGCCTCTGCATAAATGATTTTGAAGCAATATTTCAGAATATTCTAGAAGGTTCTAGAAGTTTCTAAGGGTGTGTTCTGACGAGTTTTGGAACATTCTTGAAACAAATGTCACTTTAAATCTATAATATTTTGGACAGTTTCTTCAAAACAGATTATTCTATAACATTTCACTGCCTTTTCAAAAAATAATATATACATTTTTCTACCATTCTTTAAAAAAATTAAAGCTTACAGCATTTTATATATTTTCAATTTATTTTCCAGAAATTAATAATGTCCTAGCATCATTTTCCAAATAGGAAAATATAGAATTTCAGTTCTCTCTTTACGAGGGGCGGCCAATAAGTTTTGCGAATCAGTAGGGCAAAACAGAGGAAGGGGGATGGCTGTTTATGGGGGTGTTAGGACAAGTTATGACAAGTCAGGACCTGCAACCGCACGCTCCTGTCTCGTCTTTTTAAGAAGCAGTAGCTGATCGCAGATCGTAACTCACAAATTTTTCAACCATAGAGAAGGTTAAGCACCACGCAGTGATCAGATTTTTGACCAAGGAAGGGAAGAATTCAAAAGAGATCCATGAACGCATGGTTGCAGTGTGCACCGACACCACCCTATCCTATGCAACTACTGCTCGCTGGAATAGGGAGTTCCGCCATGGTCGTGAGTCCCTTGAAACCTCACGCCCCATGATCGACTTCAATGTCGTCAAAGTCCACAAGGCCAGAGTTGCACAAGCTGCCCTGCACGAGTGCGGATTCGAGGGGCTCAACCATCCCCCCCTACAGTCCAGATCTGGCCCCTAGCGACTACTTTTTATTTCGCCAGCTCAAGGCTGCACTGCGTGGACGCCGGTTTGGGGACGATGAAGAAGTCCAGCTCACCGTCCAGGAGTGGATTAAACAGCAGTCGGAAGATTTCTGGTTGTCAGGAAGTCGAAGCCTCAGGGAAAAAGTGGCGCAAGTGCATTGAAGTCGAGGGTAGTTATATTGAAAAATAATAAAACACTTATCCTCATATCTCGTTTCCTTATATCCGAATTGCAAAACTTATTGACCGCCCCTCGTACAAAAACAAAGTTTTTTGATCAAAATAAATATTTTTCAGTTACTTTAGTTAGGAACAACTGGGACAATAACACTTTTAAAATCGCTTACTGATAAGATTGCAGCTCAAAGATCAGGTTGGCTCCAATGCAAAGCTTGGTCACAATTTACGGATATAATGATGGAATGTATTTATTTCCTGATTTATTTCAAGAATCTAAAGATTTTGTGTAGAATTAATGAAAAGTTATTTTATGATGTTGGATAATCCATTATAAGTTCAAGAAAGCAACTTGAATAATCCGACATATTATAAGACCCATAAATTGCTATAATTCATGATGTTTGATTACAACTAGACTTACCATTTAATTGCATGAAGTAGTAATAGTAAAATTAAGCAAAACGTTTATATTCAGGTGTGATAGCTAGAAGAAAACTACCGTAAATACCCTTGGAAGGAGTTTATTAGAAGAATAGGAGACATTATTTTGACATTTAAGTGAAACAAAAAAAATTCTTTAAGGAGTTTTTTCACTTTTTTTTAAGATTCATTTTCACATCTCAATTCCTCCTTTGCCGTCAATTTTTTTATTCATTGATTCTAGATAGATAAATAGTAAATGTAGTAGCAGCATCGATCACTGGGGACCTCTACACCCCCCCCCATCATCTGAGAGGATGCGGTATGTAGGCAAGCTGAGGTTGACCTTCCTCCCGCCTCCTGACGCCTCCTTCCTACATGCCAATGCCCGGAGGAGAGAGGTCGGCGAGAGGTCGGCGAGAGCCGAGTAGGGAAGAGAGGATAAGGAGAGGTAAACGAGGATCAAAGAAGAAATAATAATAAGAAGTTGATATCAGTTAAACTTCTTTGTGAGTAAGGTGTGATAGAAGAGTAGGATGGAAAACTTTCATTATTTGGACCTACTGATTAACGTGGAATCAGAACTACAAATCTGTCGTGGTATAGCAATTATATATATATATATATATATATATATAAGGGGACAATGACAAGCTAATGGCTTGGAACGACCAGTTAGGGAGAGGATTATGCGAATGGGGGAGAAATTCGTCCCCCGAGTGTGTGGGTAATAATAATAAAAAATAAGTGAGTGCGGATTGGCTTAAAGGTTAGTTATGGCCAATAATCGTTCAGAGTTATTTAAAGGATGCTACAAAAATAAAGTTTAATAACAAAAAAAAAGAAATATTAAATATATATACAACAGAGGGTTAAGTGAGATATGTGATCAAATAAATAACGGACATATTTGGTGTCAGCAAAGAGGCAAATCCAGGGATTAAAGTTGTTAATTACCTGACCCCGATCAGAGTCTTAAAAGGGGCTACGCTAAGCCGCAATGTAAATAATACAATTGGTTAGGGGGCTACCAGATTATAACGAGGTCTGCAGCGTCGACGTCTTGCACGAGGTAAGCGTCGAAGGGAAGGTAACTCAGGGAGGCGAGGATGCAACAAGGGAATATGTTTTATCTCATGGTTTTCGATGGGTGTGGGTGGGTGGGTGGTGTTCTGGTTCTACCTCAGTGTTCTCGATGAAGGAGTACTGGCGCGAATTCACAGAAGAACGGCCGTTGTGAGGAGCTGCCAATTGACTGGGGCGATGTCCATAGCGGAGAGATTCTAGCCGTCGGTACCCGAATAATCTACGGATAATCCGACTCGAGAACGTAATGTGTCTTCGTGCGCGGGCGTGCTGTACTGCCTACCCAGCAGAAAATCTCCGGTTATATAGATCGTCGGCGGGCGGCGAAATAGCCTCGGAACACGGCGTGCTCTCCTGGGATCTGATGTCGCCGGCTTCGGCTGCTGGGGGAGGGGGGACGAGATAAGCAGCCTGTCGAATAGCCCTTCGGGCTCTCTCGTGTCTCGAGTAGGGGAGGCAAGCAGAAATTGCCCCGGGCGCAGGAAATAGGCCTCGCAGGATAGATAAACACAGCTGTTTTGATAAAGCCACGTTCACCCGATTCCTTCGTTGCTTCTCACGCTTTTTTTTGTTGTAGAGTTAAGGCTACGTGGCTCTTCTACTTTTCTTCCATCACTTCGTTCAACACAACTTCTCGGTTGACATTCTCCCTCTTTGGGGCTCATTTATGTAGTGGTATTCATGACGGATGAGGCGTCTAATCTCTGGCAGAATTCTATCGCTGTTTCATTCTTGTGTGCTGTTGTGTGAATATTACCTAGGTGAGTATCGTTGTATATTTTGTGGCGTATGTAGTGAAGATGTCATCCCTTTGTGCAGTGTTTGTTTTAATTGCCCGATTTTATTGACACTGAGTTTTATCCTTGGACTACTTTAGGACACTTTGGATCTCCTTAATTTATGTTTTGTTGTCTTAACCGGGTATGAATATTCATGGGCTATAGCGTGTCTTATTAAGAGATATTATTTGATTGATTTCCTTCAATCCTCATTTTATACTTCAAATATTGTCATTATCGTTATATGCTGACCAATTGCGTTTATATCTTATTTGAATAGGGGCAAATAATTATGTTTATAGTTTAACTTGTAATCTTCTCCTCTTGAGTCTATTACATTGTATACATTAAAATAATTTTCTTCCACATACACAGAATATAACCATACGAAAATTGCAACTCAAATTCTAATTACCGTTATATACAGGCTATAAAGCCATTTTAATGTTGTAAGTCAAAACCTAACAGAATGTCAAGGAATAGTCCGAGGGGTGGTTGGAGTTTTCTTCGACTCTTATATATATATATATAATATTATCCTCCTTATACTTCGTTCGGCCCGTGCCCTGAATGGCTTTATTGACTCAGAGTGCTTAGAGGTTGGCTACGGAGGGATTGGAATGAACTTTGCCAGCAAGAGACACAACAATATGAAAATAAAGTTTTAATGAACACTAAACAAGAAAGTATATATATATATATATATATATATATATATATATATATATATATATATAATGTGCTTTGAGAGATAAATTAATAAGTGAATCTCGGATATCTCACTTGGCTTGAAAATTATTATTCACCATACAAATCCCTATACACTTGTAATGCTGGTAAGCTTCGCGGTGAAGTCAGGGAATGTGAAAAGGAAGTGTTACCTTGGAACCTGATGTTCGGGTGGCGCTGGTGAGTGAAGGTGGTGAGATAAGGGGTGGAGACGATAAGGTAGGTTCCCCAGGGACCGACCTGATCCCACAATTCCGTCACGATTCTGCTGGAAAAAGGCGGTGACGGGAGCCTCTTGTTACAGAGGGCCCCACGCTCGTGAACTCCGAGGAATATTGGGTGCCTCTGTGAGGGTTTGGGAAGCGAAGTGACCTATTGACGCGTAGGGTCACGGGGAAAAGCCGAGATGTGGTTTTATCGCTTAGGTAACCAGAGTGAGGCTGTTTGTAGTTTCGGCTATTACGCGAGAATACGAGCTTGGGTCCGCACTGACTTGCAGACCAACGGGGTAAAAAGCCTCCCCAACTGAGACCGACCTCTTCTCTGAAGAATTGATGCTTCGACGAATTACCACTACACTGATAGATTGCAATTCCTGCCTCACCAGACTCTGTGCAAGCTCTACTACTGAGGGTTAAAAAAATTCGTCTTTTATACTCGAAACTCGGGAGAGGTTCTCAGGGCGCAGGAAGTAGATTAGATGTCAAGCTACTCCATTTCTTCCTTTATAAACTTCCGGCAACTATCGGAAGCGAAGATGGGCTCCCATTTATCGCTAAACAGTCCGGGAAGGAACTCAGCGGTTAGCTGAAATGGCCGATGGTTTCTTCCGGCTGGAGACCACCAGATATTGGGCCGAAAGGGAAAGAGTTGATAAGCGGTCCGCCCGGAATGGAGGTGGGCAAAACTTGGGAGCATTATGCTGTTCTCCTACACAGAAGCAGAGCTAAGATCTTTACTATGATCTTGAATTTTCCTCTTTATTTCACAACTTTAAAAATCTTTCACTTATTTCTAATATGCAACATACTTTTTCTATCTTTCTCTGCCAAGTCTAGGCTGAAATAATGTAGGACTGATGCAAAACGTGTTTGAAATAAGTCTCTCAATCGGGGGGGAAGGTTTTGGTAGATTTTTTTCAATCTTGAAGTTCCTAAAATGAGTAAATGGAATCACATCTTACATTAAGTTTGTTGGTTGACGACTTGTATCTTTGGATGAAAGTAAATACGTAGCTTCTAACGGAGTTGCTATATCGCTGCTTTAACTGTTATTTGACTAGTAAAAGTAACTAATAGAACGAAGGAATCAATTGAATTCCATGGGTATCCTGACCTAATGGGATGTCGTGGTTAAAAATAAGTTATGTATCAAGGTTGGAACAAAAGTAATGTACGATTTTCTAGGAAAGAGTTTTAGATAGTATTGATTAAAGTCATGCCTCTTTTTATGAATTAGGAATGCTATAATGAGTGTTATTTTTTTTCCTTTCAGATAATGAAAATATCGTTCATATTTAGGCCTATCCATGTCCTCCCATCTAAAGGTCACTTTAGACATCTTTTACTCTTTGAGGTTCATAAAGGTGTAAATGCAAGTACAGCTGCAAAACAATCACCCACGCTCAGTATGGAGACAATATCGGCCTCGTTGGTGAACTCAAAGTCAAACAGGCTCTCACTTCTCGTCGACGAATCAACCCACTGCGTCAAATAGTTATTGCCAACAAAGTCGACTGGGGATCTTTACTCCACGGACAGAATTTGTGGCCTATACACGACCAACAACCGATATGAGGATCTACCTAGGTTCTTATCTACTCCTAAAATTTCGTGGGCACTTCTAACATTGCAGTCGACCACGTTGAAACAATTTCGGATGTGTATCATTACTCCGCCCCTTTCTTGATATTGTCGATAGCGGTGGAACCGAGCATAGCCGGGGATCACAAGCTTAGCTTCGATGTTTCCAGTGTTTATATGAAGCCAAGCTTCTAAGATGTGCAAAATATCTATGTGGGTATCAGAGGCCAATACGGCCACAAGTTCGTCCCACTTGTTCGGTTCGACTTGGCATATTGAAGAATAGGACTTTAAGGGAACGCGAGTTATTTGACTCGTTTTCTACCCAAAGGTGTTTTTCCCTGCAGTTCGTTCAGGGCGTTGTCCCCGGAATCGGGCGCATCACCTCGAGCATCACCAGACTGCAGATTTCCTCCCTATGGGCTCTCAAATCCTATTTAATGGCAGACAGCTCCGTACTCTCCTCGAAACAAAACACTGTGCTTTCTCTGGCGACCGATAATCCCACATTTACGTCTCCATTCGGCACAACAGTGATCAGTATTGACACGTCTATCAGTCGCCCATAAACGATCGCATTGCTACGTGACACGTTTTCCTCCCTTATTGGAACTGTCTCGTTTCATTCCCTTATCTGAGTAGAATCTAGCCTTAGTCTACTAACTGAGTGTCTGAACGGTAAGACCAGTGTCACCTTCAGCAGCCATAAGGCTTTCTGCTTGATTTAGTTGTCCAAAGCCTTCTTATCTATATAGTCCGCTTATGTAGATCTCATCCTCCGCATACAGCTCGTCGCGTCCAAACAAAGAACCGGTCAAAACAGTGCAGAAACTTCCATCTTATCAATGCATATATATGTTTTAAAGAGTAAAAAGGAAAGCAAATACCTTAACAGACCTTTCGATCCATACCAAGAAGATGCTTGTCTAAGGCCCCGAACCTAATATCTATACATCTTATTTTTTAAGTTGAGAGAAAAGTGGAGAGTAACAACAAAGGCTCTGCCCACTCTTCTCTCCAACCGGCCTCGCGGGCATTGAAAAATGAAAATATACCTGGTTGAGTTGAAATAAAGAACAACCAGGAATTTTGATCGTAAATCTCTTTGAAACCTACCTAGTTATAACAATAATAATAAAAACAACAACAGTAACAATGACGACAATACAAATACAATTACAGGAATGTTACATTAAATATACTACTACGAGGCTTGTAATCTTGTCCTTTGACTTTATTTATAAACATCTTTTTAACTCCGTTTGATTAACAGAAACTTTTCATTTTACTTTTTTTAGTTATATAAATCTTTATCGATTCCAAATTTTATTTACAATTTAAAAGCTGTGTATTTATAATTTTGTTTATTTTTTTCTTAAACGTATCTTCTGTATTGCTGGGTGTTACTTCCTGGAGGTTGAAAATTTTATACGTCAAAACAATTTTAATGGATAGAGGATATTGTGTACGGTTGACGGCCGGAGGAAAGTGATAATCTTTTTTTGAGTCCGTAGCTCGTAAGTTTCACTGATCAGTGCAGTTTTTAGTCAACTCAGGATTAGTTGACTCAGTAACAATTGCAACACCCTCTAATGTCGATTGAACCGAGTGGAACATTCCAAGATATAGGGTACTTTATGGTCCTCAATTCTATAATGTGGTAAAAATTGTGGCGCATCAAACAAGTACCGAATTCTTTTTAAATAACTCCAATAACGAAATTAAAGTAAGACTTGGACTATCCTCTAGACCAGTGGTTCTCAACCCGTTTTAGGCCATGGACCACCAGCTCAATTAAAATAATATTGTGGACCATTCCATATTTGAGTAAGTATAAAGTAAGTATACACAACAAGCATTTTGGCTTCAAATATATTTCTTCAAAACAGAATTTCGAAAAATTATATAAAATAATTAGCAGATAACATTTTAATCTGATATATACTTCCTTAAAAAATAATATCTTGAAATTACATGAATGTTTATGCATCAGTTTGCCATGAAATGTATGTTAAAAAAAAAAGAAATAATGTAAGATTGTAAGAATAAACAACGAATATTTTTTATTTCCAATTCGATTAACTTATTTTTACTTGCAACCAGACTTTTGGATTCTCTTCTCACTGACAAGCTTTTCAATGTTAGGAGTGGTGCTTGATAGCGCACAAAGAATATCACTTTCCACTGCAAGCCGATTCCTCTGTCTCGACTTAATGTGCAATAAACATGAAAATCCCCTCTCGCACATTTAGGTTGATGCAAATGATAAAAGACATTTGACTGCATGTGATGACAAATTTGGGTAACTACCAATCATAGTGGCCCAAAATTTTTCCAGGGTTGACTGCTGGTACACATCTTGAGACGCCAAATCATTCTTTAGCTCCAAGAATTCCTCCTGCAGATCCTCTGGAATGCTATGAACATTTGCTGTGAATGGATTCCTGATGAAGGATAACTCATCCGTTGTCATGTTCACCTCCGGAAAGTATCGCTGAAATTCATCCCGCAGCTTTCGTAAATGCTCGAGAATTTGCATCTGGATGCCTTTTTTTTCTCCGAGCATGGCATCCAAACATGGAAACTGAACCAAATTGTTACCTTCGACTCGTGTGATCCAAAGTTCTAATTTCTCAAGAAAAGCCTTGATGATGCCTTGGTGAGTGAACAGATTTGCACCTTTCCCTTGCAGTTGAAGATTCAGTTTGTTCAAGATTCCAAAAATATCAATGTGGTATGCAAGTTCTAATTCTGACTGTGTTAGCATAATTCTTAAATCCTGTTTCCCTTGAGACTGGAGAAATAAAGTCAACTCTTCTCTCAGTTCAAATATTCTGTTGAACACGTTCCCTGCTGAACAACTACCGTACAGAAGTGTAGAACAGCAACACCTCAGAGTCGGAACTCATGTCCTGAAATAATTTTCTGAACAGCTTGGTGTTCACTGCTGACGATTTGATATAATTAACCACCTTCACCAGTCCTTTGAAAATGATGTTCAGGTAATCAGGTAATGTTTTTGACGCCAATGCCTGTCTGTGAATGAAGCAGTGAACGCAAGTTGCCAATGGAGCACGCTGTTGCACCAATGCTTGGAAGCCTGATCTTGAGCCTAGCATCGCAGGTGCACTATGAGTGGTAACACCCACTAAATTACCCCAATCCAGACCGTTTGCTTCAAAGAAACTGTTAACAATTTCTAAGACATCCTGAGCCCGCGTGGTGGTGTCAAGAGTCTTGCAAAAAAGAATTTCTTCTTTGAAGTCTTCCTCAACCATATATCGCGCAAACACCATTAGCTGAGAGCAGAGCGAGACATCAGTTGATTCATCAAACTGCATTGCAAACAGTGGAGATTTCTTTATTTCATCCACAACTTGTTCACTGATGTTTTGTGAGATTTCATTTATCCGTCTCGATACAGTGTCATTGGATACAGATATATCATTTAGGTTCCGTGCTGCGTCCTCGCCAACAACAAGCCTCACCATTTCTTTTGCACAGGGTAGCACAAGCTGCTCAACAATTGTATGAGGCTTCTTGGCCTGTGCGACTTTGTATGCAACAATGTAGGAAGCACGCACTGCATTGGTGGTCTTTTCATGGAATTTACCTGATGCGTCAAGGCGCTGCCGCTTGAGAGAGGATAATTTCTGTTCGAAATAATTTTTATTCTTTTGCAACAAATTGGGATGACACTTTTCGAGATGGAGCTTAAGCTTACTGGCTTCATTGACTCATTCCCCAAGACTTTGTAACAAATAACACACTGTGGTAACTCCATGTCATCTTTTTCTTGACAAGTGAAGCCAAATTCAATGTAGTCCTCTGAATACTTGCGCTTAACAATCCTTCCCGCCATTGTTACTTCTTTAGATCTGTGGGCAGAGCAACGAAATATATCAGTTATAAGTTGAGTTTGGCCAAAATAATGATAAAACGTAATTCGTAATAATACACGCAAATAAAGCACCATGTGTCATAAACAGCATAAACTATAAAACACATGAAGAGTGCAGCTGCCAATCAAGGAATGAAAATATTATCGAATAAATATAATTTTTACTAAATATAGTGGAAGTCCCGTGGACCACCCAGAAAGTCGTCATGGACCACTAGTGGTCCATGGACCACCTGTTGAGAACCACTGCTCTAAACCATAAATGTATTCGAGTTCGTACTTTTTAACCCCACTGCACTTTGTACGAACTATTTATAGTAGATTTATAATACACCTTTCCATTCCAATTAATTAAGGTTGACGAAGTTTTCCATTGGACTCCGTCATACTAACCTCTTTCAAGATTCATTTTTCTATTATTTCTATCCTTTTCACCGCACTTTTAGTTTTTACTTTAAGTTATTTCACGTTTTTTACATTCACTATTCTTTTATTTGCCCCTTTTAAGATTAATTTTCTGTTTACTTATTCATTTCTCCCATTTTCTCAATTCATTCCATTCTTTCTTTTATCTTTTGATTTTTCCATCTTTTTACGCATAACTATAAATACCCTCATTTTTTGAAAAGTTTTCTTTTTAGTTCTTCTCATTTTGAATAGGTGGCGACTAATCTGGTCAAATTGTGAGAAAGGTAAATTCGAGGAAGAGCAGACATAAGCAGAATACTAGGGCAAATGTTAATTATGTTAATAATTAATTTTTAGAATTATCTATCAAGGCACTATTCGTATAATACAATGGAGATAACCTTGAGGATAGGAGTTAAACATGAGAGATAAAAAGGTAAATAGGAAAATTGGATACGAGAACAAGTGGATTGTACAAATTAATTTATACGTAAGAAATTAAGACGAAAGCATCAAAACAAGGTGAAAATTAATCATAAAATAAACAAATGAATCTTGCATCGAATTATTAAACGACATTAAAAGTCATATGTCGTGAAATGTGATCTTATCGCGATTCCACACCTTGAAATCCCTCTTATATGGCAGGAAAATTGCTGTCATTCGAGTGTCCGCTGTCGAATCGACATTTCCACGAATGCTAACAAAACGTCGCCGGTTAAATGCTTTTATGGCCAACTTTTGCCCAGAACAAGCGCTAACAATTATTTGCTATTTACATATTTGTTTCACGTAATGAGTCCTCCAATGAGAGCAAAGAAGCTAGAATAACTGCGAAGCTGAGGCAAAGTGCGACGCAGCTTGTAAGTTGTTTTCGTGCAACAGATGGAGGCAAAGGATGGAGTATTAGGAGGGAAAATAGTGGATTTAGGGGCTAGAAGGGCAGTGATTAGACAATGAAGCGGCTGAAAGGGTCTTAATTAACGAATCAGGCGGCTGAAAGGGCGTTAATTTGTAGATTAAGCGGCTAGAAGGGCGTTATTTAGGTGAACAACGGGTTGGAAGGAAGTTAATTAGTGGACGAAAGGGCTACGAAGGCGTTAAATAGTAGATAAAGGGGTTGGAAAAGCGTTAATTAGTTGGTCAAGGGAAAAAAAGGCGTTAATTAGTGGATGAAACGGCTGGGAAGGGGTTGAATAGTGGATAAAGCGGTTGGAAAGGCGTTAATTAGTTCATTAAGGGGTAAGAAGCTTTAAATAGTAGATAAAGTGGTAAAAAGGCGTTAATTAGTTGATCAAGCTGTTGGATGGGCGTTTATTAGTTGATAAAAGGGCTTGGAAAGGGTTAAGTAGTGGATAAAGGGGTTGGAAAAGCGTTAATTAGTAGATCAAGGGATGGCAAACGTCAATTAGCGGAACAAAAGTCTAGATAGGCATCACTAAGTGGATCAAGGGGCTGAAAAGGCGTTACTTAGTAGAATGAGAGGCAGAAAAGGCATCATTATTTAGTGGATCAAGGGGATGGAAAAGCGCTAATTAGTGTATATAAGAGTTTAGAAGCTGTTAATGAGTGGTCAAGGGGCTGAAAAAGCATTGATCAGAGCTTGTTCATCTAACAGAACAAACTAGACAAAAATTATCCTCTTAAATTATTTCTCATCTCCGATGACAAAATCCTTTCTGCATTATGCCATTTGTTCACTAATTGAAACACGACCTTGAGTTTAACTTACGATGCGAACAACGGGTCCGAAGGAATGCTAATACATAAGCAGCCGACGAACAAAATTGTCCAGAATCGGAATTCTCTCAGTTACCTAACCACATCCTACGTGGCTTGACTTTGCTGAAATAGAAAGCGGTGTTTTCAGAGGGTAGGTCGTAATTCCATTTTCCCAAGAGAATGCTTGGAATTCCAAAATTGTTACATCTTTAATTGTGAACTATCGAGAACATTAATGAAGTGTCATAGTGAAATATTGAGAACCTTTTAAAATTATTGTTTGGCCCTATTAAAATACATGCAAATTAATAACATTAGTAGATTTATAGTTTGTAAAAGCTTAAATAATCCCTTCTAGCCACATATTCCTGTTCTTGGGGATCGGATCTTAGGATTCGAATTGTTTCTCGTCTCTTTACTTATAATTTTGGTCATTATCCGTTATTTTTGTCTTCCCCACGAAGTCTTATTACTTTACCCAACACACAAGTACAAGTAATGGTTAAGGAAGCTCTTCCTTCGATGATAGTGGTGAATAGCTAGTGAATGTATGAATGATATATCTGGGTACCATACTCCTTAATTTTCTTTACGAATTTTTAACACTTTACGTTTACTCTGCTTTTCTTTCTCTATGTGATAATGAAGAGAGTGAGTGTGTTTTTTTAAGAGAATGTTAGCAGTGGAAGTGATAGGTAGGATATGATCTAAAAAAAATATTCTATATATATATAGTTATATTTCTGGTTGAATTGTATTTAACACCTGGAAATCTTTTATATTTTTTCATCAGTTTCATATTGCTGTTTAAAGTAATAGAGTGGGTCCTCAACTCCTTATAGATTTGATAGTTGAAAGTAGCACAAATAAAATGTGTAACAACCAAAATTATCGGTGGGGGGTGGGGTGGGGGGATGTCAATACATTTAAAAGCGCTAACGTACGATCGAAAGTCAAACTCAATAAAGATCAGTATCAAAATATAAAGAAACCGGTTGTATCTATTTTTCCCTTATGCTCCCCTACAACGGGACAGTTCTTTCGACGGACACCCCCCTGCTCTCCAATCCTGGCTTAAGATTCGCATCTAGAAAGAGAAAAGCGCTCCTTAGCTCTACTCTTTTTTTATCCGGTGTGGAAGGTCAGCCCCTAAAGGAAGCAGAAATATCCCCCCCTTTGACGATACAAGAAGTATATTCATTTAAGTTGTTGAATCGTGTGTCTGAAGTGTAAGTCTGGGGCAGTGCTTGATAGTATGAAAGTCGGTTGGAAGGAGTGACACCAATTTTTTGATTGTATAAATGTATATTTTTTAATTTGATTGCGGTTCGTTATTATAGGATTGATGTTTTTATCTGTTTTTTTATGTTATATACATATATTTTACATTAGTATATATAATATCTTTTGTGTAAATAAAGAGTAGCTTGGAAAGAGTTTTATTTGGTCCTGCGTAGCTACGGGTTCATGAACCCCTATAACAGATATTTTTTTAATTGTTTATTCAATAGGGGCATCTTTTCAAAGAATAAGGAATGGGTAGTGGGTAGATATATGCTGGTAAATATTAATATATTAAGATAAAATAAATTCTAAATATAAGAAAGGTTAAGACTAAATCTTAATGTTAGCTAATCTTGTTATCCTTAAATTCTGAATCAAGGAAAAGGGTATTAACTCCAATGTATAACCTAAAACAGTTGTTTTGAGAAGGACCAAGAATGTGTATTATAACCAGAATAATAAATTTATTAGTGATCACTATTGACATAAAGGTTCAAACTCTCTTATGGAAAAAATGCAATAGACACCAATCCCATATATTTCCTGCTCTGAAATAATAATAAAAGGTAGACTGAATCCTATCGTAAATAATCCTTAATGCAGTCCTTTTCAAATTCCTCAATGATCTTGATTTGCTGTACTGTATTCAACTGTGTGCTGTGAAGTGTGAAATGATACCTTCGCTCAATATTTTATTCTTATAACGGTTCCAACACTGCTACCATCCATATAAAGCTTGTCCTTTTAATACTGGATATATAACAGTCCGCCTCTTCTAAGAGAGATATATTATCTAATTTATTTCTATAAGTTAGAGCTGCAAGACTATAATCGACGCATATTTGGTGAAATCACCCATTCTAAATGGAGCTATAGAGGTTAGAATGCAAAGTGGAGCGTTATGCTTCATTTGCTTTACGAACCAACGTCTAAAGACTTAAAGAAGTATTTTCGATGTGAAAATAATCAACTGACAGAAAGTCTGAGCGTGTGTTCCCTAAATCGCAAGAACGGGAAGCAAAACGTTTTTTCAAAATAACATAAAAGAAATCCTTCATGCAAGAGAGCATACCGTATCAAAAATATTAAAAACTATTAAAAAAAAACCCTCTTTTGCTTTGATATAAAAAAAAATTTGTTAGTAAATACTTACATGAGAGAAATTTATTGATGGTTAATACTATGCATAGGAACACATGACAAACTTCTTCAGGCTACGTTGGTCCTTTTCAAAGAATGAGGCAAACAAATTTGAGTTACAATCAAATTGGGTTTTTAATAGGAAATATTTTGTTTAAATAATTTAGAGAATTTAAGACTTTTTAGCGAAATTTTAAGCCAATGTACATTATTTTAGATTTTTTTTGCCCTCGGTGAGCGCAAGGAAATATCAGGTTAGTGCACATAAACCAAAATTCACCGAGTTTTAAGTGTTTCACTTGTGTAATTAAATTAAGAACTATATCAAAGTTTCTCCATAGGGTTAATTAAAGGTAATCTATCGCCAATTTGTTTACAACTATCACGTAAACACAAAAGCCATGATGGGCAAGTTCAGAATTCAAACGATCCAATTGGATCTTTCAAGAGTGTTAAACAGCCCCATTATATGTTACTTAAATTAGAAATTCAATATTACATTACTCTTTTGCATAAACATATAGTTATAGTATATATATATATTTATATAAATAAATATATATATATAATATATATATATATATATATATATATATATATATATATATATATATATATATATATAAATATATATATATATATATATATATAAATATTGCATACTAAATAATATATATAGCTAAATAAATTTACTTACATGAGGCCAATTAATTTTAACTTGTTGAAGGCTGTCCATATTTTAAGTTACTGAATGTGAACCAATATTATGTCGGGAGTTGCATTTTTGTCCCTGCCTGTCATAAAACGTCATGCGGCTTATAAAACTGCCGTGCGTGGAATGAAAAATAAGTCATAAAAATAAATTTTATCAGGAAAATTTTTTTCCTCCGGCTGAGAGATTGGATATTTTTTGCATATATTCCTTTAATGTGATAATTCAAAATAAAATAAAATATTTATTAAATTGTTTATTTATCATGATTTTTTGCTGTGAAAAAATTCAGAGACAAGAAAAGATGCTTGTCGTAGAATGACTCCCGACGATACTATATATAACACTATTCGTTGAGGGAACTTCCTTAATTATCTTTAGAGTGCGTTTTACTGTCTGGCGGCCGATATTATGTATCTTCAAAATGCTTAAGAAGTGGAACCGAGCTCAAGGATAATAATATTGCTATCATTAATAAAATAGAGTTTTATTAATAATAACTTTAAACAATACAAAAACGGAAAATATTGACAAACAGAATGGAAAGGGTCGTGGAGACTCGGGCTAATCCAAGGATTTAAGGGATCAAAAAAGGTAAAACAAATATGGAGTTAAAGAGATGGGATGGTTCGATAAACCATTTAAAGCACAGGATAGAATTGACAAATAAGGGATCAATACTCAAAAGGTGACGCTTGGCTTACGTAACTTCATTAGGGTGCAGTGGAAGGTACTTGAAGGAATATTCGGTCCGCTGGCGAGTTCCAGCCGAAGGGGGGGGATAAAAGGATCCTGACGTGGCGTCTTGGAAAGGAGAACCGTTACTCGACGAACGGCTTGACGAACAATGGCTGTTCTAGGTTGTTCTCTTCTGAACAAAGGGGGGGGGATGAGAACCGTCTCTTGTCTACGGGCTCAAGAACAATGGCTGTTCTAATGTTGTTCTCCTTTGAACAACAGGGGGGGTGAGAACCGTTTCTTGGCGAAGGGCTCAAAACGAACAATGGCTGTTTTAATGTTGTTCTCCTTGAACAACAGGGGGGGATGAGAACCGTTTCTTGGCGAAGGGCTCAAAACGAACAATGGCTGTTCTAGGTTGTTCTCTTCTGAACAAAGGGGGGGGATGAGAACCGTCTCTTGTCTACGGGCTCAAGAACAATGGCTGTTCTAATGTTGTTCTCCTTGAACAACAGGGGGGGGTGAGAACCGTTTCTTGGCGAAGGGCTCAAAACGAACAATGGCTGTTCTAATGTTGTTCCCCTTGAACAACAGGGGGGGGGGGATGCCTTGGGGACTTGGCGTCACTAAAGGCTCGAACCTTTGGCACTCAAGGAATATTGTCCTCCTTCTGGACAAGTGATGGTGAATCTCGAGGTCGAGGTCCCTTGGCGCACAAAGGGAGAGAGGGTCGTGGTGATGTTTCGCGACGAAAATCTGGATCTCCAATCTGATCTTAGTGGTAAAGTTTCCATATAAATAGCCAGGACATCTCCTTGGCGTGGGGGAGAATGGGGTGGAAGCTTCGAGGGAACGCACAGCTGGGCCGGAGAAAAATGCCTTATCTGTCCATAAGCCTAACTCGATCTGGCGAGGTCGGCGTATGGGGGCGAACGGGGGGGACGATAACCTCCTTGTTTAAACATTGACGTCCGGCAGCTGTTGATAAGACTCCAAGCCTCGAATCGAAGATGCACGTGGGCCTCCTCGAGGTTTTAACTAATATGGGATAGGAGTTGAATTTAACACAGATTCAACTCGTTCTATCACACCCCTCCATTCCAGGGGAAGTTGTCACTTCGAAAAAAAAAAGAGAGAAGGGACAACGATAGAGCTCCGTTGTAGGGAACTCGTTTTCTTGTACCAACCGTATCTTCCTGCACCTAACTATTATTACCTCAATACATGATTATTTTGATCTTTAGATTACAGGGGAAAATAACCTTTAATACAAATAAAAAAAAAAAGGCATGGAACAATGAAATGATATAAACTTAGTACATACGGGACAAAATAATTTATACGTAAATTAATAAGAACAAATATATATACATCAAAAAAATTAGACATTGAGCGTTACAAAATTCAGACATCTACATTAATTAATTATATTACAAAAGAATCTTAAATTAAGTCGTACAAGACGGTATATACCTACATGGAGATACTAATCCTATGAATACAATTGTTCTACGCTATTCGGTAATGCATTCCTACTGAGTGCGTCAGCGACCTGGTTATCGGAACCTTTGATATAATTTATTTTAAATTGATACTCTTGCAAGAGTAAACTCCAGCGCATGATGCGGCCGTTTGAGTGTCTCAAATTCCTAATATAGGCTAACGGACGGTGGTCGGTTCCTATTTGAAAATCTTTACATATAAAGTACAGCTTGAATTTGTCTATGACCCAGATAATTGATAGAGCTATCTTTTCTCTAGTGGCATATCTCTTTCCGCGTGGTAATAATTGACGACTAGCATATGCAACTGGATGACTCGTTCTGTCATCCACGTATTGAAGAAGTACACCTCCAATACCCTCGTTGATCACGTCGGTCTTAACCCCAAAGGATTTTTCCGGGTTGGGCAACTTAAAAATGGGGGCAGAAATGAACTTACTTTTGAGCTGATTAAAATGGGAAACTTCGACATCATTCCAACGTAAACGATCGGAGAAATTCTTTTCCTGAAGGGGGCATAGGGGGGCCAAAATTGCAGCGAAATTCGGAACAAATCGCTGATAGGGAGAAGCTGATCCTAGGATCGATCTTAATGGCTTCTTTGTAATCGGGAGGGGCATGTCGGCGATTGCCTTAATCTTGTTCTCTTGGGGACCTAACTGGCTTGGTCCTATTTTGAAACCCGAATATTTCATGGGTTCGTGAGCAAAATAGTATTTGCTGGGGCCAATGGTGAGGCCATTTTCACGCAGTTGCTCGAAAAGAGCTAATAGGGCGGGTAAATGGTGATTCCATTTAATTAGTTCTTGTATCTGACTCTTCTGACGTGGTGTCAGCTGCGCGTCACTTTTCAGGTCAGAGGGTTCCAAAGACTCGCTTGGTAGGGAATGAGGAGGGTAATCGGCATCAGGTTGGATGCACACTGTCTGGATTACATTAAGGGACTCCGCGGGGCAATCCTCTTCAAGCGCCGATGCTTCGTCCAGTTCTACGAAGGTATCTCCCTGGTCGCGTTGGGGGTTCTTTTTTTCTTGGGGTCCAAGGACAGTCTCCGTGTCCTTGTCTGGGGCCTTATCACCTAAGGGTTTTAGTGAATCACATTCCTCTTTTTCCGTCCTAAAGTCCTGGTTAGGGGTCTCCGAGAAATCGGACGGTATCGGGGTTCTGATGGGGACGGGCTCCTGGGCTTCTTTCTTATCTCGGCCTTGAGGAAGGGCGGCCTGAAACACAGGGTCGAAACTTACTTGGGGGCTCTTTCCTATAAGTACGGAACAGAATTTTATTGGTGCTACAATGACTTCAGCCCAGCCATTATAATATTGACACTGCAGGTAACATCTAGCGACGGGGAATCTGTTCGCCCGCCCAAGGTAGTCACGTACCACCGCAAATTTTTCGTGGTTAGAGGCCACTGGGAGGAGTTCGTCGGACACGATGAAGCATGTACATCCTGTGTCCCTGACGAGAGTCGATACTCAACAGCTGTTCACGCTGCCCTCCTCATATTTCAAAGTTCCCGCTGAACTTTTATAAAAAAAAAAATTTACCTGGTGGCCTGACGGATGGGGAGAAGTTTCTGCTTGGGTCTGCACCACCGGGGGAGCCGGGGTTGCATTAATCTGGTGAACTTGGTGGGCTGGTCCGCTTTTAAGCCTAGAATTTTGGGGGCAATTCCAGCTCATGTGGTTTTCTACACCACAGGTGAAGCATATGGTTGGTCGCTTCGGGAAGAGAGATGGAGGAGAAGTCTTAACGGGAGGTTTGGAGTCCCGTTGTTGGTTTTGGGGAAAGAAGTTTTGGGGTTTTACGGGGCTCGGAAACTTTGTCAGCTTCCCTGGGAAGGAGCGCGAGTCCGTCCTTCTTTCTTCTCGTTGGATTTTTTTTTCTTGTTCTTCTCGTCGGATTACTCTTTCCCTTTCTATTACTTCCATTTTTCTTTGAAATTCTGCTTCAATCCGAGCTAATTCAATCTGATAGTCAGCTTGTCTTATCCGTTCCTCTCTTTCTCTTTCTTCCTTTTTTCTTTGCTCCTCTAGAATGTACTCAATTAGTTCTTTTCCAGAAAGTCCACAGGACTCTCCTTGCGCTTTAAAGATTTCGAACGGAGTCATCTTTGCACTTGGGGGCGCACTAGTCAACCAACTAAAATTCCTCGCAACAAGAATTATGCCTCTATAGAATTAGCCTACCTAAATATGGGCACTGACCTATTCGTACTTGGTTTCTCAATCTAAATAACCAATGACTAAAATCACAAAAAAACAAACAAATTATTATAACCGTTCCTTGAGCTACTCCAGCTTCTTAAGTTTCAAAAAAAAAGGGGATAGCAATCGTTAAAACAAAAGGGAACTACTATATTCTATTATTATAACGAATAACACTATGCTTTACTCGACTGAGACCAGTGTTTGCAAAGATATAGCGTTAAACCCCACACACCTGATACCAAATTAAATAGTATATATATATATGTCGTAGAATGACTCCCGACGATACTATATATAACACTATTCGTTGAGGGAACTTCCTTAATTATCTTTAGAGTGCGTTTTACTGTCTGGCGGCCGATATTATGTATCTTCAAAATGCTTAAGAAGTGGAACCGAGCTCAAGGATAATAATATTGCTATCATTAATAAAATAGAGTTTTATTAATAATAACTTTAAACAATACAAAAACGGAAAATATTGACAAACAGAATGGAAAGGGTCGTGGAGACTCGGGCTAATCCAAGGATTTAAGGGATCAAAAAAGGTAAAACAAATATGGAGTTAAAGAGATGGGATGGTTCGATAAACCATTTAAAGCACAGGATAGAATTGACAAATAAGGGATCAATACTCAAAAGGTGACGCTTGGCTTACGTAACTTCATTAGGGTGCAGTGGAAGGTACTTGAAGGAATATTCGGTCCGCTGGCGAGTTCCAGCCGAAGGGGGGGGATAAAAGGATCCTGACGTGGCGTCTTGGAAAGGAGAACCGTTACTCGACGAACGGCTTGACGAACAATGGCTGTTCTAGGTTGTTCTCTTCTGAACAAAGGGGGGGGGGATGAGAACCGTCTCTTGTCTACGGGCTCAAGAACAATGGCTGTTCTAATGTTGTTCTCCTTTGAACAACAGGGGGGGTGAGAACCGTTTCTTGGCGAAGGGCTCAAAACGAACAATGGCTGTTTTAATGTTGTTCTCCTTGAACAACAGGAGGGGATGAGAACCGTTTCTTGGCGAAGGGCTCAAAACGAACAATGGCTGTTCTAGGTTGTTCTCTTCTGAACAAAGGGTGGGAATGAGAACCGTCTCTTGTCTACGGGCTCAAGAACAATGGCTGTTCTAATGTTGTTCTCCTTGAACAACAGGGGGGGTGAGAACCGTTTCTTGGCGAAGGGCTCAAAACGAACAATGGCTGTTCTAATGTTGTTCCCCTTGAACAACAGGGGGGGGGATGCCTTGGGGACTTGGCGTCACTAAAGGCTCGAACCTTTGGCACTCAAGGAATATTGTCCTCCTTCTGGACAAGTGATGGTGAATCTCGAGGTCGAGGTCCCTTGGCGCACAAAGGGAGAGAGGGTCGTGGTGATGTTTCGCGACGAAAATCTGGATCTCCAATCTGATCTTAGTGGTAAAGTTTCCATATAAATAGCCAGGACATCTCCTTAGCATGGGGGAGAATGGGGTGGAAGCTTCGAGGGAACGCACAGCTGGGCCGGAGAAAAATGCCTTATCTGTCCATAAGCCTAACTCGATCTGGCGAGGTTGGCGTATGGGGGCGAACGGGGGGGTCGATAACCTCCTTGTTTAAACATTGGCGTCCGGTAGCTGTTGATAAGACACCAAGCCTCGAATCGAAGATGCACGTGGGCCTCCTCGAGGTTTTAACTAATATGGGATAGGAGTTGAATTTAACACAGATTCAACTCGTTCTATCACAATGCTAATTAAATGACCTGGCTGGAGAATATAATGAATTTGGTAGAAGTTCCACATCAAGATTTCCTAGCTTATTTTGTTTAATGAGGGCGAAATGTAGTCATGCATCGTCCTGAATAAAAACAATTCCTTTGCGATAGAGTGAAAATGAACGATTTTGAATCAAAATATCTTAGAAATGTTGATATTGTGCAGCGCATGCATTTTATGATTGATTTTCCAATTGCAGCAGCTCAGAATATACAATACCAGAACTTTCCGAACAAACATATAGCGCAATCATAGGATGAAAACCAACCATGAGAATTAGAAGTATTTAGAGACCCATTTATCATCGGAGGTCAGTAATGAATATAAATTTGCATTTATTTGGTCAGAAAAAAGCGACAAGAAAAAAACAACACTAATACTATCAGGCGTCTCCACTTGTTACTGCTGTATGACACCTTTTTAGGTAATGATTGTGAATAATTAGAGTTTCTTTTTTCGAAACGATTGAGAAGTGGAAAAATTCTGAAGGGTGTATTAAATTAGGGTCCTAAACAAGAGAGCAACGAAAACCGCGCAGTTTGGTACCTAGCAATAATTTGTTCGGCCTTTGAAAAAAATCGACACCAAAAATGACCTCCAAGATAGCGTATACGAATAGATATTACAGAAACAGCTTAACTTGAGCATGACTTCAGTCTTTTGCAAACCTCCAATAGTAATAAATATAGAAAACAAGTAAATATTGTTAAAGTACAAATATTTCCATGAAAATAACCATAGAGTTGTGAAAAGTTCTTATCTTCAACGTGGCAATTGAAAAATGTTTGATCAAATTTGAAGCATGTTTGAACAATTCTATCTCACAATGTTGTTTTCACCACCTCTTAATGTTGAAACGTCTGTTTATCGTCTAACTGGATGTTGGAATGTATTTACAAAACAAACGTGAAATGAATTGCAATGGCGTAATAGTAAATAATGGAATTCACTCTTTGTATTTCCAGAAGTCGCCAGTACGTTCATAATTTTCACGGTGCTTCCTCTGTAGGAAGGCTGATATTCGTACATTTGATTAAATACCTCAAGTTTCGCATCGGTAATTATGCTGCATATGAAATCTCGAGGAATAAGTACCTTCTCAGCTAAACGGATGCAGTATGAATTTGCGACAATATACCTGCCACACATTTTTGCTTTTTCCAACTTCCCCATTTTTTTAGATCTCTCCTTACAAACAGATGCCCTCGTTGGGTTTCGATTATTAATTTTAAGTTAGGAAGAATAGCAAAATCCATCACTCACTACCTAATGTTGTCTTGATTTACTATCCTTAACATTTTAATCTAATTCTATTTTTTTATATAATCTCTTTTCATCAGTTTTCTCCCATTTATTATTTTCTCAATTAGACAAAATGCTTGTGTTGGTTTCAGCTGTTTCTTTTCTCTACTCACTAATTAATTCATTTGGCAACTTTAGCCGATTTATATTGGATAGCTTTAATTACCCCTAACCAAATTTAACAACTATTTCATCCTATATTCTCAATTATTATTGTGAATTTAATTTAAGATTTCTACATTCTCGGTCTGTACAGAGTCCAAAGCTTAATCGCTTAGTCCTATATGATAGATGCTGATAAGAATTTAGCTGTCATCGTTACGAGAGTAAAGAAAAACGGATTGCATACAATGGCATGATTAAATCACTGCATATATGAGTATATATGACTAAGAGCCCATAACGTAGCAATTATGAAAAAGACGAAAAATGAAAGAAGATTTCGGAGGTTAAAGTCTGCATTTACCAAATCCTCTTCAACGAATAAACAGAAGGAGAAAAATACACCAGTTTTGTTTCTGATCTGTCAGTGAAGAGGTATATGTAAATAAAGAACGAAAGCACTCGGAATCTTTTCTAAGAGTGGCTCAAAGATATATTGATCCTGCTAAAGGTTAAAAAAATAGAGATTCAGAATCTATTTTTTTAAGCTTTCACTATGGTGATTAATATTTTACGATGGTGAAAGATTCACCAACTGTAAATCAAGACTGCAGAAAAATGAGAATAAGAACTGAGCCCAGTTATGAATGGGGTAATAATCCTTTAGTCGCAAATTGTTTTAATCCTTTTATGTTTTTCACAAGAAAAATATCTTATTTTAATGATCTTAGCGTATGTCTGTGCGCGCATGTGTGTGTCCGAATGTGCATTTAAAAAAAAAATATGAAATAATATTTTTTCTTGCACACCATTTTGATTGTGTTGTGAAATAAAAATCCTTTTCTCTCATACACTTTCTTAATTTTGTGAGCGAAGCAAAAAAGCGCCGCAGGCTTAGCAAATAACAGCCGTAGGGCAGATTTTTGCTAGTTTTCATTAGGATAAAGAAAGTTTTTCATTTAAAATTGCAAAATTGCAGGACGAAGTAATGCAGAGGTTATATTAGAAAATTAATAAAAAAGTGTGAAGCAGCCCTGCCCAAATACGAAAACGTGCCACTCATGCCCTATGACCTCAAATTAAATACATTGCTGAAATATATACAGCCTATATATTTATATACACTTGTGTATATAAATTCTAAATGATCTTTTCAATTTTATCTTTTATGCTGGCAAATGTTTTAAACTTTTGTCGTAAAACAGTTGGTGTCTAAATATGCAAAGGTTTAGCTCATTATTCGCCGGGTAAGATGACCCTTGTGGGCAAATACCTAGTAGGGATATGACCTGCAGGTTAACGGATGAGACTCCCAATCACTGCCGTGTGATCATTATTTTATACATAATGATTGATTCGAGAGAGAGGTGGGGGGAGGGGGAGAGAGAGGGAGGAAGAAAGAGGACAGAGAGAGGGCTAAGAAAGGGCCGAGGCAGGGCAGAGAGATGGGAGAAGTAGGTTAAATCGATGCCAGAGGAAGGAAAGATGATGGATGTAGGAGTCAGGGGATATTTATGGCAGAAATAGGAAAGATGGAGGTGAGATGCAGGCCGAAAAAATGTCAGAAAGAGGGAAGGTGGAGGAAAGAGGAAGGGAAGCTTAAAAAGAGGGCAGAGATAGAGCAGAGGGAGATAAAGA
Source organism: Ceratothoa steindachneri (assembly GCA_963969495.1). Taxonomy (NCBI): domain Eukaryota; kingdom Metazoa; phylum Arthropoda; class Malacostraca; order Isopoda; family Cymothoidae; genus Ceratothoa; species Ceratothoa steindachneri. The sequence goes on along the minus strand of OZ018323.1, from coordinate 155,592,871 downwards.
GAAGATAGATATAGAGTAGATTAAGTAATTTTAGAGAGTGAGGGGAGATGTAGAGTAGAGGGACGGGAGGGGAAATAGAGGACAGATAGAGAATAGCTAAATTGCCAAACGAGGGCATTGCGAGGTGAGAGTAAGGGTAGAGAGAGGTCAGAGGGACAACATTGCCAACTCAGAGTGAGGGGAGAAAGAGGACGAAACAATGACATAAAAAAGGCAGAGGGAATGCAGAGAGATATTTTTGAGAGAGAGGCCATAAAAGCTACAAGGAAAATAAGTACCCTAGAAGACCTTAAGGTCCATACAAGGAGGGCATTTTTGGCGCAATCTTCAAAGGTCACTCGCGAGGATCTTAACGGCGATTTCGCAAGACTTTATCTAGTCTTAACTTGAACTGGTCAACAGATTCACTGTTGACAACTTCCGTCGGAAGTGCATTCCAACTACCACAGATACTGTAAGTGAAAGATTTCCCACACAGATCACGGTGGTATCGCTTCATTTCAAGTTTAAGGCCGTGATTTCTTGTTCTCCCCTCGCTGAGCTGGAAAATATCCCCGTAGTCCAGTGTGTCAAAGCCTCGGACTATTTTAAATACTTCGATAAGCTGACCACGTAGTCTCCGGGTCTCCAGCGAGAACATATCTAATTCCCTTAATCTATCTTCATAACTTTTATGTCTGATAGAGGGAATCAGTTTGGTTGCCAGGGCTTGCACGGGTTCCAATCTCCCGATGTCTTTTCGGAATGAAGGACTCCAAAATTGTACGGCATACTCCAGGTGCGGTCGGACGAGGGAGTTGTACAGACACAGTACTATCTCGTTGTTCCGATATCCAAACTTTCGCTTTATATACCCTAACATCCTTTGGGCTTTCTTCTCCACCTGAATACACTGTTTCGAGAACTTGAGGTCACTCGTGATAGTTACACCCAAGTCCTTCTCAGTGTCGGTGGATTCAAGAGCAGTGCCCTTAAGGATATAGGGTGATTAAGGATTTCGGTGGCCGATATGCATCACTTTGCATTTGTTTACGTTGAAAGGCATTTGCCACGTATCAGACCACTCCCCAATCTTCCGAAGATCTTCCTGCGGACTTGCAGTATTTCCATCCTCTGCAATGTTCATACCAAGCTTGGTATCATCGGCAAATTTGGAAATCTTGGCAACCATGTCACCGTCCATGTCGTTGACGTAGATGATGAATAGTAGTGGTCCCAGGACAGAAACTTGAGGCACCCCGCTAGTAACGGGCACCCACTCAGAAGCCTGTCCATTCACCACCACCCGTTGCCGTCTGCAACTTAGCCAGTTCTCGATCCAGCCGGCTACTTTTCCGTCTATGCCCAGCGGTAATGAGAGAGTAGAGAGAGTATTTTTTAGAGAGTAGGAAGAGAAAAAGGCAAATGGAGGCTATATAGATGGCATATAGTGTATAGGCAGGGCATAAAGAGGACACGGAGAGGAGATATCGAGTGGAGAGAGAAGGAGGGAATTAGGGGAGAGCGAAGAAAGAACGAGGAGAAATATACTTTTTTAAAGAGTGCCGTAGAGAGTGCAAAGAGAGAGAGAAAGAGAGCGATGAGAGGGTATACAGAGAGTATATATAGGGCTTAGCAAAGAAAGAGAGAAGGGAAGAAGAGGGCAGAGGGAGGGCAAAGGGAGAGCAGAGGGAGTGTAAAGAGAGTGATGAGATAGCAGAGAGAGAAAAGAGATAATGACATTGAGAGACGATATAAATAGTGAGTATAGAGAGAGAGAGTTAGGGCAGAAGAGAGATTGCAGAGAAAATAGGGGAAAATGAACGTCAGAAATAGAGAGATTAGAGAGATAGAACGAGAGAGAAAATAAGAGAGACAGAGAGAAAGATAAGGAGAGAAAAAAAGAGAGAGAAAATAAGGGCAGATAGAAGAGGCTGAATATAGGTTAGCTAGAGAGGGCAGATAAAAGGAACAGAGATAAAGAGAGGATAGAGAGAGAGGGGGAAGCAGAGAGAGAGAGAAGAGAGAGAAGTACAAGGAAAAGAAGTACTCTAGTAGACCTTACAGCCCATTCAAAGAGGGTACCTTTTGCGTAACAGTTGAGCAGGCGCAGTCCTCGAAAGTGTCAATTGAGGCCCTTGAAGAACACTCGCACAGCGGTGATGTGCCCAAATCGCTACTTTTCAAGACTTTGTCTAGACGTGACTTGAATTGATTAATAGAATTGTTGTCAACAAATTCCACTGGAAGTGCGTTCTATGTACCACAGATGCTGTATGCGAAAAATCTTCCACACAGATCACGGTGGTAACTCTTCAGCTCAAGTTTGTAACCGTGGTTTCTGGCTCTGTTCTCGCTAAGCTGAAAAATATCCCTGTAGTCTACATTGTCGAGGTCTCGAAAGAGAGAGCATCGAAAATGGACAAAGGGAGGGATAGCAGAGAGAAAGGGAAAATAAAGATGGCATAAAGAGAGGACAGGGATAAAGCATGGAAATAGAAAGAGAGGACAATGGAGGGTATAGAGAAAGAGAGGTAGAGTGAGAAGGAAGAGACTTTTCAGAGAGCGATAAGGCTAAGAGAAATATACAGATAGAGTGCCAGATAGATAGATATATAGAGTGAGAGAGATAAGAGAGCCATATAGACAGAGAGAAAGAGAGCGAGACAGACAAAGAGAGAGAGAGAGAGAGTCATACATACAACTAGCTAAATAGATAGTTAGTTAGTTAGATATATAGATAGATAAATAGATTTATAGAGATATTGAGTGAAAGAGATAGACAAACAGACAGATCGAGACAGACGAAGAGAGACAGGAAGAGAGAGAGAGAGAGAGTGACAGACTTAGAGAAACAGAGAGATAGAAAGAGAGTGTGTGTGTGTTTTCGTGCATGTGATTTAGTGTGGTTGTGTGTTGTTGCGAGGAGTCCTGGTATGGCTTTGTCTTTTGATAGCCTTGCGGTTGGTCATGCGTAGGATTCACCTCCATGCACGAACCTGCGAGATAGTCACGGCCGGAGACCGCAGAATCCGTTCCTCTTTATCCACTCTTTAATTCCGAATTATGTTTCGCTCGAGCAGAATTGGCACTCCAGACGACAGACACCACCCACAGACCTCTTTAGAACCGTCTGCCTTCTGGTGCACACAGAGTTTGTTTTACCCTCTACAAAAGAGCCAAACAATCAAAGCATTAGCAACAAAGGAGTCGTATACAATAAACAATAACCATTACCATATTATTTACTATTTTAGACTAACGAGCATTAAAGAAACTATAATTTATTTTCCACTCATACCTTTCTATCACACAAAGCCCCTTCTATCATGGAGCTATAAATAAAGTCTATTTAAGGTTAGTGTAATGCGAAGCTTGTTCTATTAATCTTTACCGTCAAAACAGTCACTGAATGGTAAAAATAAATCAGAGACGTTGCGCAATTTCATGCCATTCAAATCGGAATCATAAAACGAAGTTCTGAATCCACCTAATGACAAAATATTACTCTGATTCAGGGCGATAACCTTTCGGACACTAAATACGATTCCGAGGATGAATCTTTGAGTAATATCTCACTTTTTCATTTCCAATATCAATATTTCTTCTTTATCGGCTTTCTTTATCAATGTTCTTCATGATCAGCACAATACTGTGAATATGTCTATTGCTTATTTTACCCTAGGTTCTTACTACTACCTCGTACATGGCCTTTAGAAGAGGTTTAGGATATAACTTAAAAAATAACAAATACATACCTCTTTTACCAACTCCATCCGTTATATTTCACGTTTTTCGACACTCATTTTCTTACAATCATTTAGCATTTTCAGTAGTAGTTGTGGATCAATTTTTTTTGTGTAACTAAGAAAACAAAATATATGTTTTCTACAACGCATCACTCTACTTCACATACACAATGTTCAATTAAAATGAGACCAGAAAATAACTCAATAATTTCTAAAACCATAATTCAAAAGACAAAATAACAAAATATGTCGTAAAAAAAACCCTGTCAACTTTATAGTTTTTTTTCCATTTTCCAAATCCGTTATGTATATGCCCTCATATTACACCTAGCACATTCACCTCCGCTGTTTAGCTCCGTATTGCCACAAAACTAGCCACTTTAAGCTCCGTATTGCCACAAGAATAGCCACTCATTTGATTAATCCCTAACCTATATTTTAAGAACGAGATTTTTTTAAGGTGTTTGAATAAGATTTTTTCTTTTAGTTCGGTTGTCACCTAAGGGGGATAAAAAGAGAAAAAGAAGAAGAAGAAGAAAAAAAAGAAGAAAAGAAGAAAAAAATAAAAGAAGAAGAAGAAGAAGAAGAAGAAGAAGAAGGTGTTCAGGGTGTTAAAATAAAGAGTCTATAAAGGGGATTAAAAAAAGCGGTTAAGATTAGCAAATAAGGCCGTAGGCCACACACCCGCAGGGGTGCCTGTGTAACCAAGCTCTTTCTGTTAAGGAAGAGAACAGCGGCTTGTTTTTATATAATTTAATATTGCTTAAATACAAATAAATCCTAAGGAATCAAAACGTTTCCTCTTCCTATTGATACGAGATGCATTCTTTCAGTGCAATAAATCTTAACGAATTACCGAATTATCTTTGCTCTTCCTCATTCATTCGGTACCCTTTCTTTTATATGAGACGATGATACATTTTATACTAATGTACTGTTTTCGACGTATAATAAAGGGAAAGAAAAATAATCTTTCAGATTGTGGGTAATAATAATACTTTTTATATATCATAAAATATACAATCTCTCATTCATTTGTTTTAGTAGTTATCATTTAAATCGTATCGTTATCAATAATTGAAAACGATTGAAATGATAATTATTAACAAAATATTGACTTATATCACACCGAAATAAAACTATAATATCCGTCTCGCTAATGCGATGCGGATAATAGTCCGAGTAGGTAATTTCTTTAATCTGTTCCGCAGTTAAGTTAATCCAAGTAATTATCGCTGGACTAAAAATATTGTTAAGATATAGCTTTGATTTTCTTAACTTTAGATTCTATTCTTTCTTGTCATTAAAGCCCATTTCTAGACGCTCGCCGCGGCGTAAAATTAATCATGAATGGAGTTCTTAGGGCCTAATTACGAGGTACCTTAAATTGCGAAATCGTTCATGATTACAATGAAATTATCGATGATTGTAAAATTAAAACAATATATCTACTGCATATTTATATGCACGGACAAAATGTTTTTCGAAATATATAAGCAAACACGAATAACATGGCTTGAAGTACTCAGGCAATTAGCAGAAGCACGAATCTTCTCCATAATTACGCATAAGAGCATTTATTTTTTTTAGGTCCAGCGTTTTCCTAATCATATTTTTTTAAAAACTTAGATTCTAAGTTTAAAATTTGTATTTATTAAATAATGATAAACAAATCATAAAAAAGCTAGTTTTAATACCTGATATTCTAAATAGAGTTAAGTAAAATGATACAAGGAATATAGTCGAAACACTAAAATATTTGAGACATTCACAATTTCCATTTTAATTTTTTTACGATTTCAATCATTTTAGTTCTCTCATTGAGATTAATTTGGGAGAAAATCAGTAAGTTAAAGGTTAATAATATTTTTGCCATTAATAAGCTTTAAGAGTTAATGAATGAGATACTAGTTTTAACATTTTTCAACGGACGAATTTTAACATAAGGAAAATGAGAAAGACCCAATCAATTCTAAGTTTTGACTTAGTTTCCTATCTCTATCTCTATCAATCAACTCAGCGCGAGAGTAAGAACTAGATCTTCTCCACTAAGGACTATAATGTGATGTCCTCCTAGATAGCTTAGGCAAGTTCTTAAGGAAAATCCATCAAACGAAGATCATCACTCATATGCTAGAGGAAAATTACAGTTAGTGACTGATAATACCCCACGAACAAGCAGGTACAAAGTAACACAAAGAGACGAGTATAAGTAGTTATCGTGCGGAAGAACGCTTTTACATATTTAACATTCATCATCGCATTGCAATTACGCCTTTGGTTTCCACAATTTCTGATGTTCAGCGCCAAAAAAAATGTGTCTGAGATTCATCTCCCATAGTCTCCACCCTTATAAAGGAAGCGAAAATGAAATTACCATACAAGTGAAGTGTATAACTAATGGTCAGAAGATATACAATGCATCAGAGCAATAACTTTCCCAGTAAACCAATGGAGAGCAGTCTAAAGCTGTGCTTTAATGGCAATCTTAAATCATAACTTTTCGGATATGCAAATTTATTCTTACCTGGGAAATTGCTACGCTTGTAAGAGCTTGTAACAGCGCACTTCATTTATATTATTTTCTTTCACAATTCAACATTTTTTTCCGCAATAATCTTCCACGACCTGATACCCCTTTGTGGGGTTACCATCTATTTAACCGCTTGGCTATTTGTCTGTTTGCCTCACTTTCTCCCTCTTAAATTGTAGACAATCAAGGCATATTTATTTTCTTCATTTCCATATAAAAATAATTCATCGTAGTTATTTACCTAAAAATAGGGAACAAAAACCAACGAGGGCATCTCGGACAGAAGTATTGTGAGGAAAGATTTGTAAAAATCTGGTGAAGTTAGGCGATGTAAAAAAGGCCGGAAGGTATATAAGACTTAATATTATAAAGATACTTATTGTGGAAATGGGGTAGGAGGGACTCAACGCTACCAACCTCTCAGAATTACGACAGATCCCACCCCCGGCTCTTTGGGAGGGAAAAAGCACACAATTTTATAATTGTCAGCCGCAGCATGATTACCTACGACCTGATACCCTCTTTGGGGGGGGGAGGGGTTACCGTGTTATAAGCACCAGAGTCTGGTGGAAAGAGAGGTATGATTAATCTCATAATCATTCCAAAAGTATGTCTTTAATAAAAGTCAATCAAAATTATGGTAATCTGTCATACAATCGACTTGGACCCAAAACCTCCTAATCATGGGTATCAAAACATCTAAATTACACTACTGATGCATCTTGACATTTCTAACATACAACAGTGAAACTTACACACAACGCAAAATCCCCCACACAAACTGAGGGAAACAAAGAAAAAGAACGAAGATACATGTTAAGGATAACAAAGGAAACAAAAGAAATAAATACGTCAATTGGGTGAATGAAAGAGTGATTGAATTATTGGTAGAATGATTGACTGAAAGGTGAATGATTTGTTCTCTGACTGACTGAATAATTCTTGACTGACACGATATCATTGGTTGAATGACTGACTGGTGGAATGAATAAATGACTGACTGAGAAAATGGATGAAAGATTAGCTTAATTAATTATTGGTTGGATGATTTACTGAATGAATTAATGATTCGTTGAATGAAGGAGCGACTAAAAGACTCATAAATGGTTACTTGAATGAATCCCTGAGATAATGAAGGAATGATTAGTTGAATGAATAAAAGAAAAATAAGTTGAAGGGGAGTTTGATTGTTTAAATGAATGACTGAACAAATAGTTAAACGAATGATTGAAAGAATTATTGACCGAATGTTTCATTGATTAGTTGACAAACTGAGTGAGTGATTCGTAGAATGACTGACAGAACAAATAGTAAAATGACTGGTAAAAGAATTAGTGACAAAATGTTTGATTGAATGGTTTACTAACTGAATGAGTGAATGGTTGAATGACTGACCTACTAAATGATAAGCTGAATGACTGACTGAGAGAATGGTTAAAGTTGATTGAATGAGTTATCTGAATGAAGTATTAAGTGAATGAATGAATGACAAAATAGATCAATAATTAGTTAAATCAGTTACTGAATGAGTGGTTGAAAGACTGACTGACAAAAGAATAAATGATAGGTTGAATTAGTAAGTTACTGACTGAAAGAATGGATAAATGATCGCGTGAATGAATTCTTGAATAAATGACTAAGAATGAATAAATGAATGAATGATTGTCTCATCTTTGAATGACGACTATAAAGAAAAGGAAACTGGTTAAATACCTTTTATTTTCTAGATAAAGAAAACCAACGGGGGGGATCCCCCATTGAAAGGCTTAGGGAAGAGAGGGAAGGAAATTGGTGAGGTTACGGGAATTAAAATCTGTGTAAGGTACCTAGTCAGATTCTTTTGCAGATTGAATAATCCAATGAAGGCAAAGTCAGCATGCACAAATCGGTAGATAAAAAGAATAAAAGAGAAAAAATGGAATGGGTAGGGGTAGGAATGAGCGAATTAATAGAATCACAAAAATGATCGGGTGGAGGGGGGTGGGTAGCAAACCAGGTCAATCGAAGATGTTGGGTTTGGGATCTTGGGTTTAAAGGTCACATTAATTTTGTGAGACCAAGGAGGTAAATTACCGAGAGGAAAAAACAAATGAAATTTCGAGAGCTTTCCTTGAAAGAGGCCTGTTTAATAAAGACTTGTGTATTCAGAGTGTTATTTTCCGTTTCCTGCGGGGAAATTACATTCAGAGTGTGCGTACAGATTCATCTGAAGACGTCCCAAAGGAAGGAGTTTAAACTAGTCCATAACTTTTCGTAGGTTGATGAGATTTGCAATTGTGTATGCCGTTTGTATGAATTTCGCAATTGCTTTATGATATCCTCAAATTTGAATTAGAAAAAGCTGGAGTCTCATCTTCACAGTTACATACGCTGTTTTTCTCTAACTTTGCAAATGTTGTTATACATAACAAGCAGTTCCAAACACCTTTATCCCTAAATTTTCAATAGCAAATGGTGTTATCCAAAGATTGAAATTACTTAGGCAATTATCCCCGAGTTTTTAAATGAATTACCGTTCCTCTAATTTTACAATAACAATATTGGTAAAGTTGACGGCGACTACAGCATATGCTGTAGAATGAAAGCTCTATTCTTTAATCTCCCAAGCGGTCAAATGAAGCAATGGTCATCTGTTACTGGGAAGCTATCTAATAACAATAAGAACATTTACAATATTATACAATTTTACCTCAATTTCATATTTACATAAGAGGTAGTCCTAAGTTTGCCATTGTATGCACTAACAAACACATGTTTGCAATTGCATATGTTGTTATAACCAAGCTTGCGAGTGTAAATGCCGCAATGACTAGGTTGCAAATGCACACAGTTATCTCCAATTTACATCGCTCTTTTCTCCAAGTGTGCAATTGAATACTCGGTTTTCTTTCAAATTTAAATTGCATATGCTGCAATCCACAACTTTATAGTTGCATACCCTAATATCACCGCTTTAAAAACGTAAACATGGTTATTGACATGTTTTTAAAAACATACGTTTTTAACCCTAATTATATAATATGACATAAGGCGATATTCCCAAATTTGTAATTGCACGCACTATTATTGCCAGTGAGCAATTGGGTGTGTTGTTAGATAAGGATTTGAATTTTATCCTTTATTACCCGAGGTTTATAAATTTTCGGTAAACTGTTATTATTGCTTTATTTTTGTTATTCTTTTCTTTTTAGGTGTATTGATTAATAAATTCGTCTTAATGCCTCTATATTCGTTTCTTTGGAATAAAAGGTTCAGGAACTAAGGCGAAGCGAAAAAATGTGGTATTAAGTAGAGATGTGAATACCCTCCGGAGCAAGTGTAATAGTGTATGCAAATGAAAATTAATGAAATCCTATGCACTTTTAAAGTTGTGGATAAGAGAGGATGCAATTGCCATAAATCTTAGAAACAACGCCAATATAATTGCATTCAGTATTAGCTACAAATTTTAATTTCTTGCGGCGTTGTTTCAACTTTAAAATGATCCTAAGTAATTGTCATATTTTTAAAGATTCAGACAATGTTATGAAGCAAGAACGACGAATTATAAAAATAAGTTACTAAATAAGAAACCTTGATTTTACAAGTGGTCAACTATTCTATTTATTATGGAAAATTCCAAGAGTTTACCAACTACCAACATAAGAGTATTAGCCATATATTTCGTTGTTTCTGGTTTATTCCCTTTTTGGTAGATCGACGCAACAGTTGCAAGTTTAAAAGCATCTGGGACTACCCCTTGATTTAGAGCCTCATTGAAGATAACCGATAGTGGACCAGGGATCTCGTTGCTAAGTTCCTCCTGGACACCTAGGGAGGGCGAGGCGGCGCTTGGAAGCGGATTGCTCTGCGCTGTCCTACTATTTTAATGAACCTTTTCTCTCAAGTCTTTTCTTAGTTAAAGGCGCTGTGTGAAAGCCTGTGGCCCCGAATAGCGCCTTAAGAGAATGTATTGTATTTTAGAAAAAAAGTGTAATTAATTTTTTAAAAATAGAGGAAAGAAAATGAGACAATAAGAGAAGGAAAGAGCAAAGAATTAGAAAAAGAACAAAAAGGAGAAGAACTAGGATAAATATATAAAAGAACCCAAAAAAGAGAAAGTAAGAAAATGGCAGAACAAATATAGGCATTAGGTTAAGGGAGTAAGCCGATGAGGAAAGAAAATTGAAGGATAAAGTAATAGAACAAGGATAGAAAAGAGAAAGTGTGATAAGAAAACCGGTGGAGAGAAAAGAATGAGAAAATAGTGTAATAAGGAAAGAAATTGGAAGAATGGGAGAATTAAAGTAAAATAAGAAATAATAGAACAAAAGATGCAAAGAGAATTAGATAATGAAAGGAAACGAAAGGAAAAATGAGAAAATAACAGAAAAGGAGTGGAAAGAAAATGTGTTAATACACTAACAAGGTGAGGAAAAAAATGTTAAAATGGCAGAATAAAGAGCGGGGAAGAGAATGAGAAAATAACAGAAAAGAAGAAAAAAGAGGATGAGTACATAACAGAACAAGGAGAAAAATAATAAGAGAAAAGAATAAAAGAGAGAAAACAAATTGACAAATTATAAAGAATAAGTAAAGAAGAATGCATGTGAAAATGACAAAAAAAAAGAACAAAAGGTGAGGGAGACTATAGCAAAATTGGGAGAGATAATGAAAAAACAAAACGAGAAGAGAAACCTAGGATAAAAGAATACTCAAACAATTGAAGAAAAATGAATGAAAAAGGATAAAAGAAGTAGATGAAATTGGATGAGAGAATGACAGAAAGAGTAAAGGAAAAAATGAGCAGAACCAATAAAGAAAAGAGAAGATGCACTTAAAGATTAAGGAAAGCTAAAAATGAAAAAAATATAAGAGCAAAGAGAGTAAAGAGAATAAAAGTAATAAAGAAAAAATAAGACGAAAATAACTAAACGAGAAAAGTAACATGGAGTAATAGTAAAGGACATGCGAGCAACATAGAAGGAACAGAAAACAAAAAAAGAGAATAAAAGAACAAGGGAAGTAAAATAATATATAAATGCCCAAACGAACAGAGAAATAAGCATGAAAGGCTAACAGAACAAGAAAAAATAAAATATGAAAATGACAAAACAAATCGAGAAAAAAATGAGACAATGCATAACTAGGGAGAAAACAAGATGTCTGAAAAACAGAACAAGGAAAGATAGGAATGAAAAAAATAACAAACAAGGAGAGAAAAGATGATGAGAGAACAACAGAAGGAGGAAAGGAAAAAAAAGAGAAAAGGCCAAAACAAGGATAAACGAATAACAGAACGAACAAAGAAAAAGAATGTCATAATAAATAAACAAGTAAAATAGGATGAGAGAATAACAGAATAGGGAAAGTAAGAGCCTTTAAAAAACAAAAAAATGAGAAAAAGAACATGAGAGAATAAGAGAACAATAAAAGTCCTAGGAGGGCTGTGAATTCTTATACAGAACTCAACGTTCCAACAGTACAAGGTTGAACTTACTCCTTTGGCTTCCAGGAATGAACTCGAGCTAAAGAGAGCACTCAAAAGCTTTCTATTTTACCCAAACACAGAATTCTTTCCTTCTCAACACATAGGTTCATGTTTCCAACATGTTTTGCACAGATGCAGAATCCACCTAACCTCATGAAAGCGATAAATTTAAGGGCCATTTCGTTGGAACGGTAAACATGAAAATCCCTTTTCTCTCCCGTATTTTGAAGCCCAAAATACACAAAATTTAATCGCTGTATAAACAATGTATTCTCCTAACGCTCTATAAATCTTGGCAAGGAAAAAAAGCCAGACGCCGGCTTGTGGTCACTTTCCACGCTAACCAAGGGAAAGGAGAAGCTGCAACCAAGGTATAAAATCCTTTGCTCGTAGATAATGGGCATTTAAATTCACGATTTTCTAACGCATTTAGGGTTTTTAATTATATTTAAAGTAGATTTTCGAAGGGTTTGAAGCGCCATAAAATAAAGAAAATATTATACTCTCTGCCATCGGAGGTTGCACATGAGAAATTATTACCCGTGCCTTTAATCGAACGTGCAGAATACTCTTTTGTGATTTTATAGTCATTTCAGACTTTTGACATTTTGCTGTATTACAATTCGTAGGGCCTTATATATATATATATATATATATATATATATATATATATATATATATTAAAGTGAGCTATTCCTTATTGTTCGAAGTTTGAATATAAATAAGAGAACCAAAGTAATAAAAAACAGATGCATCTTTAAATTTATTAATACACCAACGTTTTGAGGGCCAGCCATATCATCAGGGTACAGAAAATACAACAATGACAGCTAATTTATGGCAATACAATTTGTCTATATTGAGCTCAATTAGCTGTTCTTGTACAGGGAGTTGTATGCCAACAATCGTGACAAGAAAATAAATGCTAAAAAAATATCCGTACTTAGTATCCATGTCATTAACGTAGAAATCAACTATATGTACTGGAGAATACTAATTACGTAGGAAAGCTCCTTCCATTCCCAAAATGAAGGGAACATATACTAAAAATCAATAGTTGATTATGAATAGAAGCCAAGGTAAATAGCTGCATCAAAAGGAATTGTAAAAGTCGGCAAAACGGCTAGTTAAAAACTGCAACAAAATAGTGAATATTGTGAATGCTCTGATTGCATAGTTGAGTCAGTTACAAGTGGATGCCAAATTTGCCATCCACTTACCCGCCAAGTAGAGATATAATTGACTCTAAAATGTAGTAAAAGTCTGCTGTATCCTATTTTATCTGGGAATTAAACAAAAATATTTGGGGGGAATGGGTGTTATTACTTGTTACTCATGCCACGCATATACTTCAAAATGTTGAATTTAAGAGTATGTGTAACTATTCGCTTTATAAACCGCAGCATAATGGGAGAAGACTTGCATGTTATCAGCACGTAAACCAAACCTAGAAATATTAAAAAGCTCTTAAAAAGATTTAAAAAACATATCGTTTGATCGTACCAGAGAAGCATGACGAAAAATTACAACCATTTTAAGGGGAGGGGGAGGTCAGAGAGACTAGGACACACGACTCAACCCAGAAACATATCAACTAGCTTAATATTTTTATTATAAAGATCATGACTTACTTAAGCATTTATATATCGCAAATTTATATAAAAAATTATATTTTAAACCCTTCTCTCGATTATACCGGCAATATTTAGTCTATAAGGATCATTCCTAAAATCGGCTTGGTCACGAATAAGTTATAATCACTCCACCTAGACGGAAAAGATTTTAGGATAATCTTAATGTTATCATTTTAGAAATTAGCACGTAACCAAATTTCTTAGATTAATATGATTTAAGAAAAAGAAAATTAGACCTATTTATCACAGATTAGATTTTCATCAGACGTTTTATACATACATATATAACAGTATCTAACAAAATTTCGCCTTTTCTTGTTCCTAAATTAAAAATGTTATTTTTCAGTTGTTCATAACTAAAGTAAATGAAAAAAAAGTCTACTTTGATCCCAGACTTTGCTTTTGTATATACGAGGGGTGGTCAATAAGTTTTGCAAATCGGTAGGGCAAAACAGAGGGGGTGTTAGGACAAGTTATGACAAGTCAAGACATACAGCCGCACGCTCCTGCCTCGCCTATTTAAGAAGGAGTAGCTAATTGCAGATCGTCAGTCACAAATTTCTCAACAATGGAGAAGGTTGAGCACCGCGCAGGGATCAAATCTTTGACTAAGGAAGGGAAGAAGGCAAAAGAGATCCATAAACGCATGGTTGCAGTGTGCACTGACACCGCATCTTCATATGCACCCATTGCTCGCTGGAATAGGGAGTTCTGCCATGGTCGTGAGTCCCTTGAAGATGACCCCCGTCCAGGTTGCCCGTCAGACGAGGACAATGTGACCCGTGTGGAGAGGATGATCCTCGAAAATTGACGGGTGAAGGTCGAAGAAATCGAGCGAGAACTTGGAATATCACAGGGAAGTGCTATCAACATCATCCACGACAATTTGGCCATGACGAAGGTCTCTGCCCGTTGGTTCCCTAGAAGCCTCACAAAACCTCACGCCCCATGATCGACTTCAACGTCGTCAAAGTCCACAAGGCCAGAGTTGCACAAGCTGCCCTGCGCGAGTGCAGATTCGAGGAGCTCAGCCAGCTCCCCTACAGTCCAGATCTGGCCCCTAGCGACTACTTTTTATTCCGCCAGCTCAAGGCTGCACTGCGTGGACGCCGGTTTGGGCACGATGAAGATGTCCAGCTTGCCGTCCAGGAGTGGATTGAACATCAGTCGCGAGATTTCTGGTTGTCAGGAATTCGAATCCTCAGGGACAAGTGGCGCAAGTGCATTGAAGTCGAGGGTAGTTATATTGAAAAATATACCACTTTTCCTCATATCTCGTTTCCTTATATCCGAATTGCAAAACTTATTGACCGCCTCTCGTAGGATACTGAATTTATAAATTTATTTATTTGGAAAATAATACTATTTATGCATGTCGGACCCTTCTAAACATCGAAGTGGCAAACATTTCCCTGCTATTTCCTATCCCGATCTTCCATCTTTTATTGCACTAGTACCATACACCCCTGATCATCAAGGATCATCCTGTACCTACCCCTCCAGAAATGAATAAACCCCTATCGGATGAAAGACACAATTCAGAAGCTGAAACTATGTAGACTACAGTGTCAGATATATGGTTGTTGAGAGAAATCCATACTAGCCAAACCAAAGAGAAAACAATGAGCTTATCAGCTATCTTGGTTTGTCAAAGTCAAATGCTGAGCTTTTGATTTCTAGGATAAAAAAGTGGGATATTTTGAATGAAAAAAATGCAATTGACAAGCCAAAGGAAACGTCATAAACATTTCTAAAGTTTCTTTGCTTATCAAGTTGGTCTATGCTACTGAAATGATGTATCTGGTCTGTTTGATGCAATTGAAATTACATGTAATCAAGATCAGTATATGTTCTTCATTGACAGGTCCGAAGATGCATTAAAGTTGTACTTCACCCTAATTGGAATAAGCATACATCCCTTTCTTTGGCTCATTCATGATATCTCTAAGAGTTCTACAACAGTGTCAGGTTTTTGCTACAAGCTTTGAATTATAAAGAGTACGGCTGGGAAGTGATTGGTGGCTTAAAAATAGTAACATTTTTATATGTTACCAGGCACGAACTACCTAGTTTCCATGTCATCTCTGTCTTTGGGACAGTAGGGATACCATAGCATATTATCTGATGAAGCAGTACACACAAAGAACTGAGTTTTTTGTTGGAGGGAAAAATGTCAACCTTAAACAATTTATAGTCCTCAAAAAGGTGTTGTTCCCTTCATTGCATTTAAAACTAGGTCTCATGAAGCAGTTTGTTAGAGTTCTTAGCAAAGAGAGTAAAGGTTTGAAGTACCTTCGAAATTTCTTTTCCCAACTCTCTGAGCCAAAAGGGAAAGTGGTGTCTTTGTTAGACCACAAATAAGGAAAATCAAAGTGTGTTCAGAATTCCCTAAAAAGCTTACAAAATGTAAAAAAGGCCTGGAAGAGTTTTTATTTTGGTATGTCAGGGCTTTTGAGGCAACCACAAGGCTGATTATTATGTTGAACTGGTTGAGTACTTAATGAAAAGGTATGGCTAAATGTGCTGCGGGATTTCGCTGAAGGAGCACATATTTGATGCCCATCTTGACAAGTTCAAGTTGTTTTTTTTTTAAATTTTGAGAGCACATCAGGAGACAACAAGTTCAAGGGTAATTATGGGAACATAATCAAAGGAGCATGGAGAGCTCGTCCATGAGGGTATAGTGAATTTTTAATATAATTAACAAGGAGTATACAATGAAAACATGATAGTAGAATGCATTTGGGGCTTGTAAAGGAAAATGATTTACATTAAAAACAAAAAATGACGAAAAAATATTTCCAAAATTTTTACTTGTTTTATATTTTATTTGTGGAAGTTGCAATAAAATTACATAAATTTAACTTTGATTTTAGAACTACAATCGGGTTCAAGTCACTCTCGCAAGGCGCATCAAACTTTGCATCGTAAATGGTGTAAATCATATTAAATATGTTAATTATTAATATTTAAATTAAATAAAATGTAGTTCAAAGTGTTTTATATTGAAAATATGCATTTTGCCTGTGTATCTATACTTCCCCCCTCGCCCCCTTCTACAATGAAATTTATCTCCAACTTCTTGCAATGTTCCTAGAGTTCCAAAATTAATAAAAGCTCAATAGTATGAAATGAATAGGAAATGAAAGCAAGAGAAACATGAAAAGATACATGTTAAAAGTATGGTCCAAAGATCGCTAAAAAAATACATAGATAAGAAAACACCTTTTCTCAAAATTTAAAGCGCAATAACACCGAAGCCATGCAAGCAGAATGTTAGTTAGAAGAGATTTGTAAAGAGAGTGGTGACGATAAACGAAGTGAAAATAGTGGACGATCTATAAAAGCAAATCGTCGTCTAGACTTCGGGGCCGGGAGTGTGTGCGTGCACATGGGGGGCACTGCGGTCTGGAGGACGTGGCGTTATTCCTGGTTTCCATAGTCCAGGGGCATTATTTCTGCGCCACTCGGCCCCAACTTTACGGTGAGATACAAGATAAATGCTAATTCCAGTTATTATAATAAAAGTATGAAGTGGAAATGTGCAGGAAACATCGTTAGAAGATTCGCCAGAATATACTAAACTGGACCTCTTTATATATAAATAAGACCCAGAAGACGACTTACCACTTCTGACATCACTTTTCTCATGCAAAACACAATAATTACACATTTCTTACAGAGACGAATATAAAAACACAAGAAAGAAGAGAGAAGACGACCGCAACGATGGAGGCCCTACCTAAGGACCATACCAGGAACGAAAGCACCGGAAAGAAGACGCTATGTGAAACCCTATTTGTTAACCTGAGGATCGCGCTCATTAGGCTTATCGAGATCCCAAATGGTTTCATCGCAATATGCGGTGAAAACAAAGACATAGATCGGCTCTTATGCGAAGAAGGAGCCGAAGTTCTCAAATCACTCAACTTGGAAACGAAGACACTACCAGCAATCTCGGTCAACCGCATCATCTACCGAAAGGTAGAAAGCTGGGTAGGGGAAAACTCCCCCGCTGAGATTAAGACAGAAATCGAAGCAAACCACACATGGGCTAAGGTCAAGGATGTTATAAAATTCCGTGATCATACCCGTGTCTTCAAGGTGACATTTCTGACGACGAAAATGGCCCACAAGGCGGCAACGGAGAGACTCCTCATTTTTAACATGAGGATCTCAGGATGCAACATTGAACACGAAAAATACCACAGCATACAGATGTGTTTCGTGTGCTACAAGCTCGAAGCGCACACCACCGCCAACTGTCCGCAGAAAGGAAAAATATGGTGTAGTGAATGTGCCACTGTGGGTCACAGGTATGCCTCATGCAATAGCACGGAAAAAAAGTGCATGAATTGGAAGGGGTTCCATCGAATGATGGCACTTAACTGCCCCAAAAGAAAAGAAATCATTAAAAAAATGGAAGAAGAAGAAAGAAAGAAGATGAATACTTACGCGAGCACAGTGAGGAAAAGTGAAGGGATGACTTTAGCAATGGCAACCCCTTCACAAATGGTCTTCACAAATGACCTAAGGGCCAAAATTCTCATTTGCATTAAGCATGTAAACGTGGCAAACGCGGTAAAACCTGGATGCTATAACAAGGTTCTTAACCCACTACTAAAAGTGAAAAATTTACCCTCGATCATCATGCCGGCTAACCCCGAATGCTCCAAGGCATTCAAGGATAGCGTCATCAAAAATAACACCAACCAGGAGAAAACTAACGGACTAATGGATGTTATCGAAACTCCCTCATCGGAGGAATCCGAAGAGGAAGACAATGAAGAAGAGGAAGAAAAAGACCAAGAAGAAGAGAACACATCTTCGGATAGTGACGAGGGCCCATGCACTCTCACAAGAGCAGTGAAGAGTAAATCCAAAACTCCTAGTCCTTCTTCGAAGAGTGAAAAGCCTGGGCACTACAAACCCGCCCCACAGACCAAAAAAGAAGAATAAGAAAAAAACATAGATAAATACATCTCACCATGAAACGGAACGCACTAAGAGTTCTGGAAGTCAATACCAACGGCTAGAAGACGAAGCAAACTCTTTACGGAAATTTGTTCAGAGAAATTGACGTAGAAGTCATCCTGATTTCTGAGCATGGGATTGACACTCATGGCTCTGAAATAAAGACCTAGAGCTACGACGTGTTAATCACAAATTACTCTCAAAAGTGGTACGACGGTACCGCCATTGCCATCAAAATAGGGATCAAGTACAAGCCAATAAGAAACCTCAAAGAATCCTATCTTGCAATTGAGGTCGAACTCGATATAGGTAAGCTGGTCATCGCCGCCAGGTACCAGCCGCCGAGACGAGGATATTTACCGATCCATTCTCTCTCTGGCCTATTTGGCAGAAGAGCCCGCGCCATATTAATGGGGGATCTTAATGCCAGATGTCGGGAATCCGGGTACAGGAACTTCAATGGAAATGGAAGGTGCCTGGAAACTATGATGGACCGAAATATGGTCCAGAGGATAGGCCCGGACTTCCTTACCTATATTCGAGGAAGAAGTGCCACAAAACCAGACATTTGTCTGGCTAATCGTCAGCTGCCATTTAATTACTACATGGAACCAGTCCAGGTACCATGTAGTGATCATATAGGGATCCTAATTACCATCAACAGGAACCATATACAAGTCACAGCACCAGTCAGAAAAGACTGCAGAAGAGCAGACTGGGCACGGTACGCGGATCTTCTCGAGGCCTATTGTTCACCAAATCTGGACGAGGCAATTCTCGAGGAGATAGACGGGGCACTCGACGACCTTAACGACCATCTTATAAACGCAGATAGGGGTTGCATCACAAAAACCCAGTATAAAAACATCTAAACATACAGATGGACTGGGTATATGAAAGAACTATATCGAGAATTGAGAGTACTATATGAAATAAACATCAGGAATACATCAGTTGACTCATTACAACGAAGTAAAGAGATCAAAGAAAGGGTCAACCAGTTGATCCTCGAACAACAACAGAGACGATGGGACGATGCGATCGATAGCATTGATCGAGACAAATCCCTCAAAGACTTTTGGAATAAAATTAGACGCCTCAGAGGATCATCTGGAAAAAAGAAGAAAATAGAAATCTTAAAAGAAGATGGAACCATTGAAACAGAAGAGAAAAGCATCGAAGAAAATATTCCTGCGTTATTGGGAAAAAATCTTCAGTATACCCGAAGAAGAGAACGAGATTTTCACATAGAGTTTGAAAATAACATCGTAGACGAGCTTAACACGGAAATACACCGAACGCATCCTCATCACCAGGTGGATAGACTGCGTGACGGAGACGCCGAGATCAACGAAGAAGAGATTCTTTGTGCACTCCGCTCATTCCGCCAGAAAGCCCCAGTCCAATCGTAGCTTAAGAAGTTAAACTTCGAAAAGGCACCAGCCAACGGCATCGAAGGAATGAGACGAATATTCAACACATGTCTAAATACGGGGTACTTTCCAGATGCTTACAAAACGGCAAAGATGATCTTCTTGCCCAAGCACGGAAAGGACCCAACGCTGAGAGAGAGCTACCGCCCAATTTCACTCCTGGAATTTAACGAGAAACTCTTTGAGAAGATCCTCAACCAGAGACTGGTGTCTCATCTGGAAGAGAACTTCCTCTACAACCCTTGCTAATACGGGTTTAGAAAAAAGCGAAGTACGGAAATAGCGATTAATGTCAGTACAGAAAAGCTTGTCCAAGCCAAACGGGACATGAGTTACGTGGATATTGTTTGTCAAGATGTATCAAAGGCGTTTGATAAGGTGTGGCAGCCGGGTATGCAGTATAAGATCTTACGGCTGGGTCTAAGTGAAAACTTGGAAAGAACTCTCTGTGACTACGTCATGGAGAGAACGGCGCGTATGTCAGTTTAGGGTGCACGGACGGACAAAAGTTTCCGCTCACTGCGGGCCTCCCGCAGGGCGGGGGGGGAGGGGGGGCGGCCCCAACCCTTTACTCGATATACACCGTGGATGTCCCAGCCCCTGTGTACCCCTCTTCCATCAATATTTCATACGCTGATGATTTCAGCTAGATAATCATATCTCCATGGAGGAATGCACCGTGGCAAGCTCGCATGACAGCGATAGAAATTGAAAATCTAAACACCTACGAGGCTCAGTGGAAGATTAGAACCAACCAGGAGAAATTCAAGGTGGTCCCAATAGGCGCAACAGAACAGCAGACGTAAAAATAGGGGATACTCGCTATCCCTACACCAATGAGTGCAATGTAATCGGTATGAAAATCACCTCTACCGGGTACAAGAAGCACGTCGAAGAACGAATTTCTCGAGCCTCGGCCGCTGTCAGAACTCAATACATGTTCAGAAATCTACGTGAAAGTAACAAAAAAAAGATCTGCAATGCCCTTGTTAGATCTACGTTGCTTTACCCCGCCTCCACCCTCTCTTGTGTCTCAAAAACACAAAAGAGGCGACTAAAAGTAGTGCAAAATAAATGCATATACTTAATAACAGGTACACGCAAGCGAGATAGAAGACACGAAGAAGACCTGCACAGAGAGGCGGGGATAACTCCCATTAACAAAGTCATCGAAGAACGGACCCGGAAGATGCAGGATCTAATTAATCGAGAACTGAGTGAAGAAATTACTCATATGATTAACCAGAACAGAGGAGCAGAATGTCGCGCCAGATTCCCATACTCCGCTAACCGAGTGGCTGACGGGGACGAAGTGCCGTTCTACGCACGAGAAGAAATTGTATAATCTAAGGAACAACCGAATTATGAAGAAAACCTCACACAACTATGACTAAATTCACCGATGAAGACAAAAGAAAAAATCAAGAAAATCACCAAAAACGATGAGGAAACTCAACTTGACCATGAAAAAACAATAAAACACACACACACATACAAAGAATACAAAACATTAAGCACGAATTTAAAAGTTTGAAAAAACATAAACAAACAAGCAATGCACATCACACAACAAAACTACACTAAACTCAGTAAGAAAAATGGCTTGAACGCCATAATAAATAAAAATCAACGAAAACATCAAAGAATACACACTAAAAAGATATAATAAAAGTGATAGGCCTGATCACCAGGCTCTTGCATCTCTTTGCGCCCTACCACGCTTCTTTCTTTCTTCACCACTTGTATATTTTCTCTTTCTATCCACAAACCCTATCGTACTTCCCTACACATACCCACACCTTTAACTTAATTGAAATTGACTCGGGTCATCTTCTGGGGTTAATTCCGCGAGTAATTTGGCAGAGTCGAGCGTTGGACCGCGATCACAGTGGAGGCCTCTTGCGGAGACCTTTGCCTCGCAGTGGAGTGAATGGGTCCTGATGATTTTATGTATTTAATGTGTCTAAAGATTATACGCAATACTTTCTAGTGTCTTATCATTTCCCAGAAAACGTTTGATTTCTTTTTCGTTTCAGAGACATATAGTAATGTCAAGGCAGTTTATTACAGACAACGGTATTTATCTCATTGTAGTAGAGTTTAGTCAATTTTCTGAAATTCGATTACAATGATCATTCAAAACTCATTTCGCAACAAGTATTTTTCCATAACTTAACCAGGAAAAAGAAAGCTTCCAAGAAGAGAAGAATTATATCTTGAAGGAGTTATGTAAAAGAATGTCTAATCTGCAAATTTCAAGAGCTGAGGCGTGATGATCGCACTGTGAGGAAAATTTTAGAGAATGCCATTTAGCCATGAAATGACAGGGTTCAATGAGAATTGCGACCTTTTATCCCTAGATATAATTTCTCAAATAAAATCGAAGTGGCTGTGGAAGATCATTCCATTTGGAGAAACAAAGTGTAAGTCTCTCACGAAATTTTCTACCGTTATGAATAATACCAAAATTCCGTCCTTGTTATGGTCCAGACACAGGAAAACTAACTTTAGCAGGGTTATCTTTACATAGAAACCACGAGTCACTCTCGATGGGCCAGATACAGTAGTTGGGCAAGTGTCCGGGCTGTTAATGGATATCCGGTGAAGCAGTTCTCCAAGCACCAAGAAGAAAGGGGCTGTAATTATTGCAGACAAACTATTAAAACTTATCAAAGTGTATGAAGCCGTTCAATTAGATTCAAAAGCATACTGAGAGTTCCTTGAAAAACAATTCCTAGCTTTGTTCAAAAGACAAGCAGTAAGGATAACAAAGTCACTTGTCTTAATGCATGATAATGCTCCTAGTCTGCTTACAAGTTCTCTAAGAATTGGTTAGAGCCAAAAGGATTTGTAAGAGTGCTAATCATGTACTAGCATCCTAGTAGTTACGACCTAACCCCAAAAGAAAACTTCTGGAGCAGCCTGAAGAGAAACCTTTACGTAGAATGCAGGCAATTTGACAACAGCCTGTTCAGAGTTATTTAGAAGAAGGGTTCCTTTGTATAGTAGCTCATGAACAACTCTTATTTATTATTATGTTTCAACTAAATTCCTTTGATTGTATTTCAAACAATTACTTTATATACGCTATTATATGATTTGTTTATCTATTTGTGTTGAATTTTTTTTATTTTTACTAAATAAAATTCTTAAAATGATCTCTTGATAATAAAATAGTCGAACACTAATTTTTCTTAATTTCGTCTCATATGGCATTTATTCTGCTCTCCATTGCTCAAATTATAAGGCCAACTTCTTGATCACCAAACCACCCTTACAGAGGCCTCATAATGACGAGCGAAATATTTTGTCTCGCCAAAAGTATCTGACTGACGATTTAGCTCATTACCACATAGCCAATGTCGAAATAAATCTTGTTTTTGCATTCAAATAGAGGATTAACACAAACCCGTCTAGAAAACACTGCATCGTGTATCGACGTACGCACGAATATTGTGAAGTTTTGTAAGAGTATTAGCCCATCAACTGATAGAAGAAATAATAGTGCTCATTTCTAAGGACCAATCATTATTTTTTTTCATGATAACAGCTTTGCTGTTAATTTATTATTGGTTGATCTTATAAAAACAATTTTTAGCGTTACGACCATCAACTATGCCTCTGAAGAAGCCGCAAGTATGCGCTGAGAACAATTCAGTTGTAAGTTGTCTGCTGTAACTTTACTTTAATCTCGACGGCACCACGACTTATATATATATATATATATATATATATATATATATATATATATATATATATATGTACCACGGAAGGAAACTGAATAAAAGACGGATTGGAGTTAGCACTTTCGTCGATTCGACATTTTCAAACTCACAATGGTAAGAAAAACTAAGACACACAGTATTTATACTAAGCACGTTTCCGTATGAGGTCAACTTTTTAATGATATCAGATAAGTCGGATTTTAGAAAAAGTGATAAAATTGGATCTAGCCAAAACAACGCTGGGCTAATGTTGAGATTGCTCTCCTTTGTGTGGGAGATTAAAAATGATTCCAGGATATTTCTCTTTATAAAATCATTACTATGGATTATTGTATCAGTTTTGACCAGTTAATTTCGTGTCCCATCTTGGAATTGTGGACAGCTAAGGCATTATTTAGATATTCCTTAATTCCTGCATTTTTGTGTTGTTGGGTCCTTATGGAAACATTTTTGGAAGTTTGACCTATATAAAATAAATTACAATCTAAACATGGAATTCGGTAAATTACATTATTGTCATTATTGGGGCTATGCTTTATTAACAGATTTTTTAATGTATGATTGTATTTAAAGGCTACCTTAATATTAAGTTGTTTAGAATAGGCACTGCAGACATAAAATTATCATGATAGGGTTAAATTAATAGGTTTTTATGAGGTTCTATTGTCTCTAATTTACAATTCTAAAATGTTTTCTTGGCTATATTCACACATTTTTCTAGAAAGTAATTTGGGTAGCATAAATTGGTAGCAATATCTTCAATTTTTGTGTATTCTTTATCTATATAGTCGGGACTACATATTCGAAGAGCCCTAAGATATATGGAGGAAAAAACAGCAGATTTTATATTTTTGGCATGACTTGAATAAAAATGGAAATAAGATAAATTATTTGGAAGGCTCTTATTTACTTTCTTTTCTACGGTGAATTTAATTGACGGAACCAATGAGTTGATAATTAAAAGAAAACTATCGATGTCAAAACTGTTGTTTAAAATTACCAGGATGTCTGATAGCATTAAAAGGTTCACCTCATAGTGAAACGTGCTTGGTATAAATACTGTGCGTCTTATTTTTTCCTATCATTGTGAGTTTGAAAATGTCGAATGGACGAAAGTACTAACTCCAATCCGTCTTATATTCAGTTTCCTTCCGTGGTACATATTCATATTTATAGTTATCACGCACCAATTTTCGTGATATTTTCCATATATATATATATATATATATAATACGGATGAGGAGTCACTGTTGAATGGTTACCACTTTGAGCTGTTTATATTCCCTCCGATCGTGTGAAATATCAGCACTAGACGCTGCTCCCTAACTCGTACAAATACCAATTTTGTATTTTAGCCTTTTGGGTAAACGTTCTCAATAGCAATTCTGCTCCTAGAGTCAAATTTACATTTCTTTAAATGCAGAATGAATTAGAAGTAATTTATAACACTATTTTATTGTAAAAAGTAATATTCAACTTAAACAAAGATGAAGTGAGGTCGTGATTTCTGAGAAGTGGGTGAGCTTTATTTACGTGGGAGTTAATACTTGATGAAGTGAATGAGTGGACTAAGGTAAGTTAAAGTACATTTTTGATGACTGGATGGAAGAAGAGGTCTTGGGGCGCAAATGAAGACTGTGTCTGTCTGTATGTTTGTCCGTACATCGAGGAATGTTTGATGAGGTGAACTGAGAGATGGACGTATTCGAAGGCGAGGAAGACGATTTTCCCTCCTTGATATGATATGAAGGCGCAGTGGGGAGGCGGACCGATCCCCGACACCGGAGCGCGCTTTCTTCTTGTTTGCTCTTTGCTTTGTTTACTTTTTTGTTGTTTTTTTTAACTTTAGTCCTTTTGTATCGTTGTTATTTGTTATTTACATATTGTTAATTGTTTTTGTAATATAGCCTAGTTATAGGCTGTGGTAAGTAAGGCGAACAAAAATGTCTCGAGAAGGGGTAGATTGTCTATTTATCTGTAAGGGCCGACGGAGCCTTTGGAATCATTTATGTGCGCGTTCTCGCGATAAAGTAGTTTTTCTATAACCTTAAGATTGTGGATATTGAACACACATTTACTTTGCTGAGCTGTTAAATGCAGATAGTCCCCCCCCCAAAAAAAAATTACTTTCTCTCTCTGTGCTTCTCGGCTAAGCGTGAGCTAGATGGCAGCGAGTATTTTAGAAGCATATGCATTGGCGAGCAATCGTTTCTAAAGGTAGCAGTGGTAAGGTATGAAAATGAAGATTGAAACGAAAACTCGTCTTTACGTTAGAAATGCTTACTCATGAGTCTTCCGGGGGATTAATGAAGAGCAGAGTTTAGTTAGTTGCAACATTGCCATTATAACAGTATAATAACAAGTGCCACATTGCAAAAACAATTCTCGATATAAATATATATAAAGAGTAAACACAAAAAGGTTACCCGAAATTTGGATTAGTATTAGTAAAAAAACTATTAAAGAAGTTTTGTTGATGTAAAATTCGTTTTGTCATCAAGTATTTATCTTTCGACTATGAGAATTTCATTTACTTTCATTTTTGAGATATTGATAGACAAATGGCTTTTATGTAGGTACCCCCTCCCCCACTCCCGGTTTCCGTAAGGAAGTAAATTAATCATAATCGTAAGTTGATTGATTGATAACGAGCTGAAGGTGTCCCGTTTCTTGAAAGGGATGCTTTTGTTTAATGAGTCGGACCCTTCCGAGGCGGCCATGATTAGTGCCCTAAGGACACTTAATGGCTCGCCGGTGAGTGAGGCCGTGTTTACCTTGAGCTTCGTGAAAAAAGTAGTTCACGAGAGGGGATCGAGGTCTAGTCCATATAGGACATTACCTTATAGCTGGCCTACCATGGGACGGTAAAGATCGAAAGTGTGTTGATAAAACAGGGTGATTCGAGATCCATAACTACTTTTCGTCACGTTCAACCCTGACAGGATCCCTGAGACGATGCGTGCGGGTTGATATCCACTGCGGATATCAACCACTGCGGAGGTGCTAATACTGCCACAGATTCGTCTACATCAATCGTCCCTAGACGTGCGAAGTTCAGTTTGCCCGAAGTCCTTGTAAGTTGCTGTACATTATAAGGCTCTATCGTGTATAGCCAAGTGGTCAATTGCAGAGAGTCGCACTCTCATTCCTCGAAGCAATGTGGCGCGTATCTCCCCGAGAAGGAAATCCTGTCTGTTCAGGCTGCGGTACTCTCTCATTTCGTGTGTTAACACTTGGTCCTGTCCCGCAACGACCAAGGCCCATATATTCTTTTCCTTTCAGTGATTTTAACGGTAGACATCCCTGTACGAGGAGTACACAATCAATTTTAAGTGTCAATTCCTTGCCGACCTGGTCGACAGGTGTCCTAAATGTGGATCAATTTACATATCATTGCCCAAGAACCACTTCATCTTCTTGCCTGGATCTTTTTCTGTCCTCTCCGGATGCACAGCTTGATTTTGAATGGAAGGTGGTTGATGACCTTCCCTGTAAGGACAAATTTGTCACTAAGCTTTCACTTTCTTGGATAGCACCTACCCCCTGCAAAACAACAACGGTGGTCCTTGAAATGGGTGCGGTGATCTGAATTTAAAGAAATGACTGATTTCTGTGTCCTAGTTTAAGTTGGTAGATGAGGCCCTTCAGTTCTTCTCAGGCAACCTTATCGCCGTGGGCCTAACTACTATTTCTAAAAGGTCTGATAATTTTGAACGCCCACCGAGAGAAGCGGTATGCTTATATGCGCTTATAAGTGCCTTCAGAACGATTTTACTGTCGGAAAATTTCGTTAGCTAGGGATAGGTTTCTGTAGGTTTCGAAGGACACCTACCGCTCTTCAAGGGGAGCAAACGTGTCTTCCCCTTAAATGGAAGACCATTCTCCCAGTTGTGTAAAAGAGAATCAAAAGGATTTGGGGCAAGTTCTTGCTTGAGCTCCCTCCCGTTTTCCAGGAGAACGGAACCAAAATTTCGAACGCCGCGTCACTGGCTGCGTCTTTAGTAACTGCTTTCTCTACATTGTCTAGCCGAGATTCTGCTTCGACTGCATTCATTGCACGTCGTGATGTCTCTGTAGACTGCTGACCGGAATTTTTTCTCCAGGCGCAGATAACCCTTCAATGAAAGGTTTAGGCTGGGTAATTTGCGTTCCGCTCTCGCATAATGCGCGGAAACCGTCCATGGTCCGGAAAATGTCCCATATGTCATACTTCGAGATCAAGGTGAGCAAGGCATGGTCTTTGTGTTAGATTTTTCAACAGGATCTAGGTAGAGGGTATCCTCCCAGACTCCTGGCGAATCGCTATTGTGCTCGTTTTTCGCAAACGATATAGTATCATGGAGACTTCCTGCGATGGGGACTAGGACACACCTCCACATTTTTATCTCAGAATTTTAGCGAGAGGGTCGATTCCGGAGAGGGTGGGGGCATTCGGGCCAAACGGGCAGGAAAAGCATCCCGCAGGAAACTATCACATTCTGTGCCCTGAGCACTAACCTATCACCTCGGTGGTAGCGGAAGATATTCTTGCTACGGTCAAAGTTGGCTACTTTTCGATCTTTTTTGGTGTGGCCCAGATGCAACTTCTGCGGCGTCGACTCAAGCATTTAACCGCATCTCTCCTTATGCCAAGCGCACAGGTTACGGTTTTATTTGGCGAAGACTATGGTGGTGCATTTAATCCGCCCTCCACGTCCCTACCCGGAACTTGACTTGTTCCTAAACGTGGTTCGCTGTAAATAGTAGATTCTCACCTTCTCCTTATTCTTGTTTTCGACTGACGCATCATCTGGAAGGCTCATATTTGCCCTCTATGGACATTTTTCGTTCCGTGACGTTCGGCACTTGCTGTGCTGATAAGGCTACTGCCTTGCTTTTATAGAGGTTCTTTGTTTGTTCAAATTTTAAATACGGATGCGCAGCCGAGCGTGTATTACCAAAGTTGGAATTGATCCACCACAGCGGTCACCATATGGCGAACGATGCTTTCGGCATATCTCTCATTGAGAGTCTACTTGTTAATGACTGGAAGATGCCACTAGTTCTGCGCCCTATACAATTCATTGTACGCGTGGGTTCAACGTCTCCCTAAGTCTCAGACGGATCTCGTTGCATCCGCGTCCTACTCCGACCCTACCCAGATATGCCCATAATACCATGAGCCCCTTTGGTATAGGTCTGGGAAACTCCTTCGAGAGCTAGGTGTAGCTCTCGCCCGGTAGCTCCACTCGTTCAGCCTAGAAAACTCCCCTAGAAGGTACCACTTTTGATTATTTGTCGCCACGCTTCTACTCCGAAAGCTTCCACAGCACCGGGCGGATTGATTTCGAACTTTTTAGAGCTCAGTTCGTGTCAAGCTGGATACGTGACATGTAGGCGTATGGCTCCAAGTTCTAGGATGTGGTCAGCTTTCACGCTGTATCGTATCTGTTTCAAATCAGCGGCTCTCTACTAGTAACTGCCCCTGTGTTTACGGCCGATCTGGTTGTAATACATCGCCTTGTACGGGAGATAACGCGATGTATCCGGTTTGGAGACCAAAGAGTGATCTTTAGCGACTTACAAAGCTCCCTGAGTGGTCTATGGGCCTTGAAATCTCCACATATCCTGGTTCTCGCTATCCCTGATGCCATGGTTGCCTTACGCTGAGTGGGTGTAGAGTTTATGATCTGCTGGGTTCTTGGACATTTCTCAAATACGGCAAATGAGCGCGCCGATGAGGGCGACAAAGAGTCCACGAGGATTGGGCGACCGTTTAGCAGTTCCTCAAACCGACCTCATGTCAGTTATAAGGGCAGCCCTCCAGGCTGCCTAGCAAGAAGATGGGAGACTGCTGAGGGGAAGTTAAAGTTATGTGTCATTGTTCCACGACTGTTGCTCTAGATCTACCCACCAATGTCTGGACGTCCTTAGGTCACTTTCTCTCCTCTTTAATTTGGGTATACTCTTGGGGCGCACCAACATTTGATGGAGCTCTTTTCTGCACCTTACCTCGACGACTGCGGCACATTCTTGTTGAATGTCCCAGTCTGAAGGATATTTGCGTACAAATCTCAGTGCCGGGATGAAAGTAGTCACTACCACTTGTCCTTTGTACTCGGGACTGATTTGTGAGTACAAGCTTGTCGATTATTAGACGTTTTGCTGGAGGCTGACCTTCTCCAATTTATTTGACTTTCTTTGTTGCTGGTCCTATTATCCTGCGCCGAAGAGAGGCTGGCCTACAAATGACGCCGGATTGTGCTTCCTTCTTCTTCTTCTTCTTGCCTTTGTTCTGTTTCTTACTTTTTTGCGTTTTTGTTGTGTTTGTTTTTTAATTTTTTTTCTTTGTTTGGTTTGGTTTTCGAGTTTTAAAGTAGTTTAGTTCTAGTATGAAATTTTAATTTCGCATTCCCTTCGTTACAGTTGCCAGATGAAAGCTCTGAAAAAATCCAAACATACTTACGCTTTTGATTGCATAACTCTTTTAATCAATTGTTGATTTTTCTTAATTAAATTCACTTCACGTGTGATACTGGTTTATGTTTTCCGGGGAGGTAGAATACTCTTTACAGAATAGATGTCCCATAGAGAAGAAATTTTCACGGTGTTAAATCCGGGTAACTTAGGAGCCATTCATGAGCATGATATAGTGCGACAATGTGATTCCTAAAAAGTTCTGTCTTTTTATTACAGCAAGAAGTCTTTGAGCTGGAGGTACGTCCTGAATACACCAAAGTCTATTAGACTGATAGCCGTAAATACGAAAGAGGAGTGAGATGACTCGTTCGTTGATCATGTTCAGGTAGGTAGTTCCAGTGAAATTATTGTCGTAAAACAATGGGCTAACGAGAGGGCATCCACAAGCTTGCTTGTGGATGCCCATCAGAAAAACATTATTCAAATAAACCTTCCCTCTTTTTCATACTACCCGTCCTAATAAAGTTTGTGATAATAAATTTTCGTTGATTATTTATTAAGTACATGATAAAAGTGGTCTTTTCTGAGCTAGGTAAAAAGATTTAGACACTAATTAAGAGAACATACTATATCATCCATCCCATTGGTATCAAAGCTAATTAGAAAAATAAAAGATAATTTTGCAGTGATACATGTCGAATTACTTTTCTTCAGTCAATTTCTGATTTTCATATTTTTTTTAAAGAACAAGCAGTATATTGACTTTACTAAATTTATTTTGCAAGTTCTAAAAGACGAATGCAGTTTTTGCTATCTGGCTGGAGATTAAAAATCTGCTGATGGAGATCCATTTTATTTGTTCGTATTTAAAAACTAATTCAAATTTTGCCTGTGAGCTTTCGCCTTTGTTCAGGCTTCTTCAGACTAAAGTCTTCGATGTTGTTGTACAGTATTGATGTAAAGTTTCCGATTCATATTGCCTCCTTTAGCGGCGAGGTAATTGGCTGCGAGGATAAAAAAAATGAATTTCGTTTACGTTCTTTGATGAGTTTATAGGTCGGAATCAGAGTATGCTTCACCTTTTGCAGAAAAGGTGCTGTACTCGCTCCGAGCTGGCTGCTGTGCTCAGTGTTAAAGTTTGGGCCCATCCCTTTGATGAGAAGAAACTCCAGAATCTTTAGTTGGAAAATATTTGAGTTTCTTCTGAAAATGGTAGTGTTTTCAACCAGAATTCTGCTTGTAATTCTTAGTTGTGCTGTTCGTTATAGAGTGCTTTGATCCCTCCTTCTTTCATGAACATCGTTAAGCGTCGGCTGAGTGTAGTAGTAATGAAACCAATATATTTTTTCTTTGTATGGGGCTTGCAGTGGAATAGAATGTGATTCGTGATGTATTTGATGTGAGTCTTAGGAAGTATGAGTATGGGACTATCCGATCAGAGTATTGTACTGTATAAGGTTAAATTGGCTGGTCCATGGATGAGAACTGTGGAAAAGATTGCTAAGAAGGCAAATTCAAAATTGAACTATTGGTTCTTTACAGAGAAATTGAGGAGTACGTTAGAATTCTTGAGTTGTAGAGAGTGCATTATTATGAAGAGGGTGATAGAGTAAATGGAATTGATAATTATTGATAGTCCGAGGCAGGTATATGGTTGGTAGTAGGACTGAAAGGAGAAAGCAGAACGTTTATTTGTAAAAATGACTGTTTCACACGTGTATTAGAGAACGTTAAGGAAGCCTATGTGAAAATGCTTAATCTTGAAAATGAGAATATCAAAGAGATGTGGGTGAATATATATAAGAGGCGAAAAGAAAAGGAAAACAAGTGATTATTCAGTCACAAAGCAGCAAATGAAGTATTTGGAAGGAAGGTGAATGAGAATCCGGATAGAAACAAGAAGTTATTCTGAAAAGAGTTGAGAAAATAAGAAAATAAAACTGTGTTACATAAAATATAATAATAGCAGAGTACATTTTAGAGAATGACGAGGTCAAAAGTAAATGGACTCAGCTATTATGTGATGTTAGAGTCCTTAGGATATATTCTGAATGATAGTCATAAAGATGAAGAGGATAGTGAGAATTTTTTTTAAAATTTATTGAAGCTTCAAGTTGATTGGGAAGTTAGCGAATACTAAGGGTTTGAATGTGGAATGCTCTCGTGTATGGGAGAGAAACTAGCGTTTGGAAGGAAAAAGATAGATCTTCAGAAAAGGAAGTGTAACTAGAAACATGAGAGGAATGCTTGGCGTGTGAAGGGTAGTTAAAGTGAGTAACGACTTGGTAAAAGAGGTGTATGGTGCTTTTTTTAGTCTTAGTTGGATTTTGTTTTGTGCGGATTATCACACCCTACCACATTCTTACACCCAACCAACATAACCTTAATCTTTTCTGCATTCACTTTTAAATCTCTCCTATCACACGCCATGTCAAATACTACAATTAAAATTTGCAGAGCCCTCTCACACTAAGCCCCCAACAATAAGGCATCAGCATATGTACATCAACCTTGCCAAAACCCCTCCCTCACCCTTCTCATTAATTCAGTAGACTCTTCTCTTATTCCTCTACGTACTACACTAATTACTCCATCAATAAAGATACTAAACAGACATGGTGACATATAACATCCTTGTCTTAAACCCCACATATTTTATACCTCGCACTCCCAGTATCTTTCACTATAGCCCTGACTTACAACATAAATACTCTTCTCACCATCTAATATTTTACCACTCACCACATCTATTCATACCACCTACCTACCAGTGGCGTGCGGTGACTTTTGAAGTTGAGGAAGCAATTCAAGTTTTACAAAAAATCTATGTTAATTGAAGTAAATATGTTGTTCATTAAAAATAACTGTAATATTGTAAGCTACTTACTTATTTAAATGTTATTTTTTTTTAAGTGCTGTTCTTTTAAAACTTTATTTAAACTTTAAAATAGCGTCTCATAAGTATCACAACCACAAGCCAAAATGTTCTATCATATTGGCCTACATTGTATTTGAGAGTGCAACAGGTTTGGATGACATCTAGTCTTGGCGTAGGCCTACCTGTTTTAATAATAGTTTCTTTTTCATTATAGGTCATCGCACTGAACTTCCTTTCTACTAATTATTCAATAATGCAAGCGCATTTTCTCACAACTTTATTTGCATCCAATTTGTTTAAAAGAGGTTATCACTTAAAAAAATGAATAAATAATACAGCAGACTTATCTAAACACTTACTCACGGCTACTAACTGATTTCAAAGATACGGGGGGTGGGGGGAATCTGCTAGGATGCCAGAATCCAGGAAATAAAAACAAAATGTTTAAGATACAATAGCGTAACCATACAGTTTTTAGGCTATATACCTGCTTTAATTCTCAGAACTAGTATTTAAATTTACACTTAAAATTGTTTAAACTTCAGAGCATAATAATATTTATGTCATTATGTCTTAGATCTTTTATTGTTTTTTCCTAGATTCTGGCAACTCTGCAGGATTGCCAGATGCAAGCAGATGACTGCAAAACTAAATTTTCTTCATTTTCCGTCTACAAATAGGCTATTTTTTTTCTTAATTCTAACAAGGTGTTGAAATATCTAGATAAAAATCATAAAACTCTAATGACTATATTAATGCTAAGAAAAGCAAAACATCTTTTAAACTATTTATTCCAAAACACCAAAAAGCAAAACTATTATTTAAATTAAGAGAAAAAAAAGAGTAGAAATCTCGACGAAAAGGATTCATTTCTTCAATTGCAGTCGGACTCATCAGGGTCTAACGCCAATTCAATTGAAAGTGAACTACCGGCACCGTATGGTGTAAACAAGTATAGGCAAACATAAATGTGAGAATAAACTTGATTCTGCTGGCATATTAATTGTTGCCTGCTTATCTCTTCCATATCTGAATAAAACACACACACCTTACACCCACGGAGCATTATCTTACATACCAAAATTATGCACCTCTTCAAAGTATTCTCTCTATCTACCTTAATCTCCTCATTGTTCACAAGTATCGTCTCATACTTGTCCTTAAAGCTCACCCAGCTTTTCTTCTGGTTCCTCTCCCTTCTCACTTCCTTCCAAAATAGCTTCCTGTTATAATCGTGATGCTCATTCAACTTTTGTTCAAAGGATTTCTTTGAGGTTTTAATACTCTGTTCAATTGTTTCACTTTTCCCTTCTCCTTGTATGTATTTAACCGCATCATTCTCTCATTCTCATATGCACCCTTAAGCATTCACATGTACACTTTTTTGCTTTCTATTACAAGCTTTAGATCGTCATTTCATCATTCAGAGTTTTGCTTTCTCTCTCACCTTGTTCGCATTTATTTTATATTTCTATTCTCAAGGATTCTCACAACCTCTCCACATTCTATCTGATTCAATAACCTTTCATTTCTGATTCTTCGTTCTTTTCCACCTTACTCAAGTATCCTCAGCATGCATAAACCAGTTTAATTTTACAGAGACCAATCATGGGGTCAGATAATCCCATACTCATGCTGCTTACAGTTTTCACCTCAAATACACCCCTAACCATATATTTTTTTTTACTTGGCACATATCAATCATACTCTTAAATTACTTCCGTATCTTTTGTTAAGCCCATGGGTATTTATGCTCATACTTGTGTGAAAGAATGTATTTGCTACAGATAGATTTCTTTCAGCACTAAACTTTACCACCTTCTCTCCATTTCATTCTCACCGAGTCAACAAAAGCTCAAATTAATTCCAAATTAATTCAGTCATCTATTCTTCAATTCATATCTCGCACAACCATCAACCGATAACCATTCCCAATCTCATCTATTACTCATTCAAAATCATTCCAGAAACAACCCTTTCTTAGCTTTCCTTCTATCTTTATAGGGTCCATACATAACAACCAAGCAGAGTTTCACCGTTGCGAATCTCAACTTCACCCCTATAAACCTCGAGCTAATCCATTCACACCAACCATTGAACTACGTCATTCCTCACTCAAAACCCCCTGCCGCACCATTTATACTCTTCGTAGCCTGGTCTACATCTGGTCGCACTCCAATCACCCCATCCTATACAAACTCTTCATTCCTTTTCATGTTTGTCTGACATTGAGTAATCATATGCATTTGTCGTAGAATGACTCCCGACGATGCCATATATCACTATTCGTTGAGGAAACTTCCTTAATTATCTTTAGAGTGCGTTAATGTCTGGCGGCCGATATTATGTATCTTCGATATGCTTAAGAAGTGGAACTGAGTTCAAGGATAATAAAAATTGCTATCATTAATGAAATAGAGTTTTATTAATAATAACTATCTACAAACACAAAAACGGAAAATATTGACATAACAGAGAATGGAAGGGGTCGTGGAGACTCGGGCTAATCCGAGGATTTAAAGGATTTAAAAAGGTAAAACAAATATAGATTAAAGAGATGGGATGGTTCGATAAACCATTTAAAGCACAGGATAGAATTGACAAAAGGGTTAAGTACTCAAAGGTGACGTTTGGCTTACGTAACTTTTACACTAGTGGTGCAGTGGAAGGTGGCTTGAAGGAATTTTCGGTCCGCTGGCGAGTTCCAGCCGAAGGGGGGGAATAAAAGAATCCTGACGTGGCATCTTGGGAAGGAGAACCGTTTCTCGACAAACGGCTTGAAGAACAATGGCTGTTCTAGGTTGTTCTCTTCTGAACAAAGGAGGGATGAGAACCGTCTCTTGTCTACGGGCTCAAGAACAATGGCTGTTCTAATGTTGTTCTCCTCTGAACAACAAGGGGGAAGGGTGAGAACCGTCTCTTGTCTACGGGCTCAAGAACAATGGCTGTTCTAATGCTGTTCTCCTCTGAACAACAAGGGGGAAGGGTGAGAACCTTTTCTTGGCGAAGGCCTCAAAAGAACAATGGCTGTTCTAGTGCTGTTCTCCTCTGAACAACAAGGGGGAAGGGTGAGGACCGTTTCTTGTCAACGGGACTCGAGCGAACAATGGCTGTTCTAATGCTGTTCTCCTCTGAACAACAAGGGGGAAGCCTTTTGGACTCGGGGTCGCAAAGGCTCGAACTTTGGCACTCAAGGGATATTGTCCTCCTTTTGGACAAGTGATGGTGAATCTCGAAGTCGAGGTCCCTTGGCGCACAAAGGGAGAGAGGGTCGTGGTGATGTTTCACGACGAAAATCTGGATCTCCAATCTGATCTTAGTGGTAAAGTTTCCATATAAATAGCCAGGACATCTCCTTGGCGTGGGGGACAATGGGGTGGGAGCTTCGAGGGAAAGCACAGCCGAGCTGGAGAACAATGCCTTATCTGCCCATAAGCCTAACTCAATCTGGCGAGGTCGGCGTATGGGGGCGAACGGGGGGACGATAACCTCCTTGTTTAAACATTGACATCCGGTAGCTGCGATAAGGCTCCAAGCTTCGAATCGAAGATCCACGTGGGCAGCATCGTGGTTTTAAATAATATGGGATAGGAGTTGAAATTAACGCAGCTTCAACTCGTTCTATCACACCCCTCCATTCTAGGGGAAGTTGTCACTTCGAAAAAAAAAGAGAGAAGGGACAACGATAGAGCTCCGTTGTAGGGAACTCGTTTTCTTGTACCAACCGTACCTTCCTGCACCTAGCTAGTATTACCTTAATACATATGATTATTTTGATCTTTAGATTACAGGGGAAAATAACCTTTGATACAACTTAATCAAAGAAAAAAAAGGGCATGGAACAATGAAATGATATAAAATTAGTACATACGGGACAAAATAATTTCTACGTAAATTAATGGGTATAAATATATATACATACAAAAAAAAATAGACATTGAGCGTTACAAAAGTCAGACATATACATTAATTAATTATATTATAAGAAAATCTTAATTTAAGTCGTACAAGACGGTATATACCTACAGGGAGATACTAATCCTATGAATACACTTACTCTACGCTATTCGGTAACGCATTCCTACTGAGGGCGTCAGTGACCTGGTTATCGGAACCTTTTATCTAATTTATTTTAAACTGATACTCTTGCAAGAGTAAACTCCAGCGCATGATGCGGCCGTTTGAGTGTCTCACATTCCTAATATAGGCTAACGGACGGTGGTCGGTTCCTATTTGAAATTCTTTACCTATCAAGTACAGCTTGAATTTGTCTATGACCCAGAAAATTGATAGAACTTCCTTTTCCATAGTGGCATATCTCTTTTCGCGTGGTAATAATTGACGACTAGCATATGCAACTGGATGACTCGTGCCGTCATCCTCGTATTGAAGGAGTACACCTCCAATGCCCTCGTTGCTCAAGTCGGTCTTAACCCCAAAGGATTTTTCCGGGTTGGGCAACTTTAAAATGGGGGCAGAAATGAACTTACTCTTGAGCTGATTAAAATGGGAAACAGCGACATCATTCCAACGTAAACGATCGAGGAAATTCTTTTTTTGAAGGGGGCATAGGGGGGCCGAAATTGCAGTGAAATTCGGAACAAATCGCTGATAGGGAGAAGCTGATCCTAGGAACGATCTTAATGGCTTCTTTGTAATCGGGAGGGGCATGTCGGCGATTGCCTTAATCTTGTTCTCGTTGGGACCTAACTTGCTTTGTCCTATTTTGAAACCCAAATATTTGATGGTTTCGTGGGCAAAATGGCATTTGCTGGGGCCAATGGTGAGGCCATTTTCACGCAGTCGCTCGAAAAGAGCTAATAGGGCGGGTAAATGGTGACTCCATTTAATTAGTTCTTGTAGCTGACTCTTCTGACGTGGTGTCAGCTGCGCGTCACTATCCAGGTCAGAGGGTTCCAAAGACTCGCCTGGTAGGGAAGGAGGAGGGCAATCAGCATCAGGTTGGATGCACACTGTCTGGATTACCTTAAGGGACTCCGCGGGGTAATCTTCTTCAAGCGCCGATGTTTCGTCCAGTTCTACGAAGGTATCTCCATGGGCCCATTGGGGGTTCTTTTTTTCTTGGGGTTTACGTACAGTCTCCGTGTCTTTGTCTTGGGCCTTATCACCTAAGGGTGTTAGTGATTCACACTCCTCTCCGAGAAATCGGACGGTATCGGGGTTCTGATGGGGACGGGCTCCTGGGCTCCTTTCTTATCTCGGCCTTGAGGAAGGGCGGCCTGAAACACAGGGTCGAAACTTACTAGGGGGCTCTGTCCTATAAGTACGGAACAGAATTGTATGGGTGCTACAATGACTTCAGCCCAGCCATTATAATATTGACACTGCAGGTTACATCTAACGACGGGGAATCGGTTCGCCCGCCCAAGGTGGTCATGTACCACCGCAAATTTTTCGTGGTTAGAGGCCACTGGGAGGAGTTCGTCAGACACAATGAAACACGTACATCCTGTGTCCTTGACGAGAGTCGATACTAGACAGCTGTCCACGCTGCCCTCCTCATATTTCAAAGTTCCCGATGAACTTTTATCAAAAACAAAATTTACCCGGTGGCCTGACGGAGGGGGAGAATTTTCTGCTTGGGTCTGTACCACCGGGGGAGCCGTGGTTGTATTAATCTGGTGAACTTGGTGGGCTGGTCCGCTTTTAAGCCTAGAATTTTGGGGGCAATTCCAGCTCATGTGGTTTTCTACACCACAGGTGAAGCATATTATTGGTCGCTTCGGGAAGAGAGATGGAGGAGAAAGAAGTTTTGGGGTTTTACGGGGCTCGGAAACTTTGTCAGCTTTCCTGGGAAGGGGCGCGAATCCTTCCTTCTTTCTTCTCGTTGGATTTCTCTTTCTCGTTCTTCTCGTTGTATTTTTCTTTCTCGTTCTTCTCGTTGTATTTCTCTTTCTCGTTCCTCTCGTTGTATTTCTCTTTCTCGTTCCATTTCTCTTTCTTCCTTTTTTCTTTGAAATTCTGCTTCAATCCGAGCTAATTCAATCTGATGGTGAAGCTCCACTTGTCTTATCCATTCCTCTCTTATGTACTTAATTAGTTCTTTTCCGGAAAGTCCCAAAGATTCTCCTTGCGCTTTAACGATTTCAAACTGAGTCATCTTTGCACTTGGGGGCACACTAGTCAACCAACTAAAATTCCTTGCAACAAGAATTATGCCTCTATAGAATTAGCCTACCTAAATATGGGCACTGACCTATTCGTACTTGGTTTCTTACTCTAAATAACCACTGACTAAAATCACAAAAAAAAAACACAAACAAATTATTATAACAGTTCCTTGAGCTACTCCAGCTTCTTAAGTTTCCAAAAAAAAAGGGGATAGCAATCGTTAAAACAAAAGGGAACTACTATATTCTATTATTATAACGAATAACACTATGCTTTACTCGACTGAGACCAGTGTTTGCAAAGATATAGCGTTAAACCCCACACCTGACACCAAATTTAAATAGTATATATATATATATATATATATATATATATATATATATATATATGTCGTAGAATGACTCCCGACGATACCATATATCACTATTCGTTGAGGGAACTTCCTTAATTATCTTTAGAGTGCGTTAATGTCTGCCTGACGATATTATGTATCTTCGATATGCTTAAGAAGTGGAACTGAGCTCAAGGATAATAATATTGCTATCATTAATAAAATAGACTCTTATTAATAATAACTATCTACAAACACAAAAACGGAAAATATTGAAATAACAGAGAATGGAAAGGGTCGTGGAGACTCGGGCTAATCCGAGGATTTAAAGGATTTAAAAAGGTAAAACAAATATAGAGTTAAAGAGATGGGATGGTTTGATAAAGCATTTAAAGCACAGGATAGAATTGACAAAAGGGTTAAGTACTCAAAGGTGACGTTTGGCTTACGTAACTTTTACACTAGTGGTGCAGTGGAAGGTGGCTTGAAGGAATTTTCGGTCCGCTGGCGAGTTCCAGCCGAAGGGGGGGAATAAAAGAATCCTGACGTGGCGTCTTGGGAAGGAGAACCGTTTCTCGACGTACGGCTTGAAGAACAATGGCTGTTCTAGGTTGTTCTCTTCTGAACAAAGGGGGGATGAGAACCGTCTCTTGTCTACGGGCTCAAGAACAATGGCTGTTCTAATGTTGTTCTCCTCTGAACAACAAGGGGGAAGAAGGAGAACCGTCTCTTGTCTACGGGCTCAAGAACAATGGCTGTTCTAATGCTGTTCTCCTCTGAACAACAAGGGGGAAGGGTGAGAACCGTTTCTTGGCGAAGGCCTCAAAAGAACAATGGCTGTTCTAGTGCTGTTCTCCTCTGAACAACAAGGGGGAAGGGTGAGAACCGTTTCTTGGCGAAGGCCTCAAAAGAACAATGGCTGTTCTAGTGCTGTTCTCCTCTGAACAACAAGGGGGAAGGGTGAGAACCGTTTCTTGGCGAAGGC
The DNA here is from genome assembly GCA_963969495.1 of Ceratothoa steindachneri. Taxonomy (NCBI): domain Eukaryota; kingdom Metazoa; phylum Arthropoda; class Malacostraca; order Isopoda; family Cymothoidae; genus Ceratothoa; species Ceratothoa steindachneri. Next base: position 155,552,649 of record OZ018323.1, on the reverse strand, counting down.
CTCAAAAGAACAATGGCTGTTCTAGTGCTGTTCTCCTCTGAACAACAATGGGGAAGGGTGAGAACCGTTTCTTGTCAACGGGACTCGAGCGAACAATGGCTGTTCTAATGCTGTTCTCCTCTGAACAACAAGGGGGAAGCCTTTTGGACTCGGCGTCGCAAAGGCTCGAACTTTGGCACTTAAGGGATATTGTCCTCCTTCTGGACAAGTGATGGTGAATCTCGAGGTCGAGGTCCCTTGGCGCACAAAGGGAGAGAGGGTCGTGGTGATGTTTCGCGACGAAAATCTGGATCTCCAATCTGATCTTGGACATTGGAAAAAATAAGAGATGAAATATAGGTAGAAGTAGAGAGAGAATAGTAAGAGAGTAAAGTGGTTAAAGGGTGAGTTTAAAGAATAGATGATGTGTAGGAGAAAGAATAAAAAGATCCCTGGTGAAAGGGTAGCTCTGTCAATGTAAATGTAAAGTTTGTGTGTTTTTTGTTTGTTTGGTATTTTTCGATAAACTATGAATTTTAAATCCATAGTTTATATAATTAAATTAAACATGGTTAATTTAATTATGGTTTAGATCTTATTGATCGATTGATTGCTTTAGGCATTCAAGCCTTTGTTTTTGGCGGGGGGGGTTTTTCCGCTATGACTTTAGTAAAAAGTTTTTGAAAAGTTTTTGGTTATTAGTTATTAGTTAATTGAATTTTTAAAAGTGAGTGTGAAATTTTTAATCTTGCGTTTTTGAAAGTGGTTTTAATTTAATTTGACTATGCTAAAAGAAACCTGCGAATTACTTTGTATTTTGTCAGTTCTGTCAGGTGTATTTTGGGATCACGTCATTTTCTGTCTGTAGCTTGCTACTTTTAAAAGGTCTTATTTTTCGGTCTGCTTCGATTTCTAAGTGTGTAGAGAGAATTCAGGGGTAAAGCGGGCACCAATGGCCTGCCATATCCTCTTAGCTCTCTCGTGGAGCGCCACGTTGATCGGAGATAATCCAACCGAGTCGTGGAGCTCCCTTTGTCGTTTACGTTCTCTTCTTCGGGTATTTGTAATGAGTAGAACCACTTTGTTCTGGATGACTTGTAGTTTCGCAATGTGGGTCTTGGCGCTCGCGTTCAGCGGCACCGGGGGGTACAAGAGTCTCGAGCGAATGCACGCATTGAATATCTTGAGTTTATTTAAGCGAGTTAGGTCGATGAACCTATAAAACTCTCTCAAATCTCTCTTGCTACTCGCGACTGGCCGCCCGATATGACTCTTGTATCCCCCAGTGGTGATTTTGAGCCCCAGAACCGTCCCTTCTGAGCAGTAGGGGATTCTCTCCCCTTCTACCCGTATATCGTTGAAGGTCTTGCGAAACATGGGAATTATTTTGAATTTTTGGGCATTGGTTGATATCTTCCATTTCCTCTCGTAAGAGTTGATGTTAGATATCTCCCTAGCCGTATTTCTCGCCATAAATTCCCTGTGAACGTAAGCGGCTGTACAAATTCGTGATATATCGTCAGCGAACTGGACGTATATCGTACCTTCGGAAAGAGGTTGTGGTAGGTCACGTGTATATATGTTGTATAACAGGGGACTGAGACAGCCCCCTTGCGGACCCCAGATTCGAGCTCGAACTCGGGGCCTTTGTGTTCTTTGATTTGTATATACGCTCTCCTCTCCATTATATAATCGCATAGAATCCTTTCAAGCATGGGGTCGAGGCCTATTTGCAGGATCTTAAATTGCAAGCCTCTCTTCCAAACCTTGTCAAATGCTTTTTTGACATCGCGGAGCACCAGGTCGGCATGCCTTTTACTTGCCTTGATGTTCGCAAGTTTTTCCGTAATGACGGCTAGTGCCGTGTCGGTCCCTCTTTTCTTTCTGAAGCCGTGCTGCTGCTCATTATGCAGGTTGGCTTCGTCGAGAAAAGAGTTGACCCTATTTGCCAATATCTTCTCGAAGACTTTGCCAGCAAATTCTAAGAGAGATATCGGTCGGAAATTTGCGGGGCAGTCCGGGGGCTTTCCCGATTTGGGAAGGAAGATCATTTTGGCCACTTTCCACTGGTCGGGAAAATAGCCTGTGTTCAGAGCGGCATTCATGATATTAAGTAGCCCACTCAGAACATTAGGCGGGGCCTTAATGAAATTCTCCCTGGTCAGTCCCGTGGTACCCGGTGTTCTTTGACGAAAGGATTTTAGTGCGACGGAGAGCTCTTGGGCAGTTATTTTACTCCCATAGCCCTCCATCGCTCTTTCATGCGACACACAATGATGAGGGGAGGTTTTATGTATTTGCGTGTTTAACTGTTGGATAATGTTATTTTCGAAATCGAGGTCATAATTGTCGTTTTCTTCGGGGGTAATTTTAAAGATTGAGGACCAGAAAGTCCTAAAAATTTCCTCAATCTCTGTCGTCTCGTCAATTTCTTTTTCGTCATGTTTAAGTACAATTTTCTTTTGAGGGGGTTGTCCTTTTAAACGTCTGTACGTCTGCCAAAAAGTCCGTGAGTCTCTCTCTATGTCAAGTCCCTCAATTAGTCTGTCCCATACCTGTATTTGTTGGTCTGTAATGAGTGTCTGAAGTTCGTCTTTTATCTGTCTTATTCGTCTATGGGCATTGTGGTTGGGTCCTGTCAGCGCTATTACATTGGACAGGTCTTTATACTTTTGGGCCAGGGCTTTCATGGGGGGGAGTCCAAATAGGAGCTGGAAGGGTTTTATATTTTATGTGGGGAATGCTAATTTTATTTGCTTTTATAAGGAGGTCAGTGATTTTATCCAGCTCTTCATCTATTTCTTCTAAATTGGCGTTAATTAAAGGGTCTGGGGTATAATTTAGAAGATAATTTTTGTAGCTTTCCCAGTCCGCCTGCTTATAACTTTTGCGTTCTGGGATTGCAATTTGAATTGGGTTTACGCTAATTGTGATTTTAACTGCCTCGTGGTCACTTGGAATAATGGGGCCTGGTTCAATGTAATAGTTGTATGGAAACCTGATACTGGATAAAACAATATCAGGCTTCGTTGCTGCTTTACCCGTAATGAATGTTGGGAATTCTGGTCCTATTCTAGTCCCGTATTTTCTGTCAAGTAGGACTTCAATGTTTCTACCTGCATTGTTGTAGGAGGTATACCCTGATGCTGCACATCTTGCGTTCAGATCTCCAGCAAAGATTGTATTTTTCTTATGGCTGAAGACCTGTAGAAGGTTGTGCAGGGGTACATAGCCGCGTCTTGGGGGTTGATACCCCGTGGCCACGACTAGACCCCCCAGGGTAGTGCCTACCTCAATGGCAAGGTAAGATTCATCTAGGTCGGGTAGTCTTTTGTATTTTAAACCTTTTTTGACGGCTATTGCGCAGCCGTCATACCGTTCCTGACTGTGATTTTTGCTGATGACGTCGTATTGAAAAATTTTCATCTCTTTATGAGCGGTCATTCCGTGTTCGTTAATCAATATAATGTCAGGGTCGCTTTGTCGCAGAATGTTGTCATAGATGGAACCTTTTCCGTCCCACCCATCGATATTCATCTGTATGATTGTTAGTCTGTTGGTCATTTGAGTAATGTAGGTTCTTTTAGTGTATGGAGTTAAAGTAGACGCTTATTCGCGATCTACTTTAGCCCCACGTGGTGTACTGGGCGGGGTGCGCTCCCTGCCGTTTCTTTTCTTTCTAAATTCTGTGTCGGCGATTGTGTAAAAACAGTCCGTGGCCAGCTTAACCTTATTTTGTGAGAGAGCTTCCTCAACCTGTCGTTCCGGTACCTCATCAGAGCATTCCCATTTGTATCGTCCGGTCCTAAGACCTTCTGATACTTCACGGGAGTCCAATTCGGTTGGGAATGGGGCAGATTCAGGGGCGTACAATTTAAGGTTGAAGCCTCTGGAGTGGTACTTTAGTTGGTGCTCCCTTCCTCTAGATGAGGAGGTAGACCGTGGGCCGCGAGTTTTGGAGATCTTTCTCGACCTAGGAGACCTGATCTCCTTGGGTCGGACTGCCTCCTTTGTTGGTGTGGATGTGGGTGTGTGTGTTTTTGTTTTTTGTGGTGTGGATTTTTTGGGGGTGAGTGGCGCCTGTTTTTGTGTTTGCGTTTCCTTAGGTTTGTTAAGTCGGGGGTCACGTGAGATGGCTGTGTTTGGGGTTTGTATTTTCTGGCACTTTTCTTGGCATTGAGGAGCAACGGTTATTCGCATAACCTCCTCTGAAGGGGGATTATCGGGGAACCACATCTCGCTAAGTCCGTTCTTCACGAGCAAACGGTTTACTTCTGTCGCAAAGGTACCAGGTCGTGTGATGTTTTGTATGTGTGCATAGTATATGCAGCACATAATTTTTGTGGAGTGTTCATTCTCGATGTGTAAGTAGGTTTTTTGATTATTTGTCTCGGCAATGGCGGCTTTCGCTACTTTAGCGTAGGTGGAGTTGGCCTTCTTCTCTTCCGATTCACGTTGGAGCTTGCTCTGGCTGCTCATTTCCTGTTTTTTTTTATCGGACATGCCATGGACATGGTCCGGTGCGGGCCTGAGCAATTGAGACATTTGATGGTGCTATTCTTGCAGTCGCGCCAAAAATGGTCACGACCGGCGAAAATGGAGCACAATTTAAGGTCTTTATTTTCAGGGCATTTGGACGTGGTGTGTTTGTTGTATTTGTAGCACCTGAAGCACATCTGCAAATCAACAAACTCCTCTCGTTCCATCTTCTCTGGGCAAACTCTCACGTTGAAAAGAAGTAATCCATTATCCTTTGCCTTTTGGGCCATAGCCGTGTCTTCAAATACCACTTTAAACACATGTGTATATGTTTTGAATTTAAAGACTTCCGCTACCTTTGCCCATTCTTGGTTGTTCTCGATTTCCCGTTTTAAGTCGTCGGCTGAGTGGCTCCCAACCCAGGGGTCGAGGCGCCTGCAGATCAAGCTGCGGTGGGTTCGTATTTGTGGTGGTGTCTGTGGTCTGAGGTTGATTGTTTTGAGGCATTCAACGGCTTTCCCGGAGGTCAAGGCTTCACAATCAGCCTCCCTCGCGCAGATAGCCGAGTAACCATTGTTCAAGTCCACTAGTCTTACCAAAGCAATGCGTAGGGATCCGTAAACTGTTTCAAATACCTTTTCTCGGTCAGGTTTCGAGCCCTCCGAGAGGACCCGAAGAGTTATTCGTAGGGTTTCTCTCATGTTAGGTGCATCCTATGATGCGCTACAGTTTGTATGTGTGTAATGTTCACTGTGTTCACTTTTGTTTTTAGACGGAAAGGGGTGAGAGAGAAAAAAGGGGGTTCAATGTCCAAAAAATTTTTACTTTACCTCAAAATGACTTTTTCCAGGCAAGCGGGTGGGCCAGGGGAGGCTTCGATCTCCGTTTCCACAAAGGAGCGAAGAATTGTTCCGTTCCGTATTTCGTCTGGAAAAGCAAGTAGTCCACTTGTTTGCGAAGTATCGTGCAACTATCAACAACTTTTCTCGCTAAAAATTCACTTTTATTGAAAATCCGTACAATTTGCTGTCAAAGCGGGAGGGGTCTGCTCATGCAAGCAAGGCAGTCGTTTTTCTCCAATCTGATCTTAGTGGTAAAGTTTCCATATAAATAGCCAGGACATCTCCTTGGCGTGGGGGACAATGGGGTGGGAGCTTCGAGGGAACGCACAGCCGAGCCGGAGAACAATGCCTTATCTGCCCATAAGCCTAACTCAATCTGGCGAGGTCGGCGTATGGGGGCGAACGGGGGGACGATAACCTCCTTGTTTAAACATTGACATCCGGTAGCTGCGATAAGGCTCCAAGCTTCGAATCGAAGATGCACGTGGGCAGCATCGTGGTTTTAAATAATATGGGATAGGAGTTGAAATTAACGCAGCTTCAACTCGTTCTATCACAGCATTTTCCCTGCTTTAAAGACATTTCCTACCATTCCCTTCTTTCTTACATCACATCTAGCCCTCACATTTCATACGCTCACTGGTTTTACACATTGACGCTCAGTAATTGGCCTGACAGGACGGAGCACACGAAACCCCCTCCCATTACCTTCATTTGCAACTAGGAAAAAGCCTACTGGGGCGTAGTTCCCAAGGACATGAATCCCTATCCAGGATAGATATTCACTTTCACAAATTACACAATTGATGTAAGAAAAGATGTAAGTCACATCAAAGTTATAATAAAATTTGTTACTCCAGAAACGCTTAATCCTGCTTGAAATAGTTATATGCATACACTGATTTTTTTATTTTAAGGGGCATCTATTTTTCTGAATAGTAAATAAAAAATTATTTGATATTTGTCTTCTTTACTTCAACAAATTAAGTTACAAAAGCTAACGATCCTTGAACACTGAACAAAGTCAAGAAAACGACTTTTTCGCTCATGTTTTACTGAATTACTGAGTTATTGGCAGTTAGACGCCAATGAGTGATTGAACTATAACGAAAGCGAGTAGCATTCTTCTCATTTTAAGAACCGTGAATCACGTTTAGGGAGTTTTCCAAATCCATTGTCCATGAAAGTTCCTCGGAGCCTTTGATGTCACCGTCTTGATCCTTGGGTTAAAGGAACCGGATTTCGTTCGAATAGAGCATTTCATGCATTGCCTCTTTAATATCTCTTCCTTCTACATATTTATCCATTCCATGTTCAGCAAATGCTCGCTCATCCTCTCATGCGAAATCAGCAGTTGGCCTCGATTAGCTGTTAAATTTATGGTTTCTTAACAATACATCAACAGAGAGACCGTGTTATAAATTTCACACGCATCTTACATGCTCTTATGCGAATGGACTTCTATACACACCTTTCATATATAACTACGCACATAAATATAGAGTGCATGTTCGGCAAAATAGAAATTTCACATGGATTTCTTTGTATGTCTTGTAAAGAGTCACAAGCGTATTACAACATTAGATTATCGAAAATTCTCATATGCTTTATCGACTCATTTTAAATCATTTTAAAGCGAGGAATATGGGGCAAAGGCCATAGGAGAACTTTTTGTGGGAGATGAACTCTTCAGTTTATGTTACTTTTTACTCATACAACGTTTGTGAAAGTGAACAGAACTCAATTTGAGGTAAAATAATCTCTGTCTTTGGCTTACCAGAGCGTGAAATTCAATTATGTTCCTCACAAAAACGTTCAAAAGAGAGGGACGACTCTACAAGGCAATTTTGGATGTAGTTTCTCACGAAATGTGAAAAGTTGAGGAAACAAGAAAGGGCGTTGGCATGCATTGCTTTGCGTTTATCAGTTTTATATGTGCATAAAAATAGTTGTCTGAGATTTTGATTTACTATAAAAAAAACAGAAAACAAGTTCTCATCAACAGGAACATTATTTCTTCGTGATAAGAAAATGAATGTGTATTCAACACACGAAAACATAAGTATACACAAATTAAGCAGAAAAAGCATAGAAGATGAAGAACAGTATTATTTTAAATAATTACTGCCTTATTTTATTAATGCCTGTGTCACTTTAAAATCAATCAAAGGACATCATCATACATATAAAAAGAATATGCATGGCGCTCATGCAAGGGTTTGTGATGAATCAGGAATAGATAATAAATAAATAGCCAAGTCAAAATCCGTAACAAGACGAGACATTACGAGTAACTCAATGGAAAAAAAATGATGACTTTGCGTCCATATTCTTTATTTAGAGATTCAAATGCGTCCGATAAATAAATCCAGACTGGTTTATAATACCTATACACTATATTCGCGCTCACAAATACAAAATTAGTGACAATGGAATAGAATTTTCTCCCATCATTCAAGCTTAATTCCTCATTTCATTATAGGAGAGAAGCAGAAAGAAAAGGACGGCTACAGGTTAGGCGGGATTTAAGGTATCGCTGGTTTAAAATACTTAATCTGTAAGACTATAACCAAAGCACAGCGTTGCAGGTCAGGGTAACAGTATATGGAATATAAAATTGTCGAAGTGTCCGATGTCCTGCATTCATGTCAGAAACTAGTTTTCACTTCCTTTATCATTTGAGATTTTGCTGTCAACTTCTAGCACACCTTAGCATACGGGTAATAATTTCTAATTCCGAAAGATCTTTTCCTTACATCACGTATATGTATATATTCTAATAACGTTGATTCAGTTTAACAGTTTGAAATGACGTTTTTAAATGCCCCTTTTCTTCCGCTCTCGGGTCTATCCAGGCGTGAAAGTTGAAAGAAAGAAGAAGAGATAGAACTAAACTAAAAAAAATAGTGATAATGAAGAAAACTATGTATGAAGATCAACGTTATAGTTAACGTAAGCAATCCTAAATGCTAGGATGAGTGAGGTGAGCTCAGAATGTACAGGAGCACAAATCACAAATGACAGAAACACGCTGAGGCACATATGTGGATCCTTTAACAGGAAATCAGAACTGGCACGAAATCAATTTCAGGAGAAATAAAGTGATTGAGGAAAAACAGAGACACTTTCAACGTTTTATATTTTTCTAATTTCTTACATTTTGCTCAATATTGAAAAAAAAGGGAAAGTTCATAGTAACAAGGTTTGCTGACCAAAAAGTCGCATGCCCTCACTTATTCTGATTTATGACCACACCTAACATAATATAGCCAAGCGTACGATATTATAGCCTAGCCTAGTATATTCTAGACTAGTATAGCATACCATACCCTATACTAGAATAACCTTGCATAGCTTACCCTATTATTGCCTTGGTTAGCTAGCCTATCGTAGCCTAATATAGTATTACCTAGCATAGCCTAGCCTAGCACAGCATAGCCCTCCCTAGCCTATTATACTTTAGTCTATCCTAGCATAGCATAGCATTATCTAGCCTAGTATAGCTTAGCATAGCTTAGCATAGCCTAGCATAGTATAACCTAGCCTAGCATTAATTATCCTAGACAAGTATAGCCTATACTATCCTATGATACCCTAGTCAAGCATAGCTTATTATTGTCTACCCTAACATACTATATGCTATCCTAGTATACGATTTTATAGCCTATATTAGCATAGTATATCTCACCCTTTCACATTATATCTTAGCCTAGCCTATAATAGCCTAGCATAGTATAGCCTATTCTAGGCTTGACTAGCAGATTATAGCATATTACAACCAGTAGTATTGTAGGTGAAGGGTCGAGTGCACACAAACTCGGCCTCCTATGTGTGTATCTAGATACGTACACACGCATATGGACTCGCACTCAAGTCTCCCTTCCCCCTCCCCCCTAGCATTGGTCACTACCAGCCTTGGTGACATTCAGATGTCCCATCCTCGTCCCTCCACATCTCCCCAATACTTTGGTCAGTGAAAGGAGTAGATTAATTTATCAGACATTAAAAAATACAGAAGGATTCAGTTGGGATAATAATGGGGTGATTACAATCGACGGTAAAAGGCTCCCATAATCTAACATTATCCACCTCCTTAATGATTTAACTAGAACGTGGAAAAGACCATAACCCCTCTTCTGGGAAGAAGTAAGAGCAAAGTTAATACCTTCCAATTTCCAGAAATCTATTATAAAAAATTGTAGGTGAAGGGTCGAGTGCACACAAACTCGGCCTCCTATGTGTGTATCCAGATACGTACACACGCACTCAAGTCTCCTCCTCTCCCCCTTCCCCATAGCATTGAGCACTACCAGTCTCGGTGACATGCAGGTGCCACCCCCCCCCCACCACATCCCCCCAATACTTTGGTTAGTGACCTTTTTTCGAAAGATTCAGACTTCCTAAGGCATGGACTCGCATCGAAATTGTTTACTTGGTTGTTTATCCATCCTCTTTTTTGATTTTTAGGGCACAGGATTTAATGAAGCAAAGAGATAGTTATCTTTGATTGGCCCTTCGCTCTAAAACTCTTTCTACGATTCCTTTCGTTATTAATTATTTGGATGTTTATCTGTCCTTTGTTTTTTATTTCAGGGCACGAGATTTAATGAAGCAAAGAGATAGTTATCTTTGAGTGGTCCAAATGTTTTCCAATCGATAAATAAGGAGACAAATATTGCTTCTTTTTTCTCTAAGAGGTCAAAATGAAGAAAAGAGAGAGCTATCTTTTGTTTAAATTGGACCGTCTATCAAACCTTATTTCCAACCTTGACCCCGCTCCCTCATCCGACTTGAATAAACATATTTGTTTTTTCTCAAAAAGTCACAATGAAGTAAAGAGATAGCTATCTTTTGTTTAAACTGGATCATCGACCAATTGCTTTCAACGATGGAAGTTTGGGTTGGTGGAACAGTAAACAGATCGAGTTATGTCTTTGAACAGATATCACTTGTTGGATGAAGAGCATTTATTTTCCACTTGTAAGATTTACAGCCGTTGATATATTTATGAGAACATCTATGAAATGTCTGATGGTTTATATTATAAGAAAAAAACATTCCCAGCCTCATTATCATCATCATCTATTTTCAACTTTCTTCTATTCTTCAACTTCTGATTCATCCATTTTCGCTTATTTATTACACCTATTTTTTCTGATTTCCTCTCATTATCCCTCTCAGATTTTAAATTTCTTCTAATATATTGTCTAGTATATTTAGTGATATTATTTTTTACCCTTCCCAGCTGGTCTCTCAGAGCCTGCTTCGCACTCTTTCCATGCACAATATCCTGAACAGTATCAAAACCGGCTGAAATAGCCTTCTTTCCTAGATAACGAGCACCACTCTTTAGATTTGGTGCTGCATTTCTGAATAGGGAAGAGAAGAAGGATCCAAGACCATGTCCCCTCTGGGCTTTTAACCATTTAAACACGCGTGGTTCATTCAACATTTTCCCCTTCAACCGTTTTTATATAAATATAAATTGATCTCAAGTCCCCAGAGCTTAGATTCAAATAGTGTAGATTATCAAAAGTTATATTGAATAAACCATCATTGAAAGGAAGATTAATAGTTCTCATCAGCCTTGACTGTGTCCCGCCTACTAACTGATAGTCTACAAGGTTAGAGTAAATGTAACATGATCTCGGATGAGATATAAGAACAGTAAAATCTATATTGAACGCTATACAATGATTTAATTTTGGGATATCATCTCTGATAGATCTTTTCATTATACTGGAAAATTATTTTGACAGATAAATTAATAGATTTTCTTTCCTTTTCACATTAAGCAATAAATCTGAAGTGAACATTAATATATAATCAATAGCCATTTTCGTTGTTTTCTGTCAGATTGAAACATTAAATCTTAAGATGATAATTTCTGTTTTATTTTGAGATTCATTTTCTCTATGAGTGCTTTGTCATTTTTGTAATATCCAGCGTCTATCCATATCTCATCATAAGCATAGTCAATTTCTTTTATTTTTGTTACCTTTCCTCTTGCCAATATAGTATTTAATGCATAGTTGTTTAATTCCGCGATTTTCCGATAGACTGTGAAGGCGTGTGTAGACTTAGTAACATTATAGATATTCTCTGTAATTTGAAACTCACAAAGACCTACTTCATACTGCCTGTTGTTTGTTATTATGGAGTTGTGCAACTCGATTTTATAGTCCGACATGGTATTTTGAGGGTAAAAATCCAGGTAGGACGAAGAAGGAAGGGTAACATAAAAACTCCCTGGCTCCATCTTCAAAACTGATATAAAACCTTCCACATCTCCCACCTTTATATAACTTTATGAATGTATTTGCTGAAGATTTTAGGGTTATATCACATGCCTTGATATATGAGTTAAACGATTCTGGGTTCCCTCACCATTTTACTAAATATAGTTTGTTTTTTCTATGCCCTTTCGTTTTAACTATCCTCTCAACTACATATTTCTTACGGAAGTCAAATTTTACTTTCTGTAGTTCTTCTTCATAAGCCCCACCTTCAATATGTTCTCCATTTAAATCTTCAATATACATAATACAGTGCTAATACATTTGAAATTTTATATATCTTGTAGATTTACTCACTCCATCCTATTCCGTACCCTTTTTAAAATTTACTGGAAATGAGTGAGATTCGAACATAATCACCGATCTTATAGAGAAACCTCTTTTTTTTACCTTCAGCTCTCTGTTTCGGTATAGCAACATCGTGTATATCTTTGAACGGTGTGTTCCCAATCATTGTATGTCTAGAATTATTATAAGCCTTTGCAAAATAATCTAATACGTCGATGTATTTCCAGGTATTATTAAAAGTAAAGTTTCTGGAAAGTCTTTCTTTTATTGTTCTTTGTACACGCCCTACAAGACTAGCTTTGATAAATGCCGATATTAAATTCACTTAATAAACGTTTCATCTTATCTCTTTTAAACTCTTCTCCATCATCAGAACATATATAACCTGGAATCCATCCGAATTCTTCCATGAGATTTCTTACAGCATTTGACACTACCTGGTCCGTCATCTGCTTTAAAGGAATTAACCAGAGATATCTAGAATATACGTCAATTACAAAGAGTATGTATCGTACATCATAATTAAAACTTTCATATCTGGACATCACAGTTAAATCTAGTTCCCAGATCTAGTTAGAGCCTTGCACTTTTACGTGTTTGGTCTTGAATCTATTTTGAACGGGCTTATGTAATGTATAGCTATACAAACCCGAGAGAAAGCTTTCACAATCAGATTTTTTGGCGATCTTTTTTACAGAGTGGTGTAGTCGATTTACCCCAATAAAAGATGTTGGTAACCTCGAGGATGTATATAAGCGTAACAATCGACGGTTCATTTCTAACTGAATATCTGACTAGCTTACACTCTTATATAACTATTCAATGAAAAGACATCTTATCTTAAAATCTAATTTCATTTTACATCTAGATTAAAATACATAATTTCAATTAGAATTTCATGGATGTTCGAGATCTTATTACTTTGTATACATTTACTGATTCTCTGAATCAAAAGAGCTGGATTAATCGAATCGGGAAATCGGTATTCGATATGTAACGGGTAAAAATGATCAATGTTTATTCATAATCAAACCTTATATTTTTTAAAATTAATATCAGAAGGTTTTTTTATATGATCCAGTATTTGAATAAACATATTTGTTAAAGAATTGTGCGCTGATAAAATATTATTTCTTTCTTGGGTAAACTTAAACTTTCTTCTTGCAAGTCCTTATGACGCAGGCTGGTGTCACTCCACCCTCTGGACTTTCATGGTGAGACTGGTTGATAAATAGATATTCTATTAAATTTTCTTTACACGTAATGGTGACGTAGTCGTAAGGATCCCTGAGGACAAATTCTTTCATAAGTTCGATACTGTCCCCCCTCTTGTTGAGAAAACAGTGGAACTCATCAAACGAGATATTTTTTATATACTCAACTTCTGTGATGGCGGGTTTAAGTTTTCGCCATTCATCAAGTCCATCGTTGAATGTAAGATAACAAACATCAATCGCATTCTGTAAGCATTTCATTCGACGAAAACTTTGATGAAACTTGTCTTCAAGTTTGAAAAAAGTGTTGACCTCATACTCATTGTACAGCGCATTTTTAAATCGTGTAGGAATGAACTCTTCATCCCTTTTCCAGTAAATACCGAAATGGATACTTGGAAATAAACTGTTAGACATGGCCTCCACTACATACTTTAACTGCTTCACACCGTATTCCTTCACCAAACGATCAACATAAGGAAAATATTCCTGTTTTAACCTGTATATTGCAGCAAACACAAGCCAAAACCCATCCTCACTAAGGAATAGTTTATTGTCATAGCGGGTTCTTCCATAGGTATTTTCAAAGATCACTCTAACATAACCGAATGTTGTTCTAGTAATATTCAAAAGGCTGAATATATTAATTTTATATTCTTGTTTCATAATTTGCTTCACCCGGTATTGAGACAGCTTCTTACGCGTGAGTATTCGTGTGAATTTGACAGACAGTGAGACAAAAGCCATTAGGATAGGGTTTCTCTGACGCGGTTTGAATTTTTAGGTTTTTTCTTGTATTAACATAACAGTGGAGTTGCCACTTAGCCTTTCACAATTATTTCACTGTACCGTCTAGTTGTCATTTCCATCAGTGAAGTTGATTAATAATTCAACCAGTTCCATATTTTGGGCTGTTGGCGCAAGTGAGAAATACGACGTGTGTTTGCGCAAACCCTTGAGGTTGAAGTGGAAGAAGTTAATGCATGAGTAATATTTTCTAATTTTTTCCGGCGTTGCGAATTTTTTATAATAGATTTCGGTAAATTGGAAGATATTAACTTTGCTCTTACTTCTTCCCAGAAAAGGGGTGGTAGTCTTTTCCACGTTCTAGTTAAATCATTAAGGAGGTGGATAATGTTAGATTATGGGAGTCTTTCACCGTCGATTGTAATCACCCCATTATTATCCCAACCGAATCCTTCTGTATTTTTTAATGTATGATAAATTAATCTACTCCTTTCGTGAACATTAGGCTCTAGTGTTCCTAGTACTTCATCTGCATATTCGTTTATTTGATCACTATCATTCTGGTTAACATTAGTTGAAGGTGGGTTTACAACCTTACCATACTGTTTTAAATAATGTTC